>CM034474.1:21532972-22282972 GCA_019925255.1 Litchi chinensis
GTATCGTGAAAACGGGTATAACAGAACCCAGATCTTTCTTTGTTTTGTTTTTTTTTTTTTTCTTTCTTGGCTTTAATGGAGATTTGTTTGTTTAAACCACATTATTTTTGGTTTTTATTTTTTTCCCTTGAATCCAGATCTTTCACCTTTTTTATTAATTTTTTATTTCGTTTTTTAGCTTTAATGAAGATTGGTACCAGATCTTTAGTCATTTGGTCTTAAAATTAAAGGGTTATTATTAGTTTACCCATTGGATTTGAAAAAATGTCAAACCACCACTGATATTGAAAATAATAGCTAATTTGAAATAGTAAATCTGTCAATAAACTAATAGATTCATCAATTTAGAGGTAAAAAGGTAATTAAGGTTGACATGTGAAATGGATTCTAGTTTCCCAAAATATAATTTGTTAATTAAAAGAAAAAATAAAAACAAATTAAAGATCACTCATAATGTGCCACATGTCGTGGTGGTTTCCATACCTATCCATGCCTCTTTGTCATCACCACCCACTACTCTCTCCTATCACCATTACTCTCTTTCTCTCGCTCTCTCTACCATTACTTTTTCTTTATTCAGCTTCATCACTACTCAACCACCATCAAAACCTAACCCTATCACCACTCAACACACCAGTCAACACACCACCCTAACCATCGTTGTCATCACCCATTAACCAATATCATCACTATCGCTCTCATTTTATGTCGCCACCCTCCTTTTATGCCATCGTCTAGTCTAATTATATCTAGCTCAAAAGATCAGTTGATGACCAAACTCGTCGCTCTATCTTCAACCAAACTTGATGCAAGGAAGTTAGGTTTGAACCAAAGGTCATCTCTATCACAAGGGCCTTTTGATGGTGAGTCTATTGATGTTGGTGGTGAGTCTACCAACTCTGGTGGGCAGATGGGTTCATTAGTGATTTGCGGATAATTTTGGGTTGGTTGTAATGGTCGATGTGATTCGAGTTAGATAGGATAGGTCTATGATGTGATTTTAGGTTAGGTTCACCACTAATTCGTGGATGGGTTCACCGCTCCATCTACTCACATAAATCAAATCATGATTGATTTAATTTATTTAATTTTATAATGGTGCCTCGGTGATTGATTTTGCATGTTTTGTATTGATCTTTGATTAATTGGTTGTTTTGTAGGGGTGGTGGTGGTAGTTGTAGGAGTTCAATATAGAGAAGTTGCAGTTGGCAGAAACTGAGAAGAAGATTAGGCAGGAGTATGAGTGTAAAGAGAAGCAAATTGAAATTCGAAAGAAAATGTATTTATTTATTTACAATAGTTTTCTATTGTGATTTTTCACAATGT
This sequence comes from Litchi chinensis, assembly GCA_019925255.1. Lineage (NCBI taxonomy): Eukaryota > Viridiplantae > Streptophyta > Magnoliopsida > Sapindales > Sapindaceae > Litchi > Litchi chinensis. The sequence goes on from CM034474.1 coordinate 21,534,299, forward strand.
AAATTTTTTGCTTTTCTACATTGAACCTAGATGTTGGTTAATGATTGTGATTTTTTTTTTTTTTTTTGTGATCTTACATTGAACCCATATATTGAAAAAAAAAAAAACATGTAATTGGATTAATTTGTTGTTATTTATTTGCTAATTTGTTTTTAATTTTTAATTTTTATTTATTTTTTTTTTTTTGTTGTTCATCTGTTGAACGAATTGAGGCAAATGGGTTCATCTTCTTTGAATGAACCTAGTCTTGGGTTCGTTTGAACTATTTTTTTTTTCAAATTTTTTTTTTCTTTTTTTAAAAATTTTTTTAATTTGTCAATTTGTCAACCTTTTATTTAATTTTTATTTAATTTTTAATTTTATAAAAATTAATATCCACCGTGCATTTAAGATAAATGGTGAAGATCTGATGGAAATTTTTTATTAAATTTTTAATTTTTTCAAATTAATCACCATCGTTAGATGGACGGTGGAAATCTAATAAAATTTTTTATTTGATATATTTAAGTTTGATTTAATAATAATTACTATTTTAATGATTTAAAATTTTAATTTATTTATTTATTTGTATATAATTGTAAATTTTAAAAATTTTTATTATTTATTATTTAATTATTTTTTTAATTTTTTTATGAAAAGGTAGTTTGGTAATTGTCTTTTTTTTTTATTTTTGGTCTTGACTATTTTTTTTTTTGTTTTTTTTTTTTTAATTTTTCAATATAGTGATGATATTTTGATCTTTTATTATTTTTGTTCTAAAACCACTAAAAATTTGGATAAAAACTTATTTTCACTAACGGCAGGTGGTTTTTTTACTAATATTTTGAAAAGTTAGCGTAAATTGAAATTATTTATCATTTTAGTGGGTTTTTAGATTTTTTTTCCTTTATATATATATATAGTGTCATGTCATTAATTATGCTAAATCAGTTGTAGATATAGAGTTGATTGAATATCATTAAATTGCACTCCATAAGCGTCTACAAATCAAGAGTTAAAAAAAATTAAAGAATAACCATTGCTTTTATAATTAGTAATTATATATCCAACTTCTGTATAGTTAAATCCATATATATATATATATATATATGTATATGTATGTATACACTGTAATCAAATTAGTTGCTATGCTCTAATATTGGCATTTTTTTAAAAAAAATAAAATAGATTAATATATAAAGAGAAAGATAAAAAAGGACCTTGGTACAGTTCTTGCAAGGTCCAAACCTTTTTTAAAATATTATGACAAAAATATATATACATAAGGGTGATTTGGAAGTATTTTATATATATATATATATATATATAGAGTCCCCTAAGTACACTTAGGTATGCATACACTTGACAAAAAAAATGTGATTACATTTTAAAATGTACGATTATTATTTATTTTATATAATTACAACTAAATGTGCATGTTTGATTACAATCAATAAATGTAATCACAATCAGTAAATCAAGAAATGTAATCACATTTATTTATTGTAATAACACATGTTTAGTTGTAATCATACATAATAAATTATAATCACGCATTTTATAACGTAATCACTTGTTTTTTGTTAAGTGTATGCATGTCCAAGTGTATGCTAAAATGTGCCTATAGATATATATATAGCAATGCTAGACTTATTAAATATTTTATCTAAATCCACGTCTAAATGATGTGACATGTGAGTTGTCAAGATTTTATTAATTATCATATCATGTCATGATTTATAAAATCTTAACAATTCACATACCACATCGTTTAAACAAAATATTTAGAAAATCTAATATTACTCATATATATATATATATATATATATAAAGAAGTAATTAATGCATGTGAAAAACATGTGATAGCATTTTAGGGAAAAAAAAAAAAAAAAAAAAAGCCAAAGGAAAATAGGTGATAGTAAAATTTAAGAAAACCATTACACAAATTAAGCTATAAGTTTATATATGTTAACATATATGTTAGTCTTTTTGTTGTTGTTGTTGTTGTTGTTAAACAATGTTAACATAATAATTGTATCACATATAACTGCATGGTTATTATTATTATATATATTGTTAAATGAAACATACTGCATGATCATTGAGACTAATGGAAAGTGTAAAGCTACGGATGCAAGTTGACTGATTGGTAAGAGATTTGGTGCACGGGCCCAACAAGCGTAGACCTCAAGCCTTATATATTAGTAGCGTTTTTTCCTCCAGGCCATCGCTTTGGCACTGATTTTTAACCTTTATCTTTTGCAGATAAAACCCTAATCTGGCTTTAATTAGACGAAAGGAAGAAAACGTTTCTTTTCTTTTGAAAAGAACAGCAATTATCTTATAGAGCAATTCCATTAAAGTAAGGTGTCACCGTCGTTCTTTATTTTTTTTCATACTACCGTGGTTATTCTTTTCACAGGTAATCTAATTTCTTAGACAAGTTTGTTACTCACTCCTTTAATATATATATATATATATATATATATATATTTGGTCTTTCGTAAAAATGAAGAGAGTTTCCTCCCAAAAAAAATGAGGAGTTGTTTCTTGTATGCCTTTATACTTTTTCTGCATTTCATCTGTAGTTGCTTTGTATTAGATTATTTGAGTTACAGCTCATTACTTCATTTATTAACTGTATATACAGTTAATAAATGAAGTAATATATATATCCTCCTTTTTTATTTTTATTTTTATTTTTATCTTTTCAATTTCTGTTGACGTTGAGACTTATGTTACTTAAACCTATGTACAAAAAGAAAAGCTATCGTAGAAGAGCGGGATGTCAGTTCCGGATTGATCTTTCCATCGCTTAAATTATAATTTGATGGTGATGAGAAAGAGTATTCTGGTAGAGGGTTTTTTTAGCGTGAAAATGTGTTACCCAATACCCATCCCCCTTCATCGTTAATTAGCTTTCATTCAACCTTGCACTATCTCTTATAAACTGCCAAGTGTATCTTGGCACATCTCAACCTTTTGGAAACTATCTGTTCCCTGTTATACGCGCTCTATTGCATGGATAATGGGACAATTTTTCTCCCATCCATCCCTTATCGTAACTGTAAATATTATTTAATTGTAAATATTAATTAATGAAATTAGTTGACATCCTCATAGTGCCCACCTTCGAATTAATTTCAACTTTCTAATTCAGTAATAAAATTAGTTGACATCAGATCAAGACGTCAGCTTTCTGGTGTAAACCAAACTGAAAATGACTTCCTTCTATCTTCTCAAGTAGAAGTCACATCTTCAGGATGTCAGGATGACAAACAACAATCTCATAATAACACTTTACATCCTCGTGCTGATTTTTCATCCTCAGAATGATACCAAGTTGGCACGTTGATATTGATTTGTTGAACTTGTTTTAGCACACTCATTCAAGTCAAACCCAACAATTTCTCCTTCGATAATTTTTTTCCTAATATTTTAACAACTTGTAACACAATTTTGGGGTTCGGAATTGGAATGAATTATTCCAGCACCAATCTAAAAAATCCGAAATCTATTAATACAAGTGAAAAGGTATATGAACCATCAAGGGTAAGCAAAAAAAAGGAGATTGATTCTAATTAATGTTGTAAAAATCACTACTCGCTAATCAACCGGCGAGATAACGGTTAGCGATTTATCGGTTATTTGGCAATTAATTGATGAGTATTGTTAATTGCGGTCAAAGTGGGTCAAATGTATTTAAAAAAAAAAAAAAAAAAAAAAAAAGGAGAAAACTTAGAAGAGAGGTTAATGTCATTATAGTTAGAATTTAAACATTGATGTAATTTCATCGAACTTCAAGAAGTTCTGTGAGATTTACCATAATATATATACAAACCTAACACATAGACCCTCACTCACTACCGTTGTTCACTTCTCTCTCTCTCTCTCAATCCTTCTCTTTTCCTCACGACATGATCTCTCTCCACCATCACCACCACATTCCTCATTCTCCTCCTCACCGCCACTGCCATCGCCTTTGATAAATTTTTTTCCTAATATTTTAACAACTTTTAACACAATTTTGGGGTTTGGAATTGGAATGAATTATTCTAGCACCAATCTCGAAAACCCAAAATCTATTAATACAAGTAAAAAGGTATATGAATTATCAAAGGGGGGGCAAAAATGGAGATTGATTCTAATCAAACCGAAAAAATCGAAAGAGTGGCTTTTGTTTTGAGTTCAAGTGAGGTTGGTTTAAATATATAAAAACTCACTAGGGTCAAATTTAGGTTGGTTTAGTCCGAAATTGAGAAAACAACCCGAAACCTAGTAAATTTCTATTTGAAAAGAAAAAATATATAAACTCCTAATCACACACATGCATACCCAATTCACACTCAACACATAACAAGCTTAGCCATTGCTCTATCTAGCCCTTAGCCAACCCTAACACTTGCACGACACAGCCTTTAACTGACCTAACCATGACTAGTCATCATTTTCACTTTTCCATCATCATTTGCACCTCCACTTTTCAGTTCATAAACAACCCAGCCGCTTCATCTTGTCGTCACCCTCTCTATCGTCATTATTATAGCTCCATCATTGAGCACAATTATCCCTGGTCGCTTGGCGCTCATTGTCTCTTGTTAGCTCATCGCTTAAGTTTTCTGTATTTCACTATGATGGATCTAATGATAATGATGGTGGTTTTGTTGAAGAAATTTTCAGAAAAGTAGGTTATTTTTGTTATGTAATTATTTTGGTTGTTGTTGAAAATTTGGTTAGATTTTGATTGAGGTTACATTAGTTTTGGCAATTTGGTTGGCTTTTATTGAATTTTTATTTGATTTGGTTGAATTGTGTTGTATAATTTAGGCTTCATCAATTTGTTGAGGAACTGTTGAAAGTGATCTAAACCAATTAAACAACAATGATCTGACCTTGATCAGTTTATGTCGGTTTCCCTCCCTAAATTGGATGTGGTCGGTTTTGGCTTTAAAAACCAAATATAGGCAATTTTTGGTCCAATACCACCCTCACCATTACCAAATTGTCATTAATTTTATAATTTATTGCTTAAGCACCAAAATAGTTGTTCCCCTATGCCTCAAATAACACCAGACCTCGAGAGGCTTTAATAACAACATTGTTAATAATTTTCGAAAACAAGTGGCTAACTCTACCATGTTGTACCACTTACACAAGGTATTAGAAATAATTAATTACTATTTTAATTAGTTATTTTGTTGTGTATAGAGTATTCTAGTAGGTTGGCCAGCTGTACTGGTTGTTATTTTATTTTTTTGCTGAGCTGCACAATAGGTTCAACTATATAAACTTTGTTTTTTTATTTTGCTTTGCAATGAATAAGATTTTTCTTTTTCATTCTTTGCTTTCGTGATATGGTATCAGAGCACTTCCTTTCATTGCTCTTTCTTTGATTTTCATTCATGGCTCGTGGGGGTGGCCAACACAATAACAACACCAATCGTTTTGGTCCGATTACACCTCTGCACGATCCCGATCCTCTTCCTCGTGTTCAATCTACCATGGATGATACTAATAGTCCATATTTTCTTCGCAATGGAGACAATCCTGGTTTGGTTCTTGTTTCCCATCTTCTCAATGGATCTAATTACAATACATGGCGTCGATCCATGCTTATTGCTCTTAATGCCAAGAATAAACTTGGTTTTGTTGATGGTTCTCTTGCTCAACCTCCTGCTACAGATCTATTGTCTGGTGTTTGGTCATGATGTAATAGTTTGGTTATTTCATGGCTACTGAATTCAGTGGACAAGGAAATTGGTGATAGTCTTCTGTACATGGATAGTGCTCATGATGTCTGGACTGATCTATACGATCGATTTCATCGGAGTAATGCACCTCGTGTTTTTCAGATCAAGCAACAATTACTTGGTCTTTCACAGGGATCTCTGGATATCAACACTTATTTTACTCGTCTAAAAATTCTTTGGGATGAGCTTAAAAATTTCCAACCGGTGCCTGTGTGTAACTGTGGAGGTATGAAAAATTGGGTTGATTATCAACAACAAGAGTATGTAATGCAATTTTTGGTTGGATTAAATGAGTCTTATTCTGCCATTAGAGCCCAAATTCTTATGCTTGATCCTTTGCCCACTGTCTCAAAAGTGCTCAATCTTGTTATTCAAGAAGAACAACAACATGCTCTCGGGTTGAATCCCCCATCTGGTTCTTCTTTCTCAGAGTCAATGGCGTTTTCTACCATTTTTTCTACTTTATTTATTGCTGCAATCTCTTCTCAATCCATGAAGAGAAAAGATAGACCTATTTGTTCTCATTGTGGTATAATGGCCCACATTATAGACCGTTGTTATAAGCTCCATGGTTATCCTCCTGGCTACAAGCCCAAAGGAAAGGCTCAACAACAAAGCTCACTTCAATCCATCAGTAACCCATTTGTGTCTTCTTCAACTGGGGCTCCTTCTTCATTTGCAATGACAAACACTACTGCTCCTTCCTCACTCACGATGGACCAATGTCAGCAACTCATTGCTTATCTTAGTACTCAACTTCATCAGAGCTCTCTCGCCTCTCCTGAAACTTCGTCTACCATGGGTCCTTCGATTTCGAGTTGTTCTGGTAATCTCTTTTCCTTTCCTTTTTCAAATCATCCTTATCTTAATTCTCGTACTTGGGTTACTGATTCAGGTGCTATGCACCATGTCTGTTGTGATTCTACCTTATTTTCCTCCTTTACTGAGATACCCACTACATAAGTAACACTACCTGATGGTCGCACAATACATATCACCCGAATAGGTTCAGTGAGATTGACAGAATTTTTGGTTTTGGATGATGTTTTATATATTCCTTTATTTCATTTTAATTTGCTAAGCACTAGCTCCTTAACTCTTTCACATCATTGTTTAGTTAACACTCTTCCATACTCATGTCTGATTCAGGACCTTTCTCGGGGATTGACGATTGGGAAGGGTAGGAGAGAAGACAATCTTTATCTTATAGATTTAGGAACTATCTTTTGTAATTCAGTTGTTTCTTCTTGTAATGATGCTGTAATGACCAAATCTGATGTATGGCATTTTCGCCTTCGACATCCGTCTTTTGTTAAACTTCAAATTTTGCATAATGAATTACAAATTCCTATTTCTACAAAATCGTCTTCACATTGTGCTATTTGTCATTTTGCCAAACAAAAACGGCTTCCATTTACTTCTCATAGTAATATGTCTGCCAAACCATTTAATTTAGTGCATATTGATATTTGGGGACCGTTTCATGTTCCCACAACTAAAGGTCACAAATTTTTCCTCACTATTGTTGATGATTGCACACGTGCAACTTGGAATTATTTGTTGTGTTCTAAGTCAAAAGTTAAATCATTTTTTCCTACATTTTTCAATTTGATTTTAAACCAACACAACAATTAAATCTGTTTGTTCTGATAATGCACCTGAATTGGCTTTTATTGATTTTTTCCATTCTAAGAGAATTGTGCATTACCACTCGTGTGTGGAGACACCCGAGCAAAATTCTGTCGTTGAAAGAAAGCACCAACACATACTTAATATGGCTCGTGCTCTACTCTTTCAATCTCATGTACCTCTTTGCTATTAGGATGATTGTGTTCTCACTGTTGTTTACTTAATCAATCGTACTCTCTCACCTTTATTGTCCAATAAAACACCTTCTGAATTGTTAACCAACAAACGTCCCTCTTATAATCATCTTAGGACTTTTGGGTGTTTATGTTACGGGTCCACTCTTGTTACTTGTCGTTCAAAGTTTACTCCATGAGCTAGAGCCTCTGTTTTTCTTGGCTATCCTTTTGGTTATAAAGGATACAAGCTACTTGATCTAGCTAGTAATACCACTTACATCTCCATAAATATCGTCTTTCATGAGTCTATCTTCCCTTTCGCTGATCCAAAATCTGCATCCTTGCCACTTGATTTTTTTGATCACAAAGTTCTTCCTAGACCCGTGCATGACTTTCTAGAGTCACATAACACTTAGTCCAATCCTTCCTTTACACCTTCATCATCTCACAACTCTACACGTCCACAAAGAGTTACTAGACAGCCATCTTACCTTTCGGATTACCATCTTTTCTTAGCAGCTCAAACATCCTCTTCTCTTTTGGTTTCTTCAACCACTCATCCTATTTCTTCTTTTTTGAGTTACCAGAAACTTTCTAAGCCTCACCGAGCTTTTTCATTAGCCATTACCTCTCAACTTGAACCTCAAACATTTTCCCAAGCAACCGAGTTTCAAGAATGGCGAGATGCTATGAATGTCGAGTTGAGTGCTTTGGAAAGCAATGGTACTTGGTCTATTGTGTCTCTTCCGCCAGGAAAACACCCAGTTGGTTGTAAATGGGTGTACAACACTAAATTTTGAGCTGATGGTAGTATTGAAAGACACAAAACACGCCTAGTTGCCAAGGGGTACACCCAGCAGGAAGGTATTGATTTCTTGGACACTTTTTCCCCTGTTGCAAAGCTTGTTACTGTTAAAGTTTTGCTCAGTTTGGCTGCTGTATTTGGTTGGTCTTTGACTCAACTTGATGTTACTAATGCTTTTTTGCATGGTGACCTTTTGGAAGAGGTTTATATGGCAATACCTCCTGGTTATACTTGCAAAAAGGGTGTGATTTTACTTGCTAATGCTGTTTGCAGATTATATAAGTCCATTTATGGGTTGAAACAAGCATCTCGTTAATGGTTTTCCAAGTTTTCGAGTGTTTTAATTTCTGAGGGGTTTACTCAGTTCGCTAGTGATCATTCTCTCTTCATTAGACATTGTGGTAATTCTTTTTTGGCTCTTTTAATTTACGTTGATGATATTATCATTGCAAGTAATGATCAAGTTGTTGTTGACAATTTAAAATCCGTTCTTAATACTCGCTTTAAGATGAAGGATTTGGGGGTCCTTAAATATTTCTTGGGTTTAGAAGTTGCTCGTTCAGCAATTGGAATTTCGGTTTGTCAACGTAAATATGCCTTGAAATTGCTCTCAGATTCTGGTTACTTGGCTTGTAAGCCTACATCTACTCCTATGGAACCCAATCTTAAGCTTTCTCAAAATGATGGTGAATTAATTTCTGATCCCACTAGTTATCGATGTGTAATTGGTCGTTTACTATATCTCACTATCACTCATCATGATATTTGTTATGCTGTGAATCGACTTAGCCAATTCTTGGCTGCTCCAAAGGTTCCACATCTCAAAGCTGCCTATCGAATTTTACAGTATATTAAACGAACTCCAAGTCAAGGCTTGTTTTTCTCTGCTAGTTCAACAGTGCAGCTTAAAGCATTTGCAGACTCCGATTGGGCTACTTGTCCTGACACTCGTTGCTCTATTACTGGTTTTTGTGTTTTCCTTGGAACTTTCTTAGTCTCTTGGAAGTCAAAAAAACAGCATACTGTTTCGCGATCATCTGCTGAAGCAGAATATCGTTATATGGCCAATGCTACTTGTGAGTTAGTCTGGTTACTCTCTTTATTATCTGACTTGCAGGTACCTCATCATGGTCCAGCTCTCTTATTTTGTGATAATCAAGCTGCCCTTCACATTAAGGCAAATCCGGTTTATCATGAGCGCACTAAACATATTGAGATTGACTGTCATCTTGTTCATGAAAAGATTCAAGCTGGACTTCTGAAAACTTTGCATGTTTCGACTCAAAATCAGCTTGCTGACCTCTTCACGAAGGCGCTTAATCCTTCTCAGTTTCTTCTTCTTCTTAGCAAGATGGCAGTTCACAATATTTACTCTCCATCTTGAAGGGGGCTATTAGAAATAATTAGTTACTATTTTAATTAGTTATTTTGTTGTGTATAGAGTATTCTAGTAGGTTGGCCAGTTGTACTAGTTGTTATTTTGTTTTTTTGCTGAGCTGCACAATAGGTTCAACTATATAAACTTTGTTTTTTTATTTTGCTTTGCAATGAATAGGATTTTTCTTTTTCATTCTCTGCTTTCGTGATACAAGGCATCTCAGATAAAAGATATTAATATTGGATCATTTGTTATTTCTCAAAACACAATTTCAATCTCTCTTAGAGAAACAAAAACGAAAAAAGAAAAATCAATTTCAATCCACAATTCAAACTTATTATAAGCCATCAAACTTGGAAATAAAAAAGAGAACCATATAGGAATGAAGGAGACATGTCGACGTTGGATTTCAGTCGACGGGTATTCAATGCCCAATGCCTGCAATCAATGTGAGAAAGCACAAATACCAAGAAAGAACACAGACAAGAACCGTGAATAAAACGAAGAACACAAAACTTTTACGTGGTTCAGCGATAATAGGTCTACGTCCATGACTGTTTATCTCTTAAATTCTGTAGAGTGACAGTATACTATTAATTATTCTCTCCTCTCGTTACAATGATTTTAACCTCCTATTTATAGGGAAAGAGATGTTACAATTCTGGTTGCAACAAAATAGGAAAAGAATCCCGAATTAATTACACTTTCCAAATGATTTAAATAAAATCAGAAAAATCAGGAAGGGAATCATAAATTAATTACAAGTCCTATTCGGTTGGAATAATATTAGGAAATTGCCATAATTATCTCGAGATAAGGTTGATTTGAATTTGAATTTAAATAAACTTCCATATCTGATGAAGGAATCACGGTTTGATTGGGTAACTGCCATATTTGGTGAGAGAATTATGATCGAATTAGGCAACTGTCCATTTCTAGAAGATACTGCATTTATTACGCTCTTGAGCGAGCTGCCGTCTATGGTGGTTTGCGAGCTGGAGCTCGCATAACGAGCTACGTATAAGGCGTTTTGTAGAACGAGCTATGATCTGGCTGTAACGCGAGCTTGCTGCTGCGAGCTGAGAAGATTACTGGGCGAGCTGTGGAGCTCGCTGGGTTTAAGGTTGAAATATGGGCCTTGTCTGATGGGCCTTTGATTGGGTTGACTTTAACGGGCCTTCTATTGGGCCTAAACTGGGCTTTTACCAGCCCATTTAATGAGTTCGAAAAATACATACAACAAAACATAAACAAAAACTATCCAAAAGGGTCTAGTTAGAAATGGGCTTGTAGCTACGTTACGACACATTCTTAAAAGTAGCCTAGATAAGATCAAAGTAGAATGGGAGCTGGGCAATGGCGAATAGTGTTATAGTCAAGCATGTGACTGCATACATTAGCCATGCCGCATATTTCAATTTGTCTTTCAAAACAAAAAATTGTCCCGCACAAAATGCTATCAATATCGAAGAGATGGACACGAACAACGAAGTTAGGCCCACTATGAGCTTTCTCGACAAATCCTTACCAAAATCTTTTTCATTGTATTGAGACGTCAGTATTACCAAGAACATGATCAAGGATGTGATGGAGAAGCAGAAAGCCGCGAGTGATGAGATGGCGAACAAGTTAAATGCTGGTTGGCTCTCCAAAGTTGGCATGCCAGTTTCTTCCTTAACCCCACTTGGTATCGTGGCAGATGTGGCGAAAGTGATGGAAGCAATGAGTGCAGCTACGACGGAGCATGATTCCGAAGTGCCGGCTAGCCATTTGCCTCCGGCATCCATGAGTTCTTTGGTGGCTATCGGTAAAGATCTCTTTTGAGAACTTGTTCTGATTGTTGTAACGAACAAAGAAGTTGAAGTCCATGGATTCTTTAACAAACTGCATTTCAGACACAAATCTCAATCATATGGTAAACAAAATTAGATGCATCTCTGCTCAAAATCCTGTGTCAACAACTCATTTGTAACATGTTAAAACGTAAAATTTCAAGTAAGTGAAGTTTTGTTTTAAATGGATTAGATTGTTTTTATGTAATTCAGTGTTGACGACTACACCTGAAGTGATTTTATAAAGAAGTGATTATACAACATCCCTCTAAGGTTTGCCTAAAAACAAATGAAAACATGTTTACTCTTTGATTGCACCAAACCCCCACGACCTTAGTTGAATTCCATCAACTTTAGCGATTGACTAGTAATTTTTAGTGAAAATCTAAAATGCCCTCAACAATGTGAAGTTATCCAATTGCCCATGGATAAGATAAAAATATAATATTAAATATCAAAATATTTTATTATTTTTTTTAAATTATTAAAAAATCATTACATTTTTTTAAGAAAAGAAAAAATTAAAAATTAAAAAAAATATGGAGATGGTCTCTTGTGGAAACCATTCAAGTCTCCAATGGTAGAGACCAAGAGTGGTCTCCACGATCTCTATAATGGAGACCACTAGTTTGCATTGGCGATGGAGACCAAACTAGGTCTCCATCATGGAGTCCCAAGTGGTCTTCGATAGTGGTGACCATCTGAGTCTTCATGATGGAGATTCGAACTGAGGAGTCCTTAAATAGTTCATTTATAACATGTTAAAACGTAAAATGTCAAGTAAGTGAAGTTTTGTTTTAAATGGATCAAATTGTTTTTATATAATTCAATGCTAACAACTATATTTAAAGTGATTTTATAAAGAATTGATTGTACAACACCCCTTTAAGGTTTGTCTAAAAACAAGTGAAAATATATTTACTCTTTAATTGCACCAAACCCTCATGACCTTAGTTGACTTCCATCAACTTCAACGATTGACCAATGATTTTTAGTGGAAGTCTAAAATGCCATCAACAACGTGAAGTTATCCAATTGCCCATGGAGAGGACAAAAATATAATATTAAATATCAAAATATTTTATTATTTCTTTTTAAAAATTATTAAAAAAATCATAACATTTTTTTTAAAAAAAAAGTAAAAAAATTAAAAAAAAAAAAGTGGAGATAGTCTTCTGTGGAGACCATTCGGGTCCCTAACGATAGAGACCAAGAGTGGTCTCCATAGTCTCCATGATGGAGACCACTGGCCTACATTAGCGATGGACAACAAGTTGGGTCTCCATCGTGGAGTCTTAAGTGGTCTCCGATGTTGGAGACCATCTAGGTCTTCATGATGGAGACCCGAATTAGGGAGTCTCCATCATGGAGAATCAATTCTGGGCCTCCGTTGGTGTAGACCTAAATTGGTCTCTACTATCGAAGATCACTGGATCTCCACGAGACCCATTCGTTTTATTTATTTATTTTTTTTAGATTTTTTAATTTTTGATGGATTCTTTTGAAAAAAAAAATTGCGATAGATTTGTAATGTTGTGATGGATTAGGTCGGGATTGATGATGAAGATGAAGTAGGGTGAGTTTGTTAAAGAAGATGATGGATTAGCTAGGGTTTGTACCCAAATCTTCAACTTCAATTTTTTTTTTTATTTTTATTTCTTTCTTTCTTTCTTTAATATTTTTTTAAGTTATGGGTTAAAGATCTACCTAGATTTTTTTTTTTTTTTTGAAGATTTGGATAATCTAGATTTTCAAGATGAAGATTTGGGTTTCCAAATCTCATCTTTTTTTGTTTTCTTTTCTTTTTTTCCGATAAATTAACATCATTTGGGTCATCTAAGATGAACCCAAATGATGTTCATCATTTGGGTACCCAACCTAGACGATGATTTTTTTTTTCCCTTAATTTTTCCTTTCTTTTTTTGGTTTTATTGGAGGACCTAGGTTCGAAACTCAGATCTTTAAGTTGAAAATCTGGATCAAAACCCAAATCTTCAATCATTTTTTTATTGTTATTTTTTTGGGAAACCTTGATCTTCAAGTTCAAGATCTAGTTTCGAACCGAGATCTTTTTATAATTTTTTATAATTTTTTAGATTTTTTTTAATTCTTTGATTTCTATTGTCCATCTCAAAGTGGAGATGCATCATTTTTATTTTAAAGAAAATTTTAAACTTAATTTTTTAAAAAAATTTAAATATTAAATTTTATTTTTAAAACTTAAAAAAATTTTAAAAAAGTGAAAGGCGAAAATATTCTTAAGTTAAATGAATTTGACTAATTTTAATGGAAGTCAACTGATGGAGTGATGGTATTGTGTAATAAAATGGTAACTTTATATGTGCTTGCTTTTAGGCAAATCTTAGGGGTTTTATACAATTCATTCTTTTATAAAAATACACTTTCTAGAAAACATCTAACAACAAAAAACAAACATGGGAAATTCATTTTTGTTAAATGTGAATACGTGATCGGTGGGCATACCTTATACCACTTGATTTCCCATTGCATTTGCAGAGCAGCCCCATGAATAAGCCAAGGCTTATTTTCTCCAAGCCCTGCAGCCAAGTGCAGTGCACCTATTGCCCTCATAATCAACTTTTAGGAACACACGTTCTTTCAATATATTTGGTATTTTCAGTAATAAAAGCTGATATACAAGTGGTTGCCTGTTCTCCACTGCCAACAACACTACATTCTTTTTTTGGTCGTTCATGTCATGAATAGCTAATGGAGACATTTCCAGGATTTTCTCCACTATTTCTGTTATTCCATTCTTTGCTGCGATTAATATTGGCGAATCCTTCTTTTTCATCTCTGAGACTTTGTCTTGCATATATACAAAAATCACAAACGCATATGTTTCACAATAACATAAGAGATTTCTAATGAATTCTAAAACCAATTCACATGAATTTCAGTTTAAGGATAGAAGATAAAAGGTACCTAAAATATTACCATATCTATTAGGGGGATGGAGAAGAAGATGATGAAGAAAGAAGAAAGAAGAAAAGGAGAAAAAGAAGTGTTGTATTTGTTGACAAGCTTAGTCCAATCAGGAGATTTTCTTTTTTCTTTTTTTTTTTAGTTTTTTAAGAGATGTGACTAAATTTTCAAATTAGTTAAGGATAGTTGTGTTTAAACACATGGCTTTTGTGTTACACTTAATAAAATCATTAACCCGTGTCACTTTTAATGAATCTACTAATTTTGAATAATTTATCTTAAAAACCCTAAAGCTATACGAGGAATGTTAAATACACTCTCCTAATACACTTTCTTAATAAGTTTTATGTTCAAAAACTTATTGTTCCCATATTGGGAGAGTGAATTTAGCACTTCTGTGTATTATATATTAAAAAGAAGCAAAAGCTAGTTAGCATTACCTGGCTGGTTAGCTCTTGAAGCATTTTTCGTGGGTACTAGCTCCTCAGTTTCGTCCAAGCGAGCTTCAGCAATAAAAATGAAATTGTCGTCGCCAGCATGAGAGCCAAAGCCATAAGATGTGGGCTTTCTTCCATCAAATTTGTAATCGTACCTACTGGCTTGAAGCAGAAGTTCATTCATGACCTGAACAGACCATGTGTGCTTCTGTTTCTTCTCCCGTAATTTCCTTATATTGGTTGACCCTTGTCATCGTAAAATTAATTTACCATGCTCTGAATTAGTAAAGATACTGAAAATAATTGAATATGAAAATATCAGCATAAAAGCAGTTGGCATTAGCATACCCAGTCCCAGAATTATGAGCATTGCCTTGGACACAAGCTTGACAAACTCAAACGAGGCGGTATAATTGGGAGGTAGTAACTCCTGACGTTGAGCTTTGCAAAAACGTTGAAATTTCCTCAATTAACAAGTGTTTCAGATCTTCAAAAGACTTTAATTTATTTGATGCATGCCTTAGTTGGATTGCATTATATGAAAAAGTCTCTTCATCCAAGACATTATAGGAATCAATCTTCCAATATTGGCTCAAGAGTCACGTAATGTCAGTTCTCATTATATACTAGAAGATTCAGTCAGGTGCTGTCAGTTGTCATTAATAACTAGAATCGCATTGAATTTTTATAATAAGAAAATTCTCCCATACTGCAGCTACTTACTCAATATTTATAAATTATAAGATGCATGCTTTCGAACAGAATAGAACGTTTTTCCCTTTGTCCTCTGTAGCTTCTGTGGCAGTTTTCATTGCTGGAAACAGAGAGTATTAACTCTGTTACGGCATGTTTTGTTATTAAAGACATTATACGCTATCAAAATTGGTGCTAATTCAAGATAGTTTCCAATCGGCCTTCCGGTATCCTCATCTTATAACTTGTAGGCACAAATAGTTGTTACAGGATTAATAAATGAAAATGTAGCAATCATATCTCCATTTCCTGAGGAACACATTTCGTACATGTTTTGTTTGTGAGGAATCAATTTTCCTATTTTGGCTTAAGAATTGGTGATGTCGGTGCTAATTATACTATTAAATAGTAAATGAATCTTACTCGCATTAGGTTTTTAAAGTCGGTCTATATTTAATGTCTTTGTGATAAGAGAATTCTCCCAATACTGCAGTTATATATATAGTTCCTCAATATGCATTAGTTGCACACATTCAAACAGAATAGAAATTTCTCACTTTCGGCTGGGTTCTCATCATCTGGTGCGCTTGGATTCTTCCCGCCCTCTGTAACTTCTGAGGCATTTTTTGTTACGGTAGCGAGTACTAACTCTGTTAAGGCATATTATACATGAAATAAAAGCAATGGTTTTCACTACTGTTTTTAATTGAAAGACAAAAATGCATGGTTTCATTTCATTGACGTACCAAATGCTTTCCCCATCAGGCGAATCAAGTCATGGCAGGTTTGGTAGTTTGGGGGACAAATGGGTTCCTTCACATCCCTTTTTGGCTGCGAAAATTGACTCTCAGATTTCTCCACCTCAAGATTTTCAACAAATATGCCTTCCACATAACAATACAGATGATTAGTACCTCGGCCAGTGTACCAATTAAGACTATTGAAAGGAGAATAAAAAGGTCAGTTCAATAATAACGATCTTCTCACTGCAAGTATAAATTCTATAGAAATTGAAAATATATATATCATATACGTGGGAGCTTATTCTGAGTTGATCTAACATGAATTTTATGAGAAATATATAATAAACTGTAACAATTTAAGAAAAAACATGTCGTCAGAATTAAGATTAAACATACAGTGATAGGTCAACGCACTGAAACATCCAAGGTGGCTACTGCTTCTGAAGGCGGAAGGCTTGGCGGCCAGATGGAGAGGTGATAACCCTTGCTCGTTCATAGAGTTCGCCAGATCTGGATATAAGTGTATTATTTGAAATGCCAAATCTGTTCTTTCAAAAAAAAAAAAAAAATGAAAACCAAATCTATCAAACCAACCTCCAGTATTAGTATATGTTAAACATTCTTCTCAAAAAGAAAAGAAACGTATATAACTCAACTTTCACAAAATTCTAAAAATCTTTAGCGACCAAAGTTTTAAAAATTATTATTGAAATCCAGTACTATGGCTTTTAAAAAAATTATTCACTTGTGAATGGAACTCTTTAAAGTTTTGAAAAAGCTGACCGAAATAGTCTCCAGAGATAGCACAATGAAGAATGGTCTCGCCGTCTCCCCGCCTTCTAGTATACTCATAGTGTTAGGATTTTTTATATTTATTAATGTGGGTTTACATATTATATAACAATTATATTATGGGCTATCTATTTTAATAGGGTCAAATAAGTGATCTATTAATTGAGCTCTAGAAATATCGCTCTAAAAATATCTATTGGGTATGGACTTTAATGTGTAGAAACCTAATACTAATTAAATTAGGGTTAATGGGAACCTAATTAGGTTAGTATATAAAGAATATAATTAGGGTTATCGTCCCCAAGTCAAATCAATATAATATTGCTCTCTTTTCTCTTTCCCCATTTAAGAAGAAAAATACAGAGTAACCTAAGGAGATTTGACTGTGGAAGACTCGATCCTACTCAGATTTAACAATATGGATTCAAGTATGTTTTCTTTAATAATTATTATTGATTTAATATGAGTTTCTAGATTTTGATATAGGTTTAACCTATTAAAGTTATATCTAACAATTGGTATCAAAGCATACTCATATTGAATCATTGAGAAATTAATTGATTTAATTATTGCTGTTGTCCGAATAAAGATTCAATTTTTTTTTTTTTTATGCTTTCGCTACTGTGGTTATATGGATTCAGCACCTGTTTGAAGAATATATATACACATGACAGTAGCGTAAAACATACTGTTGGTGACTTTTGGTGTAAAATATATATATGACAGTAGAATGAATCGTATATATATATATATATATATATATATGTGTGAAGCAATTCCTGCATGAAGCAATCGCAGAATATATATTATATTGCTTTACTGCGTGAAGAATCCGTTTATTGAATGCTATTGGTACTGTTAGCAGACAACATATAATATATATTCCAAAATTTTGTTGTTGTCAGCTGATGCTTTTGTTTTGATTGTTTTTTTGTTTTGGTTTTTGATTGCTGCGCATGTCCTTGCTTGTCTCGGGTTTGCTTTTTAATTAATATTGATTTAACATACAAGTAACTGGGCATGTATAATGTATACATATATGTTATCATTCTGGACATGACGAAAGTCAAACGAGTTTTTTTGTGTTTGTTTTGGAATATTAAAAGCATGCAAATATATATATATATATATTTAATCGATAATCACATCATGTCTGTTACTGTATAAATATAATATATATATTTATTAAGTCAATAGAATGGTATGAAATAAGATAATATATATTATTGTCAGCATATATATATATATATATATATATTATCATCAATGCAAGCATAATAATTAAATTGATGAAAATTTTGTTTTGGTTTGAAAATAAAAGTTGGTATATATATTATGTCTGATATTTCAAAATAAATTGAATTGAAATTATATGTTACCAAAGTAACCTCTATAATTAAATTTGTTTATTTTGGAATATTAAGATATGTATGTCTATTGTTTATGCGAATAATGACCGGCCCAAAGGAATGTTATTATTTGGCCAAATAATGGGTATACTTGTGGTAATAAATATGTGATGATTATTAGGATTTCCATGTGAGTAATAAGTCGGTCCAAAGAAAGGCTTACTATTTGACGGGATTAATTGTCAATATTTGATTACTACATGGAGAGTACCACTTACAATTGATATTTCTGTCCAAAGACTAAATGTCAATGTTGTGCTAGGTATCTTGTTTTAGGGCCGACCATTATTGGAATAGTTTAATCATGTCATGTATGAAATTATTAATTAAGTATTCTTATCTTATGATATGATTATTAATTGTGAGCTTGTATTTGGTTTTGTTCTCGATTCAGTTACTACTTCTGCTTCAACAATAACTGCTAATATAAATTTCATTCTTATGCTTAATGGCATGAATTTTAAGAATTGGAAAGAGAACGTTATGATTGTTCTCGGTTGCATGGATCTTGACATTGCACTTCGGGAAGAACGACCCACATCTCTTAATGACAATAGTACTGCTAATGAAAAGGTGAGTATGGAGAAGTGGGAACGTTCTAATCGCATGTGTCTTATGATCATGAAACGTTCAATTCCGGAAGCTTTTAGGGGCTCTATGTCCAAAGAGAAAAATGCTAAGAAGTTCCTTGATGACATAAAACAGCATTTTGCGAAAAACGAAAAGGTTGAAACAAGTACCCTTTTGGCTAACCTTGTTTCAATGAAGTATAAAGGTAAAGGGAACATAAGGGAGTACATCATGGAGATGTCTCATATTGCTTCCAAACTAAAAGCACTAAAGTTACAGCTGTCTGAGGATCTGCTGGTGCATTTAGTTTTGATTTCTCTTCCTACACAATACAGTCAGTTTAAAGTGAGTTACAACACTCAAAAGGATAAATTGACTCTTAATGAGCTCATATCTCACTGTGTGCAAGAAGAAGAAAGATTGAAGCGAGAAGACATTGAAAGTGCTAACTTAGCAACTATCTCTAAAGACAAGAAAAAGAAAAGAGGAAAGGAAGCTGCATCTGGGACATCACAGCATAAGGTGCAAAAGAAACAGGATGAGGAGTTTACCTGTTACTTTTGCAAAAAAGTTGGACATATGAAGAAAGAATGTCCCAAATACGCCAACTTGCGTGTCAAGAAATGTATGCTTCTCAATTTAGTTTGTTCTGAACTTAATTTAACTTCTGTACCTAAACACACTTGGTGGATAGATTCTGGTGCTACTACTCACATAAGTGTGTCTATGCAGGGTTGCCTGTGGAGCCGACAGTCAAGTGATGCTGAAAGATTCATCTATGTGGGCGACGACAAAACAGTTGCAGTAGAGGCTATAGGAACTTTTAGGTTATTATTAAAGACTGATCATTTTTTGAATTTGAAAGAGACTTATGTAGTACCGTTTTTTGGACGGAATTTGGTTTCAGTTTCTATTTTGGACAAATTTGGTTATTCTTATTCATTTGGAAATAATAAATTTAGTCTTTTTCAAGATTCGAATCTTATTGGTACTGGTTCTTTATTATTGTATGATAACCTATATTTGTTGAATACAATTGCCTCAATTAATGAAACTTTGCATATAAATTCACGAGGTACAAAACGAAAATTAACTGACAGGGATTCCACCACACTATGGCACAAACGTTTAGGTTATATCTCTAAACAGAGAATTCAGAGGCTTGTGTCTGACGAGATTCTTGATCCATTTGATTTGACAGATTTCGAAGTCTGTATTGAGTGTATTAAAGGGAAACAGACAAACATTAGGAGATTAGGTGCCAATAAGTGTTATGATATCTTAGAACTAATTCATACTGATATTTGCGGACCATTTCCTACAGCTTCTTGGAATGGTCAACAGTATTTTATTACGTTCATAGATGACTATTCAAGGTATGGGTACCTATATTTGATACATGAGAAGTCTCAATCCCTGGATGTTTTTAAGGCTTTCAAAGTTGAAGTTGAAAATCAACTTGGCAAGAAAATTAAAGCTGTCAAATCTGACCGTGATGGTGAATACTATGGCAGATATGACAGATCTGGTGAACAACATCCAGGACCTTTTGCGAAATTCCTAGAGGAATGCAGTATCGTCCCGCAATACACAATGCCAGGCAAACCTAGCATGAATGGTGTTGCTGAAAGACGAAACAGAACGCTTAAGGATATGGTAAGAAGTATGATCAATCATTCGTCTTTACCAGAATCCCTCTGGGGAGAAGCATTAAAGACTGCAGCATATATCCTCAACAGGGTTCCAAGCAAAGCGGTAGCTAAAACCCCTTATGAATTATGGACGGGCAAAAAGCCTAGTATAAGGCATTTACATATTTGGGTTGTCCAGCTAAGGCAAAGCCTTATAGGCCAAATGAAAAGAAACTGGACTCAAGAACTGTAAGCTGCCATTTTGTTGGGTACTCTGAACGCTCAAGGGGTTTCAAGTTTTACGATCCCACTACTAGAACATTTTTTGAGACGGGAAATGCGAGATTTTTTGAGGAAGTTGAGTTTGTGGGGGGAGATAAGATTAAAGACATTGTCTTTGAAGAGAAATTTATTTCTCTTCCTACTATTGCTATTAATAATGATCAGGCTTCTATTCCTGACATTGTTCAAAATGCAAATCCGGAATATCAAGACAATGTAGAGGAGCTCCCTGTGCAAAATTAAAGAAATCCATCTATGGTCTCAAACATGCTTCCCGTCAATGGTATCACAAATTTCATCAAATCATTATCTCATATGGATTTGAGGTAAATAAGGTTGAAGATTGTGTATATCATAAGTTCAGTGGGAGTAAATATATATTTCTGGTGTTATATGTCGATGACATACTACTTGCTAGTAACGATATAGGCTTATTGCACGAAACCAAGATATTTCTGACAAAGAATTTTAAGATGAAAGATCTTGGGGACGCCTCTTTTGTATTAGGCATACAGATACATCGAGATCAAACTCGAGATATCCTTGGGTTATCACAAAAGAGTTATATCGAAAAAGTTCTTGATAGATTCGGCATGAAAAGTTATGCACCAGGAGACACCCCAGTAGCTAAAGGAGACAAGTTTAGTCTCAGTCAATGCCCTAAAAATGAGCTGGAACGAAAAGAAATGCAAAAGATTTCTTATGCATCAGCTGTAGGAAGTCTAATGTATGCTCAAGTATGCACGCGTCCGGACATTGCGTTCATAGTGGGAATGTTAGACAGATATTTAAGTAATCCAGAGATGGATCATTGGAAAGCAGCCAAACGAGTTATGCGTTATTTACAGAGAACAAAAGATCACATGCTCACATATCAGAGATCAGATAATTTAGAAATCGTTGGGTATTCTGATTCTGATTTTGCTAGATGCCAAGATAGTAAAAGATCCATATCGGGCTATATTTACCTGCTAGCTGGATGAGCTATTTCCTGGAAGAGTGCTAAGCAAACACTCATAGCTTCTTCCACTATGGCAGCTGAATTCATAGCTTGTTATGAGGCATCTAATAATGGGATATGGCTTCAAAATTTTGTCATAGGGCTGCGAGTTATGGATTATATTGAAAGACCATTAAAGATATATTGTGACAATAATTCGACTGTGCTATATTCCAACAACAACAGAAGCTTTATGAAGTCAAAGCATATAGACATCAAGTTTCTTGTTGTTAAAGAAAGAGTTCAGAGTCGTCAAGTGGTTATAAAACATATTGGGACAAACTCCATGATTGCGGATCCGCTTACTAAGGGATTACCACCCAAGGTCTTTCATGAGCACACTGCTCATATAGGTGTTGTTTTAGTTGATGATGTGCATATTTAGTGGGAGTTAGTATTTTGATGTTCTTTGTTAAAGAAATATTTATTTTCTGCAGAATAAAGTATAAAATTCAGTTATAAACTCTGAATGTTATTTGTATTTGATCTCACTAAAGATTAAAGTAGAACCAGTTGGAAATAGGCATGTTTGAGATCACATTGCATGTAATTTCCATGCTACGCATCCATACTAATCTATGTCATTAAATATGTTGGTGTGGTGACCATTGATGGATCTAGTTACGAATATATGTAACAAAGGTTGCTTTGATCCCATACTAATATAGTTGATGGACCAGATTATAATTAAAAGGATATTTCAGGACAGATAGCTTTTCAGTGCACACTCAAGACTATAGATAATATAATTGTTTTAAGAAACATATGTAGCCCAAATGGGAGATTGTTAGGATTTTTTATATTTATTAATGTGGGTTTACATATTATATAACAATTGTATTATGGGCTATCTATTTTAATAGGGCCAAATAAGTGATCTATTAATTGGGCTCTAGAAATATCTATTGGGTATGGGCTTTAATGTGTAGAAACCTAATACTAATTAAATTATGGTTAATGGGAACCTAATTAGGTTAGTATATAAAGAACATAATTAGGGTTATGGTCCCCAAGTCAAATCAACGTAATATTACTCTCTTTTCTCTTTTCCCATTCAAGAAGAAAAATACAGAGTAACCTAAGGAGTTTTGACTGTGGAAGACTCGATCCTACTCAGGTTTAACAATATAGATTCAGGTATGTTTTCTTTAATAATTCTTATTGATTTAATATGAGTTTCTAGATTTTGATATAGGTTTAACCTATTAAAGTTATATCTAACATATAGCCTTTACCAATACTACCAACTTGGCATAACTCATGGAGGTGGAGGAAGGCTTGCTTATGACCGTGAAGGGCAGCCATGAACAATGGAGTCTCACCGTCTTTGTTACGCATGCCAATCAAAGACTGATCCACGCCCGTAATGCATCTACACAAGTTCACATTTCCCAACGTGGCCACGATGTGGAGAGGCGTGTTTCCAAGCTCATCGGTGATACTCAAAACGTCCTTCGATGTCCCCAAGTTGGTGCTTATTTTTATGAGCTCCCCGACGATGTCTTCTTCGCCATTGGAAACAGCCATGTGCAATGCAGTTGCTCCTGACCAGGTGATCTCGGCATCATGAATCCACCGATTTTCTCTGTATAAGTCAAGAACTTCTTCCCATTGGCGTGTCGTGGCCCTCTCGAACAAATTCATTTCAACCTAACGCGTCCCTTGATCAGGATTGGTATTTGAAGTTGAAGGCTCGGAGCTGTCCGCCATCTCTTGCTAGCTATAGCAACAATTCAGAAAGACAAAAATGTTAGAGCTAAGGGGAATAATATTATTGCCATGGAGCTTTGCCAGTTAATACTCAACAATATAAATAAGAAAAGTTTGGATTCTTTCCTAACCTCTTTCTTTTTTTCTTTTTTTCTTTTCCTCCTAATTTTGTGAACATCATGAAATAAAAAATCAGATCATGAAACAAAAACATACGAACAAACACACAATCATAAATTATCTGATTAACATCACAAACAAACACCATGAAATTCTCTTTTGGGCGTTGTTGCTGGTCAATTCGATCCTAGAGATTGGATTTTTCATTTCTTTTTTAATTTTTAATTCATTCGTCATATTTTAATTTTTAGTTTATTTTTAAATTTTAATTTATTTTTTGTATTTAAAAAAATTGGAAAAAATCTCCACCTTCCATCTCTCAGATGGACAATGGAGATACACTTTTAATTTTTGAATTCTAATTTATTTAATTTATTTTAATTTTTACTTTTTTTGTATTATTCATGGACAAAATGGTCATTTGACCAAAATTTTTTATCAGTCATTAAAGTTGACGGAAGTCAACTAACAACTTGAGGGTTTAATGTAATAAATGGTAAATGTATTTCCATTTGTTTTTAGGCAAACCTCAGGAGCGTGTTGTGCAATTCCTTCAAAAATTAATGTCAAATTAACTTGATACTTATATTTTTACCCTTTTTTTTAATATAAGGTTATTGGTAAAAGCTAACATTTTATTAAAATGAAAAAAGAAACATACAAAGTAAAGTGAGACAGAATGCCAAAATGACATAATGTGCAATCTGTAAAAGGAGATAACCAAACCAGGGAAGGGAAAGACAACAGGAGATTCAACGGAAATCAAACCATTATAAATCAAACTCTATAGTATACCTCATTAAAAACTTCATCGGAAAAACTCAACAAGGAAACAAAGTGTCCACCCATTAAAGCCAAAACTAATGAAACAAATAACAACACTTGTCAAGTAAATCAATAGAAAGAAAAAGCTCAAAAAAGCCGAAGCTATCCACCACCAAGTGGAACAAACAAAAGAAGGAGAACGAGAAGCTAAAGTATCTATAACTGAGTTTCCCTCATAATAAATATAAGTCACCATAAAATCCATGTCTTGTAAATAAAAAAGACACTCATCCCAAGCTGGTTGCCAACACCAAGGAATCTTCGATGAGCGAGCAAGAAGAAGTGAAACCACATAAACTGAATCACTCTCTAAATAAAGTTTTATCCAATGATAATTCCAAGCATACTAAATGACATGAATAACAGCTACTAACTTTGTCTTAAAAGCATAATCTATCCTTGAAGGAATAGCAAAAACATTTTTGAAAAACCCACGGTAAGTTTGAAAAACTCTAGCACAACCAACCAAACCAAGAACCCTAAAAACATAACCATTCGTATTAACATTAAGCCAACCCGCAGAATGAGGAACCTAAGCAACCTCTATAACACAAGGAGCCTTAGAATGATGAGCAAGAATATGGAGCCTATGTACAGCTAAAAAGCCATCTATTAAATTTTGCATAACCTCAGAATTAAGAGAATCTGCCTCTCGAATGGTATGCTAAATAAAAGAGAAAGCTTCATGGAATGAATGACACTTCCCTTCGAAAGTAGCCTTATTATGAGTATGCCAAATGATCCAAAAACTTGTAATTATACCAGCCTTCCAAAGGCTATGGATTTAAGAACAAAATTTAACAAATATAGCAATTTGTCATAAATCAATAATAATGTCAGATAGAAAAATGGTACAACCAAACACAGATGATAAAATATGCTAAAGACTTACTGCAAAAGGATAGGTTAAAAACAAATGCTCCAAACTTTTCTCAACAAAGCAATAAATGACAGCAAGAAGAGAATATAAAACCATGACACTGAAGAGAAAGATTAGTAGGCAATCTATTATGCATGACTTTGCAAACTAGCATAAATCTTGAAAAAAGTATAAAAGTAGCCTAAATGTGTTTAGCCCGATGAAGGTATGGATGTGGTTTAGCCAACAAAGTATAAGCAGCAGTAGTGGTCACTCTTTCATCTATAAAAAGAGTCCATTCTCTTGAATTAGAAGAAGTACTAATAACTACCCATTCTATATTCGTAACTAGATCTTGATGTGTCATGCGGATAGAAGAAGGAAAATGCCAACTATCATCAAAGTAAATTTCTCCAATACGGGTTGAAAGAAGAAGCTCCGAAAGAGGCAAGTTAGAAATCATGTCTATAAGAGGCCCATTCATCCAATTATCCAACCATAAATAGACCTTTGAATAACCATCCACCAACCATTTGTACTTCAACACTAAAGAAAGATAATAACTTTTCATATCAGGTCAAATAGAGAAAGATAGGTATCTTACCCTAGGAAGAAGCGCAGGAGAGAGGTTACCTTAGAGAAACTTGAAAAATCATAGAATCCTCATTCATAAACCTCTAAGTAAATTTTCTAAGAAGAGCTTCATTAAGAATACGTAGATCTCGAAAACCTAAACTCCCTTCGAGTTTTGATCGATGGCAAACATTCTAGGAAACTTGAATTGATTTTCTCCTATCAATAGAGCCCGTTCAATAAAAATTCCTAATCAAAGAAGTGAGAGAGCACAAGATAGATGAGGGTCATCGATACGTCTGAAAAAAATGAAGAAATGAATCGTAAACCACTGATTGACTAAGACATAGCTTAGTAGCCATAGAGAAAGTAAAACCTGCCCATGATTGAAGCTTTAGACGAATTATATTAGCCAGGGACAAAAATCATCATCTGTAAAGGGCACCTTGAAAAATAAGAATACCAAGATAAGTCATAGAAGAACCGCCTCTTTTTATAGTACTAAGAGATAGGATATCATCTAGGATGGAAGGTCAAACACCATCTCCAAAATAAATACAAGATTTCTATCAATTAACATGTTGACCAGATAAATCTCTATGAACCTTAAAAGCCTTCATAATAACCTTAATATTAGAAATTGAAGCATGACAAAACAAAAAGATATTATCAGCATATAAAAATGAGAAGGAGGTTGTACACTCTTTGGACTAGATATACTGAGAAGCAGACCAAAAGAAACCATATGAGATATATATATCTACTCAAGAAATCCTCAACAAGGTAAAAAGGAAGAGGAGATAGGAGATTTCCATATCAAACTCCATGAGAACATGGAAAATAACCTTTCGGAGAACCATCAATAAGGACCAAAATTCTTACTTACTCAAAAATGGACAAAACCCAATTGATTAAAACAGAAGAAAATCTAAAACACCATAACACCTCTAATATGAAAGTCTAATTGATTGAATCAAAAGTTTTTTCGTCAATCTTCAAAGTCATGTGCTCTGATAAGTATTAGACAAGACATTAAAAAATTCTAAAGCTCTTGCAATACATCTCCAATCTATCAACCGGGTAAAAAACCAAATTGATTCGAAGAGATAATTCAAGCACAAATAGAAATAAGATGATCTGTCAAAATTCATGGATAAACTTGAAAATGAAGTTGAATAGAGCAATAGGTCGAAATTGATCCACCAAGATAGCCTTAAGGGTCTTGGGAACCAAAACAATGAAGTTTGAATTATTCTTACCGATTATGTCTCAAAGTGCATATAAAAGTCTGCCTATAAAACTATCCAGACCAAAGGCACTCAATGGATCCATATCAAAGACAGTACCTCTCACTTCTTGAACAAAAGAAAACACGAATAAGAGCAGAGTTTTCTTCCACCAAAACAAGGGAAGGAACATACTT
This sequence comes from Litchi chinensis, assembly GCA_019925255.1. NCBI lineage: Eukaryota > Viridiplantae > Streptophyta > Magnoliopsida > Sapindales > Sapindaceae > Litchi > Litchi chinensis. The sequence continues at coordinate 21,561,861 of CM034474.1, forward strand.
TTGAATCAAAGATAAATCAAAATTCAAATCATCAGCTTACTAAAAAAGATTTTGGGAGCAAGAAACCATATGATCAGCAATGCGATGATGGTCTGAAACATTATCAATCTCGATATAAAGGATATATAAAGATTTCATCCCTCTCTTTTTTTTAAATGTGAATGAAAATAATTTGTGTTATAGTCTCCATCCTGTAACCACTTTACATGACTTTTCTCAGTGAGATAAATATCTCATTGCTTCAAAGCAACATTTAACTTAGATAAAAGAGAGAAAATCTAGCCTATGATGAGTGCAAAAATCACATTAGGCTCATTGAGTATCTTTTTTGGAGATACCCCTATAATTCAAATAGAGAGCTTTCATTTAATAATAGCCTTTTTGGCACAGCAACAAACTAAAAAAGGGCGAAGAGCGATGACAATAAGGTTAGCTTCTCATACTAGGTTTTCGTCCATTGTGCCATTGCATATCAGACTAGGTTTTTTTTTCAAAGATATTACGTTACCTAAGATTTTTTTTCTTTCCATTTATATTTTTACCATTGGACTTTAGAATAAATATCATTTATGTCTAAAATATTGAAAACGGTGATACCTTGAAAAAGAAACTCTCATTTATTGAAAGAACACTATCATTTAAACTCTCATTTATTACGTTATAAATAAAGTTAATTTTTTAAGATAAAATTCTGATTTATTGCAACAATAGTTTATATAAAAATTTACTCTTTTCAAATAAAAAACCATAAAATTATTTTGAAGCCCTCCAAAATTTGGATAAATATGAGGCCTTAGGCAAAGGCCTTACTAGCCTTACCCTAAGACTAGCTTTGGTAGGAACTAATATTGCTATTGAGCTTTCTTGGATAATACTCTTCTTCTTTTTTTCTTTTTTTTTTTTTTTTAAATACTAGAGTTTCATTAAACCATCCCAAATTTGGGAACAACAAGAACACAATCACTGAGAACTTAATCAAATTTGGGACCAAATAAGTTCAAACCACAAACTACTAGATCTATCCTCACATATGAGGAAGTATAGATGACCAGATGTGGAATATCAAATGATTCCCAAAACAAGGAAAATGGTTTGATAACGTTAAATCCAATTCATCAACATAAAAACTAAGCTATAAATTACAACCAACAACATTAAAACAAAGAGAAAATAATCATTTCCATGGGAAAAAAAAAAAAGACTACATAAATAGTCAACTTACACCATAGTTGAAATCTTTATAAAATCTACAACCTAGAGACCTTCAAAGAATTGGAAATAGCCACTAAAATAGATGAGGGATCTTGTTTTCTCTCCTATAACCAAAAGAAGAGTCCAGGAATCACTGAAAGCTATGGTCAACAAGAAGGTTTGAGATCTGCCGATCTTCTCTTAGACTTGAATCGTCAGCCTCTAAACTTGCACAACAAAAAGGCTTTTAGAGGTTGGATCCAGAAGTCATTTGGACCAACCCTTAAAAACCCCAAAACCTCCTCAAGAATCGAAGAGGAGGACATGAAAAAGAAGAGAACCGACTGATTGACACTCTACGAAAGATCCAACACCGTATGTGGTTTCGGGTTTTAAAGGATGGATCCAAAAATCTTTAGATCCAACCCTTAAAACCCCAAATCTAGAGAAGCCGCTGAGAGGAGGTAGGAAACGAGAAGAAAACAGCAAAGAAATCGATGTAGATGGTAGGTCTAACCAGAGACGATGGCTTCTAAGAAGTCTCTCTCTAGAGAGCTCTACAGAGAATACTCTAGAAGACGTGTCGGATAATACTCAGTAGTAGGAATAGAGCTGTCAATGTATAATAGTCCAAATATGTATCTCAAATTCCTGTACTAAATAATGTTACCATATAAAGGTTTTTTTTTTTTTTTTTTAACCACCAATAGTGTAGACATTTAATCTAAATTGTTATTAGACTGAACGAGGATTTCAGAATGCATTGGATGGTGGCATTAAAGTTTATAGTTGGGATTTATAATTTTTATTATATTGAGTAGTACATCATGTTTTATGATTTGTGCTCATCACACAACAAATAATTTTAAAATGCATATATATATATATATATATATATTATCAATTGAAATTTTATACAGTTGCGGCTGTACAATTTGGCTATCTTCATTTCAGAATAAATAAATTGGATGTACAATGACAATATTACTTTTTTATAAACAGTACAATCAAATTAGTTATTGTGCTACAACATTGGCAATTTTTTTTATAAATAAACAAGACTGGTATTAAAGAAAAGGAATAAAGAAAAAAAAATAAATTGGTAGCTAGGTTGACACAATGGCGTCTACCTCTCTTGTACATGGTTCAAATCTCAGGGCCACCTTAAGAGCGGCAATTTTTTCACTAATTATGAGTAGTTGTCTTCCAACTAAAGAGTAGATTTCTGAGTTGCATACTAAGCAGACCACATCTGTAGGTCTCAGTAGATTTCTGGGCTGCACATTTATTGAATATATTTGTAGGTCCTAATAGACATCTGATCTGGTATCAAGAGGCATATTAAAATAATAATAATAATAATAAAGAGATGTTTGTTCGGTTCTTGCAAGTACAAACTAAGTTGTAAGTAGTTGACTCTATAGGTATTCATTGAGTTCCAAGAAAGAAAATATCATTCTGAAATTGGCAGTGGAGAAGCTGCATAAATATAACAGCCATTAATAATTGATAAATAGCCATGAATGCAAGTCGTGATATAATATTATATGAGAAAGTATAAGGGTGAGCATTATTATAGAAAAAATTATTTAAACTCGTTTATGTGAAAAACATGTAATGGTAAACTTTAAGAAAACCAGTAAACAAATTAAAGCTCTATCTTTATTTTTGTTAAGATAATAGTCCGATCAGAGATTACTATATGATTATTGATAAATAGTCATGAATCCAAGCCGTGATTTAATATTATATGAGAAAGTATAAGGGTGAGTATTATTATTAAAAAATAATAATAATAATAAGTAAAGCTTTTCGAATTTTAGAAGCATTATTATAAAAAAAAAAAGTTAATTAGAGCTATTTTATGTGAAAAACATGTGATGGTACACTTCAAAAAAAACATTAAACAATTATTAAAGTTCTATCTTTATTTCGGTCAACATAATAGGCGGATGACAGGATACTATATGATTAATGAGACTAATGAAAAATGTAAAGCCAACATGCGAATGAATTGAATGGGTAAAGATATTTGGTGCATGGGCCCAATAAGCGTGGACCTCAAGCTTTGTATATTAGTAATAGCGTGAATAACGATGAAACTTCCTCCAGGTTTTGACACTAAAATTTAAGCTTTATCTTTTGTAGATACTCGATTCTCGCTTTAAGGACACGAAAGGAAGAAAATCCATCTTTTTCTTTTGAGGCAAAAATGCCATTATCTTATTTGCTTTGAAGCACCACCATTAAAGTAATCTAGTTTCTTAGACACTTAAACTAGGTCCTTCTCTGAATAAGGACTCCAGACCGTATTGCTTGGTGGTGTTACATTTAATAATCGGGATTCATTTAATTTATTATATTGAATAGTACATTATTTTTGACGAATTGTGCTCACCACACTACAACTATATATATATATATATATATATCAATTAAAATTTAATATTATTGTGGCTGCACAAATAGGCTATCGTCATTTCAAAAGCAAAAAAAAAAAAAAGGATGTCAATGACAATATTACTATTTTATGTACAGTACAATGAAATTAGTTACTGTGCTATAATATTGGTATTTTTTTTAATAAATACACAAGATTGATATTATAGAAAGGGCAAAAAAATATTAAATAATAATAAAATAAAATAGAAAGAGACATTTGTTCAGTTCTTGCAAGTACAAACTAGGTTGTAAGTAGTTGATTCTGTAGGTGTTCATTGAGTTCCAAGAAAGAAAATGCCATTCTGAAATTGGCAGTGGAGAGAAGCTGCATAAATATAACAGCCATTAATAATTGACAAATAGCCATGAATCCAAGCCGTGATATACTATTCTATGAGAAAGTATAAGAGTGAATAAAATAAAAAAGTAAGTAAAGCTTTTTGAATTTTAGAAGCATTATTATAGAAAAAATTAATTAAAGCTGTTTATGTGAAAAATGTGTAACGGTAGACTTTGAAAAAACCATTAAACAAATTAACGCTCTATCTTTATTTCCATTAACATAATAGTTGGATGACAGATTACTATGTGATTATTGAGACTAATGAAAAGTGTAGAGCCAATAAGCGAATGAACTGAATGGGTAAAGATAAGCGTGAACCTCAAGCTTTGTGTATTAGTAATAGCGTGAATAACGATGAAACTTCCTCCAGGTTTTGGCACTGAAATTTAAGCTTTTATCTTTTGTAAATACCCTATTCTCGCTCTAATGAGAGTCATGAGACGAAAGGAAGAGAATCCATCTTTTTCTTTTGAGGCAAAAATGCCATCATCTTCGTTTTTTTTTTCTTCTTCTTCTTCTTCTTCTTTCAAAGGCCATTATTTTATTTGCTTTAAAACAACTCCGTCAGTGCAAGGTGGGGTGCCACGGGGGTTGCCACCCCACACTCTTACCTTGTCTAAAGTTTTGAGCGCGAAGCTTGTTAGGGTTTGTATCCTAAAAACTAAATTGTAAATATTTAATTAAATAATATATAAAATGTGTTTATTTTATTCAACTTATATGCATTTGTAAAATGTTTATTTCATACAAATATTATGAAATATTCATAATTATTTATGTAGTCTCAAACTAAGTATATAAGTGTTATATACAATAGGATTTAGTTTGAGATCAGTAATTTAAAGAATACGTAAAAAGCAAACAAAACCGAGTTCTTTATTTGTGATAAATCTACAGTTGCAGTCCATTTCATATTTGACATAATAATATTATACGAGATCATTCATGTAGTGACATGAAAATGAAAGCACCTTATATAATAAAGATTATATAGGATTGGATTATGATAAAAATGAATTTCTTATTAATATTCGTTAAACAAATAAATTCATATTTATCGACTAAATGATCATATATGGATTGATCTTAATTCTGATTTTTTATGGACTTCTATTTATTGAGTCATTTCTTTTGATTTACATGAGTGAGACTATTATATATTTACGATCAATAAGCTTCATACTTTGGAGATGTGATTTAATAAGTGGTTAAGAACATTTTACACAATAGTGGAATCCATTCCTTCTTACGAGAAGTAGATGAGTAGTTCCTTAAATGTTGATTCGGGTTTTAAACAATAAAAATGCTCGACTTTCTGGTTATGAGTAAATGGAAAGATAAATTTATAAGTTGTTGTAAATTTATTGTTCATTATAAAATCAATGGTACTTAATGGAATAAGATATAATTAGAGATGTATAACACATTTTAATGACCTAACTCTAATTATGAACTACTCATGAAGGATCGAACAATATAAAATGATTAAATTGATGGACACTGAAAATTCAAATCGATTGTGTAAAACATCTACAATCTTGAGAGTGCAACATTAGGTTTTTAGTGGAGTAACTGTAAGGTTAATAATAATGAATTATTCAATTAAAGAGTTTAATTAATGATTGCGATGTTATTGGAGCTCAAATTATAGGTTCATTTGGTTCCCTTACTAGCACACAACCACATAAAGAAACAAAAGGAATAATATAATTGGATTGTCTAATTATAAGTGCACATATAAATTTTATGCACACATTCATGAATTATTTAAACAATTTGATTATTTAAATATATGTAATTATTTAATTAATTGTTAATTATTTAATTATCTGTAGAGATTATGGGTTCAATTTTAAATGGTGCCATTAAATTATTAATGATTTAGAATAATTTAATTTAATGAAAAATCTTTTAATTAATCAATGGAAATTATAATTTAATTTAATTGGAATTAGATTTCATATTAAATTAAAAGTATAGAGTTTCAAGCCAATAAAGAATTTGACTCTATACTGGATATGAATTAAGTCTTTCAATTTAAATAGTAAATTGGATTCCTTGTTAAATTGAAAAACTCTAGTTTGCCGTTATAAAAAGGTGTTTTATGTTAGTAACAAGAGGAGAGAATTTTTGGCTATTTGAACCAAAAACTTCGATTGAGTAAAAACACCATATTGCCACCTACTTCATAAGAAATCAAGAAATTTTTTTTTTTCTACAGATTTTCTTTTAGGAAAAGATTTCGTGATTTAATTCTTTAAAATTGTACCCACACAATTTCTTTTGTGAACAGTCATAGTAAGGAAGATTGGGTGGTGAAGAATTTGCAAATAAAAAAAGATTAATTCAATCTTCGTGTAAGTTAAGATTTGATCTTATTATTTTAATTATTGAATTGTTATTACTAGTATTGATCGAATATGTTTTTGTTTTGATTTTTTTTTTAAATCCACATTTTCGTATTAAATTTAAAATAAATTTCTCCTTTCAATGCACACCCTTCCTAGTAAATAGTTGGGTGGGTAGTTTTCAGGTTCTTCCTCCCACTTGAGAGCTTTTGTTCCCTCCTAGTTTTGGGAGCTTTAGTTTCAAATCGCACTTATGTATTTTGACTAAGAGAGTCTAGTAACTGATTACGGTATATATAATATGTGCTTGTAACATGTCAAAAAGAAAAAGAAAGAGCAACTCCATTAAAGTAATCTAGTTTTAGAGACACTTAAACTGGGTCATTATCCTTTTATTACACAACAACCCAATTTCATTAGTCAAAAACCATTAAAATTAGTCAAACTCATCTAATTTAAGGCATTTGAGACTTTTACTAATTTTAATTTTCTTTGACAACTCAAATTATAGAAAAGAAAACCTTGGTTTATCTTTCCCAAATTCATCAACAATTGACAAAAAAAGTCCCTAAAAAAAATTGTAAAAAAAAACTGAGTGCTTTAACATCTTCCCTATGCATCCTCTCTCAAGTCACTCAGTTAATCTTTTCCCATGATATGGAGACCAGAACTAGTCTCCTTGGTGATGGAGGCTAGGTTTCCATGTATTTGATGTCAGTGATGGATGAAGAAGGGGTGTTGGGTGCCGATGATAAACAAAGAAGAAGGGGTGCCAGGTGTCAATGATAGATGAAAAGGAAGGCATGTTAGGTGTTGGGTGTTGACAGTGGACAAATAAGAAGATAGAAAAAGAAAGAGATGACGATTATGGCTAGGTGTGGGTGTTGAGTGTTTGTAAATAATTTTTTTTTTTCATTTTATTTTATTTTTTCATCTTCACCGTTCATCCTTATAGTGGATAGTGGAGATGACATTATTATTATTTTTTAAATCTATTTTATTTTTTAAATTTTTAAATTTTAATTTTTTTTTTTTTTTTTTTTTTTTTTTTTTTTTTTTTTTTTTTTTTTTTTTTTTTTTTAAAAAAAAAAATATGTTTTAATTTAATTAATTTATATTTAAATTTTTAATTTTTAAAAATTAATTTATACCATTTATCTTAAGATGGATGATAGAGATATGATAAATTAAATTTTTATTTAATTATTTAGTTTTTTCAACATTTTATTAAATTTTATTAAAACAAATAAAATTACTCATCCAATTACCATTATACCCTTCAACTTTAACATCAACAAGTTTTTTTAACCAATAAAGTGTGGTTCATCTAAAAAAATTGGGGCCCATTCATTATTATTTTATTTTTGGAGGGGTTTTTTCTTTATAATATCCTTTCAATTAATTATTATTAGGTATCATTTTACGCACTAAATTTGAAAATAATATCAAATCATCTTTAGTATTGAAAATAATAGCTAAAATAGACCAACCGTTATATGATATAGTAATTTCATTAATGAACTAACAGATCCGTTAATTTTAATGGTAAAATGGTAATTGCAGACAATTGGATTCTCACAAAACATCAAAACCCATTCATTCACCCCCCCTCTCTCTCTCTCCCCTTATCATGACCCGGGCCTTGGGCTGTAGTAGAATCGTGAAGATTAATTTATAGAATTTTTCAATCAACACTATAAAGTTCATAAAATTTTCCTCTTTTAACATATAAAATTGCCTCTGTTTTAGATACTCTAGAGTACCAAATTAAAATATTGAAGAAAATATAATGAAAAACTTCAAACACTCTAAAATAATTTTGGTGGAAATCATTCCCACAATATGTGAACACTTGCTAAAAATTATGGGTTCATAGTCATAAATAAAATTATGAACACTTAGCCATGCAATCAACTTTTCAAAATTAAGCATTCACATCCACTTAGATTTCTAAATAGAAATCCTCAACTCCAGTATTCTTAATACAAAGCTTTAAATACATTAAATGAGAGTTCTCTAAATCGGTTCCAAGGACATTCCTTTCTATATACCAAATGTGAAATGAAATAAACTGAATAACTACGCCACAAGTAGAGTTCTTGATTTCCGTAATCGTTTACCTACTCTGTTTGATGGCCACCTAAATCACCTTGTACATTTCCTGGAGGGGTAAAAATAAAAGAGGGGTGAGCTAGTGCTAAATAGGATTTCAATCCCGACAAGGTTTCGAAAACTACTTTCTAAACTCATGATTAAAAACCTGCATGGTCAACTGTTTAAACAAATCTCATAAACCATTTCATAAAATATATAGGCTCCTGAAATAGTAATAAAACATTTAAATTTTCAAGTCAAGTTATAGCATTTTCAAATCAATGTAAATCTCGTCCTTTAGTCATATACCTGATAGCCTATAGTTTCAGTAAATTATTTTGAATAGGAAAACAACATTTGGCACACCGTGACCCTAGCAACCATACCAGAAAATACCTTGCGTAGTGACCCCAACATAAAGTCGTATAATATGAATAGTTTACGATAACCTCATATAATGACTAGAATGGTGGACCTTTACCTCATTCAAGTTACAAAATAATTTAAATAAATTCACCATGCAATCAATACAATATATATAAAAATTGATATTGTGAAAACCCTCATTTTTATTTTTGAAAAATTTCAGCAGCATAACGGCTGCTAATTTAGTAAACCAAATCTTTTTCAAACTTGTCATAAACTACAATACACTTCCAAAGCAATCCACAATATATTTCCATAAATAATTACCACACTTCCAAATTTATCAAAATTCAAATAAACCCCAACTTTAACATAAAGATTTCTAAAAGATTAGGATTGAACCCTTACCTCAATATGAGTTATTAACTACTATAAAGCCTTGATTCCCAAGGTAATTATTGATGCCTCAAACCGAATTTACAAAGTAATGAAATATAAAAAACTTTTAATATGGTTGTCCTAAGGAGAAAATGACCTTAAAAATGGATTCCACACTTAAAAACGAGTTTGTAGACGCATCCGGAGTTAAATTTTGAGATAGAGAGGTCAAGAAACTTACCTCTACCGTACGTGGTGGCCGACAGCGACTTTCCGGCAGTGAATTCCAGTGACCATGGTGATAGGAGGTACGGCTAGGTGTGTTTTGTTGTCCTCGACATGCTCGTCATGAAAATAAGGTTGGTCGGAGTCGAAATCGTTTGGTTTCGCCAAGATCTAAGAAAATTAAAGTTAGTTCATGGCAGAACTTCTTCTACAAAATCAAAGACCCAAACGGTGATAAAAATTGATTAAATTGGTACATATGAAATCTATGTCACACAAGCTTTCCAATGGTACTAAATTTGGCCTGAATGGCGGTCGAATGTGGTTGGAACGAGAAGTCAAAGTAGGGTTCGTGAAAATGGAAAACTGAGAAAAAATCTGGAGAGAAAGAGAGAGAGAGAGAGAGCCTCTGTCGACTAGGGGAAGAAGAAGGCTGATTATATAATCCAACCAAATTACAATTTGGGCACCTCAACTATTTATAAATTACGACTTTAAACTAAAACTTTAAAAATCTAACTTTTTGGCCCTTGCATTTTTACAAAATTTTCATAAAATTTTTCAATTTCATCCTTTGGAAAAATTTGAGGTTTTACATTCTACCCTCCATAAAGGAATTTCATCCCGAAATTCAAAGTGCAACCTCAAGTCGAATTTCAAATAGATGAGGGTACTTATGGTACATCTCTGACTCTAGCTCCCAAGTAGTCTCATCTCCAGTATGATTTTGCCACAATACCTTAACCATAGGTATTTCTCTATTTTGCAACACTTTAATCTCTCTCGCCAAAATTCGTACTGGTTGTTCCTCTTCTTGTATGGGAATCCCAGTATAAGGGACAATGTGAGACGGGTTTGTAGCGCATTTCCTAAACATGACTACATGGAAAACGTCATGGACATGTGCCAACTAAGGTGGCAAATTCAATCGATAAGCGACCTTTCCAATTCTGTCCATGATCTCAAATGACCCAATGTATCTAGGGGCTAGTTTTCCCTTAACACCAAATCTAGTTACACCACGCATAGGAGTCACCTTCAAGAAAACATAGTCCCTAACCTCATATTCCACCTCATGCCGGTAAAGATCAATATAACTTTTTTGGTGACTTTGGACTATCTTAAGTCTTTCTTGAATGCTCTTTATATTTGTTGTAGTCTCTTTAATAATTTCTGATCCAATGGTAAATCGTTCATTTGGTTCAGCCCAATACAAAGGTGATCTCTATAAGGCCTTCCATATAGGCCCTCATATGGAGGCATACCGATATTAGTCTGGTAACTATTATTATAAACAAACTCCACCAATGGTAGATGTTCACTCCAATTTCCTTTGAAGTCCAAAATATAAGAACGAGGTATGTCCTTTAATATTTGGATAGTCCTCTCAGACTGCCCATCAATTTGAGGGTGATGTGTAGCCCTAAGATTTAGTTCCTTCCCCAAGGCAGTTTGTAAGGCTCTTCAAAATCTAGAAGTGAAACGTGGGTCTTTATCTGAAATAATACTAGAAGGTACACCATGCAATCGAACAATGTTCTCAATATAAAGTGTAGCTAACTTAACGAGCTTATAGTCCTTTCTTATGGGTATAAAGTGGGTCTCCTTAGTCAATCGGTCCATAATGACCCATACTGTATCATATCTTTGAGAGGTCAAGGGTAATCCGATTACAAAATCCGTAGTGATCTTATCCCACTTCCATTTTGGAATCGGTAATGATTGAAGTAACCTCAATGGTCATTGATGCTTGGCTTTTACCTATTGACATATCATGCATTTAGCAACAAACTCAGCTACATTTCGCTTCATTCTGGACCACCAGTAATATCTCTTTAGATCTTGATAGATCTTTGTGTTACCAGGTTGTACCACAAATTTTGACTTGTGAACCTCAACCAAAACAACTTCTTTAAGCTCTGGATTTTTGACAACTACCATTTTTCCCTGGTGATACCAAATCCATCCATTTTAAGCTTCCAATTCTCTAATTGTTCCCCATTTTGTAGACGATCCCAAATATTACTCAATTCCTCGTCTTGCCACTGACTTCATTGACAAGTTGTAGGATACTAGGCGTGGCCACCATGTTGTAAACGTAAGTTATGGTGCAATCCTCATATAAACACAAATTATAGTCTCCAATGACCATTGTCCTTTTCCAATCCTCCAATGTCAAGTTGGCTAACGTCTCATGTAGTTTTCTACTCAAGGCATCTGCAACCACATTTGTCTTTCCAGGATGATACTAAAGGTTGAAATCATAATCCTCTATATACTCAACCCATCTCCTTTGCCTCACATTTAAGTCTCATTGGGTAAAGAGATACTTCAAACTTTTATGATCAGACTAGATATCAAACTTTGCCTTATAAAGGTAACACCTCTATATTTTTAAGGCGAAAACACAATAGCAAGCTCTCGATCATGAGTGGGATAATTCTTTTCATGCGGTTTCAATTGACGAGAAGCGTAAGCCACTACTTTTCCTCTTTGCATCAGAATACCACTTAGACCGATGCCTGAGGCATCTATTTATACCACATAGGGCTCATTACTATTAGGTACTATAAGAACAAATGTTGTGGCCAACCTTTGTTTTAGCTCCAAGAAAGCAACTTCACAATCTTCATCCCATATAAACTTTGTATCCTTTCTCGTCAACTTGGTTAATGGCATAACGATCCTTAAAAAGTTCTTAACGAAACGACAATAATAACCATCTAGACTAAGAAAACTATGAACTTTCGTTTCATTCTTTGGTCATTCCCACTCAAGGACAACTTCTACCTATGCTAGATCTACAAATATACTTTCTTGGGAGATCACATGACCCGAGAATTTGACCTTGGTTAACCAAAAGTCACACTTGTCTTTCTTAGCATACAGTTGGTTCTCGCTAAGTGTTTGTAGAATTATCCTTAAATGCTCTGCATGTTCCTCTCGAGTCTTGGAATAAACCAAGATGTCATCAATAAACACCATCACAAACTTGTCCAAGAAAGGTCTGAAAATTCGATTCATAAGGTCCATAAAAGCTATAGGGGCATTAGTCAACGTGAATGGCATAACAAGAAACTCAAAATGATCATAACGGGTTTGAAAAGCTGTTTTGGAACATCCTCCTCTCGAACCTTTAACTGGTGGTAATCGAACCTCAAATAAACTTTTGAGAAGAATTTTGATCCTCCTAGTTGATCAAACGACTCATCTATCCTGGGCAAGGGATACTTATTCTTCACCGTTAGCTGATTTAACTTTCGATAGTCCACATAAACTCTCAAGGAACCATTTGCTTTCTTTGCAAATAAACGGGGGCTCCCTAAAGGGAAATACTTTCTCGAATAAAACCCTTCTCTAAAAGCTTTCCCAATTGTTTCTTCAATTCCTCCCTCTCTGTTGGTGCCATGTAATAAGGAGTGATGGAGATCGGTTGAGCTCTAAGGATTAAGTCAATATAGAACTCAACCTCCCTATCCGGTGGTAACCCTGATAACTCATTAGGAAACACATCTGAGTACTCATCAACCATATATAATGGGGAATATCGGTTTATTATCCCCATTTCTCCATTAATAGCAAACAAACTCTCACAAGTCTCTAAACTTCTTCTCCCACCTAATAATGGTTTCAAAATTGAACTTGGTTGCCGCGCTCCTTGAGTTGCTTGGTAAACGACCATACCATTCTTTGTGTGAAGTATCACTCTTTTATTATAACAATCAATTATAGCCCGCTAGTCAGCTAACCAATCCATACTAAAAATTACATCAAATTGCCTCATGGGTATCGCAATCAAATCATCAGAAAATCTCCAACCACTTATCCTAATACACACTAATTTACAAGAAGTTGTCAAATCATGAGCTCTACCTAAAGGGGTTCTTATACTTAAAGGCATACTAAGGTTCTCAACACCCAATCCTATAGTATTTACAAACAATATGGAGATAAAAGAATGTGTTGCACTCGTATCAAATAAAACATATGCCCAAGAACGGGAGATAAGAATCATACCATCAATCACCCCTCTGCCAGATTGATCATATGCCTCTTCAGCGGTGACAACGTAAACTTGTCCGACCTTTCCCTTTGCTTTTCCTCTTCTCTTCCTCAGATAATTTCCACTAGCACTAGAACCCATATTGTAGTCACGGGTACCCTAACTCTCAGATGCTTGTGGGGTCTGAAAATTATGAGAGATATTCTAATTAAACCCCATTGTAGACGCACGGTATTGATGTAGATACTAAAGAGGAGAGGCGAAAGCTGAAGGTGATGTATGTGACAAATTGGGCATGGGCTGACCCTGAAAGGAAACAGAATTTGAATGACTCCCCAAAACTTCCTTACAGGTTGATGATGACCTCTTTTGATAGGGGCAAACTTTCTTTAAGTGACCCTACTGTCCACAGTTATGGAGATTACCATATAGCGCACTTCACTTAGAAGATCTACTACTTGTGCCACTCCCACTAGTAGCATTATTGTTACCACGCCATACCCCTTGATTTTTCTTCATCATCTTCCTATCCCCACTGCCACGATTTTGATTCCAATGGGATGTGACAGGCCCCTCTCCTTACTAGACCTACTGGCCGCCTCACAATAACCCTTTAGCGGATATCTGATCCAACTGAAAAGTTCCCGTAAAGCTACGCCGTTTACTTTTTAAAACTTTTTGTTAAAGCGGGAATATGGGAAATTTTTTTTTTTTTTATTTTGAACAATTATAAACAAATTTATAAAAATTTGGACAGCATAACGGCTATCAAATTTCAAAATTTAACACTTCTATAACAAATATTTCTCCACTGCTAGGCCCCAGACCTCAAATCGTTTCCACAATCCAACCACAAATATTTTTCAATTTGAAATCTATAAATATACATCATTTTCAGTTAACATAAATATATAATTTAATTTGCCAAAAAATTAATTTTATAAATACAAAACGCTATATACCACCCAAAATATAATTTACAACATATTCACCAAAAGTTGCATGAAATGCATGACATATACTTTCGAATATAAACCTATGCAATGATTATCTTTGCGTCAAGCCACTTACGAGTCCGATGGAGCCTCTTCTGACTGACGGCTCGTACCTGCACCTGGAGAGGATTTTTTAAAACACATAGAAAGAATGGTGAGTATAAAACTCAGTGAGTGGATAGTTTTTTCAACTAAAATATCTTTTTCTAAAATGTATATGTCATCCCAAAATAATTTGTAAACTAATAATTTTCTTATAACTTTATTAAAATTACGAAACTAATTAATTCTTCTAAACATTTCTTTATTTCTCGAAACTGGAAATCAATTTCTAATTTAATAAACTTCACGTCTATTGATGTGTTTTTCTTTGTTATCTCGCCAAAGGCAACCCAGGGAAACTTAGCTCTATTGTGACGAAATTTCTCATCGCCCCTAGAGCTCAAGAATACTATCATGTGTAGTCGCAGATGTGGAAAACTCTTGAGGTCGCGATTCCCCTCCCAACATCAAGTATATCTACACTACCATATATGTGTAGAGGGCGACTCACGGACTCAAACCCCCAAGGCTAATAACTATCATAACCATCTTGCCATACACGCAATAGTACTACCGCCGGGTATACTGGAGATTAGGGTAAACCCAAGGCATCAAAAATCTCTTTCATAATACAAAAATACACATATATATATATATATATTCTTTCTTTTCTTTTAACTTATTACTTGAACTTAAATCTCATTTTTCTAAGGCAAAATCCTAACTTTCAAAACTCCTTTAACATGTCTCAATCTTGTATGTAATTACTCAAATATAATAAATTGCTTTCATACTAAAATAATTACATGCTAAAGTTTAAATAAGTCAAAATCATAAACTCGATAACTAAAATAAAATTGATTACTTGAACAAATATAAAGGGAGCATTTAAACAACTATTTAAATAAATTCATTACAACTCATAAAACTTATAAACAGTTTAAATAAAATATAACCACTCACAATTTACTTTCAACTACTCCACCACTCCTCCAAAACCTCCTTTTGATTCTTGAAATTTTCCTACATTTTAATCCAACCAAAATCTTGGTTTAGGATTCACAAATACACTACAATTACAACTTCATTAAAATTCCATACACTAATACATAACAACACCATATTCTTGACTAATCTTCCAACCACTTTCTAACCAAAATTTTTGCATTTAAACTCATTCAAATATCCAACAATTCACTCAATTTAATCCAACACATAAATTGCCAATTGATCACTTAATCTAACTTAATATATATATATATATATATTCAATAAATTCACCACTTAACCATAATTCCATCTAATTTTCCAACTTCCATTCCTAATAATTTCTTTAGCACCAAATCACTCAAATACATCCTAAACATCACTAAAACACATCAAAAAGGATAGAATAACAAATTTACATCTATTCTTGAACTTAACCAAATTAACACGCAAACTTTTCAATTTCATTTTTCTTTCATTCATTTAATACCAAATCAACTCAAATTTATTCCAACACATCATACTAACCACTCAAGCATTAAAAATTCACATAACCACATGGATTACATAAATTTTCCATACACTAACATAATGCTTATCATTGTATTCCTTTTGCTTTTCTTATCCAAAAATCATCTCAAATTCATAAAAATCTTCATATAAACTCATCCAAGTACCAAAAACCATCCAATTTCATAAACTTTTCCAAATGAACCACTTACTAATATAGATCACAACCAATCCATTTTCTTCATTTCCAACTCAAAAATCACATCCAAGAGCATCAAACAACCATCAAAAGATCAATCAAAGCCTTCAAATCTAAAATCAATTAAATTTCATCCAATCAAAATACCAAACCCTAACTCACCTTACTAAAATAGCTCAACCCAAACTCCTTGATGTTTTCCTTCCCTTCTAAGATCAAATTGATGATGATCAACCTCTAAACAACTCACAAAATTCATCACATAAATCCCATATCATCAAACTTTAAAAACCCATTCAAAATCACTATCAATTAACATCAAAATAAAACCATTTAACTTACCACTTCTTTGTGATTCTTTATGGATGATCAAAAGGGTAGAAAGTAGATGAATAACCCCATGGAACCTTGGCCTCTTCTTCTCTTTCTTCCTCCTTCTCACGGCACCACTCTCTTTTCTTTTCTCTTTCGGTTTTCAACCTCTTCTCACGTTTTGCTCTCTTGTTGACCGAGTATCTCACTTGTTTAAGCTCTCTCATGCATTCCTTTATATAGATTAACTCCATAATTATCTAAATTGCCCTTGGAATGACTTTAAAACCACAAAAATACCATTAGTTATGAATAAATTCATTTAATTGGTCCAACCATGCAATCCAATTAATTCACCAATCAATTCCATCCAAATTGGTTTCAATTCAACTAATTACACTTCTTTTTTACTTAAATGTGTCAACACTTCATTGGTCCATTCTATTTCACATAGATTGTGCTTGTTTAATACGTATCCTTTCATGCACATTTCATAATTCATTTAACTTAAATTTTAATCCTCATTTATCACTAATAAATTCCAAAAATACTCCATAATCATCCTATCATCAAATTAACCATGCAATACTCTAATTGGGTGTTTTAACTTTCAATTCCATGCTTTGAAAAAAAATTTCATTGGTTTTGAACTCACTAATTTCACAACGTTTCCAATGAAGGTATTTTTATCGATAAATATTCGGAACCCTTAAAATCCACTTAAACGGACTCATTTTTACTCCGTTTCAGTTTCTAATAACTCTAATTCTTATTCCAGGGCTTATGATGTTCAGGGTCAATGTTTCGAAAATCACTATTCACCTAAAAATACTATTTACCCGAAAACACTATTCATCAAAAAAATTTTATCTCACAAAACTTGAAAAAAATTTCGTTTCTCGAAAATCACTGTTCGTTCGAAAATACTATTCACACGAATTACTATTCATCTAAAAACACTATTTCATCTGAAAATACTATTTATTCGGAAAATATTATTTCTCTTAGGGAAATGAAATTCTGGATTCTATAGGATGGATCATCTCCAATGATTGTCTCAGCTAAGGTGGCCACAACTAAATAATCTATGATCTTTCTAAATTCTTTGGTATAGATTATGTTCCTTATGACGGGCCTTAAACGTATCAAAAATTTGGATAGTAATAAGGACTCATCAACCCTACCTGCATACTGAGATGACTCCATAAACCTGGTATAGTATTTATTCACAATCATCCCTCTTTGTTCAATTGTCTCAAACATGTCAGGTAGTGCCCGATTGTGGCCTGCATTGAAATAGTTATCATGGAACAACTCTTCGAAAGCATCCCAATCTATACCCGTAAGACCATGGTGTACTCTCAAATTCTCCCACCATATAATTGCATCACCAGATAGTCTATGTAATACCCTCTTCCGATTCTATTACTATACATATATACAGAATGAGATATTATGCTCATATGCCTTGTTTATGAAATAATAAAAAGGATTTTAAAGTGTTCTAAGATGAAATTAATTTTTTATAGAATTCCTAGAATGATCGAGAGTAAATTTAAATAAGAAAAAGTGAGGGGCTATTGGAGTAAATAAAAGATTTTTGTAAGAATGAAAAAATTGTAAATAAAAAGAAAGGGCAAGGGCAAGGGCATTGGAGAAAAGTGAAGAATTCTCTAAAATCTGATAAAATCGTAAATTTAAGGAAGTTTAAGGGTGAAAAGCAAGCTTGACCCACGCCTATAAATATGGGTGTGTAACAAGTGATTGTCGGGAAAGCAAAAGAAAAATCTAGAGGGAGAGAAGAGAGAAAGTTGTTGGCAACAAGAGTAGAAGGCAGAATTTGAGAGCAACAGTTGTTTCGAGCCAGATTTCTAAAGTTTTGAAAGGAAATCAGGCTACTGGAAGGGGAAGAACGGGTTTAGGAACCAGATCTAGTAAGGCTCAAATGGTAAGAACGAGTTTCATGGTTTTACTTTGGGTGAGAAGTCTGTTAAAAATAGCCATGGTCTGCACATGTGTTTACAAGATATTTGTATGTAGATCTAAAGTTTGAAGCAACAAGCAGGTGGAAAAGCAAAGCAACAGAGTAAGGAGAAATTTGGTAAGTGAAGTAGCCGATGTTGGTCTGTAGTAGTTTGACTGTGGTTTAAAGTGATTGAGTTTCCCTTGTACAACCTGTTATGGTTGCGACCTGATTTTGAAATGATAAAGCTGATAAAATGTTGTGAAAGTATGCCTGTAAAACTAAATGAGGTCAAAGTATGTTAATGAGCATATAAGATATAAATCCTGGAAAAAGAGGTGTTAGAAATGAGTTTGCGTGAGTTAGGGCAGGAGCTCGTGAGATGCGAGTTGGAGGAGGCCCTTAACCCATTTTCAGCCTGCTCAAGCTGGTCGACTAGGGAGTGAGCTAGGCTACACTTGTTGCTCTCCATCTCACTTGTCTAGACTGGGCCGGAATGCGAGCTCGCAAAGAGCGAGCTGGGCAAGATCGCAAGCCCTTATTAATACCTGTCCAAACTAAACTAAGGCTTTGTGAGCTGAGCTGAGCCCGTGAATCGGACTAAGCTAGAAGGTAGTAGCTCGTTGAAAAAGGTGAGCCGAGTGAGCTCATTGGAATAATGGATGCTCGCAAGATGGGCTGAGTTAAAGGAAGCGAAAGCTCGCTGAAAGGGATGAGCTGGGGTGCGAGCTTGCAGCTCGAGCTAGACTAACAATACTACAGTCTGTAGCAACTTAGGTGAAAATTATAAGTTGTAGAAACAGTAAAAATGACTTAGGATTGAAGTGTTCTGCGAGCTAAGTGGAGATTTCATTATGATTAAGTGTAAGTGAACAGGCAAGCTGAGGAGGTCATTGAAACAGTCGTGATTTAAGTTAATAGGGTAGCAAGCAATGAGTGTGCAAATGTTTTATTAAATAATTTTTAGTCTATTATGCAACAATTTATAGCTTTTCATTATTTGTTTTAGTTTATAAATATTTTTATATTTTAGCATGAAAATAAATAGTTTATTTATAAAATTGTATGCAATATTTTAATACTTTTTTTTTTATGTTTATAGCATTAAAGAGAATTTGATTTGAATAATAGAAAGAGAAAAGAGTTTCGAAGATTAGTGGAACGACTCAATTTTATAAATAGATAGACCTTGTAACTTTAGACCCGGCCGGTATATCCCATAGTGTATGACAAGTGTTGGAAGGGCTAGTCTTACTGACATCAGAGGGACCGAGTCTGTCATATTTGTTGTGTCACCCTCTACATTTGTGGGGTATTATCTCACTATATGGTGTGCAATGACAGTTCTATCATATAGTAGTGAGATGTCTTTGTAGCTTTGTAACGATGTACGATGCTAGCTTTTACGCCACATGACCCCCCACACTAAGCAAAGCTGGTCTAATCGCTCATATGGTAGCAAATTTTAGAAAGAAAATATTTTAGAAATGTTTTAAAAAAACTATAAAATATTTTAATACTTTATGAAAACTTTTAGAACTTTAAAGTGATTTTATAAAACCCAAATTTTTAGAAATAAATTGTTTTAAAGAAAAATGTTTTAAAAAATGCTTTCAGGAGGTAGAATTTTGTAAAAGACAAATTTAGATAGAAACACTCGCGTACTCACTGACCTTTGTAGCTCATAACGTTTTTGGTTTTATATTACAAAAACTCCCAAGTGCAGGGATAGGAGACTAGGGTAAGGGTACCAGATTGCCTCGTTTTGATTAGGTAGACCAAGACAACCGATGACGCTGCAAAAATTTCATTTATTAATATTGTGATTTGGATATTAATTATATGTTGTGCGAATTTTTTATTTCGAACAATTTTTTAAATTTTCATGTTATGAGAATGCATGCATTTTTTAGATTATTTGAATATTAATGATGATGTTTTTAGTTATATTCTTATTCCGCTTTAAAAATTGGAAATGAGATTTAAAAATGCAGAATTTTCATAAGTAACAAATCATTAGTACTTACGGGTTCGCTCCACGATATCTTTTTGGGTCTTGATAGTTAGACTTCAAGAGGGTTTCGTGGGGTGTCCGGCAGAACCGTAAGGCTCATTAGAGAGAATTTGGATCAGGTCCTGTCAGTCCGTAAACAGTAAAATCCACCCAGAACTCCCTAGAGGTATCGACTTGGGAAAAAGATCTCTTAATTGTCTTTAACCATCTGTCAGCGGCAATAGGGTATTATCAACCCTTAAACTGGGTATCAAAAATTTTACAAAAATCCCTCAGCCTTTCATTTTTGTCCTTGACTCGGGGAGCATGAGAGGCAGACATTGCCATAAAAAGCTCAAAAAAATCTGCCATCTATTTGCTCGTAGGTTACGGTGGGGCTGGACTATCAGTCTTAGACTCCTATCCCCAGGTTCTCCTTCTCGTAGGCATTCTCCTAACCTATAATTCAAACACCAGAGTGTTAACAAAAATAACGATGCAAGCTAAGTAAAATTTCATCCATTTACTCTCGTAGGTGTCACATTCCGAGGTATGAAAAGCCAAAAGCTCTGATACCATCTTTCTATCATGACCCAGGCCCTAGGCTGTGGCAGAATCATGAAGATTAATTTATAGAATTTTTCAATCTACACTATAAAGTTCATAAAAATTTCTCTTTTTAAAATATAAAATTTTATTTGTTTTAGATACTCCGGAGTACCAACTTAAAATATTCAGAAAAATATAATGAAAAACTTTAAACACTCTAAAATAATTTTAGTGGAAACCATTCTTACAGATATGTGAACATTTGCTAGAAATCATGGATTCATAGTCATAAATAAAATTATGAACACTTAGCCATGCAATCAACTTTTCAAAATTAAGCATTCACATCTACTTAGATTTCCAAATGGAAATCCTCAACTCTGGTGTTCTTAATAGAAAGCTTTAAATACATTAAATGAGAGTTCCCTAAATTGATTCCAAGGTCCTTTCTAAATACCAAATGCGAAATGAAATAAACTGAATAACTATGCCACGAGTAGAGTTCTTGATTTCCGTAATCGTTTACCTACTCTATTTGATGGCCACCTAAATCACCCTGTACATTTCTTGGAAGGGGAAAAATAAAGAAGGGGTCAGCTAGTGCTTAGTAGGATTTCAATCCCGATAAGGTTTCAAAAACTACTTTCTAAAATCATGGTTAAAAACCTGCATAGTCAACTATCTAAAAAAATTTCATAAGATATATAGGCTCCTAAAATAACAATAAAACATTTAAATTTTTAAGTCAAGTCATAGCATTTTCAAATCAATTTAGATCGGTCCCCTAGTCATATACTCGGTGGCCTATAATTTTAATACATTATTTTGAATAGGAAAACAACGTTTGGCACAGCTTGACCCTGGTAATCATACCAGAAAATATCATGCGCAGTGACCCCGACATAAAATCATATAATATGAATAGTTCATGATAACCTCACATAATGACTAAGACGATGGACATTTACCTCATTCAAGTTACAAAACAATTTAAATGAATTCACTATGCAATCAATACAATATATATATATATATAAATTGATATTGTGAAAACCTTCCTTTTTATTTTTGAAAAATTTCGGTAGCATAACGGTTGCTGATTCGGTAAACTAAATATTTTTCAAACCTGTCATAAACCACAATATACTTTCAAAGCAATCCACAATATATTTCCACAAATAACTACCACACTTCCAAATTTATCAAAATTCAAATAAACTCCAACTTTAACGTAAATATTTCTAAAAGATCAGGATTGAACCCCTACCTCAATATGGGCTATTAACTACTCTAAAGTCTTGATTCATAAGGTAATTATTGTCATCCTAAACTGAATTTACAAAGTAATAAAATATAGAAAATTTTTAATACGGCTATCCTAAGGGGAAAATGACCCTAAAAATGGATTCTACACTTAAAAACGAGTCCGTAGATGCTTCCGGAGTTAAATTTCGAGTTCAGAAGGTCGAGAAACTTACCTCTGTCGTACGTGGTGATCAATGGCGACTTTTTAGTGGCGGATTCCGATGATCACGGTGATGGGAGATGCGGTTAGGTGTGTTTTGTTGTCCTTAACATGCTTGTCACGAAAATGGGGTTGACCGGAGTCAAAATCGCTTGGTTTTATCGAAATCTAAGAAAATTGAAGTTGGTTAGTGGCAGAACTTCTTCTGCAAAATCAAAAACCCAAATGGTGATAAAAATTGATGAAATTGGTACCTATGGAATCTATGTCGCACGAGCTTTCCAACGGTACCAGATTTGGCCAGAATGGAGGTTAGATGTGGCCGGAATGAGAAGTCAAAGTAGGGTTCACAAAAATAGAAAACTAAAAAAAAAAAATCGGGAGGGATGGAGAGAGAGAGAGAAAGCTTCTGTTGACTGGGGGAAGAAGAAGGCAGATTATATAATCCAGAATTGAAGGGAAAAAAACAACAATTGTTTTTATAAAATAAAGATTTGCGGAATATTGAGTTTTAAAAATTTTTAGAAAACTCAAGAACCCTAGATCCATAAAGCAATGAAATAAAATAATAAAACTTAATAAAGATCGAATCTTATACTTTTTTGTATTGATCTCTGTGGATTGCTCACCACCTTGTCTTCCTTGATAGCTCATTTCACTATAAGAAACGTGTACATAGAATATTGTAATTGGATCGTCCAATTATATTTGTTACATAAGTAGTAAAATATGTGTTCACTTGGTATTTGAATAATATTGATTATTCAAATTATTAATTAATTAATTATTAATTATGAATTAATAATTATTTAATTAATTTTATAAGAGGTCTTGAATTCAATTCTTAGTTGTGATCGGGTATAAATTAATTATGAATTAATTATAGGTCACAACTATGATTACAAAATATAACATGAATTAATTTTGAATTAATTTTGAATTAATTATGTTATATGGGCAAAAGTTTAATTTTAATAAATTTGGGGTTAAATATTAATTTTGATTAATTAAAACCCTAATTGGTTGCCTATAAATAGAAAAGAAATAGTCTTCTTTTCCTAACAGAAGTTATATTTAGGTTTTGTTTTACGTTCTTTGAAACAAAAAAAAAAAACATATTCTCACTTCTTATTCTTTTGAGAAAAGAAATCAATATAAAGTGAGCACAATTCTATATAATTGTGCCCACTCACTTGTTTCTTGGTGTAGAGTCATAGATAAAACCTATGTACTCTAACTCAATCTAAGAACTTGTGAATCAACCAGATGGGATAAAACCTATAGATTGTAAATGGATCTACAAGAGAAAGAGAGGGGTGGATGGAAAACCTTTAAAGCTAGACTAGTGGCAAAGGGTTATACCCAGAAAGAGAGAGTTGACTATGAGGAAACTTTCTCGCCAGTAGCTATGCTTAAGTCCATTCGGATTCTTCTATCCATTGCCGCATGTCTCAACTATGAGATTTGGCAAATGGACGTCAAGACTGCATTTTTAAATGGTAGTCTTGATGAAAGTATCTATATGGTACAACCAGAGGGATTCGTGTCCCAAGGTCAAGAGCAAAAGGTTTGTAAGTTGCAAAGGTCCATTTATGGACTTAAGCAAGCATCTCGATCTTGGAATATAAGGTTTGATACTTTGATCAAATCTTATGGTTTTGAGCAAAATATTGATGAACCTTGTGTATACAAAAGGATTATCGATAAGAAAGTGGTTTTCCTTGTACTTTACGTTGATGATATTCTACTCATTAGGAATGATATAGGAGTATTGTCAGATGTAAAGAGCTGGCTCGCTAGCCAATTCCAAATGAAAGATTTGGGAGAGGCCAGTTATGTCCTTGGGATCCAAATAATACGAGATCGCAAAAATAAACTTTTAGCGCTGTCTCAAGCATCGTATATCGATAAGATTCTTATGCGATTTTCGATGCATAACTCTAAGAAAGGGCTTTTACCTTTTCGAAATGGAGTTCATTTGTCTAAGAAACAGTGTCCTAAGACACCTCAAGAAATTGAGGATATGAGACAGATTCTCTATGCCTCTGCAGTAGGCAGTCTCATGTATGATATGTTATGCACGAGACCGGATATATGCTATTCGGTGGGAATAGTTAGTCATTATCAATCTAATCCAGGATTTGATCACTGGGTGGCTGTAAAGCATATTCTTAAGTATCTTCGGAGAACGAGAAACTATATGCTAGTGTATTTTGGAGTGGATTTGATCCCATTAGGATATACAGATTCTGATTTTCAATCGGATAAGGATTCTAGAAAATCTATGTCCGGATCAGTATTTACTCTCGGTAGTGGAGCCATTGTATGGAGGAGTGTTAAGCAATCTTGCATTGCTGACTCCACTATGGAAGTTGAATATGTAGCAGCTTGTGAAGCAGCTAAAGAAGCGGTATGGCTACGTAAATTCTTGACTGATCTGGAAGTTGTTCCAGATATGGATAAACCACTCACCCTTTATTGTGATAATAGTGGTGCAGTGGCTAATTCCAAATAACCAAGAAGCCACAAGCGAGGGAAATATATAGAAAGGAAATATCATCTTATTAGGGAGATTATACAATGAGGAGATGCGAACGTGATGAAGATTGCATCACAAGACAACCTTGCTAATCCGTTTACCAAGACCTTAATGGCTAAAGTGTTTGAAGGTCATAACAATGTTTATTTTATTCCAGGTTTTAAGAGAAATTTGATTTCTGTATCTAAACTTTTGGAATTTAATTATTCTGTTTCTTTTTATAATAAATATGTTATTATTTCTAGAAATGGATTGGATATTTGTTCAGGGATGCAAGAAAACGATTTATATGTGTTAAGACCATTAATACATAAACCATTGCTTAATACTGAAATTTTTAAGGTTGAAAAACCAAAAACAAAACAACAAAAGATTTCTCAAAACGATGACACATATCTTTAGCATCTAAGACTTGATCATATTAACTTTGATAGATTAAACAGACTTGTAAAGAGCGAACATTTAAGCGAGCTAAAGATCGGTACTTTACCTATTTGTGAATCATGTCTAGAAGGTAAAATGACCAAAAGACATTTTACTGGAAAAGGGCTTAAAGCTAAGGAACCGTTAGAGCTTATACATTCGGACGTCTGCGGTCCTATGAATGTTAAAGCTAGAGGCGGTTATGAATATTTCGTCACTTTTATTGATGATTATTCAAGATATGGGTATGTTTACCTAATGCAACGAAAGTCAGAAACTTTTGAAAAGTTCAAAGAATTTCGAGCTGAAGTTGAAAATCAATTAGGTAAAACATTGAAATCTCTACGATTAGATCGTGGAGACGAGTATCTCGATACAGAGTTTGAGGATTACTTGCTTGAGCATGGGATTCTATCCCAATTGACTGCTCCTGGAACACCCTAGCAGAATGGTGTTGCAAAAAGGAGAAATCGGACCCTTTTGGACATAGTGAGATCTATGTTTAGTTTCTCATCATTACCTAGTTCATTTTGGGGATATGCATTGCAAACTGCAATGTATATTTTGAATGTCGTACCATCTAAGTCAGTTCCAAAGACACCTTTAGAGTTGTGGAAAGACCGTAAAGCTAGTTTATGGCATTTTCGCATATGGGGGTGTCCAACACATGTGCTGAAGAACAAGATTGGAAAGCTAGAACCACATTCAAACGTTTGCCTATTTGTAGGTTATCCAAAAGAAACTAGGGGCGGACTCTTTTATAGTCCTGAAGAAAACAAAGTGTTTGTATTGACAAACGCTACTTTTCTTGAAGAAAAATATATGAGAGATTATAAACCTCGAAGTAAAGTTGTACTTAAGGAGTTACTTCCTGGGTCAAATAGTACCCCGTCAACAACAGTTGTTGACAAAGACATAATTTAGACCACTTCTGAACGTCAGACAGATTCTCATCAAAATTATTTACCATCTCGTCGTAGTGGGAGGGTTATTAGACCACTAGTCCGCTACAGAGAGATTGGAGAGGCACAAATCGTTATCTCCGATGAGAGTGTAGATGATCCATTGACATATCAAGATGCAATGGAGGATTTTGATAAGGAGGAATGGCTTAAAGCAATGAATCTCGAGATGGAGTCTATGTACTCTAACTCAGTCTGGGAACTTATGGATCAACCAGATGGGATAAAACCTATAGGTTGTAAGTGGATCTACAAGAGGAAGAGAGGAGTGGATGGAAAGGTAGAGACCTTTAAAGCTAGACTAGTGGCAAAGGGTTATACCCAGAAAGAGGGAGTTGACTATGAGGAAACTTTCTCGCCAATAGCTATGCTTAAGTCCATTCGGATTCTTCTATCCATTGCCGCATGTCTCAACTATGAGATTTGGCAAATGGACGTCAAGACTGCATTTTTAAATGGTAGTCTTGATGAAAGTATCTATATGGTACAACCAGAGGGATTCATGTCCCAAAGTCAAGAGCAAAAGGTTTGCAAGTTGCAAAGGTCCATTTATGGACTTAAGCAAGTATCTCGATCTTGGAATATAAGGTTTGATACTTCAATCAAATCTTATGGTTTTGAGCAAAATATTGATAAACCTTGTGTATAGAAAAGAATTATCGATAAGAAAGTGGTTTTCCTTGTACTTTACGTTGATGATATTTTACTCATTGGAATGATATAGGAGTATTGTTAGATGTAAAGAGCTGGCTCGCTAAGCCAATTCCAAATGAAAGATTTGGGAGAGGCCAGTTATGTCCTTGGGATCCAAATAATACGAGATCGCAAGAACAAACTGTTAGCGCTGTCTCAAGCATCATATATCGATAAGATTCTTATGCGATTTTCGATGCAGAACTCCAAGAAAGGGCTTTTACCTTTCCGTCATGGCGTTCATTTGTCTAAGCAATAGTGTCCTAAGACACCTCAAGAAATTAAGAATATGAGACGGATTCCCTATGCCTCTGCAGTAGGCAGTCTCATGTATGCTATGTTATGCACGAGACCGGATATATGCTATTCGGTGGGAATAGTTAGTCGTTATCAATCTAATCCATGATTTGATCACTGGGTGGCTGTAAAGCATATTCTTAAGTATCGTTGGAGAACGAGAAACTATATGCTAGTGTATTCTGGAGAGGATTTGATCCCATTAGGATATACAGATTCTGATTTTCAATCGGATAAGGATTCTAGAAAATCCACGTTCGGATCAGTATTTACTCTAGGTAGTGGAGCCATTGTATGGAGGAGTGTTAAGCAATCTTGCATTGCTGACTCCACTATAGAAGCTGAATATGTAGCAGCAGCTAAAGAAGCGGTATGGCTACGTAAATTCTTGACTGATTTGGAAGTTGTTCCAGATATGGATAAACCACTCACCCTTTATTGTGATAATAGTGGTGCAGTGGCTAATTCCAAAGAACCAAGAAGCCACAAGCGAAGGAAGCATATAGAGAGGAAATATCATCTTATTAGGGAGATTGTACAAAGAGGAGATGCGAACGTGATGAAGATTGCATCACAAGACAACCTTGCTGATCCGTTTACCAAGACCTTAACGGCTAAAGTGTTTGAAGGTCATCTAGAGGGTGTAGGATTACGAGATATGTCCCATCTGCTGTAGGACAAGTGGGAGATTGTTGGGTTTTGTGCCCTAAGAGCTTGTAATTATGTAAACGGTTTTAATAAATAATAATAAAGTATTCATTTTATTCAATTTATATATTTTGCAAAAATTATATATGTCATGAGAAACATCCTTGATTACTAATGTCTTTTCAAACTAAGTATATAAGTGTTATATACAAGCACATTTAGTTTGAGAGAAGTAATCTAAAGAGTCTGTAGAAAGCAAACGAAGCTGGGTACTTTGTTTGTGGTAAATCTACAGTTGCGGTCCATTTTGTATTCGGTACAATAGTTTTATTCAAGACTATCCATGTAGTGACATGGAAATGGAGGCACCTTATATAATAAAGATTATATAGGACTGGACCATGATAAACATGAGTCTCTAATTAATATCCGTTAAACTTAGAGATTTATATTTATCGACTAGATGATCATATATGAATTGATCTTAATCCTGAGTGTATTATGGACTCCTGCTTGTTGAGTTATGTCCTTTGATTTACATGGGTGAGATCGATATAGATGCTCGATCAATAACTTTGTACTTTGGGGATATGATTTAGTAAGTAGTTGGGAACATTCTATACAATAGTGGAATCCACTCCTTCTTGCGAGAAGTAGAGAAATAGTTCTCTTAAGGGTTGATTCAAGTCTTGAACAATAAGAGCGCTCAACTTTCTGTTCATATGTAAACAAAAAGATAAATTCATAAGTTGTTATGAATATATTGTTCATTAGAGAATCAATGGTACTTAAGGATCAAGATATAATTAGAGGGGTATAACGGAGATTATGACCAAGCTCTAATTATGAACTATTTGTGGAGGGTCAAATCATATGTAATGATTATATCAATGGACTCTGAAAATTTCAGATTGTATAAAAACATATATAGTTTTGAGAGTGCAATCTTAGGTTTTTAGTGGAGTAACTCTAAGATTAATAATAGTGAATTATTTAATTAAAGAGTTTAATTAATAATTCCGATATTATTGGAGCTCAAAACTGTAGGTCCATCGGGTCCCCTTGATAACTCATTTCACTATAAGAAACGTGTATATAGAATATTGTAATTGGATTGTCCAATTATATTTGTTATATAAGTAGTAAAATATGTGTTCACTTGGTAATTGAATAATATTGATTATTCAAATTATTAATTAGTTAATTATTAATTATGAATTAATAATTATTTAATTAATTTTATAAAAGGTCTTGAGTTTAATTCTTAGTTGTGACCGGGTATAAATTAATTATGAATTAAGTATAGGTCACAAGTATGATTACAAAATATAACATGAATTAATTTTGAATTAATTATGTTATATGGGCAAAAGTTTAATTTTAATAAACTTGGGGTTAAATATTAATTTTGATTAATTAAAACTCTAATTGGTTGCCTATAAATAGAAAAGAAATAGTATTCTTTTCTTAATAGAAGTTATATTTAGGTTTTGTTTTACGTTCTTTGAAACAAAAAAAAAAAACATATTCTCACCTCTTATTCTTTTGAGAAAAGAAATCAATATAAAGTGAGTACAATTCTATATAATTACAATTTAGCCCCCTCAACTATTTACAAATTACGACTTTAAACTAAAATTTTAAAAATTTAACTTTTTGGTCCTTGCATTTTTACAAAATTTTCATATAATTTTTCAATTTCACCTTTGGGAAAAATTTGAGAATTTTACACTCTCTCTCCCTCTCTCTCTCTTTTCTTAATAGAATCTCTCTAGTGGGTCGTGACGTCTAGAATCCAAACCTAGAAGACTACAAGGGTGTGAAGTTTTGGACTAACTCAGAGTGATTGGGCTAGCTAATCAAGCAAGATGACTACATCAAGACTTGGCACCACCATCAGCTCATCCTAAAGCATGGCAAGCTCTTCTGGCTTAAGGATGTCGCTCCGTCCCATTGTCACCGTCTGTGGTATCATCCTTATCGATTGTTACCTCACCGCCAAACGAAAGAAAGACATCCTAAACAAGTCCCGTAATGCTCGGATCTAAATAGATCAAGTAGATTAAATTTTCCTATTGAATAAGTATAAACATGGTTTATATTAATAAATCAAGAGGCTCAATTAAAAACTTCCAATTTAAAAAGGGGTCAAATTAAAGTGGTGAAAAGAATGGAGCTTAAAACTTAAGTGAGCTCAAAAATTTGGATTAGTATTGTCCAGTTCCTTTTTCTAAATGCACTCATTAGTGTTAAAAAGAAAACATACATGAACAAACAAAAAGAGTGCAATTCTGAATGACATGGAAAGAAAAGAGAAGAAAATGAATTTTGGGTGATAAAGACAACACATGAGACATGTATCGTAACACCCCAAATCCAAACCGGTTTAATTGGTCATATATATATATATATTTAAATAAAGTCTAGGTGGGATTCAAACAAAATTCACAAGGGGTGCAATTTAGAAACTTAAATTAAATGACCCAAAGAAAAATTAATTCAAATGAGCCCAATTAGAATTAGTATGAACTAATTTCTCTTCTAAATACATCCAATTGTTTTTCTAAATTCACCCACTTAATGACAAAAATGTAAAAAGGAGGATGTGAGAAGAGTAAAATTATAAAGAATGAGTATATAAAAAGGGTAAAATTGTCCACCATAAAAGAGAAGTAATTATAGGATTTTTGAAGGGCAATTGATGAAAAAAGGAAAGAATTCTTTAGAAATGATAAGAATGGAAATGAAATGTTATAAAAATGGCAAAACTGGAAATGCAAAGGAAATAAATCTCTAGAAGGATGAGAGTGGAAGTAAAATGTTATGAAAATGGCAAAATTAGAATTTCAAAAGGATACTTGGTTAGATTTTTATTTGATGAAAAAAGTGACTAGGTGTACAATATTTGGGCCCTGCATGAGAATATATATATATATATATGTGATTTTATATGAATTAAAAAGCAACCTAACCATATTTTCTAAGCTTGGACGAACACCCCTCACAAGGAGAAAGAAAAATCAATGGCAAGAGAGGAGAATGAACAAAGGAGAAATAAAAAGAAGTGAAGGAAATCATGGAAGTTTGAAGAAGGATTAGTGGTGAAAAAACTAGTTCCGATTTAGGACCAATTTCCTTGGTTTAGTTCTTATAAATCCTAAGTAGATTTTGATGTTGTTTTAGGTGAAAGGAATTCCAAGGAGGAGAAAAGTGCAAAAGAATTTTCATAGGGCTTGGAAGTAACTTAGTGAATGAATATTTTCTCTTAGCTTGATTTATGGAAGTATTTTTATTATATTTCAACTTTTATTAATTTTGAGATTTAAAGATGTTTTGTGATTTATGAATTTTGAAATATGTTTTAAGATTTTCAAGTAGATTTTATGATTTGAAGAACATGGGTTATGATTAGTAAATATGTTGTTTGAGTTATGGATTTTACAATAGGTTTTGAAAGTTTAAAGTGCACTTAGAATCTATCAACCTTAGATTATGTTTTATAAACTTTATATTATGTTTTTATGGACTTTAGACTATGGTATAAATCCTAAGATATGATTTGAGATTTATAAAATAGGGATTTTGTCTTGGAAGCTTAAACTATACTTTATAATGTAGCGATTTAAGATTTTGTTTTATGACATTTAAAGTATATCTATTGGTTTATGAAATTAGAAAACCATGCTTTAGTGATTCTAATATATGTTTTGGTGATTTAAGAACTTTATATTATGTAATTAAATTTCCAAAGTATGTTTTACTACTTGACCAAATAAGCTTTGATTTTATAGTTTCCCAAGTATGTTTTATAAATTTACAAAGTAAGTTATATTATATGCTTTTTAAGTATGTTTTCACAATCTAATAAAGCAAATTGTAATATACTCTTCCGATTGTAGTATTGTACATGTACAGTGTAAAGGTCTTTTATTTATGAAATAATAAAGTAATTTAAGGTTCCCAGAGTTGTAACCAGATTCTAGTGGGACCTCTAGATATAATAAAGATAAATTCGAATAGGAGAAGTAATATGGTGATCGATTAGAATTGAATATGAAAATGGTAACAAAGAAACTATCAAAAAGGGGCATAGTTGGATAAATTGTTAAAATGCATGACTAAGGGCATTTTGGAAATTTCAAAATTATAAGAGAAGGTAGAAATAAGGATGGTAAAATAGTGATTTTAAAGACAATTAAATCAATTAGTTAACATATGGTTACAAGGAAATGGACCTAGTTAGAATTGAACTAATTTTAAATTTTTGACCAATCAAATGTCTTGGATTGTAACTAATGACAAGTTAGTAAATTTCAACTTAGTTTGAGGGCAATTAGCCATAACAAGCTTGTAAAATTAATGGCAATTAAGGGCATTTAACCATGGCAAGCTTGTAAAATTGATGGCAATTAAGGGCATTTGTTAACTCAACTAAATACTATATAAAGTTGTGTGATTAGAGAAGAAAACAAAAGCTGAAATTTGAGAGAGAGGGAGAGCTGAAGTCGGCAAAACAGAGTGCAGGGCAGCAGCTGTCCTTCCACCATATCAAGCCAATTCTAAGTGAATTTCAAGTCATATAAGGGCTGTCTACAAGGCTAAGAAGAGAATCTAGCAAAATCAAGTAAAATTTGGGTGGCAAGGTATATGTTTTATAGACTTGTATATGTGTTTGTGTGTGAATTGTATGTGAGTTGTTTGATTAACGTTCCAAGTGAGGTGTATGTGATTTTTATGAGATGTTTATGCATGAATTTAGAAGATTTAAGCTTTAAATTAATGGAAGAGCAAAAATTAGGGTGCAAGAAGAATTGGTGAGCTTACTAGTTTAGACGAAAGTTTGATTTAAATTCAACTGGGTGTTGTGTAATATATTAGTTTCATTGTTATGAAAATTTATGTGATTTGAGTGTGATTTCACATGGAAAAATTGAAGAAGATTTTGGTGCTATGTTGGATGAAGTCAAGATCAAGCTAGGGTTGAGGTGGTTGCAATGTTGGTTGAATTATTTTAGTAACTTCATGCATGCAAAAATAGTAAAGTTATCAAGTTGAAAGCTTAAAATCAAAAGCAAAAATTGGATGTAGCATTTGACCATGCATTCGGCCTAAGGAATGTGGGGTAGTGGATGATTGTTTTCGAATGTGTTGAATGGCTATATGAGCTATGTTAATGATTAAAATAACATAAAAACTTGGAAAGGTATTCATTGGATGTCATGTAGTGTAATTCATGGCCAAAATGCATACTAATTCTACTAGATTTTGAATTTATTAAAAGTTGACTTGATTGCCACCAAATTGCAAGTACTTGAGCATGATTTAGTGAGAAAAAAAATTTGATGAAATGGATGGTGTAGAAATATAGTTAAAGATTCAAACAACATGGGAAGTGGAATGATGCACGATTTCATTAAATATTTAAATGTGAATTTAAGCATCATTTGAAGTGTTGCGTGCTTAAATGTTAGAAATTCCGAATAAGAAATCAATACGAATAATTTTAGTCGAAATGTTGCCTAATGTAGAATATAATCATGTGTAGGTATATTGCGAACGAAGGAACCTTAAATCGAAATTGTCGTGAGTAAATATTAGGTGAGTGTCTCATTAAAATACTTTGAAATTATTTTTATTTTCATTTATCATGAATTTTATACATTGAATGAAAAAGGAAACTTATTTTTAAATGATAGGAAGTTAGCTTTTATAATTAATAATTTAGTATGAGAACCTCTTTTATGAAACTTAGAAAGTTTATACGAATTTTTAAATCTTTACGATAAGAAAATGGCTTGTATGGAAACGATTTTGTAAGTCTAAATTACTAGTATTTACCCACTGGGAATGGTGGTTCGTCCCGCCTGGACATATGTTACTAATCAACGTACCTAAACTGTGCATGGGCAATGTCAGGGGTGTCTGTAACTAACAATGGGAGGAAATGTGTCAATTGGTCCTGTTTAGTGTGTTGTCCATGTACGAACTGGATATATAAAATAGCTAGTTTTAATGTGAGCGGGGGTAAATTCCGCTCTTACCAGTTAGGACAATACCGAGGTCGGAGCACAAGGTTTGGCTGGCTGAATCCGAGCTAATCCATACCTAGAGTATTATAGGTATTCAGGCACTAGTGGTTGGCTCCTTTACAGATAGAATTTTCATAAATTATATATTGCCACCACACGTTTACGATTTACCGCACGAGATGGAATTATGCAATTAGTAAGTTTTCTGATTTGAAAAGCAATCCAAAATAATTTTCCGAAATCAGAAAAATTGCTTTTCAATATGGTATTGTATTTCAATATCATGCAACATGATTCATATTAGCATTAATTACCATTTATGTATTTTACTTCATATAAGGATTTTAGAAAGCTTACATTAGTTTTATGATATTATAAACAAATTGATTTTTGTTTAGGGAGTTTATTTTAGAAAACATAATTTAATTAAAGAAAATATGATACTCACTGAGCTTGTATAGTTTATTTTAGTTTTATGTTTTACAAATAAAACCTCTGCAGAGACAGGCACAGATGCAATAATATTAGTAGCGGGGACTCCGATCTAAGAGTAGATGGATTTTATCGTGTGCCTCTATGCTTTATGTATATTTGTATAAATGATTTTGAAAATGTGCATAACAATTTTCGTATATAAATGAAAATATATTTTTGTAAATATATGACTATAGTGATGCATAACATAGAAATGTTTTAAATGATATATTATACTTTGATTATTTTCATATCAATGGGTTGACAAATTTATGAGTTTGACTCGTGTTTCAGTTTGAAAATGTGTTGTGATTGGTTGTGGAAAGAAAATAAGGTCTGAGACCCGGTAGTTGAGATTTTGTTTGCCATAGAAGTGTACATGTTTCCTATGAAATCTTTGCAGGGTGGTATTCTCAGACAAACAATTGTTATGCTGTCCAAATTTTTATTAAATCTATTTTATGAAAGCATAATTAAAAGGAAAAGTTCCTACTCATTCTCGTTTACCAAAAAGATTCTTAAAAAGATTTTTTAAGATATATGACGACTTAATTTCACAGAAACCTTTCAGCAGGATCAGATATTCACTGGAGGACCACCGTGGGGTTGTTGGCGGGCCACCGACCGTACGGAAATAGAGATATAGGAATAGGACTCGTCATAAACTATGCTTTATGGTTTATGAATTAAATTATTTGATTTTAAAATCTTAAAGTATATTTTGTAATCTATGGAATTAAGATTATGTTTTTGTGATTTTAAAATTATACTCTATATTTTATAAAATTAGAAACTATGTCTTTTGGAATTTTTAAAGTATGTTTGATAATTTGTAAATTTTATGATTTGTATTGAGTTTACAATGAGTGTTTTACAAACTAATAAAGTAAATTATGTTTATGATTCATGAATAAACTAATTGATTTATGAAAGTTTATAGCATGTTTTATAAATTGCATGAAGAACTATGATTTTGATATGAGTATGCACAGATAAGATTTTGTTGGATAAGATTTTGGTTCAAAACTAAATTTTAGTATGGAAAGTTTTACAAAATATAATTGGAAATATATGTGGAATTTTACTTGCAAAAATGCTTTTAGAAAAGTTTTGAGAAAAGAAAGAGAAATACAATTTTTTTTTTAACACCAAAGTGTACTCTCCCCTTTAACGGTTAGAGAGGGCATCACATAAGTGAGATTCAGAGAAATCGTCTAACATGCTAGTGTAGAGATCAGAGAGATGAGTCATTGGGGATTGAGAGAGAGAGAGTCATTAAGTCACCTAGCATATTAGATGACGGAGGTTATCCTCAGCCCTCTACGTAGGTTTTGAGTATCTCTACCATATATGGTAAAATTCCCTCATCTCCCACCCTTTGCATGTGTATTGAGTATCTCCATCATATATTACAGAGTATCCTCTGCCCTTTGCGTGTATGTCGAATATCTCCACCACGTATGGTAGAATTCCCTGGGTACTAATTTGGTGTAGAGTAAAAATCTAAAATCACATTTTCAGAAAAATTTTAAAATTTTTGAATTTTCATATTTTATATGTATAGAACGAAAATTTACAGAATACTGGATTTACAGAAAGAGATTTCTAGAAAGGTTTTACCAATTTTAGATTCCATTTTTATATTATTAGAGTTATAAAGATAAACTATATAGAAATTGATAGTTTTATAATTATATGAAATTTAGATTCGGTTTTAAAATTTTATTATAATGATGTGTGATTTTCGGAAATTTATAGAGTATTAGATTTTCAAAAAGAGGCTTCCAGAAAGGTTTTCCAAATTACAGATTTACTTATGTGGTATTCATAATGTTACAAAGATAATTTATATAGAAGTTTACCATTTTACTTTGATGTGAGAATTAATATCAGTTTTAATTCCAGATACAATTTTCTATAAATCCTTGAAATTGTTTCTTTTTATCGTTGATAAATTTTATGTATTATTTATAAATATTTTAGAAATTTTATATAAAAATTTACAATTTTACCACGAGACCATGTTCGAAATTAGTTTTATTATTTTAGATGCAAAACTATATGATTCATTGAGAAGTAATTTTTGTTACCAGAAAAATGTTATGTTTTATTTAGAAATGTTTTTGAAAAGTTATATCCACTCATTAGACATTAGGCTCACTCGTTTATAAAACTATTTTCCCAGGTATCCTTCGTAGGTTCATACAAATTAATGCATATTGTGAGAAAAGTCATATAATGATAAATCGTTGAATTTGTGTACATCATTCCCTTATTTACCAAATTTTGTAAGTGCATTTCCAAAATAGTTTTACAAACTAACAATAATTGATTTAATATTTGAAAATCATTCTATATGCTTAGTTTATGAGTTTTAAATCGAGATATTAAAAGATTTTAGTTTTGTTAAATTTACAGTTTGATCAATATCATTTCCAAAATTTTGATGATTATTTTTAAAGGATTTTTAATAAACTTAGATTTTAATTTTAGAAAACCCTAATTTTCACGAGATCCTCTCGAACTCGAAATAGGAGTCAAGTCGAGTCCTATCAAGTCCTTCGCTTTTGAGCTGACCACTAGCAACTCCATGTTTTTGTTCACCGATTCCAAAGAGAAGGAAGACTAGATTAACTTCATTGGTTGTTCCTAGGGGCGGCAATATGGATCACGACATGATGGATCGACACGAATTCGTAAAAAATAAATGGGTATGGGTTAGAGCTAAACGAATTCGTGTCGTAATTATGTCAACTCATTTAACCCGTTTATTAAATGAATCGAATTGGGTTTGATTAAATGAATTATGGGTTGACACGATTAAAATAGGGATCAAGTTATAATTTAACATATTAGAGGGTTTAGTATGTAATTGTGCATTTATATATACACACATTTATCCAATCCCTAATCCTCTCTTCATTTCGGCAGCCACCCCTTTCCACTATTACCTCCTTCTCCTGTTCTCCCTCACAAATCACGATCACCACTCCTTTACAGTCGCCGTCCTCTCACAACCTTCTCTCTCACACCTTACGATTGTCACCTCCTCCCTCTTGCTCTTGGTCGCCGTCTGATCCACCTTCTCCCTCATGCCTTACGATCTCCACCTCCTCCCTCTTGCTCTCAATCGCCGTCCAGTCCACCTTCTCCTTCACACCTCACAGATCACAGTCGCCACCTCCTCCCTCTCGCTCTTAGTCGTCGTTCGGTCCACCTTCTCTCTCTTGGTTGCTGTCGGGTGACAGGCCTCTCTCCTTACTAGGCCTGACGGCCGTCTTACAGTAGCCCTCCAGTGGATATCTAATCCAACTGGAAAGTTCTCATAAAGCTACGCCGTTTACTTTTCAAAACTTTCTGTTAAAGTGGAAACGTGGGAAAATTTTTTTTTTTATTTTAAACATTTGTAAAATGGATTTATAAAAATTTGGATAGCATAACGGCTGTTTTTCGAACATGCCACCCTATAAATTTCAAAATTTAACACTTTTATAACAAATATTTCTCCACCACCGGGCCTCCGGCCCTCAAATCGTTTCCACAATCCAACCCCAAACATGTTTTAATTTAAAATCCATAAATATACTTCATTTTCAGTTAACATAAATGTATAATTTAATTTTATAAAACCAAAACGCTATATACAACCCAAAATATTATTTACAACTATTTTCATCAAAAATGGAATGTAATGCATGACATATACTTTCAAAAATAAAATTATGCAATGATATTGTTGCGTTCGTCCACCTACGCGTCCAAAGGAGCCTCTTCTGATTGACGGCTCGTTCCTGCACCTGGGGAGGATTTTTCAAAAATACATAGAAAAAGAATGGTGAGTATAAAACTCAGTGAGCGGCTAACTGTTAACTAAAATTTCCTTTTTTAAATACATATATATGTCCTTCCAAAATAATTCATAAAACTATAAGTTTATAATAACTTTATTAAAAGTACAAAAATAAATAAATTCTTATAAACTTTTCTTTATTTCTCGAAACTGGAAATAATTTCTAATTTAATAAACTTTACGTCTATTGACGTACGTTTCTCTTTTATCTCGCCAAAGACAACCCAGGGAAACTTAGCCCTATTGTGACGGAATTTATCATCGCCACTAGAGCTCGGGAATACTATCATGTGTAGTCGCAGATGCAGGAAACTCTTGGGGTCACAATTCCCCTCCCAACATCAGGCAGACCTACGCTACCATATACGTGCAGAGGGCGACTCACTGACTCAGACTCAATCCCCCCAAGTTAGTGACTGACTCTCCCGACTACTCTTGCCATACACGCATACGGTACTTCGGCCGATAATCTCTGGGGTTTAGGGTAAACCAAAGGCATCTGAAATCTCTTTCATAATATTGTAACTTTCCTTTCAAATCTCAACTTTATAATCGAAAATAGTTTCGAAATATCTTATCAACTTAATTTCATGCATGTATATATATATATATATATATATCAAAAGCTACTAATTTACTTTACTTAAAATAATTACAATTACAATATAATCTTAAAATTTAATGCAATTCATATAAAAATAAATCACATGCTAAAGTAACTTTATAATCACAAAATAAATTCTTTCATTAAAGCAACAATTAAATAAATTCATTGTAGCTCAATAAATTTCATAAACACTTTAAATAAAAATATAACCACTCACAATTTACTTCCAATTACTTCACCACATCTCCAACACTTCCTTTTGATTCTTGAGATTTTCCTACATTACAATCCAACCAAAATCTTGGTTTAGGATTCAAAAATACACTACCATTTCAACTTCATTAAAATTCCATGCACCAATACATAACAACACCATATTTTTGACTAGCCTTCCAATCACTTTCTAACCCAAAATTTTACACCTAAACTCATTCAAATATTCAACAATTCACCTACTTAAATCCAACATATCACTTGCCAAATGATCACTTAATGTAACTTAATATATATATATATGTATATATATATTCAATAAATTCACCACTTTACCTTATCTTCCATTAATAATCTCACATCAAATTCAATTAATTTCTTTGGTGCTAAAGTAATCAAACACATCATAATTACCATCCAAATACATAAAAATGATGGAATAACAACTTATACATTCATTTTTAATATTAACCACATTAACCTCCAAACTTTTCCATGTCTAATTTTCTTTTTCATTCTTTTGATTCCAACCCATTTTAAATTAATCACCAAAGCTTATACAACTCCTTCAAATATTAAAATCCATTAATTTCTTTAACAACAATTCACTCAAACACCTTATAAACATCATCAAATCACATAAAATTTATTGGATAACAAATTTATTCTCACTCTTACCTTAACCAACATAAGCATCCAATTTTCCAATTTCCATTTTTCTTGCATTCCTTGATACCAATCAATTTATTTTCATTCCAAAACCTTATACACTTCACTTAAGCATTTAAATTAAACTCAACACATATAAAAACATAAATTGACCATGAACTAATATAATTGTTCATCACTTCATTCCTTTATTTTTCTTTTCAAGATTTCATCTCAATTAACATAAAATCTCACATATAATCTTATCTAACCATCAAAATAATCCCATCAATTAAACTTTTCTAATTGAATCACACACTAATATATGGTAACTTCATCCATCCTTTTCATCTCAAACCAAATAATCACACATAAACACTTCAACAAATCATCAATAAATCAACTACAACCTTAAACAAAGAAATCAATTAGATTTCATCAACTTTTACTTTCAAACCCTAACCCTTACCTCTCAAAATCTTGATCCAAGAATCCTTAATCCTCTTCTTCACTTCCAAGCTTAGATTGATGATGATCAACCTTGACTTAGTCCATAGAATTCATCAAACTTTATATAAATCAATAACCTTAAAAGTCCATCAACTAAACATGAAATCACTTCAACTTACCTTCACTTTTTCTTGAAAAAGATTGATGGATTTGAGAGGTTACAAAGGTTGCATCATCTCTTCTTCTTCTTCTTCTTCTCAACTGCAGAATTTCCTTCCTCTTCCGGTTCTGCTCACGGTCTGCAACTCTCTCTCTTCTCGGTTTCAGCTTTGGTCTCACGGTTTCCTCTCTTTTCAACCGACTAATCTCCCCTTCATTCATCCATCAAGCATTCACTTATATACTAGCACTCTTTCAATGCCAAAATTGCCTTTAAACTAACTCTACAATCACACAAATGCCACTAGTCATGAATGAAGACATTGGATTGGTCACTTACTCTCATCCATTTAATCACTAACAACTCATCCAATTTCTTAATTAAATCTCAACTAATCACTTTGATTTTTTATTTTAATGTGTCACAAAATCATTGGTCATCACCCAAGCACATGGATTGTGCTTCTTTAGTGCATATCTTCTCCTACACATCTAACATTGCAATTAACTTAAATTTTAATCCTCACTTAACACTAATAAATTCCAAAAATATTTCATGGTCACTTTATCATTAAATTGACCATGCAATACTCTAATTGGGTGTCTTAACTTCCAATTCCATGCTTTGAAAAAAATTAAATTGGGTTTAAACTCACTAAATTCCCAACGTTTTTAACGAGGGTATTTTTATCCATAAATATTCGGAACCTTTAAAATCCATTCAAACGAACTCATTTTTACTCCATTTCAGTTTCTAATAACCCTAATTAATATTCCGGGGCTTATGATGTCCTAAGTCCGTTTTCTGAAAAATCACTATTCATACAGCTACTATTCATCGAAAACACTATTCACCCGGAAATACTATTCACCGGAAAATTTTTATCTCACGAAACTTGAAAAAATTTTCCTTTTCCCGAAATCACTATTCACAAGAAATGACTATTCATCTAGAAACACTATTTCATCCGAAAATACTATTTTTCCAGGAAACACTATTTCTCCTAGGGAAATGAAATTTCGAGTCTTACATCGGGTCACTACCTTCTCCTTTTCAGTCGCCGCCTGTTCTCCCATCATCCCTTATGGTCGCCACCCGTTCTCCACTTCTCCTCAAAATCGCCGCCTCTTCTTTACGACTCTACCATCAGATCCACCATCGGAAACCAACCTCCATCTCCTAAAACAGTCTTGAGACTCTTGACCAGCTTCAATGGTAAATTCTTTTAATTATATTTCTTATTTTTAAGATCATAAATGAAGATATCTAACGTTTTGTTCTTGTGATTTTTGTGTAGCTTGGAGATCCCTTTGGAATTAAAGAGAGAAGATTATAATTAACAAAAGTTTTACATTGGAGAATGATAATGTAATGCAATTTTAATTTATATGAATTTGCATTGAGCTAAATGTGGTTTTTATTTTGTTAGAGCATGATTTTATGAATGAGATGGAATTTTATTTTGTTGATTTAATGGATTGGTTTTTATGTGTTGAACTATGTGTTTAAATGTTTAATTGTGAATTATCAATTATATTTGTGTTTAAAATATTATTTAAGTTAAATGAATTAAACGGATTAAATGGGTTAAACGAGTTGAACGAATTAACAGGTTGGTGGGTTAATGGGTTTGAATCATTTATGATCCAATTATTAAACGAATTAATCATGTCAACACAAATAATTCGTTTATAAACGAATTCGTGTCGAATCCAAAAATGTCAACTCATTTCTTAAACAAATTTGTGTCGAATTGATCGAATTCTTAAGCGAATCGAATCTAATACAGCTCAACCCGATTCGTCAACCCTTTTTGCCACCCCTAGCTGTTCCATTGTCTAGCAGTCACGATTTGTCATCATCTCCGAAGTCTTCGACTACGATAGCAGTAGAAGCTGATCGAATCATTGATTCAATTCAAATTCTTGATTGTTTGATAGATATATTATTTTGCTTTGCAGTACATAGATTTGCTATTTTGCGGTTGTGTTTTGTGTTATATTATATGAAATGTAGATTTTTTTTTTTTTTTTTTAAATTGTTTTATTTTTACTACATGAAACTTGCTCTTTGGCAATGTCATTTAGATGTCACCAAAGCTTAACTCCATGTCACCAAATGATTTTAGTCACACCAAAGAAAGCATCTCTAACTCATCACCTTAGCCTTGCCGCTAAAAAGTGTAGGTGATGTTCTAGGATACATATCTCAAAACAACTACTTTTTGTTACACAAGTATAGTATCACCCAATATCAAAATAATTCAATTCATTATACCTCGAAGCACTTTCAACATTACTTCATATACATCACGAAAAGTAATATTATTTTCTAAATAATTTTTTTTATCTAAAAGTAAATTATATATTTAAATAATTTTTTTTATCAAAATGTAAAATATATATTTAAACAATTTTATTTTTTATCAAAATTTACAATATATATTTAAATTAATCTTTAGTAACCAAATATAAATTATTATTAATTTGAATATAATTAGATAATATTACATACATTTGTATTTTTAAAAACATATACTAACATCTAGCTAAACCTTAATTGACTTAGTTATGGATAATGTTTTTTTCCTTGATAATTAAAAAAATAGGTCCCTCATACATACATACATACATATATATATATATAGTTGTTATATTATAACTTATATAAAAATAATAAAAATTCATTATTTCTTATTTGTAATTTACAAAATTATAATTTTAGTGATGTCATGGCCATACACATTGACAAGTCTCAATAATAATAGGTTTTTAGCTATGCTTAACATATTCAACGACAAAATTTACGATGTCACCATAATGACAACAAATTAGTCTCACTAAAACTTTACAATTATGTTATGAAAGAATTAGATTAGTATGTCATTTTGATGACGTATAATTAACAAAATCATGCTAGAGGGGTTTTTCTTGTAGTATAACTTGTTACTGAAAATTTTGTGATTGTTGTGTTAAAGTTTCGATTTTTATAATTTAAATTCTTGATTGGTTGTTGTGTATTCAATTTGGAATGTTACAAATTTGCTTCTTAAATTGAAGATCTGGACGTTGTCGAATCTTCAATTTCTTCTTTAGAATTGTGTTTTAAAAAGAAAAAAAAAATAATGAAGATCTTTTGAAGATCAATTTTTTTCTTCAAAATTGTGTTTTTATTTTTCCGATTTAATGAACTCAAATCTTCATTTTTTTAATATTTAATGAACATTTTCAATTTAACTTTTTAATTTTTATTTAATTTTTTAATTTTTAAAAATTGATCTCCACCATCCACCTTAAAATAGATTGTGAGATTTGATAGAAAATTTTTTTATTTAATTTTAATTTAATAATAATTAATATTTCAATTATTTAAAATTGTAATTTATTTGTTTATTTTTATATAAATTTAATTGTAAATTTTAATAATTTTTATTATTTATTTATTATCTATTTTATTTTTATTTTGGTTATGAAAGGATAGTTTGATAATTGACTAATTTTTTTTGTTTTTTATTTTTAAATTT
The DNA here is from genome assembly GCA_019925255.1 of Litchi chinensis. Taxonomy (NCBI): domain Eukaryota; kingdom Viridiplantae; phylum Streptophyta; class Magnoliopsida; order Sapindales; family Sapindaceae; genus Litchi; species Litchi chinensis. Next base: position 21,605,782 of record CM034474.1, read on the forward strand.
TTCAATATAATATGGGTATTTTGGTCTTTCATTTTTTTGTCATAAAACTACTAAAAATTTAAATAAAACCACTTTTGGCAGATGGCAAAGTTTTTTTAGATAATATTTTGAAAAATTAGAGTAAATTGAGATTATTTATCATTTCAGGAGCTTTTCGGAATTTTCAGTTTAATTAAATTTCTTAATTTTAATTATTAAATGTTAAATAATTATATTTAATTATAATTTTATTTAATTTGTTTGAAAGCTAATTGTATTTAAATTCTATTTTTAATTTTTCAATAAAATAAGGGTATTTTCATATTTTCATGAAGTTTATCACAAAACCACTTAATTTTTGGATGAAACCGCTTTTGGATTGATGATAAAGGGTTTTTTTGGCTAATATTTTGAAAGTTGGGATAAACTAATAATACTTTTCATTTAAGAAGGTGTTTTAGATTTTTCCCAATATCTTTTCAACGTAAAAGAACAATTCAATTATAATTTATTTAACAAAAAGATAAGAAATATTTTATTAGTACCAAATCTATAGGATAATATCAAAAATTAAAAGAGAAGAGAAAGTGATGAAACAAAAGTTGGAATATATATCCTATAAATATTATAGGAGATTTACACACAATTATAACATCAACATCAATGTTCTACAAGTTTCTAACAAAGTAAAGCTACTAATCATAATTAACATTTAAGCACTCTATTAAACATCATAAAACAAAGCATTAACATCGGTACAACATTCATGCATGCATCTAGTTTATTGTTTAACAAGTTGGAGATTGGCACCAACGATCATACGATATCTGGAGATAGGACATTCAGAGGCCGAAACAGTGAAATCTTGTAACCAATTTGTGAGGATGATTTCTTGATCCATAGCTGGTAAGGTAGGGATAACCTCGTCCATTTCTCTTTCTATTTCCATCTTTTCAAAGCTTGAAAAAACAGGATATTCTACTCCATATATTGTTTGCATGACAAAGCAGAGAAAGCCATAACACTAGCAACCTGAACTTCACTTCCCTTGATAATATATTATTTTCTCTATATAGATCTCCAAATAATATAGCTGAACACCAAAATAAAAATAATTATAATTATAATGAGAAAGAAACCAAAGTTTTAGCTGTATAATTATGGCCATGAAATAGTTATGTACTATAAGTTTATCCATATATTTCATTTTCGTAGGAAATAATTATTGAATGTTGAATTTCATCAATTTTAACATTTAATGCTGCATGCCATTTTGCTGAATTCTCATCTTGTTTTTAAAATATTTATTAATAAATATTAAAACGAATACTAATTCAGTATACAAGATATAATTTAAACTCATGATCCTTCATGTGAATTAAGAGTCTACTATTAGAGCATCTCCAATGGGTCAATGGATTGTGAAAAAATTGAAGTCCACATAGGATAGATAGATATGGACTCAAAATATGCTTCTCCAATGCAATTGTTTGCATTCATTATGAAGCTGAGCTGGCAAAAAAAAAAATCAATATTATCAATATGACTCTCTATTTTCAGATAGTCTCTTGGACAGCCAACTCAACAGATAAAAATTCATTAAATTGATGAATTATGGCGCAATATTAAAAGAAGCTGAAAATTTGAGCTGCAAAACACTGTATTTTTGGCTCTCTACTACAATATCCATTGTTTCTCCCATTCAAAAGAACCCAGGAACCTCCAGCTCTTGTTTTCCATCTTCAATGTTTTTACTGGTATGTATTTTTCCTTAAAAAGAACTGTATTTTTTTTTTTTTTTTTTTTAAGGTTTGAAGAACCAAACATGTTATTTGTGTGTTATATTCATCTAATTTGTTAATTTGAGTGGTTTTCAATTCAATTATGTTTTTGGGTTTGCCTTGTGATCGATAAAATGCCCCAATGAGTTAAAGATGTATTTTTCTTATTCATGTTGTGGTATTGTCATTGGCTTGTCTATTTTTTTATTCATGTTGTTTGATTTCTGATTCATGTTATGTGCATGTACTGTTGTTGGTGATACATTCATAAACTTGATGATTGGGGTCCAGTGATGATAGCAGCGGTGCTGTTTGTGCTGCTTTCTCTGGGGCTTTTGTTTAAGATAATTGACAGGAGTGGGGTTGTTGAGTTTGGTAGCATGTAGACAAGCAATGCATCTATTCTAGTTGACTCTGTTATTTTCTTTGGTCTCATCACCATTTTCCTTATTTATTTCAGATAATCATGTCTTTCTCTCTGTATTTTGTGTCTTTATCATTTCGTTTATGTACTTGTCTTCTTGTTGGTAGATTTGATTTGTGATCTTGGAGTTAGGGGTTACTTAAATTAATGTAGGGTTAATAGATGTTTGTTTGATTCTTTCTTTGTTTTTTTTTTTTTTTTTTTTAATTTGGGTAAGGATGCATAGTATCATTTCAATTTGTTGCTTGAATATTTAAGGCAATGGACATGAAATTTAGCAAGTGACTTGCATGTTGTTAAAAATTAAAATTATATTTTGTCATATTACTCCTAGGCTTGTTATAGATTGTTTTAAAAAATCAAACAACCCTGCTCCTGTTTGTGCTGGTAGCAATAGTGAAATAGAAGCCTCGGAGAAAGTAGCACAAACAGCACTACTGCTATAACCACTGTTAACACAAATAGCACTACTACTGTAACCACTGTCAGCACAAACAGCACTACTCTACTGTAACCACTGTCAGCATAAACAGCATTACTACTATAACAAACTGCTATTATGTTTTTGTTGTTGTGTTGGTTCTTTATGTGTTTCACAATCTATATTCATAAACTTGCTATTATGTTTTTGTTGTTGTGTTGGTTCTTTGTCCCTGTCCTTTAACATGTCTGTTTAGCCTCTTGCATTCATCTTGCTTACTTTGTCCTCTGCATTTCAGTTAATGTCCTAAAATCATCTTAACAATTGTCCACACCTTAACAATTTTAACATGTCCTAGAATCACCTTGCATTCATCTGTTGAGTTGTTGTTTTTTTATTCTTCTTCTTTATCACACTATGGTTGTTTTTTGTTTGTTAATATGATGATTAATTTTAACATTTTCATATTTCATCAATGGATTATTTTTGTGCAGGCATTATAAAATGGATTCACAACACTCTCAACAATTTTCACACTCTCAACACCTTGTCAATGGTACTGAACATACAAATGCTAATGACTCACTTAATCCTCAATTTCACCCGCAAATCTCTATGTCACAAGCTAACCAATTTAGTCCATTGAACCTACCGTTCCAACCCAATTTTGCCTTTAATCCAATGAATGTTTCATATCCTTCTCATGTTCACTAACAATTTGGTTCTGGATTCTCATTTCAAGACCTATTGAATACTTCCAATTTTTCATTTGAAACTAAAACCGCTAATACATCCAAGGGATCCAAGAAAAAAGGCAAGGCCTCTAAATTGTCAAATACCTCTCACACTTCAATTTCCAACAAAAACTAGACTAAAGTTGAAGATATAGCTTCAACAAAGGCATGGCTTTATGTTTCCGTTAATTCTAATATTGGTAATAATCAGAAAAATTCAATAATGTGGAATCGTATTTTACAAATTTGGAGAGAGAATATGGGAGTGTATGATGAGGCTCGAACCACCAATAGCTTAGCATGTCGTTGGGGAAAAATAGTAGCTACGGTAAACAAATTCCACGCATTATATGAACGATTAGAAAGAAATCCTCAAAGTGGAACAACCTAAAAGATATGGTAACCTTTATTATGTTATATAGTAATTTATAATTTATAATGTTCATGTACTTGTTTATGATTATTTATATTATCTATGTTGTTTTTTTGTTTTGTTTTTATTTATTTATTTTGTAGAAAAGGGAAGCAATGCGTATGTATGAGGACCTTACTAATGATAAGCCATTCAAATATGAGCATTGTTGGGAGATTTTGAAAAAAAAAAAATCCAAAATGGTGTTCAAAAGGACTTACCAAGACAAATGATTTCAACAAACAAAAAGGGGTCAATGACAATGATAATCCACCTCCATCAACACCAGGAACCACCAATAGTGAAGGAGATGGCTTTATCAATTTGGATACTCTTAAAACTGAATGTATTACTTCTAATGGAATTGAGTGTCCACAAGGAAGAAAAGCAACTAAAGAGAAAAAGAGGAGGTTAAATGATGAAAATGATGTGGTTGATGCATTGAACAATTTGAAATGTACTTTAGAGAAGCAAATTACTATTAATCAAGAAGAGTTGGAGTTGAAAAGGGAAAAAGATAAGAAAGAGTTTGAGTTACGAGAACAAGCAATGAAGAAAGAGATAGAATTGAAAGAGAATGTTCAAAAATTGAAGGAAAAAGACCAACAACTGAAAGAGAAAGACCAACAAATGAGGCAGAAAGCTCAAAAGAGACAAGAACAAGAACGCATTTTGTATCAAGATGTCAACAAACTTCCACCGGCATTACGAAAGACTATTGAAATTTATCAAACTCAAATACTGAAGGAATGGGAAAATGATGGCTTGTTTGGAACGAACTTTGCAAGTAGTGAGTAACTTGTCTTATTGAGTAACTTGTTTTATTTTCTGTTGGACAAATATTTAATTTTCTTAATCAATGTTCATTTTGACATAGATTATCACTTCTTCTCCAATTTTTTTTTTATATATTTAGAATTATAAAATTTTTTATATGTAATTTTAAAAATTTACTGTAAACTTTCTGCAATACATGCACATGCATTCTCAAAACCTAAACTAAATTTCAATCATAATACTCAACTCTTATGTAACAAATCTCAAACTAGAGAATAATTTATACACAGCAGTATCCCAAAAACTTAACAAAATCTACTTGAATTCCTTTAAAGGATATGCCATGAGCAATTTTTGAAACCGAATAAATCTATCAATAATTGACATGCAATTCTTACTTAGCTGAATTGAAGAATATGCATTTTATATATTTTCTTATATTTGCTACTGGAAAATGCTAAAAATAGTCACTTAGACAACAGTCACTTTCTTTATTTGATAGGTAGTATTATCATTCCTCTTGATTAATCAAAATCCTTCTCATCAAAATAAAACAACATTTTATCTTTTAACCGAAAAGATGCATTAACCGAAAGGTTAGGTATATTATATACATTTTATAAAATTGTGTGCTAGACAACTTTGATTAAACACAATTTATTTACTTTATTAATTATTATACCTTTATAGTTCTTTCCTTGCATTTGAATCAAAGTAACATCATTATTAGTACCAGCCATGCCAAAGAACGCATGCCAAATCCACAAATTTTTTGAAGCTACAATCTCTAAAGTGAGAGTAGGAACTCTTTTAAAACCATTAGTATGCGTACCATGCCAAGCTGTGGGGCAATTCTTCCAATGCCAATGCATGCAATCAAGACTCCCAAGCATACCAAGAAATCCTCGATCCTCTCCTTCTTGTAGCAACCTTGCAATATCATCTTCATTTGGCTTTCTTAAATATTGTTCTTCAAAAACTCCTATGACAGCATCGCAGAAGCACTTTAGGCTTTCAATTGCAGTGCTTTCTCCTATTTGAACATATTCATCTAGTAGATCAACCGCACAACCATATGCAAGCATTCGCATAGCTGCTATCATTTTTTGTAAAGGACTCAACTCGTCTTTTCCAACTGCATCTACCTTATGTGTGAAATAAACATCATAATTTTCAATTGCTTGTAAAATGCGTTTGAATAATTCAATTTCCATCCAAAATCGATGACGAAAATGTCCCCCTGTATACTTTGATTGCTCACCTTTGAAGTAGTCATTAATAATTAAATCATGACACTCCTTTCTATCACGTTGAATATAACGTCTACCGGGTGTCGAGCCCCCATAAGGACGTTTTTTACCAATCAACATTGTTGAAACTATTACTGGAACATGGATTGCAATGGTTTGAACCATGTCATGAGTCATCTTTGTACACATTAAGCTATCCTCTTCTACAGGCTCATCGAATATCCATTTGGTCATTGAAAGTGAATCATTGCTTGATGAGGAACTATCAGAGTTATATTCAAAATTTGATGAAGACATTGCTTTGTAATTACACCTATAAAAAAAATTATGAAAAATATAATCTATTATATATATACAACAACTAGATATGAACTCAACTAAAAATGAAACAAAATCATAATTAAATAATGCACGAACAAAGTTCTGTGCAAGAAACAAGCACATTGTGGCAAAAATACTTCTATCAGCAAATAAGTAATTTTGTCAAACAGGTGGTATGCAATTTCATTCATATATATTAACTGACATTATATTTATATGATTCATAAAAAATAACTCAATACAACAGTAGAGAATTTGTTGAAAATATAAGAAAAAAAAAATCAATCTAATGGGACATGAACTTAATAATGAAATTAAAATAATGAAACATAACATAAGACTTACAAGATGAGTTTAATTGGATCAAAAGGTGAGGACATGAACAGGCATCTAATGGGAGAGACAGCTTTGTATAGAGTGTTGTATAGAGTTTAATTGGTTTATTTTTTATTAAGAGTTAGCTTTTTTTTTTTTTTTTTCTTTGGGTTTAAAAAAAATGAAAAAAAGATAACACCTCAACAAAATATGAATTTTGAATGAAAGCATTGGAGAACATTTTATAATTTCACTGCCTATCAATTGCTATTCAATGTCATGTAGGAAATAATTCTTTAGATATTGATGACATGACAATGGATTGTGAAAAAACAATCTACATTAGCATTGGAGATGCTCTTAGACAACCTCAATTTCCACTATATATTAATGTTATTACACAACATCTTTAAAAACTTGGTAATTACTATAACTAGTAAAAGACATTGGTTGTAAAATATAATGTTGACTTTCGTTATGTTTAATTCAACTAAATACAAAGTAGTATCGATTAATTCCTTTATATTTAATTTAACTAAATACGAATAGAATATATATGGTTTCAAATTAGAAGCCACATTCTCCTTTAGTTTTGGAAATTGGTCAGTGATATTTTTCCTTCCTTGGAACATTCCTTGCATTTGCAATTCTTTCTCAGAAACATCTGTCTAATTTTGAAGAAACATTTTTAAAAATTTGTCGTCAAAGTTACTAGGGACGCTGGAACACCACTGGATTGAATACATTAAACCCAAAAAAAGCTTAAAATGTATCATATTATTCTATTGTTTTCAAAGGAGCGCATCTCTGGTCCAACTAACTAATAATAAGTAACAAGGCTGATAGTAATCCTAGATATTACACTACTTTCAAAATGAACTTTGAAAGCTTTTATTTTAGTTTGAAAACTTACTCTAATTTAATGCTAATTTCTAAAATATAGTCACAAAAATATATACTTAATTAATAAGATTTTACTAGTTTACTGGTTGAGTAAAGTTATCCATCAATAACAATCCTGGAATATTTTTTTAATAATTATCTTTACAACCAATCCAAAAGTTATTATTGATGAATAACTTTATCAAACTAGTAAGGTGGTTAAATCCTAATATTTAGTAATGAAAGAAAGAGAGAGAAACCTGAGATGTTGAGGAGGAGTCCTTGGACCCTGGGATTCGCAGTGAGAGATAAAGAAGCAAGACCAGATGAGAAACTCCACTGGACCAAAGCATGTTGCACACCCCCATAAACTCTAAGCTTGTTGGTTATCCACAACAACTCCTGAGCCAGCTTCTCTGCCATCACTGGACTGTCCTCCACTTCACCACCCACTTCCCTCCGTCGGGACGAGCCATTGTTCACCCAAGGTGACAACACCGCATTCACGCAAAAGCCCAGTCCCTTTAAATATGGAGCTATAGAGGACCCAAAAGGAAGGGCCTTGAAGGGGCGTGTTACTCCGTTGTCGTCTTGGCTTTGTAAAGAGCGGTGGAGAAGTGTTGAAGTACTCGCAAATGCAGAAGATATATAAAGCACTCCGATTCACTTGGAGGAGTTCTACAAGATCCTCACGTGCATTTCCATGCATTATTCTGTCAGCCATTGTCATTGCGAATTGGTATTTGCTTGATGTTGCTGGGATCTCGTTTAGAAGACCCAGAATCTGCATGCATGCACGCGTCCACCTCAAGAACTAAACTTTACATGTATTTTAATGAGATCTAAAATATGATACACTAGTTCAAACAGTAAAACAGGTCAAATTTATCAAAAGGACCACAATCACATGGATTATGGATGGATCTTAATAATAAAGCCCTCAAACAACAATATTCAAACTCTTAGCGTGAGTTTGGAGCATTGGTTATAACAGTAATACCCGAGTGGATGAAACAATGGTTATGCGAAATAGGTCACTGTTGAGAAACAATGGTTACAACTACTATTTACTTTTTAAAAAAAAAAAAAAAGAAAAAGCAAAAGCAAAAAAAAAATGATAATTCTACATTTCAAGGAGAATATTACTTTCATGTTATAATTTCTTTAAGAAATTTTATTTTCCAAGCAAATCTAAGCCAAAAGATTTTGAGAATAAGTTAATATTTGTTCTAATATGACTTTTTTTTTTAATTGTGTTGCTTAATTTATCTCTAAATCTTCTGCGAATTATCTTTGTTTAATTATTTTATTATTATTATTATTGGATTCCAACTGTATAAGACTGCGAAATTACAAAGTATTTAAAAATTAATTGGACAGTATATATCAATTTTTATGTCTAAGAAAATATCTAACAGTAACTTTAACTTATATTAAATTAGATTACACAATCAATAATAGCTTCGTAAAATATATAAAGGAGCACAAAATGAGCCTAAATATTAAGGTAACAAGATCAGGCATTACACATTGAGCCGGCCATGCCTACAGAGTTTCCCATACTATGCTTACCGGCTAAAAATAATATTAAAAATGGCACTTGTTTTAATACAAACTATGTTTAACTTTACATTTTTCTCTCCCTAACATAATATTATTTATTTAATCATAATTTAAATTTAAATTAAATATTTCAAAATATTATGATTGTCAGGTTTGTATTTAAATTACTTTTAAATATTTTTATTTAATTATAAAATAATTTATACTAATTTTAATTTACTTTAGTTAACTAATTAATTTTATTAAAAAATAGTTTCATACAATCTAATCCAATTTAACTCAATCTCATAATATACCAAATAAAAAACTATATTAGATTTAAAATTCAATCTAAATATTTAATTCAATCTAATCTAATCAAATTCAATGATATGTTATCTTATTTAATTTAGCGTAGCAAATATAGTCTCATTGTACAAATTTATGTTAGTTTAATTGAAGTATGATATCATAAGCTAAGTTTTTGCGGAGCCAAAACATAAAATATTTGTTTTCTATACTAAGCATGCACAGACATGACACTCGGTATAAGATATATATGTCTTGTACATGGAAAACAATTCGAAGAGGAGAATTCTATTTAAAAAAAAAAAGAAAAAGAAAAAGAAAAAGAAAAAGAAAAAAGGGGAACATTTTGAATTTCAGTGCAATAAATTAATTCATGAATAATCACTAATCAAAGCTATCACAGATGGATTAGCAATGAAAAGAAATCAGTTAATTAATATCAGACAATAGTTAGGGGTCCTCTTAATGTGGATTTCCTTCATATTCAAACTGGAACAACAAAGAATTTTGTCTGATATGAATTTTGTCTTCTAATAGAAGAATGCAAGCGACAAAGAAGCTACGCTGCCGCAACAAATGAATACTCCTTCCAGAGGAATAGAGAAATAATTAGATACGAAGGTAGCGGTAAAATTTCTGTACATGCTAGTTTACGTGGCCGAGTTCTGGGGTCATAAAAACCTGCATGCAGACCATGTGTTCCTCATACGCTAAACGTCGCCACATGCCTTTTTTTTTTTGAATTCCCTTCTAAGTGGCCCAGGGTTTTGGATTTCAGGACAAATGCAACGGCCACTGACAGGGGTCCAGTATTCCAATGTTTATTAACATTAAAACGGTCCTTTATATATATATATATATATATATATATGTATATACACACAAACTACCTTAACGATTAAGGATTTGAGGATTTTTTTTTTTTTTTTTCAAAAGATAAGCATGAATTCATTAAAACGAATGAGCAAAGATACAATCAAGACTTTTCAAAATAGGTCTCTTTGAAGACTTTTGAGTTTAGAGGGCCAAACCTATTGATCTATGAGCCAAATTATCCACATTTGCCTCATTTAGTGGAGAAAGAGTTATACTATTCATTTAAAATAATGTGAAAGGGAGTCTAAAAATCAGCCTTTAATATCATGTAATTCTTAGACTCAAAAAAGATATTCAAAAGACCCGAATGATAGTAATATAAATGAAACTCTAATAAATAACATGACAGGTGATTAAATGACTTATTTTATACATATTCCCAGTTATAGGTCTCTTCTGTAATTTATATTGGGGCTTTTGTGTATGTAGGAAAAGGAGTGACATATATCTTGAGGCTTTTGTTGGTTGTCGAGAGAAGTAACAAGCCTTAATTTAAATGGTACTTTTTATAATGATACCAACTACAGAATATTTCATCGTAAATCGAAACCCTTATATATCTGATATTCATTAGATTCAAGTTTGAAGACTTCTTGTATTATAATAAGAGATTTCTAGAATTATTTAGCTAATTTGTATTTATTAGAATTATGAAAGATTTTTATTAATTTTTAACAGAAGTTGTTATGAATTTTAAAACTTCAGTAACTAACAAATTGTAAAAGCTTTAAACAATTATATGATAATTTTACTTATGAATTTTTTTAATTGAAATTCTTTTTGAAAATTCTAATGGTAAAAATCTATTTAAAGGAGCTATACCAATTAAATACAACCTAAGTACCCAACAAAAGATTTACGAACTTCTTAATATTCCCCTAAAGTCATGACAAATGGCGTTTAACTAGCTAGTTTGAAATATTCGATGGTAACGATGATGTAATTATCACCGAGTATAAATATGAAAATAATTAAATCAATAAAACGACATGAATTGTATGTATCCCAATTATGAAATTTTGGGTATGTTTTTGTATAAATATTCACAGCAGGGAGTGAAGGGAAAAAACAACAATTGTTTTTATAAAATAAAGATTTGCGGAACATTGAGTTTTAAATTTTTTTAGAAAACTCAAGAACCCTAGATCCATAAAACAATGAAATAAAATAATAAAACTAAATTAAAGATCGAATCTTATACCTTTTGTATTGATCTCTGTGGATTGCTCACCACCTTGCCTTCCTTGATATGTCTCTACACCAAGAAACAAGTGAGTGGGCACAATTATATAGAATTGTGCTCACTTTCTATTGATTTCTTTTCTCAAAAGAATAAAAGGTGAGAATAGGTTTTTGTTTTAAAGAACGTAAAACAAAACCTAAGTATATCTTCTGTTAGGAAAAGAATACTATTTCTTTCTATTTATAGGCAACCAATTAGGGTTTAATTAATCAAAATTAATATATAACCCTAAGTTTATTAAAATTAAACTTTTGCCCATATAACATAATTAATTCAAAATTAATTCATGTTATATTTTATAATCATACTTGTGACCTATAATTAATTCATAATTAATTTATACCCGATCACAACTAAGAATTAAATTCAACACCTCTTATAAAATTAATTAAATAATTATTAATTTATAATTAATAATTAACTAACTAATAATTTGAATAATCAATATTATTCAAATATCAAGTGAACACATATTTTGCTACTTATGTAACAAATATAATTGGACGATCCAATTACAATATTCTATATACACGTTTCTTATAGTGAAATGAGTCATCAAGGGAACCCAATGGACCTACAGTTTTGAGCTCCAATAATATCAGAATTATTAATTAAAGTTTTTAATTAAATAATTCACTATTATTAATCTTAGAATTACTCCACTAAAAACCTAAGATTGCACTCTCAAAACTATAGATGTTTTTATACAATCTGAAATTTTCAGCGTCCATTGATATAATCACTACATATGATTTGACCCTCCACAAATAGTTCATAATTAGAGCTAGGTCATAATGTCCGTTATACCCCTCTAATTATATCTTGATCCTTAAGTACCATTGATTTTCTAATGAACAATATATTCATAACAACTTATGAATTTATCTTTCCGTTTACATATGAACAGAAAGTTGAGCGCTCTTATTGTTCAAGACCTGAATCAACCCTTAAGAGAACTATTTCTCTACTTCTCGCAAGAAGGAGTGGATTCCACTATTGTATAGAATGTTCCCAGCTACTTACTAAATCATATCTCCAAAGTACGAAGTTATTGATTGAGTATTTATATTGATCTCACTCATGTAAATCAAAGGATATAACTCAACAAGCAGGAGTCCATAATACACTCAGGATTAAGATCAATTCATATATGATCATCTAGTCGATAAATATAAATCTCTAAGTTTAACGGATATTAATTAGAGACTCATGTTTATTGTGGTCCAGTCCTATATAATCTTTATTATATAAGGTGCCTCCATTTCCATGTCACTATATGAATAGTCTCGGATAAAACTATTGTACCGAATACAAAATGGACCGCAACTGTAGATTTACCACAAACAAAGTACCCAGCTTCGTTTGCTTTCTACGGACTCTTTAGATTACTTCTTTCAAACTAAATCCGCTTGTATATAACACCTATATACTTAGTTTGAAAATACATTAGTAATCAAGGATGTTATCATGATATACACAATTTTTGCAAAATATATAAATTGAATAGAATAAATATTTTATTATTATTTATTAAAACCGTTTACATAATTACAAGCTCTTAGGGCACAAAACCCAACAGGGAGGACCATTGCTTAATCAAACAGTAAAACGAGTATCAACCAGCATGGAAATAATAGATGAATTTGTCTACTCTACACAATAAAATTAGAGCAAGAAAAGAAAGAAAGAAAGCAATCAATTTAAAGTTGACTTAATGGGTTAGTGCTCTACCAAGTGCTTTAACAGAGGGACCATCAAATCTTTCATAGAAAACCAAATCTAGTGAAGAAGAACCAGAAGATGGCAAGGACAATGACGATGATGATGATGACAATGACAAACAGTCTAATAATTTGACGGATAAGAACCCTCCAAAATGATAATATGAGGAAGATGTGATCATAGGAAAGCGATTCATCAAAACCCTCAGAATCCACAGTAAGCCAGGGCATGAGCATGACCATGAGCCTCAAATAATCTCTCGTTCTCCACTTGTCTATGTTTCCAGCTCTCGAGTTTTGAGCCACTGAAAAAGGAGTCTTTGCACCGTGTACATGAAGATTGAATGGGGAAGACTCGAAGGTCTACTTTTCAAGCCATATAATTCCATGTCTAAATCTCCTGCCATGGTAGAGTTGAGATGGATAGCTAGCTGCAGTTAGGATGTTCTTTTGGTGCCGTTTCAGGAAAAAAAAAAACTGAAATGAACCCAGAAGAAAGTTGTGTTGACACGTAATGTAATTTTGATCGGCAAAATTTGGAATTTATCGGAGTTTTTTGCAGCTTTTGTTCGCATACCAATTGCCACCGTGATGACACTTTATCTACCCTTTAAAACTAATACCAGGTCCCTAATAACAGAGGGATAACACTGTTTCATTAATTTACACCGACGTGCCCCTCACATTAGTTAAAGTTAGTGTCAGTAAGGGCCCATTTGGATCCGCAATTTTGTGAACATTTGCGCTTGGCAAGGAAAGTGTAGTTAAGCAATAATGATAATATTAAATATATTTATAATTATAAATTTATTTAAAATAGTTTATAAATTAAAAGCTTTTAATTGTATGTAAAAATATAGTATATCTAATTAATATCTATTTTTATTGTTAAAAATATAGTATATTTAATTAATATCTATTTTTATTGTTTATTATTTACATTAAATATATTTAAAGATAATTCAAATATTTTTATTTTAAAATTAGTTTAATTTGATATTAAATTAATTCAGTCAAATTCAATCCAATCCCAATTTCATCAAACATGTTAAGGTATTTATCCAATCTCATCCATTCTTATATCATCCAATCACATTCAATACAATCATGCATACCAAGTAGAACCTTTTTAATCCTTTTTATCCTAATTTTTAATTTTAAAAATAATTAAAAATTATGAAAAATGCAAATCAATATTAGATCTCTAGCATCCATTTTTAATGTGCATATGAATGATGAAAATCTAAATAAAAACAAAAATTTTAGAAAAATAAAATTTAAAAATAAAAAATAAAAGAAAAGGAAGAGATAAATCTCTAGAGATGAATAGTAGAGATAAAAAAAAAGGGGGTAATTAAGAAAGTTAAAAAAAAAATTGAAAATTTAAAGGAAAAAAGGTGATGGAGATTGGGTCTCCATCTACCGTTATCTAAAATGTCAACAGAGATAGAGGTTCCAGCGCCTAAGATCTCTATTGTTGGTGGAGTCCTAAATGATAAGATCTTCATTATTGATGGAGATATCATCAATTGGGATCTCCATCATGAGGATGAAGATACCATTGCTAGGTTTTCTACCCATGATGGAGATCCCGATCAATAGGATCTCTATTGAAACAGTGATCTCCATTGTTGTGATAGAGATCCCAAGCAATGGTTGTTAGCAATATGACTTCAAATTGGATTTGCATAACTTTTTCCTTTTCTAAATTATTAGTTTTCTTTTTTTGGGGAGAAAATTACTCTAATAAAATTAAAATAAACTCAAAACACAAAGCCCATTAACAAGTCAGCAAAGAGAGCTTGGGGAAAAAGCTTGGGATCAGCTCATAAGGGAAGTTAAGGGGATGAATCTAGGGTTAGTTCATAGGATAATCCCAAAGGGGAAGCCTTAAGAGAATTGTCTGAAAGGGCACAATGGCTTTCGACCTAGTCACTAAGGGTGGGCACGAGGTCGAGTCGGGTTGGTTTTGAATAAAACTGAATCGAAACCTACTATTTATGATTTTACAAATTGGAAAGCAACTCAACCATAGTAGGAGAGGAAAACCGACCTTAACCGACTAGTGTCAAGTTGGTTCGGTCCTATTAGTTTCTTCCAATTTCACACGGATTCAACAGTTTGTCACCAAAATCCAAATTAAAAAACCAAGATAATCCTTTCTATATCAGTTCCATTGTTCTACAATAAACATTAATAAAAAAAGAGTAGAAAATATAAAACCAAGATAATCCTTTCTGTATCAATTCCATAATAAAACCAAGATCATCTATCATGGCATCAGATCAAAAAAACAAATAGAGGAAGAAAGTAAAATATAAATTAAAAAAAAAAAAAAAACTTGTTTTGTTCTTTCATTCCATAACTTGAAACCAAACCAACAAACAACACTCACACACACATAATAAAAATTAAAACAAATTTTTAAAAAATAAACAAAGCAAAATAAAAATTAATTCTTATCTACCTTTCGATTACCTCGATCACCTAAGTATTTGCCAAAAAGCTTAGATTTCCACGAACAGTAAAGGCAAGCTCAAAAGTGTGCAATCTCGAAGGAGACCTATATGCTATAAATCTATTACTGCATGTTAAAGATCTAGAGGGTATGAATCTGTCACTGCACGAAAAGAACCCAAAAACATCTCTAGTGTTAAAGAGGTCTCATTCATTCCAGATGGGTGATTCAACCCAGTTTTTCTTGTTTAAGGGGAATCCATCTTCTGGGGTTTGTTTGTTTCTCAGCAAAGAAAAACACAAAGAGAAGAAAGGAAAAGAGGAGGTGGTGAATCGACAGAGGAGGGTTATGAAAGAGGAGGTAGCGAATTGATGAAGGAGGATGACGAAAAGGTTAGGGTTGTAAGGTAAACAAAAGTTAGAGAGAAAGTTGAGAGAGAACTAATAGTAGAGTCATGACAGCTAAGGTTGTAAGTTTGGACCAAACATTTTGGTGTATATACCTCTTTTTTTTAAAATTGGTTTCGAGTTGTGTCAGTTTTATTGACCCAAAACTGAAAATCATTGACTTTTTATCTCTTAAATTGACTCGACCTAAAGTGAAATTGAAAATCAACATTTTTAGTTCGAGTTGAGTTAGGTCTGTTCGAGTTGGTCCCGATTTTTCTACCCACCTCTACCAGTCATCTTAAGAAGGGGCACAAGAAAGACCAAAACACCTTTGACAAAGGATGAGAAGATGGACTAAGGGAAACTCCACTTTGAAATTCAAATAAGTCTCGTTATCATCTGACAACCTATACATTATCAGAGGAGCAAGAAGTTCAGGATAGACATCTAAGATGACAGGCCCTAAGTTATAGATGAAAAAGGAAAAGGCCCAGAATCGGTCACATGTCCCTATGTCAAAGGGAACGAAAAAAAGAAGGTCGACTGATCACATGCCCTTTTATCAAAACAACGAACAAGAGAGTGTCACGTGTCTCTGTGTCAAAAGGGATAAAAATGAAAGCCAACCAATCACGTGCCCATTTGCTAGAACAACGAACGAGAAAGCATCATGTGTTCTTGTGTTAGAGCACACATGCAAAGGGAGCCAACTGATCACGTGCCCTTTTGTCAAATCGACGAATAAAAGACCACCACGTGTCTCTATGTCAAAGGGAATAACAAAGAGAGCCGATCAATCACATGACGTTTTGTTAAAGGAGACAACAAAGAGAACTGACTATACGAATGAGAGAACGCTATATGTCCCTATGTCAGAGGGGACAACAAAATCAGCCAACCGATCATATGTCCCCCTGTTAGAACGGTAAATGAGAGAGTGCGATGTATCCCTATGTCAAAGGAGACAATAAAGGAAGCTGATCAATCACATGTCCTTTTGTCAGAAGATGAATGAGAAAGTGTCACGTGTCCTTATGTTAAAAAGGACAACAAAAAGAACTGACCATCCCCTAAGGGAGAAAGGGACAAGATTGGCATTTTTTTTTTATAATTTTCATCCATATTTTTTATGAGTAAATTGCAACCTTAATGCTTAAGGTTTTGCCATTTATAAGTAGAACCATCTTTATGGTTTATAAGCCATAATTTTTTAAAATGTTTTTTTTTTTCTTTTAAATTTTTGTTTTTAACATAAATTTTTATCTACACCTTCCAGTAAGATGGATGAACAATGGAAATCAATTTATTTTTTGATATGTTTTTCTAGTTTTGTTATTTAAATTTATATCAAATAACCAAATTACCCCTTTACTCAATTAGTATTAACGGTCAATCATAATCAAGCCCAATGACATGGATGAACACTTGAACTTAAAAGGTAAAGTCAAGGTAGACTTAAGAATACTCAATGGTTTGATCACGTTAAAATATACCGTGACCTGATTTTTGTTTTTCAATGAGTAATTAGGAACGTTTTAATGTTTATTTAGTAATCATTTTCAAGTGAGTCAAGGAAGCTTTTAAGGAGAAAATGACAACTTTCGAGGCCATTATAGCATAAAAGGACAACACGTGTGTTCATGAGCAAAATACGGAAGTTGAAGGTTCAAGTAGTAATTTAAAGATAATTTGACTCCAAGTTATGACCGACAGGCTTGAACTCGCGACAAATGCTTGCCATAAGAAGCAAGTTTTGACAGTGAGCTTGTAGTTCTCAGTCATGGCCCACGGATTACCCGCGAGCATGGCGCTTGCGGGGTAAGGCTTGCGGGAGGTAGCGAAGACGGACAACAAGCTTTGTTCTCGTGGCTGATTCTTTCCAATGAGCTGCAAGTGTTGACGGCAAGGGAGAGGCTCGCGATGATGAATTGTAATACGCGTATCTCAGTCTGAAGAATATCGTGCTACGTGTATAAAACCTCGTAGAAAATAATTCGAATCGAAAATGAATTGCAGTAGAATATCTTGGAGAAAATAATGCGATACAGAGTGATTTTCGAAGTAAAAGATCTTGTCATTCAAAGCATCAATTAATAAGGAGAGAATCTTGCGATTTGTACAATTAATTAAGAGAGAAAATCTCATCCCTTAAGCCTACAAATACCAGCTTTACAATGTGAAATTCATCGAGAAGGGAGGCGGAGAGCAGAAACGCTACAGACCAAATTTTTATATATATATACACACACAATGATCCAGTAGTATATAATAGGCTCATCGTGGATATATGATTAGCCAACCGATCATGTAATTTAAAAAAAAAATATGGATTGACCATTTCATTAAGCTATAATGAGAGGATAGTAAACGTATAAAATAATAAGTATTATCGTCACTAGCGATGATGCACTGTTAATCATCATTATAGTATGCACTTGACCATGATAATATAATATGACACTGAGCCATATTTCCACAGATGTGTAGAATGATTATATTGTTGCTTTCATGATATAGTATTATAATATTATATGTCATAATGAAAGCTGGCATGATATCATATTATAATAAGCTATTGAACCTGCTTTAATCAACTAAATCTCAGATTTATGACGGAGGATTAATAGGCAAGCATAACAGTATCATATATGATGGATGAGCCATGGGAGTTGGGTTCTCCCATGTACTCAACTAGTCGATCGACAGAACCAGCTAAAAGCATGTTAAACCAGCCGCGACCAACATGTAAAAGGGGAGATAGTTGAATAGGAGGCAAAATCGTAGCAACCTGTCATGTACTGGTGACAGATGCAAATGTCATGGAAGCGGGCTCGACAGCTACAACTGAGTCAAGATGGAGACGCATGACAATCGCGGTCGACGGTGAGGAACGAGTGTGGAAGTGGTGCGACCGTGCACCATGCCTTCGCCTGTCTCGACTGTATCTAGCGAATGGAACGAAGATACGATAGAGAGGAGTGACTTGCTGTATGCATGAGAACTGCCATGATGCTTGGTGTTGATGACCAAGGGCGTGAATGTTGAGAGAGATGGTGAACATTATGTCAGAGCAGAGAATATACACAGGTGGTCGTGATATGGTGAGAAACTGAGGTGTTCCTGCGGTAATTGAGACATCAGGCAATATGGTTGTGTTCTTGTGAGCCGCCAATGAGATGTTGGTTTATAGAACCAGGTGAAACCCAAAACCCATCAATAGTAGATTATAATATATATTATATATGATGATAGAGATTGCAACTATTGGCAAGCAGGGGAGGCCGTGAAGTGTGTTCTGCCGTGTATATGAAAGAATGAAAGCCTCTTCCGGTTCTCTAGATGAGGTACCTTTTTATCGCTGACCAAGGATTCTTCGAATAGGAATCTTCTTCTGTTTTGTAGCCAGAAAGAATAAAGATACTCTCTCTTAGATGAGCATATCTCTTCCAATCAGTTGTGATTAAGTAAAAATAGGATTCATGAGTTTTGGGACCAGACTGGATCAACCGAGTCATTGGTCCAATTATCCAAAGTATGCCTTGAGCCATCATTTTATGGGCCCGGGCCAGTACAGGATGTCAAACTATAATATTCGGACTTAAAGCAAGCCTCGTCGATTGACTTTATAAGATCTAGCAACCCCTGTCCTACACAAACTAAACAAGAAAGAACACGATCATCTGTTGGAAACTTGGTCATAAGTAGGAGAAAATGATACTACCAGCCCACCTTCCATCAAAAAAATGATGTATCAACTATAACAATTTTTATAAGATTCTTTTTTTATAATAACCAAGAACATTTAAGATGAGAGCATTAGTTAGCGCAAATTTTCATTTAATGGTACCACCAATCCAATTATAATGTAAATGCGATTTAATCATAATTTGAATAGGATTCAATCTAGTTCGATTACATAAAATAATTCAATCTCATTTATGAAAAGAACATTAATATGAAATATTCAATCCAATCAAATTAAACTTTTTTTTTAATAGTAAATTATACTATTCTTATTTAATAAAAATTAATATATGCTTAACATTTGAAAAACAACATAATTATGGTTACACGAACATGGCTTAATGTTTTATCAAATATAAGTTTAGTTGTCAAAATATGTAAGTATCAAATCACAACATAGTCTTTCAGAAAAATAACTGATGTTCCTAGTGTAATGCTTGATTGTCCTTGTAACCCTTGATAGGCCGTGCTTCAAGGCGGCCACCTGCTCTCTTTTCAAGTGAATAGGGCATGTAGGTTCCAAGAATTCTATCCCACATGACAAAAAACGGTTGTGAAAAGTTGTACTTGCTGCCATAAAGCTGATGGTGGACATCGTGGTAAGCAGTATTGTTTCTAAAGAACATTTGGAAGAGATTGCCAGGAAGCCATAGCCCACAGTGGTCATCTACTGATTTGATGATAGCAAAGGAGAAGAAAAACATGGAGGCTCGAGGTGACATACCAGAGAGGAGAAAAGATAAGGCTCCCCCAACTGTGTCGTTGAGAAGCCCCTCCACAGGGTGATTGTATAGAGCTCCAAATGCATAGGGTACAACAAGCCGGTGATGTTGAGAATGAATATGCCGATACAGAAACTTGTTGTGGTGCATGTATCTGTGCATAAAATATTGCCATGCAGCCATTACGAACATGGCCATAAGAAACTGTCTAGCTAAAACAATTAGGGACGAGAGTTGATCAGCGTTGGCATTAGAGATGGCAATGGATCGGATCGGATTGGGTTTTGTCCTTTCTGAACCCAATCCGAAATTTTTTAGGGATGCTCCAAACCCAACCCTTGTCCCAAACGGATCATTACTTTCTGCCCCAAACCCAAACCCAATTGGAGGGATTTGCCCCGAATCCGACTCGTTGACCCGATTTAATTTTTAACTAAAACAAATATGTAAAAAAAAAAAAAAAAAAAAAAAAAAAACACACAAATATCAAAAGATTAACTACATTTATATTGAAATGTTATTACACAATCCAAAATATTAATACTACATAGTCATGAATACCAAAATAATAGCAACAACATAATCAAGTTTCATTTAAAACACTAAATAAATAAATAACCGAAAACATTATAAAAATCCATGCTAAAAATCCATCCCAATGCTTTTAAACACGAACCTATAACCCAAAAAAAGAAAAAAAAAAACAAACTTAAGTTAATAAGTTTTAATGTTGCGTAAAAATAATATTAAAAATGTAATATATAATTATCATAAATACCAAAATGTAATATATGTCGAGTTAATGGGGCGGGTCGGGGCAAAAAAGTTTGCCCCGTTACTGACCCGGTAACCCGATTGGGTCAGTCTTTTGGCTCCAAACCCGTCCCAAAGTCAATTTTTTTTGCTCTAAATCTGCCCCTAATAGACCGGATTTTTTTGGGTTTGGATCGGATCGGGTATTTTTGCCATCCCTAATTGACATCGGTATCAGATCCTGTTACCTATGCAAAACCAACATTCCACTATCAATGATTAAATAAAGGGAAAATCCTAAAAACCACCTGATTTTTAATAGATTAACCATTTTTCCCCATGTGGTTTTCATTTTTATCTGAAATCCTCCATCTATAACAAAATTAATAGAAAAACTGGATAACAAGTAAAAAGACAATTTTATCCCTCAAAATTTTATTTAAAAATAAAATAATTATAAAATAATATTTTAAAATAAAAAATTATAAACTAATAAAAAATTAAAAAAATAATAAAGTGGAGATCCAATCTGGACCTCCACTAGCCATTACATCATCATCATCAACCTTCAGACCCACCGTCAGCAGTGAACAACTCACAACTATCATAGATGAATATACCAACCATTACAATCAACAAACCAAAAATGAACAACAATAAATCAATAAACCTACATTAAACAACGATCAATCAATAAACCTACAAAAATTTAAAAAAAAAAAAATTCATCAAATATCACCAAGCACATTTGGAAACCCAAAAAAATCATCTAAACCCAAAAATCATCAAAAATCAAACATAAAAAATAATCAAATATCATCAAGCATCAAATCTTCAACTAGGTTCATCTAGTATGAACCCAGTTGAAGGTTTAACTACATTTGGATTTACTTGGGTTTGAACCCCGATGATGAAAAGAAAAAGGAGAGGAGAAGAGGCAGCAGCTGTGCTGGAGAGGGATGAAGAGGAGTCGACAAGGGAGGCGGTTGTGGTGGATGTTTAGTGAAGGCGGCAGCAAGCGATGGAGTGGAAGAATAAAAGGTTAGAGAAAGCCAGAGAGAGCAGGAGCGGTAAGGTTAGAGAGAAAGGGAGAGAGAAACGTGAGGTTAGAGAAAGAGAGAGAGAGAGAACTAAGTTACACGAAAAAAATTTTGATTTTTATTCAATATTTTGACTTTTTTAATTTTTAAATAAAAATATATTCATTTTTTGTATTTTTATATTTAATATTATTTATTTATTTTGATTTTTCATATTTTAATTAATAGTTTTTTTAATTTTCTTTGTATTTCTACTTTTGCCCTTGGAGTCAAATTGTCAGTCTTATCCACTTAACGGAATTTGTTATTGTTAGAGGTATTATCATCCTTTCATACGTCTCCAGAAGATATTTTGAATGTTTATTTAAAAGTCAGATAGCATTTTGGATAAAAATAAAATTATATGAGGAAAAATTAATAATTTATTAAAAGTCGAGGGGTTTTTTGGGATCATCCCTTAGATAAATCTAGTTTCTATGTAAACATCAACAATGACGGGCACAACATAAAGCAATGCCTGTACATAAACAACGATTGATGTAAACAACAATTGACGTCAACAATAATAGCTGAAAAAAAATAACAGTAAACACCCAAAAAAAATAAAATAAAATAAAAAATAATAAGACAGAGTTAGCAGCCGGTTATCAAGATGCCAAATGAAGCAATCTAAAAATCCCCTACAAATACCATCATTCACATTGGCTATTACATCTCTGGGAATGTAGAGTGAGGCTGTTATACAAAACTATATAATTTAAAGTAGCTGATTCTATGATATTCCAAATTAAGGAATACGTTTCTCCAACCAAACTCAATGCGACATTTTTCTTCTATTCTCTGATGAAAATGAAGGATATGTTATATTTGTTAGGCTTAATGTCTTTCGTTTGATGATTTGATCTATATCTATGAATCTGTCCTTTGTTCAAATGATTTGTTATTTGCCAAATTAGCCGAGGCCGGAAGAATTTCCTAATAAAATCTAGCCGGAGAATTTTCCATCACCAAGGAAAACTAGTATTTGCATTTCTTCTTTTGGGGCTTCGACTAAGCTATTTTTACTTGTGTCAATCTCCAAAACTATTCCTTTCTGGGTCACTTTTTCTATCAAAACATAAGATCGCTAAAGACTCAAGATGAAGAGCCGAGGCTTATTTAAAACATAAAAAACCAAATAAACTGCATATGGTCAACTAGCTAATGCCATAAAAGTCCAGTACTTTTAAGGCTTCTACCAAACTAAATAAAAATCATAATTACAAAACAAAACCAATACAATTTCCATAATACCCACATCCAATTAATGACCAAGATAAGCCATGTAAATACATATCTTAAGCGCTCACGTACAACAAAATTTGATACAGTCCCATGCATATGTACAAGTGTGCAAAATTTGGATTCAAATTATTGAAATTGGCTACAACTAAAACAACCCCACAAATAACTTCCAAAACCAGAGACCTAAAAATCTCATAGAACAATCTTCCAAATCATAGCCAAACATTGCAAATCAAGAAAACCCAAAAAAAACAAAAACAAAAACAAAATTAACCTTCCAATTTTATTAAAATCAACCACCCAAGAAAACAAAACACATAATCAAACATTAAAAAAAAAAAAAAAAAAAAAAAAATTGAATACCGTGAACAATAGAATAGAGACGATAGCCTGAAGTATTGTTGAAGAAGAACATCTTTGACAACGGCAGCTTTGGAGACCAAATTCTTCTCATCCTCATCTTTTCTAGAGTGCAACCTGTAATTCTCCAACCCATTAAAACATCCAAGAATTACATATATTCCTGAATACACCCAATACACTACTATTGGTACAATTGTACCTAACAACTCATCTGATCCTCCAATCTCCATCCTGGACATTCTATTCACGCATCACAACTCTCCCTCCCCTGCACTTTCTCTGATGGACTCACCTTTATATATTTATTACAAATTACCAACTTGCAGTCAGTTTAGGTAAGTTAACAGTTAGTCAACATAGAGTTAATTTCTACACATCCAGATCCAAGGATATTTTTATCTTTCGACAGTATTTTAATTTTTTATAATTTAAAAATTATATATAATTAATTGACTTGTGTTGTCATGTTAAAAGTGTGTGGTTGGATTCCGGGCGTAAACAAGTTCTCAAAGATGATGAATTCTGGCATAGCCTTTTTCATTGATCATTCATGTGTTTATATACAGTAATTACAACCCTAATTGATGTCTAAGAAATTTCCTAAACTAAAGGTAATTGTACAATATAAGAAATTATTAACACATAGAATCAAAGGTTTAAATAACAGAATAATTAGGAAAGGGAAATAAAAGATATTAGTGATTTGCTTCTATAGGGCGAAGCCCTATTCATGGAGTCTCTAAAATGTTTCAACCAAGCGTTAGATGTTCAGTTGACTAGTCTCCAATTGATCAGATTTAGATAACAAACCTGGTTTCTTTGTGGAATGTACGTAACTGTCAGTTAATATGACAAATAGTTATATAGGAAATAATCTTTGCTTTTTATCATATGGTACTTGATATAAGATTTTAAAACAAATGCCACCCATCGTGCACTTCCAGTTAGCTACTCGAAAATGCAGGTGATATTCCTTTTTGTTTATATAGTTTGCTGGCCTTTTCATTTTAGCAGCTGCCATAGTAATTTTTTGTAATTTCTTTTTTCTTTTTCTTTTTTTGAAACATTTACCTATACATGTTACAACTATTGGATCATCTTAATATAGACTATATGCTATGGTTTGGAACTCATCACTTATTACAATCTATTCCAAATAGGCGGGAAAAAAGGATCCATACGAAAATTATCCTTCGATTGGAGGAATTTATATAAGGTTGGCAAAATGGATAGGGTCTACAGACCCTGTTCTTACCCATAAGAATGAGGTTCGGGTAGAGACCCGCACCTCTTTTAAAAAAATCCTTAAAAGAACCGGATGCGGAAAAACCCGCAACATTACGGGTAGGATATGGATCTATCCGCGGGTCTCCATAAGACCCGCAATATATATGCCCCTACCCGGTTCATTTTCAAAACAAACCCTAACCTCTCTCTCAACTCTCTCGACTCTCTCTCTCTACACCCCTCGATGCCGTTCGACGCGCCTCTCTCTCTCTCTCTCTCTCTTATTGCCGTCGTCGTGTTATCTCCGACCACCAAGCATCTTCGTCTGTCTCTCTCCATCCTCGACCAACAAAACCCAGATCTGTCTCTCGAATCTGCATCTCCATCCTCTGTTATTTATGAAGTAATTGTCTCTGTTATTTGGCTTACTGCTGCTGTTTGTTTCTTCGTAGCGTTGCCTCACCACTCTTAGCTTTGGCTCACTAATGTATTTAAGTAAGTTGTTGTTTTGATGTTGTTAACCTGTGTGCTTGACATTAGGATACAAGATTATATGATTGCATAGAATATGTTTTACTGTGTAGCTGATTCTTAGGTTGAATTTACTTCGGTTTTATTCATGATTATGAACCCTACATTTGTGTAGTGTTGTTGTGGGATATAAGCTAAATGCATGCTGTTTTAGCTATAATCCAACTATAGTACCTTTATTTAATGCTAAATGGGTGAATAGTATATAGCTGGAAACCAATAACTTTGACTTACCTGCATTTGGTGGTAGTAGTTGAAACCTCTGGTATAACAATGCACGTACTTTCACCAAAACAAAATATTTTTGTTTTGTTATATATATATATATATATATTTTATTAATTGAATTGTTTAAATATATTAGGTAGTCAAACAATATGACTAGTTATGGAGAAAGTCAGATAAATACTTCGACTGAGGATAATGATATTGAGAATGTTGAGTCTAGTGTTTTAAGAGAAATATGTGGATGCAACTTCGGTTGAACAAATTGGCGATTCTTCTACTGTTCATTCCATTAATGTCCTTGGAGATGGGGATGAGGATGAGACTGAATTTGAACAATATAAGCGTGATTGTGAAGAAGCTATAGGCTTGAACAAATCGGAGTTGGAGAAATATTTAGATGAAAAAGTTGAAGATAATTCTCTCGACTTTGATATTTTGGCATGGTGGAAAGGAAACAAAGGGAAATATCCGATTATGGCTAGAATTGCCAAAGACATCATAGCCATTCCGGTATCTACCGTAGCTTCTGAGTCCGTTTTTAGTACTGGAGGTAGATTTTTGAGTCCACATCATAGGAGATTGCATCCGGACACATTGGAAACATTAATGTGTGCGCAAAATTGGCTATGGGCTCCACTTCAAGGTATGAAAGTAGTAATAAATTTGATTATATTATGTATATTATTTATAATCTATAATTTAATCTTTAATTTTTCACTTGATTTGTTCTATTATGTGGCGTTCCGGAGGAAGAAATATATCATAAACAAGATGAAGAAGAGCCATCAACATCTTGATTTTATTTCTTATATTTGTATTTATAATTTTTTTTTTGGTTACTTTTGGATGTAAATTAAGGATAAATTTTAGTTTTTAATGTTATTTTTTGTTTAATTTTGAGTGTGGCATATGTTTTTTTTCAAAATTGGCAAGAATGATTGTGGAATGAATTATGTGATGTGAAATTAGTTTAGTTTAATTTTTTTTAGAAGAAAAAATTGATATATATTTTTTTAAAACAAATCGGGTTAAAATTTTTGATCCATTGAATTTGTTGGTTTATAAGGAATTTATGAAAAATTTTGGAAATTAAAAAAAAAAAAAAAAATTCGGGTTGACCCGAATTTAATCGGGTCAATCCGATCACATTCGAACCCGATCCAATCAACCTCTGGATCTGATCCGGTCAATGCGGGTCTAACGCAGGTCTGAACAGACCCATAAAATGTGCGGATCGGATTTGGGCCAGACCCTCAAATTTATTTGAGGGTATGGGTAGGGTCTGGACCCTCAAATAAAAATGAGGGTCCAATGCGAGTCTGGGCCTGGTGTGAGTCCAGACCCGCATTTTGCCAACCTTAAATTTATATATAATTTGTCCACAGTACACATATTGTCTAGAGTGTAATCATTCACTTTTTATGGACAGAGCATTCAAACCCTATCAATGCTTTGTGAAGAAGTGGCTAAAGGGGTTAGAACCATCACACCAATCCACTTGGGAGTAATTTTTTGTACTTGAAGCTGCCCATTCATTATTTGAAGTACTAACTGATAACACGACTAGCTTTCATTATTCAAATTACCTAGAAGTTATTTGTTTTTTCACTTATAATTTAATTATAATTTAATGGTGTCGAATTGCACCCATGAAGTTATTTTATTTATTTATTTTTTATGTGGTTAAACTACTTAAAACTATCTAAAAACAATTGAAAAAAAAAAAAAAATTATAATTTTGACTTTTAACTTAATTGTAAATCACTTGATGATGTTTAAAATATTCTATTACTAGTTCAACCTTCCTAAAGTAACATATTTTCAATTTTATCTTAATGTTATATTATAAATATTTTTTCTTGATACTTATATGACATTTTTTTTTTAATAAAACCCTCTCATACCAAAATTTTTAAAATTGAAGTAATATATTTTAATTTACAATTTAAACATTTACTTTTTTTTTTTTTTTTTTTGCTTTTTAAATGTAATTCAATTTATAGATAATTTCATTATTTTATTTAAATGTATAAATATAATTAAGTTTGTTATACTTTTTAATCATATTTTAATTATAAACAAATATTATAAATAATTATTTATGTTTTTTTGTTTGTATTATAATAAATAAAATTTCATAATAACTAATAGTAAAAATGATATTAATGTTAAATTAGTAGTTTTCTGATAAGTTTAACTTTAAAAAATAAATAATTTTACGGTACATTCGAATTTAAGAAAAAAATAATAATAAATATATCTTTTAATATTAGATTTCAATCACTATTTAATATTAAGCAATGTTTTTTACATTGCTCAATGGATAAAAACAAAACAAACAGCTCCTTAGAAATGAAATTGCTGGCCGGCCGGCCACATGCGACAACACAAACGAAAGTGTCAAGGGACTGCATTGTTGGCCGAGTCATTCAACAATTGCAATTTAGACCAACCAGTTGCTAGTTTTTGAGGAATCAGAGCACTAAAGGGGACCACTTCATTTCTGAAAATGAAAATGAAAACAAAAATATACAACAAAAAACAAAAAAGACTACAAATGTCAAAGAAAACAAAATCGTCCTTATATTATTATTGATATCAAATTATAATTTAACTATTCAATTTGAAACTATATTTAGATAGAGTAAACTTTTTGATTTATTACAATTAACCTCCATCGTTAGCCCATCTCTATTAGAATTAACTAATTGAGAGATAAAATTATCTGTTGACCTTATTTTTTATTTTTTATTTAAAGAAATTTTAAAAACTTGAAATTAAATTTAATCAAATCTCCATTAATTAATTTTAAAAAATATATATAAATTAAGATGGACGGTGGAGATTAATTTTTAAAAAATTATAAAAATTATAAAAATTACAAAAATTAAATAAAATCTTTTTCATCAAATGGAGATTAATTTGAAAACAATTAAAAAATTAATTTAAATAAAAGAATCAATCCATTTGATTGTCACTCTCTTTTCACTCAATCCCAACTTCATCTTCAACCAACAACAAAATCAAGAACTGTTCTGGGTTCAATCTTCAACAAAATCAACAACAAAATCTAGTCATCTTTAAAAAATCATTAAAATCTAGTTAAAAAAGAGACAGAAGGGTAGTTTATTTATTTATTTATTTTTTATCTAACCCAAAATTGTTCTGGTTTTGATCGAATCTAGAACTTCATGTTTTGGGTTCTATCGAACCTAGAACATCTTCATGTTTGTTTTTAAAATAATAAAGTTGAAGAGAGAGAAGGGAAGATTCATTGAAAGAGAGAGAGGGGGCAGAAGGTGGAGAGAGAGGGAGACGATGATTAGGTTCAATCATCTGCAAACTTCATCTTCAAACATATGCAAAACATCTTCAACTGAACCCAATAAATCATCTACAAACATCATCAAACCCAAAAATCATCAAACCATCATTTGCAAACATCATCAAATCCAATTAGTCATTTACAAATGTCATCAAACCATAAATATCATTAAACCCATATGGGACGAACCAACACCAAACCTCATCTCGGTTCAATTTGAACTCAGATGAATATTATCCAGGTTCATCCCAGATGATGCATTCAACGAGAGAAAGAGAAAGATAGATGGTTATTTTTATTTTTAAAAAATTTTATTTTATTTTTTTAGTTTTTTTTTTTTTAAAAAAAAAGGTGAGGGCATTTTAGTCTTTTAAACACATTTACAATATTGACAATCAAATCTAACAAACTTAAACTAGTGGCAGGTGGGTTAATTGTAATAAAATCAAAAAGTTTGCTCACCCTGAATATAGTTTCAAACGGAGTAGTTAAATTGTAATTTACTCTCATTAGTAAAACATAAAATTTGTTCCACTTATAAATGATCAAACATCAAATAGTTATTTTATAATTTACTCTATTATTTATTAAACAAATGTATACTGTATGATGGAAACTAAGAAAGCAAGTCTATAAATCCTTTAAGCATAAATAGAGGGTATATAATAAGAGCTCAAGCTAAGAAGATGGAGGAAGTTTTAAATGGGCTCATTCAAAAGATTTAGGCCAAAGGTCTTATACAACATCGCTTACATAGCTTGGAGGAGACCCTAAGGCTTTAAAATATCATTCAAGTCCAAGACCAAGTCTGAAAACATCATTCTTGAGGCTTGGATGACAATTCTAATGCAAATTGAGTTGTTATTTATTTTTCTGTATTAATTTGGGCATAATTTACATTATGGGGTAGGTTTTGAATTAGTTTAATTTATTTAATTTTATATTAGGCTTTTAATTATTGCACTAAGATATTTAATTAAATTAAAAACCCAATGTGAGTGTGCTTAGAAGAGTAGGTGTGTATGGTCAATTAAAATTATGATTTTATTTAATTTAGGGTTGTTATGCCTATAAAAAGCTTATTTAACCTAAAATTTCAAGCAAACATTCACTAAATAAAGTTTATAACTTTTCTCCATTATTCTTTTGAGAATTTTGAGAATTGCTTCAAGATTGATTCTTTATTTATCAACCTTAACTTATCCCTCACATTCTTATTTCTTTTTCTGGAGTGACATCATTATATCTTTGGTTATTGGTTATCTAATTAACAGGTCAAAGGTTTTCAATAATTTGAATTATCTTTCTTGGGGTTATATTTCAATTTGATTATGGGTGTCGTACCTTTATATACAGGGTTCACATCATTTTTGTATCAGAGTTTCAATTAATTAATTCAAGTTTGAGTTTTCAATTTAAATTTTCTCATTTCAATTTTAATTTTAGTCGTATATCATCCTGGTTCACTTAACTTTATTGAGTGTCGCACCAACCATCATCTTCTTATCGCATCATCCACCAAACATGTTAATAAAAACAAATTATAATTTAGTTATCTAGTTGAAATGTAATTACAGGTAGAGCAACATTGTCTGTTCTATTACAATTAATCCCCTTCCATTAAAGAATGTCCATTAAAATCAATAGTCAGCAGTGTAAATATGATTAAACGACCAAAATACCCTTACATTTTAATTATTTTTCAAGAGAAATTTAAAAAAATAATTAAAATTTACAAAATTAAATAAAAATTAAAGAATCAAATAAACAAAATTACATCCAAAACAACTTCAAATAAATAAAAATAAAAAAACAGTTTCATTAATAACCCTAAAATTCAATAGCTTCCAAGTAACATCTAACAAAACAAATTCATAAAGAACCTCAAAACATCTTCATCAACCCTAAATCTCTAAACCTGGAGCACAACATATCTTCATCAACATCATGAAAACCTAGAGTATCAACACAACCTAACAACCACCATCAACACAAAAAACAATAGTGTTTAAATAAAAATCAAAAAAGAAATTTAGTTATGCATTGATGAAAACATTGAAAAATTTTGATTCTTAACTATGAGTGTTCTTCATATTTATATATATATATTTAAAATAAAATTATGCTTAACAATTGAATTGGGGTGAACCTAGACCTTCAACAATTGAACGTATGTGTTCGAACCCCTATTCATCTGTTAAAGGTATGGGTTCACCTAAATCCTAGCTGTCTCTCAAAAAACACACACCAATTTGAAAAACATAAATCCATTTCCACTTAAAAACACACAAACAGAGAATTGTAGAAAAATTAAAAAAAAAAAAAATTGAAAACCCTATTCACATATCACAAACCCTTAATCGTCATCCACTGCTCTCCTTTTCTATCATGCTCACCACTATCTTCTCCCACTCCTCTACCTCTCTCTTCTTTTCCTCTTTCACTCAAGCTATCTTCTTCGCCATCTTCACCTCTTCCCATTATGGTTTTTGTGCTCTCTATTTTTGCATCTTTTGTTTCTGGATTGACTTTTTTCATATTGGGTGTGTTCAAAGTATAATTTTTTGGTGTTTTTAGACAATTTTATAGAATCAAAATAGGAAGAAGAAGAAGTGGGTGGGAAAGAAGAAGAAGAAGGAAAGAGAGAGATGGTGACTATGGTTGGTGGGGAAAAAGGAAAGAGAGAAAATAGTTTTGAAAGAAAAATTAATAAGGTTAAAAATTAATAAGAGAGAAAATAATCTCCACCATTCATCTGGACAATGGAGATTTGATTTAAAAAAAATTAATTTTGAAAAAAAAATAAAAAATAAGGTAAATAAGAGTAAAAGACAATTTTACCCCTTAATCTGTTAACTCTAACGAAGATGGGTTAATGGTAGAGGGCTTTATTATAATAAAAATGAAAAGTTTGCTCCACCTGTATTTGCATTTTGACTAGATAGCTAAATTGTAATTTGTTATATTTTATTTGTTTATTCTAGTACTTTCATTCAATCATTATAATATATACTTTTTTTCTTCTAAAAATATATATAATTTTTGTTCTTTTGTCTCTTGTAGTGTCACCATCCATCATCATCATTAATCAATTAATCCTCTTGTCTTTCATTTTTTGAATTCCACACATCATCCATTCACCATCTATTATCAGTCAATTGTATTTTTTCTTCTTTTAGTTTCTTTTGTTGCACCATCTATCTTGGCTGAATACATCAATCTTGGTTTGAATTTTTATAATTTATTTTTCAACCACTTCAACAATCAGGGTTTTTTAAACTACATTCTAAGGTTTCTTGAAATCTTGATTCATCATCATATTTATTTTTTGATTTGCAAGATTCATATCAATATTTTGTTTTTGGTTCGATCCACAATTTACATTCAATTTACTCTTATGTGTTGTTGACATCTGAATTCAGTCGACTTAAGTTTTTGACCCAATACTGCAAATAAAGTAAAACAAAGTAAAGGAAAAAGAAAGAGAAAAGGAAGAACAGTGAATGCAAGAGGATTTTTTACGTGGTTCGGCCCAAAAAGATGCCTACATCCACAACTGTTTCTCTGGTTATTTTGATAGAATCACAATATCTTATTGATTGTTGTTTTTACAATGAATTTTTTACCCTTATTTATAGTATGGGGGGTGTTACAATTTGAGTACAATAAAAATATGAAAGAATTCTACATTAATTACACTTCTAAAACCAGTGTCCATCAATTAAGGATAGATCTCATCGAAATAGGAGTTTAATTTTGCTTCCAATTATGGTAGTTGACTCTTTCTTAATTTAGGTTATTGTCATTCTAGAAAAATTCCTTTAATGAGCACTTCAAGCTATGAGTTGGACCTTACTCTGAGTGGCCTAAAGCTGAGTATAAGGCAATCTTGACCATGGTTGACTAGCGACCTAAGAATTGCAATAACGAATTGAGAGCTCATTTCTATGAGCTAGATATTGGCGAATTAAGCTTTTGTCTATTTAGTCAATCCATTGGATCAGTTCGTTTGGCTTTTACCAACTCATTTATGCAGTCCCAAATATACCCACAACATTAGCCCTCCAACTTTCAGTGTAATCTGCGGATTGAAAGCTCAAGCTCCTTGGTAAAAACTGATATGTCATAACCTGTCATGCTGCCTTTTCAAATTCCGTCCCATCACTTGACTTGTGGCGACTCTTTGGGTAACTGCACCACTTGCACGTCTCGTTTTATGCACATTTAATGCGCACATTTCTCAACTGATAGCTCATAATGATAAATCCTTCAACTCGCGCAGCACCGTTAGATCTAAGACGGTTGATAAGCCCTCAAATCTAACAGTTAGGGTCTTGCACCTATAAATAAATGGAGGCCCCTTCCTTTTCCCTCTTACTCTACCATTTTCAAACTTAAAACATCGTCGAGCCTCCTTCTTCTCTCGTTTTCTTTTACTTTTCATTCTTGCACCAGCACTCTTTGGGTTCAAAATCATCAAAGATCACTATCTGCGTTTACAGTAAGTCTCTATAACTAACTCTTGATTTTTTGGTTTTCACTTTTTGTATGCATTGTGTTTTTTTTTTTAATTTCATATGGGCTTGAATGTTTTATGTTCTTGATGTTGCATGCTTGTTAATAGTTATGACTTTTCGTTTTCTTTTGATTTGATCTTGTTGATTAGCCATTTGCGGATGTTTGTTATTTGTAACACTATGTATGTGAGTTGTAGGATGAGATATTTATAGGTTATTAGCTTGTAGGTAGTTAGCTTATAGGTCGAGTCCCTCATAGTCTTAGTGATCTGTATGGCGTTTATGACTTGTAGATTAAGAAGTCCCTTGTTAGAGAATAAGAAACTTAGATTTTTTAGGCATGGTTTGCACTTAGTGACCTAATTGCTCCATTTTATATGTAGATGTCTTTATGTCGCAAACACTGATCATACAGAATAGGAGATCGTGACTCTCCCAACTCGAAGGAGTTCGTCTCAAGGGAAGTTCGTATTGTTGGAGAAGTGACCTCTCTGACGGTGAGGTCGCTAAGGGATTTGTAGTTCTGAAGAGAGTCTCACGTGTCTCTGTGTCAGAGGGGACAACAAAGAAAGCTGACCGATCACGTGCCCATTTGTCAAAACAACGAACAAGAGAAAGTCATGTGTCCTTGTGTCAAAGGAGACATGCAAAGGGAGTTAATTGATCATACGCCCTTTTGTTAGATCGGTGAATGAGAAAGCATCATGTGTTCTTATGTCAAAGGGATTAACAAAGAAAACAGATCGATCACGTGCCTTTTTGTGAGATGGGACAGCAAGGAGAGTTGACCATATGAATGACATAACACTATGTGTCTCTGCGTGAGAGGGGACAACAAAAGGAGCCAACCAATCTTGTGTCCCTTTGTCAGAATGATGAATGAGAGAGTGTGACATATCCCTATGTTAGAGGGGATAATAAAGGGAGTCAATTGATCATTTATCTCTTTGTCAGAAAGATAAATGAGAGAGCGTCACATGTCTTTGTGTTAAAAGGGACAATAAAGAGAGCTAACCATACCTCAGGGGAGAAAGGGATAAAATTGGCAAGGATTTTAATTGTCATCCATTTTTTATGAGTAAATTGTAGCCTTCCCATTTGGGGTTTCGCAATTTATAAGTAGAATCATCTTTATGGTTTGTAAGCCATAATTTTTAAAAATGTTTTTATTTTAAATTTTTGTTTTTAACATAAATTTGATCTACACCATCCATTAAGATTTATGAACAATGGAGATCAATTTATTTTTTAATATATTTTTCTAATTCTTTTTTAAAATTTTATATCAAATAACCAATTACCCCTTTACCCAATCAGAATTAACGGTCAATCATAGTCAATCCTAATGAAATGGATGAACATTTGAACTTAGAAGATAGAGTCAAGTTAGACTGAGGAATACTCAATAGTTTGATCACGTTAAAATATATTGTAACCTAATTTTTTGTTTTCCTAGCTTTTATGATGAAAAATTGAGTAATTACAAACATTTTAATGTTTATTTAGTAATTATTTTCAGGTGATTCCAGGAAGCTTTTAAGGAGCAAATGACAACTTTCGAGGCCATTATAGCATAGAAGGACAACATGTGAGTACATGTGCAAAATACGGAACTTGAAGGTCCAAATGGCAATTTAAAGGTAATTTGACTGCTACATATGACCGAGTGGCTTGAACTTGCAACAAATGCTTGCCATGAGAAACAAGTCTTGATTGTGAACATGTAGCTCTCAGTCATGGCTCACCGAAGACCCGCGGGTAAGGCTCGCGAGAGGTACCGAAGTCGGACAACAAGCTTTGTTCTCGTGGCTGATTCTTTCCAATGAGCTGTGAGTGTTGACAATAAGGGAGAGGCTCACAATGATGAATTGTAATACCGCATCTCAGTCTGGAAAATATCGTGCTACGTGTAGAAAACCTAGCAGAAAATAATTTGAATCGAACATCAATTGCAGTAGAACATCATGGAGAAAATAATGCGATACAGAGTGATTTTCGAAGTAAAAAAATCTTGTCATTCAAATCATCAATTAATAAGGAGAGAATCTTGCAATTTGTACAATTAATTGGGGGAGAAAATTTCATCCCTTAGAGCCTACAAATACCGACTTTACAATGTGAAATTCATCGAGCAGGGAGACAGAGAGCAGAAGCGCCACAGCCCTGTAACCGAGGTTTAAGGGTGGGTCAAAGGGTTGGTTCCAGAGAAAGAAAATATATTATTTAGAGAGCCCCACAACCAGTTCTATATGCCTGAACCACAGATCGGCAGTAGCCCTTGGAGACACTTTTAAGGAGCCAACAACAGTCCATCATCAATATTTTGGAGGAATACTTCAACATCATATAGATCATCTTCGAATAGCAAAGAAGGGAGGGAGATTTAGTTAGTGTAGTTGAATCTGGCTTTGGGAATGAGGGGAATCACTCCGCTTTATAAGAAATTCTTTTACTCTTCAACTTTTTTTTTTTTTTTTAAATGCGTGTTTTTGTATTATTTCTTGGGATTGTTATGTTGTAAATTTATGATGATAAACTAAATCTAAGATCTAGGGTTACCTAACTAGAAAACTCACCTTTATAATATTGTTTTTAATTAAATTCTCATTAGTATGTTGTATTAACTAGTCAATGGTTTAAAAATTAAGTAACCATGAGTGCACTTAGAAAAGCTTTTCATGGTTTAGATTTGAATAGGATGGCGTAGATCACATGAGATAGGAATATATCTATGTGGTTTGTGTGGTCATAATAAGTAGTTGATACTTAATGTGCCCAAGTTAAATAATCCTAAGAGGAATATAATCAATAAAATTATTAGGTAAGTCCACTCAACCATTTGGAAGAAGTTTATGGATGGTCAAAAAAGACTCAATCAATCACATGATGAAAATAAATTAACAATGGTAGAAATATAGATTGAATGAATTGGTAGGATAAAATTGTAACTCTAGATGCTAGTCTCTATTGTCTGTGATTTAGTTTAATTATTTGTTTTTATTTTATTTTTATTTTATGTCATTTTACATTTTCATTTCACAGTTTATTATTTCAATAGTTTAGATAAGTTTTATTTTTGATCAGTTTAGTAATTAATATATGTAATTTGAACAATCCTCGTGAAAGTGATACTTTATTAATCATGTATTATTTATGGACTGTATATACTTGTATGTGTTTCTAGTATGTTTATTTCGTGCACTAAAAAATAGTTATCATGGTTATCCCTAGATTTCAAGTGGTAATATAGTTGTGTCTCATTCAACCATCTCCTTATTTTGTAGAAAAGAGTTCCAAATGGGTTAGTAGTGATCGTGCATGAGTCCAAGTAGGAATAGTGGTTCTTGGGATTGGATCGAGTCTACTGAATTATTGGGTTGGCCTACGGCAATTTGTTTTGGGCCCTTGAATCATAGGATGGATCAATCAAATCATTGGGCTATCCATTGGACATGGTCTTTAAACCTCTAGATTTGGGTTGATTGAATAGCTAGGCTAATCTATCATGGCATATTTTGGGCCCGTTGTGGGCTTAATGATTGTAGTAGGGTCAAAACTATAGTATATCGGCCTTGTTGGTTAACTTTCTTGAAAACCAATAATCTATGTCTTGCACGAAAGCCAATAACCTATGTCTTAAACGAATGAAACAAAAAGAATGTGAGCAATCTTGACACTAATAGGGTATTGACCGAAAATACTCCAATTGTATAAAAATTGGTAAAAACTAGTAAATAACAATATTACATGGTAGTAGACAGTAAATGTCGATCTACGGTCAAAATATAGGCTAGCGGAGAATAGGTCAACAAAGGCACTAGATGCGCTGATGGTGATTAATGCATGGTGGTTCGGCACCAGGGACACAGTTCCATTGATATATAGAATGTTTCCGTCAAGAAAAGTCTTTAAGCGTGGTGGTGGCCGTGTGGCCAATATCTGTGGTGGTCCAATGTCCGTAAGATTATGGATCCGTAGGATCGGGAAATAGGATGACAATGTCAATAAGGTCTCATTTATCAAGAGACCAATTAACATAGAATATATATATATATATATATATATAATGATCCAGTCGTGTATAATGGGGCTCATCGTGGATATATGATTAGCCAACCGATCATGTATGATATCAAACAAATATGGATTGACCTTGTAATTAAGCTATAATGAAAGCATAGCAAACGTATAAAATAATAAGTATTATCGTCACTAGCGATGATGCACTGTTAATCATCATTATAGTAGGCACTTGAACATGATAATATAATATGAAATTGGGCCATATTTCCACAGATGTGTAGAATGATTATATTGTAGCATGATATCATATTATAATAAGCCGTTGACCCTGCTTTAATCACTTAACTCGCAGATTTATGTCGGAGGATTAATAGGCAAGCATAACAGTACCATAAATGATGGATGGGCCATGCGAGTTGGGTTCTCCCATGTACTCAACTAGTCGATCGACAGAACCAACTAAAAGCATGTTAAACCAGCCGCGACCAACGTGTAAAGGGGCGATAGTTGTATAGGAGGCAAAATCGTAGCAAACTGTCATGTACTGGTGACAGATGCAAATGTCATGGAAGCGGGCTCGACAGCTACAACTGAGTCAAGATGGAAACGCGCGACAAGTTCGGTCGACGGTGAGGAACAAGTGTGGAAGTGGTGCGACCGTGCACCATGCCTTCGCCTGTCTCGACTGTATCTAGCGCATGGAACGAAGGTACAATATGGTTGTGTTCTTGTGAGCCGCCAATGAGAAGTTGGTTCATAGAACCGGGTGAAACCCAAAACCCATCAATAATAGATTATAATATAATATATATTAAATAAGATGATAGAGATTGCAACA
Source organism: Litchi chinensis (assembly GCA_019925255.1). Classification (NCBI taxonomy): domain Eukaryota; kingdom Viridiplantae; phylum Streptophyta; class Magnoliopsida; order Sapindales; family Sapindaceae; genus Litchi; species Litchi chinensis. The sequence continues at coordinate 21,644,211 of CM034474.1, forward strand.
ATAGGCAAGCAAGGGAAGGCTGTGACGCAGAAGTGTTCTCTGCCGTGCATATGAATGAGAGGCCTCTCCCGGTTCTCAAGATGAGGTACCTTTTTGTAAGTGACCAAGGATTCTTCGAATAGGAATCTTCTTCTGTTTTGTAGCCAGAAAGGATAAAGGTATTATCTTTTAGATGTGCATGTCTCTTCCAATCAGTTGTGACTAAGTAAAATTAGGATTTTTGGCTTTTGGGCCCAAACTGGATCAGAGTCATTGGTCCAATTATCCAAAGTATGCCTTGGGCCATCATTCTATAGGCCCTTAGGTTTTCGGCCACTACAGTATATCGAACCATAATATGTTGACTGAAAACGGGCCTTGATTTTATAAAATCTAACATCCTATATCCTGTACAAACTATACAAGAAAGAATACGAATAATCTTAACACTGGTGTGGTGCCAAAGATCATCCATTGGAAACTTGGTCACAAGTAGGAGAAAATGATACCACCAACCCGCCTTGCACCAATAAAATGATGTATCAACTATAACAATTTTTATAAAATTCATTTTTTTATACTAACCAAGAACATTTAAGATGAGAGCATTAGTTGGCGCAATTTTTTTTTAAATGATACCACAAATCCAGTTATAATTTAAATCCGATTTAATTATAATTTGGATAGGATTCAATCTAATTTGATTACATAAAATAATTCATTCTCATTTATGAAAAGAACGTTAATATGAAATATTCAATCCATTCAAATTAAACTTTTTTTTTAAATAGTAAATTTTACTATTCTTAATTAATAAAAATGAATATATGTTTAACATTTGAAAAACAACATAATCATGGTTACACGAATATGCCTTAGTATTTTATCAAATATAAGTTTGGCTGTCAAAATATGTATCAAATCATAACATAGTCTTTCAAAAAGATAACTGATGTTCCTGGTGTAATGCTTAATTGTCCTTGTAACCCTTGATAGGCCGTGCTTCAAAGCCCCCACCGGCTCTCTTTTCTAGTGAATAGGGCATGTAAGTTCCAAGAATTCTATCCCACATGACAAAAAACGGTTGTGAAAAGTTGTACTTGCTGCCATAAAGCTGATGGTGGACATCGTGGTATGCAGTATTGTTTCTAAAGAACATTTGGAAGAGGTTGCCAGGAAGCCATAGCCCACAGTGGTCATCCACTGATTTGATGATAGCAAAGGAGAAGAAAAACATGGAGGCTCGAGGTGACATACCAGAGAGGAGAAAAGATAAGGCTCCCCCAACTGTGTCGTTGAGAAGCCCCTCCACAGGGTGATTGTATAGAGCTCCAAATGCATAGGGTACAACAAGCCGGTGATGTTGAGAATGAATATGCCGATACAGAAACTTGTTGTGGTGCATGTATCTGTGCATAAAATATTGCCATGCAGCCATTACGAACATGGCCATAAGAAACTGTCTAGCTAAAACAATTAGGGACGAGGGTTGATGAGCGTTGTCATCGGTATCAGATCCTGTTACCTGTGCATAACCGACATTCCACCATCAATGATTCAACAAAGGAAAAATCCTAAAATAACCACCTGATTTTTAATAGATTAATCATTTTCCCTCATATGGTTTCGTTTTTATCTAAAATTTTTCATCTGTTACAAAATTAACAAAAAAATTAGATAATAAGTAAAAAGATATTTTTAACCGTCAAATTTTTATTTAAAAATAAAATAATTACAAAATAATATTTTGAAATAAAAAATTATAAACTAATAAAAATTAAAAAAAAAAAAATGAAGATTCAGATTGGATTTCCACCATTCATCCAAGTTGGATGGACAGTGGAGATCCAATTTGGGTCTCCACTAGCCATTACATCATCATCATCATCAACCTTCAGACCCACCATTAGTACTGAATAACCCATAATCATCACAAATAAACATACCAAATATGAACAACAATAAATCAATAAAACCCACATTAAACAATACTCAATTAATAAATCCATAAAGATTGAAAAGAAAAATCACCAAACATTATCAAGCACACCTGAAAACCCTAAAAAATCATCTAAACCCAAAAATCATCAAAAATCAAACATAAAAAATAATCAAGCATCATAAAGCATCAAACCTTCAACTGAGTTCATCTGGTTTGAACCCAGTTGAAGATTCAACTGCGTTCGGGTTTATCTAGGTTCGAACCCAGATGATGAAAAGAAAGAGGAGAGAAGAGGTAGCGACGACGCTAGAGAGAGACAGAGATAAAGAGAAGTTGGCGTGGGAAACGGAGGTGGTAGATGTTTAGTGAAGGCGACAACAAGCGACAGAGTAGAAAAAGAAGATGTTAGAGAGAGAGAGAGAGAGAGAGCAAGAACGGTGAGTTTAGAGAGAGAGAGAAAGAGAGAGACTAGTGTAGTTAGAGAGAGATCGATGAGGTTAAAGAGAGACAGAGAGCTGAGGGACAGGAAATTTTTTTTTTTTTTTATTCAATATTTTTTATTTTTTTTATTTTTAAATAAAAATATCTTCATTTTTTTATATTTTTATATTTAATGTTATTTATTTATTTTAATTTTTTATATTTTAATTAATATTTTTTTAATTTTCTTCGCGCTTCTATTTTTGCTTTTAGAGTCAAATAGTCAACCTTATCTACCTAATGGAATTTGTTACCATCAGGAGTATTATTGTTCTTTTATACGTTTCCAGAGAATGTTTTGGGTGTTTATTTAAAAAATAGACGGTATTTTGGATAAAAATAAAATTATGTTAAGAAAATTGATAATTTATCAAAAGTCAGAGGATTTTTTAAATTATCACCTAAATAAATCTGGTTTCTATGTAAACATCAACAATGACGGGCACAACATAAAGCAATGCCTGTATATAAACAACGATTAATGTAAACAACAATTGACGTCAACAACAATAGATGCAAAAAAACATAAATAAATAATAGTAAACACCCAGAAAAAATAAAAAATAATAAAAAATAAAAATAAAAGACACAGTTGGCAGCCGGTTATCAAGATGCCAAATGAAGCAATCTAAACATCCCCTACAAATACCATCATTCACATTGGCTATTACATCTCTGAGAATGTAGAGTGAGGCTGTTATACAAAACTATATAATTTAAAGTAGCTGATTTTATGATATTCCAAATTAAGGAACACGTTTCTCCAACCAAACTCAATGCGACATTTTTCTTCTATTCTCTGATGAAAATGAAGGATATGTTATATTTGTTAGGCTTAATGTCTTTCGTTTGATGATTTGATCTATATCTATGAATCTGTCTTTTGTTCAAATGATTTGTTATTTGCCAAATTAGCCGAGGCCGGAAGAATTTCCTAATAAAATCTAGCCGGAGAATTTTCCATCACCAAGGAAAACTAGTATTTGCATTTCTTCTTTTGGGGATTCGACTAAGCTATTTTTACTTGTGTCAATCTCCAAAACTATTCCTTTCTGGATCACTTTTTCTATCAAAACATAAGATCGCTAAAGACTCAAGATGAAGAGCCGAGGCTTATTTAAAACATAAAAAACCAAATAAACTGCATATGGTCAACCAGCTAATGCCATAAAATTCCAGCGCTTTTAAGGCTTCAACCAAATTAAATACAATTTCCATAATTCCCACATCCAATTAATGACCCACGTAAGCCATATTAATACATATCTTAAAGGCTCACGTACGACAAAATTTGATAGAGTCTTACGCATATATACAAGTATGCAAAATTTGGATTCAAATTATTGAAATTGGCTACAACTAAAACAACCCCACAAATAACTTCCAAAACCAGAGACCTAAAATCTCATAGAACAATCTTCCAAATCATAGCCAAACATTGCAAATCAAAAAAAAAAAAAAAAAAAACAACAACAACAACAACAGCAGCTGCAACAACAACAAAAACAAAATTAACCTTTCAATTTTATTAAAATCAACCATCCAAGAAACAAAACACATAATCAAATATAAATTTAAAAAAAAAAGAAAAAAAAAAAGGAATACCGTGAGCAATAGAATGGAGAGGATAGCCTGAACTAATTGTTGAAGAAGAACGTTTTTGACAACGGCAGCTTTGGAGACCAAATTCTTCTCATCCTCATCTTTTCTAGAGTGCAACCTATAATGCTCCAACCCATTAAAAGATCCAAGGATTACATATATTCCCGAATACACCCAATACACTACTATTGGTACAATTGTCCCTAACAACTCATCTGACACTCCAATCTCCATCCTTGCCATTCTATTCACGCATCACAACTTCTCAGATGGACTCACCTTTATATGTTATTACAAATTACCAACCCACGGTTAGTTTAGGTAAGTCAACGGTTAGTCAACATATAGTTAATTTCAACACATCCAGGTGTATTTTTATCTTTTGACTGTATTTTAATTTTTTATAATTTAAAAAATATATATAATTAATTGGTTTGTGTTGTCATGTTAAGGTGTGCGGTTGGACTCAGGGCTAAACCCTATTCGTGGAGTCTCTAAAATGTTTCGACCCAGTGTTAGATTTTCAGTTGACTAGTCTCCAGTTGATCAGATTTAGATAACGAACCTGGTTTCTTTGTGGAATGTACGTAACTGTCAGTTAATATGACAAATAGTTATATGGGAAATAATCTTTTCTTTTTATCATATAGTACCTGATCTAAGATTTTAAAACAAATGCCACCCATCGTGCACTTCCAATTAGCTACTCAAAGTTGAAAATGCAGATGATATTCCTTTTTGTTTATATAGTCTGCTGGCCTTTTTCACTTTAGCTGCCATAGTAATTTTTTGTACTTCTTTTTTTTTTTCTTTTTTTTTTTTTTTTATAACTTTTACTTATACATGTTACAACTATTGAACCATCTTGATATATACTATATGCTATGATTTGAAACTCATCACTTATTACAATCTATTCCAAATAGACGGGAAAGAAGGACCCACACAAAAATTATCCACAATACACATATGATCTAGAGTATAATCATTCATTTTTTATGGACAAGACATTCGAACCCTGTCAATGCTTTGTGAGGAACTGGGTAGGGGGGTTAGAACCATCACACTAATCCACTTGGGAGTAATTTTTTGTACTTGAAGCTGCCCATTCATTATTTGAAGTACTAATTAATAACACGACTAGCATTCATTATTCAAATTACCTAGAAACTCTTTGCTTCTTCACTTATAATTTAATGGTGTCAAATTGCACCAATAAAGTTGTTTTTTTTTTTTTTTTTTTTTAATATATGGTTAAACGACTTAAAACTATATATCCTAAAATAACTGAAAAAAAATTTTAATTTTGATTTTTAACTTAATTGTAAATCACTTAATGATGTTTAAAATATTCTATTACTAGTTCATTCTCCCTAAAATAACATATTTGCAATTTTATCTTAATGTTATATTATAAATATTTTTTCCAAATACTTATATGACCTTTTTTTTAAATAAAACCCTCACATACCAAAATTTTAAAAATTGGACTAATGTATTTTAATTTACAATTTTTTTTTTTTTTGCTTTTTAATTATAATTCAACTTATAAATAATTTCATTATTTTTATTTAAATATATAAATATAATTAATTTTGTTATACTTTTAATCATATTTTAACTATAAATAAATATTATAAATAATTATTTTATTTTTTATATTATAATAAATAAAATTTCATAACAATTAATAATAGAAAGGATATCAACGTTAAAACACTAGTTTTTTTTATTAATTTTAACTCTAAAAGGTAAATAATTTAACGGCACATTCATATATAAGAAAAATATAATAATAAATATAGTATTTAAATATCAGATTTTCATTACTATTCAATATTTAGTATATTTTAATATTATTCGATGGATAACAACAAAACAAATGACTGTATGTTTTAACACTGTTCAGTCGATAAAAACAAAACACACGACTCCCTAGAACTTCGTTTGGTTCGCGAGATTGAATTAGAATAGATTGGATTGGATTGAAATGGAATGGATTAGATTAGATTGGATTGGATTGGAATAGTAAATCACTGTTCCATGTTTGGTGGAACTTGAGATTTGATTAAAAATGTCTCATATTGTGTTTGGTGTAAATTGGAATTGGATTGAAATAAAATTGATTTAAATACTTTATTATATACTTAAAATTAATTTTATAAAAAATCTTTTAAAAAAAGACAAAAAATATTCTATTAATTTAATTACAAGGATTAATTTTAAATGGTAAAATATAAGTTGGGTTTGGATTGGAATAAAATTAATTTAAATATTATATGTTAACAGTTTTTTTTAACAATTTTTTTTTTTTTTTTATATGTTGTATGTTAACAGTTTTTTTTTCCCTTGAGATCAGTAGGCGTGGAGAAAAAAAAAAGTTAATAGGTTTGAGTTGCAAAATGAAGAATAATGTTGTTGCTGACAGATGAGTAATAAATGTGGTAGGTAGAGAAATATTTAATGAAGAGAAAGAGACAAAATTCATCCCATCAAATCCAATCTCATTGAATGATAAGGGGAAGGTGAGATTCATTAATCCCATGAGATTGGGATTCAAATGAATTTGGGATTGGGATTCCATTCCCAAACTGATTACTCCAAATATAAGATTTGAAAGTTTGAGATATTTTCAATCTCAATTCCATCTCAAATATTATGCACCAAACACTGCCTAGAAGTGCAATTGCTACCCGACCCACGACATGTGACAACACAAACGAAGGTTGCCTAGGGACTACATTGTTGACCGAGTCAATCAACTATCGCAATCTAGACCAACCAGTTGCTAGTTTTTGAGCAACCAGCGCACTAAAGGGACCACATTCATTTCTGAAAATGAAAATGAAAATAAAATTACACAAAAAAAAAAAAAAAACTACAAAAGTCAAACAAAACAAAATCGGCCCTTATATTATTATTTATATTAAATTATAATTTAACTACTTGAAACTATATTTAGACGAAATAAACTTTTTGATCTTATCATAGTTAACCCCTATTATTAGTCCATCTCCATTAGAGTTAATTAATTGAGGGATAAAATTATCTTTTGACTTTATTTTTATTTTTCTATTTAATTTTTTTTAAAAACTTTGAATTAAATTTCATCAGATCTCCCCTGATTAATTTAAAAAATATATATAAATTAAGATGCACAGTAGAGATTAATTTTAAAAAATAAAAAAATTATAAAAATCAGTGTTTAAAAACTCGATGAGTTTCGCCGAGTTATCGCTGAGTTCTCAGATCAGTGAAAGTCTTTGCGGATCAGCACTTCGCTAACCTAAAAACCCCTAGATCAAAGGTCCTGCTCATCGGAGGTGGATAATTAACTCAACTTGGCTAAACTCAACCCAACTTGGCCCAACTCGATTGACTCGGCGAGTCCAACCATCACAAAACTAGCTAAAAATCATCCCAAAACACTACCGAAAAATCAATCAAAACCCAATACTCCCAATAAGACAAACAATACACCACACACTAAAGAAACATTAGAGAAACAATTACACTCATAGTTCATCCTCGATGATGAGTTGAAGGGAAAAAACAACGACGACAGTTTGAAATGAAGGCGTTGATGACACAAAGAGAGAGAAGGAAACTTGAACCGGTCAAAAAGGAGAATGGTCAGGTACGTAGAGGAGAAAGAGAACCGATGACGATGAAAAGGAGTGGCTTCGGCTTCGACGAGGACAGTAATTTATAATCTCAAAACGGTGATGACAATGGCGATGGTAACAGCTTACTTGAACGACAAACGCGACAACGAGAGAGGCGAGAAGGAGAAGAGGGATGAGAGGGAAGAAGGGAGAGAGAGAATATGAGGGTTTTAAGAGAGTGGTTCATTTGATCGTGAGGTGAGTGATTTAGTGGTGACTAGTGAGCTTTAAATAAGGTGAAGATAATTTGGTCATGACCCCTGATGTTTATAAAAGTGTCAGATTATGTTTTCAGACTTCAAAAATTATAACTTTCCCTCCAAACAGTACTTTTTTTAGTACTCGTCGATTATTCATCGAGTTACTGATTACTCGCTGCTCGTTTGGCTATCGATCGATTAGCGAGTATCGAGTTTTGGAAATATTATAAAAATTGCAAAAATTAAATAATTTTTTTTTTCATCAAATGTAAATTAATTTGAAAACAATTAAAAAATTAAATTAAATAAAAAAAATTATTCATTCCCTTTTACTGTCTCTTTCTTCTCACTCAACCCCAACTTTAACTTCAACCAACAACAAAATCAAGAACTATTCTGGGTTAGATCTTCAACAAAATCTAGTCATCTTCAACAAAATCATTAAAATCTAGTCAAAAAAGAAGATAAAAGTGTAGTTTATTTATTTATTTATTTTTTATCTAATCTAAAATTGTTCTGGATTCAATCAAATCTAGAACTTCATGTTTTGGGTTCGATCGAACTCAAGACTTGATCGAACCTAGAACATCTTTGTTATATATATTTTTCGGATTCATTAATTGGGCTGGTAAAAGTCCAATTTAGGCCCATCCAAGACCTGATAAGAAGGCCCAAAAGGGTTAACCCAGTCAAAGCCCATCAGATGAGGCTCAGTATTGACTTTGAAGCCCAGCAAGTTCTTCAGTTTGCTTAAAGGATCTTCCAGCTGGCATCAACAGACCTATAAACACAGCCAGGTCGCAGCTCGCCTCTCGCAGCTCGTCTCTCAGCGAGCTCAAGCTCGAGACCACCATGACACGTCAGCTCGCTCAGACGCGTGATAAGTACAGTATCTTCCAGAACAGGCAGTTACCAAGTTCAACCATGATTCTCTCTCCGAATATGGCAATTGCCCAGTCAAACCATGATTTCCTCATCAGATATGGAGATCAATTCAAATTCAAAATCAGATCAACATTATCTTGAGATAATTATAGTAATTTCCTGATATTATTTAAATATATTAGGAAATATAATTAATTTATAATTCTTTTCCTTATTTTCCCCAATTGTTTAAGGAATGTAATTAATTCAGGATTCTCTTCCTGATTTGCTACAACCAGAATTGTAACACCTCTTTCCCTATAAATAGGGATTAAGATCATTGTAACAAAGGACGGACAATATTCAATAATATACTGTCACTCTGCAGAATTAAAGAGACAGACAGTCGTGGACGTAGGCCTATTATTGCCGAACCACGTATTGGGCATTGATTACTCGTCGACTGAATTCCAACGTCGACATTTTGGCCCTAGAAGGAGGGCCCAAACTGCAATCTTTTTCATCTCAGTTCATCAACTTCTGACGATATGGCAAAGACAAGATCAAACAGGTTCCTTGGAGATGATGACCAGGCGGAAAGTCACATGAATCAATCTCAGCAGAACTTACAGCCTGGGCAAGACGCAACCACGCATGCAGCAGGCCCGTCCCAAGGACAGATACTAGGGGCTGCACCAGGCATCCCTCCTCTGCCTCATCGTCAAACGGTCCCAATTGCCCCGATGGTCGAAGGGCAGAATGCGTTGTTACAGAGGCAAGAAGCATTGGAAGATACGGTTAGATAGCTCACAGAGGCCGTCAACATGTTGGTGCAGGCCCAGGTTCAGAACGTGACTAGGGTGGAAGTTCAGGCACCACTGGGAATACCCCAGCCTCCTGAGCCGGCGCGAAGGCCTGAAAGGCTAGCAAGGGAAGTCCCGCGACCTGCAGACTCGGCTCGCTCATCTAATGCGCGTTCGAGGGCCGGAAGACACCCTGTTCAACATGAAAGGGAGGTCGCACGTCCTGATAACCTGGTAGCAAGGCTGAGCCAGGATGGAAACAGGCGGACGGAAGTTGGTCAAGGCAGAGTCCGAGCCGTAGCTCGTTATGCCGATGAGGTGGACGGGCAGCATGTAAGATCCCATCATCATGAGGGTCAATTCGAGGAAGACGAAAGGTATGACCCTGAACATCCGGCTCCAAGTCATGATCACGGAAGAGATACGAACTCCGAGACCCCCAAGTAGAGGAGCTCCTCCTAAGGGTCCGGCAGTTGGAAGGGCGACCTGGAGTTCCGGAGCAGCGTGGGCTCTACGGAGATAGGACCACATTCACAAGGGAGATTGAGACACAGCCTCTCCCTCCAAGGTTCAAGATGCCAACCATTCAGCAGTACAATGGGGACAGTGACCCATATGACCATCTTGACGCATTCAACGTTCAGATGGACCTGCAGACAGGAAGTTCGATGGTGAAGTGCCGAGTATTCCCCGCTACATTGGGGGATATTCCGAGGACGTGGTTCAAGAATCTCCCAGCTTGCAGCATAGAAAGTTGGGAGCAATGCCAACAGAAGTTCGTTGATCAATACAGGGCACTGAGAAGGCAGCTCGCTCCATCCTGCCACCTAGCTACCATTTTTCAGCGTAAGAGTGAGTCGTTAAAAGAATACATCACCAGGTTTAGACGTGAGGTCGCGAATGTCGAGCATCCATCAGATGAAAGCATACTAACAGCGATCTCAGTTGGGTTGCGAAAGGATGGAAAGTTGTACGAGAGTATTTACAAGTCCCCAGTGAAGGATCTGGAAGAATTCTACGAGCGAGCTGCGAAAGAGATCAGGTGGGAAGAAACCTTCGGCCCGAAAAAGCAGAATAAGAAGAATGAAGCGGGCAGTTCCAGTCAGCCAAAGAGGAGAAACAATGGCCGGAATGAAGAAGGAAGGAACAATAGCTCAAGTAATCAGATCGCCAAAAGAGCGAGGAGAGAGCTAAGGTATGAGCGACCTCAGCGTTGGGGTCACCATGAAGGATACAGCGTCCTGACGACATCACCGGATAGGATTTACGCTGTCGAGCGGAATAAGGAGGATTTTGGGAGGCCCAATCCTATAAGGCTCCAATTCAGCACAGAGACCAGAATAAGTTCTGTGCCTATCATAATGAGGTCGGGCACAGTACTTCAGATTGCTGGGCGTTGAAGAACGCCATTGAAAAATTAATCAAGCGAGGTCGCTTGGGAGAATATGTGGCAAGACCTACTGACCAGCGACCTCACCAGCAACGACCTCAACAGCAACAGCCAGCACACCAGCAACAGCCCCAACGAGCTTCCGAGCAAGGTCAGGAACCTGCGGTAAGAACCATTTTTACTATTTATGGTGGCCCCCATATTGCAGGTGATTCCAACAGATCGCATGAGAGATACGTCCGAGAGGCGAATCATTCATTTCAGCTCAATGGGTCGGAGGGACCCACCAAAAGAGCAAAGCCAACCTCGGACGAGATCGTATTTACAGAAGAAGATGCTAGAGGAGTGATCTGTCCTCATAACGACGCGCTGGTTATACGAGCTAAAATCAGCAATATGGAAGTTAGGCGCATCATGATCGATACCGGAAGCTCGGTGAACGTGTTGTATATGAGCTGTTTTGACTAGATGGGGCTGCGAACAGAGCAAATGAGGCCATCCCCGGAGCCTTTATTCGGATTCATTGGAGATGCTGTGGTACCAGTAGGGCAGATTAAGCTGCCATTGACTTTAGGGGAGACAGGTCGTCAAGCAACAACCTTGACAGATTTCTTGATAATCGACTGCCCATCAGCATATAACGTGGTCCTCGGAAGACCTGCTATGAATGAGTTGGACATGGTTACTTCGACCAGAACTCTGACAGTGAAGTTCCCAACTCCTAATGGCATCGGATGTGTTCGAGGAGAACAGCACCTAGCTCGTCGATGCTATGAAGATGCTGTGAAGATGGGTGTAAGAGGAAAGAAGGTAAACGTGGTCTCAAGAGGCGAGCCACGAGCTATGATTGAGAAGGGAGTTAGTCGCGACCTGGACCCTCGCGAGGTAGATGCAGACCGAGCTACCGGTCCAATTGAGTAGTTAGAAGATGTACCAGTCAGCGAAATAGATCCTGAGCGATGCTTGAAGCTGGGAAGAGGATTAACTCCGGAGCTGAGAATCCAGCTCGCTGACTTCCTAAAGGCGAACTTAGATGTGTTTGCATGGAATCATGAGGACATGGTGGGAATAGATCCAGAGGTAATGTCTCACAGGCTGAACATTGATCCTCATTTCAAGCTAGTTCGTCAGAAGAGAAGAGCAATGACAGGGGAACGATACTTAGCACTAAAGGAAGAGGTAGACAAGCTTCTGGTTAACAAGTTCATCAGAGAAGCTTACTACCCGACCTGGGTAGCCAACCCCGTGCTGGTGAAAAAGAAGAACGGGAAGTGGAGAACTTGCATCGACTTCACCAACCTAAACAAAGCATGTCCCAAAGACAGTTTTCCCCTGCCAAGGATAGATCAGCTCGTGGATGCTACAGCTGGCCATGAGCTCCTGAGCTTCATGGATGCATATTCGGGATATAACCAGATCCCAATGAAGCCCGAAGACGAAGAGCACACCTCGTTCATGACTGATCGGGGGCTATATTGCTACAAGGTAATGCCCTTCGGTTTGAAGAATGCTGGAGCAACCTATCAACGCTTGGTGAACATGATGTTCAAAGAACAAATTGGAAAAACGATGGAGGTCTATGTGGACGATATGCTGGTGAAATCCAAGCAGATAGGTGATCATGTTAGCGACCTGAGAGAGATGTTCCAAATTCTGAGGAGCTATCAGATGAAGTTAAACCCGCTCAAATGTGCATTTGGAGTAGCTTCTGGGAAGTTCCTGGGCTTCATGGTCAACAGTAGGGGAATTGAAGCAAACCCTGAGAAGATCAAAGCACTGATTGACATGAGGTCGCCTACCAGGGTGAAGGACGTACAGAGCCTCAATGGCCAGGTCGCAGCATTGAGTAGGTTCATTTCGAAAGCGACAGACAAGTGTGTCCCTTTCTTTGACATTCTGAAGAAAGCAAAGAGTTTCGAGTGGACCGAGCAGTGTGAAGTAGCTTTCCAGCAGTTGAAGGAGTATATGGGACGAGCTCCACTTCTTTCCAAACCCAAAGAAGGGGAAAAGCTGATTTTATACTTGGGAGTGTCGAAGCAGGCTTTGAGTGCCGCACTGGTGAGGGAAGAAGAAAGGACGCAGCTTCCGGTCTATTATGTGAGCAAACGGTTACAGGATGCTGAAACCAGATATTCGCAGATGGAGAAATTGGCGTACTGCCTGGTGATTGCATCAAGGAAGCTGCGACCTTATTTTCAAGCTCATACCATCGAAGTCCTCACCAAGTATCCGTTGAAGCAAGTTTTGCAGAAAGCAGACACCTCAGGTCGTTTGTTGAAATGGGCAGTGGAGCTCGCGCAGTTCGATATCCAATTCAAGCCGAGGACGGCTATCAAAGCTCAGGCTCTAGCCGATTTCATTGTAGAATTTACGGGACTTGTGGATGATGAAGCTGAGTCTTCTGAAGGTCCGGCCTGAGAGCTTTTTGTTGATGGATCGTCCAGCGAACAGAGGGCTGGAGCTGGAATTTTACTTATCAGCCCCGAAGGCCACAAAATCCTTTGCGCTCTAAGGTTTGGCTTTCAGGCAACAAACAACGAAGCTGAGTATGAAGCACTGCTGGCAGGACTACGTTTGGCTAAAGAGATGCGAGCTGAACGCTTGAAGATCTTCAGTGACTCACAGCTCGTCGTCGGCCACGTAATGGGAGAATATCAAGCTAGGGGATCAAAAATGGCCCTCTACCTCCAAAAAGTACACGAGCTGCTGGGTGCATTTCAGAAGTACGAGGTGAAGCAGATCCCACGGGCTCAAAACACACACGCTATGCATTAGCTCGCCTCGTAACTACACGAAATGCAGATTTCCTCGGGGCGATCCCAGTTGAGTTCCTACCAGCTCCAAGTACGGAGGAAGAGAATATGACGATGGCCATAATTATGCAGCCTGATTCCTGGATGAGTTCGTTACTCAGCTATTTGCAGGATGGAAAGCTTCCCGGTAACAAGCTGGAAGCCCGACGTCTACGAACTAGAGCAGCCAAGTATTGCATCTATGACGATGCGCTGTACAAGAAGGGGTTCTCAGCTCCACTGTTAAGATGTATTGATGGTCCTGAATGTGAAACAGTACTAAGGCAAATACATGAAGGCCATTGCGGGAACCACGCTGGGGGGCTGTCTCTAGCTCAAAAAGCACTACGTCAAGGCTTCTACTGGCCCACTATGAGGCAAGACGCCATCAACTTAGTGAAGAAATGCGACAAGTGTCAGAGGTTTGCTCATATTCCGCGAGCTCCGCCAGCTTACCTCCAACAGATGGTGAGCCCGTGGCCCTTTGCGATTTGGGGGATGGACCTGATCGGACCCCTGCCAATGGCTCGGGGAAGATGCAAACATGCGGTGGTCGCGGTAGATTACTTCACCAAGTGGGCGGAAGCAAAGGAGTTAGCTGAAATCTCCATGGCAAAGATTGAGAAGTTTGTGTGGAGCAATATAATTTGCAGATTTGGAGTCCCACAGCAGATCGTGACTGATAATGGGACCCAGTTCGCTAGTGACCAGTTTCTCAGGTTTTGCAACGACCTCAAGATTATTAAGAGCTTTTCAGCAGTGGATCACCCACAAGCCAATGGCCAAGTTGAGGCAGTGAACAAGATCATCAAGCAGACCCTGAAAATGAAACTGGAAGCAAAGAAAGGAACATGGGTAGATGAGCTTCAAAAAGTATTGTGGTCTTACAGAACCACAGCTCGCAGCTCCACTGGCGAGACCCCATTCTCAATGGTATATGGATCTGAGGCTATGATCCTAGCTGAGTTTGAAGTTACCTCGCAAAGAAGAGCGACCTTCAATCCAAACAACAACGATCAGCTACTTGCCACAAACCTGGACTTGCTTGAAGAGCACAGGGAAGCGGCCAGGCTAAGGGTAGCTGTCTATCAGCAAAGAATAGCGAGGTACTACAACAAGTATGCTCGGATTCGCAGATTCAATGTGGGAGACTTAGTATTACGTCTCATTCTGCCTGGAGCCCGCAAGCCAAGTGATGGATCCTTAGGCCCGAACTGGGAAGGACCATATATTGTCACAGCAAGCTTGGGGAATGGGGCTTATCATTTAGCTAACAATGAAAATGGAACTGAGGTCCCTCGAGCATGGAATGCCGAACATCTCCGCCCTTATTATCAGTAAAACTCTTTGTAATATGTAAATCAAAATTATTCTTGTTAATGAAAGCTCCATTTCCCCAACTTGCGACTCAATTACTTCACTATGGCGAAACGGGCTGCGACCTAAATAGCTCGCCTAAAGAGCCAAAAAAGCAGGCGAGCTGAGGATCCCTGCATAGCTCGCTATAAAAATAAAGAGCCTAAAAAGCAAGTGACTAAGTGTCCTTGCATAGCTCGCCTAAAGAGCCAAAAAAGCAGGCGAGGTGACAACCCCTGCATAGCTCGCTATAAAAATAAAGAGCCTAAAAAGCAAGTGACTAAGTGTCCTTGCATAGCTCGCCTAAAGAGCCAAAAAAGCAGGCGAGGTGACGACCCCTGCATAGCTCGCTATAAATGAAAGAGCCTAAAAAGCAAGTGACTAAGTGTCCTTGCATAGCTCGCCTAAAGAGCCAAAAAAGCAGGCGAGGTGACGACCCCTGCATAGCTCGTTATAAATGAAAAAGCCTAAAAAGCAAGTGACTAAGTGTCCTTGCATAGCTCGCCTAAAGAGCCAAAAAAGCAGGCGAGGTGAGGACCCCTGCATAGCTCGCTATAAAAATAAAGAGCCTAAAAAGCAAGTGACTAAGTGTCCTTGCATAGCTCGCCTAAAGAGCCAAAAAAGCAGGCGAGGTGACAACCCCTGCATAGCTCGCTATAAAAATAAAGAGCCTAAAAAGCAAGTGACTAAGTGTCCTTGCATAGCTCGCCTAAAGAGCCAAAAAAGCAGGCGAGGTGACGACCCCTGCATAGCTCGCTATAAATGAAAGAGCCTAAAAAGCAAGTGACTAAGTGTCCTTGAATAGCTCGCCTAAAGAGCCAAAAAAGCAGGCGAGGTGACGACCCCTGCATAGCTCGCTATAAATGAAAGAGCTTAAAAAGCAAGTGACTAAGTGTCCTTGCATAGCTCGCCTAAAGAGCCAAAAAAGCAGGCGAGGTGACGACCCCTGCATAGCTCGCTAATAGAAATAAAGAGCCTAAAAAGCAGAGGGCTAAGTGCCCCTGCATAGCTCATCAAACATTCTGATAAACCAATTACTTATACCTACAAAATTTTATTAAGTTGGTAAAACAAGAAATTATTTTAATCAGATTTTGGGTTCATTGATTATCAGCTCGCAAGAAATGTGAAGAGCATAAAGTATATTATATGTTAGCCTGAAGAACAGTCAACGCAGAAGAGATAATGAAAGAAATTTTCATTAAGTATGAGAACTTGTTACAAGTTGAAAAAATTGAAAAAAAGACATGAAAAAGGAAAGAAAATGAGCTATTAGTTCTGAGCAGGAGGATCTGGGTCAGCCAAAGGTTCTGGACCAGCGGTAGACGAGGCAGCTTTTACTTTAAAATCCTCAACGGTTTCAGGCCCTATGTCCCCAAAGATAGAAAAATCCATTCCTGGATGGGACATCCACAGTGTGTAGAGGAAATCACGACCTGTTCTTGCCTCGGCCTCGTCCCTTGCATCTGCAACCCGCACTTCTAGTTCTTGAGCTGCTTGCACTCTGAAGACCGTCAGCTCTTCGAAGGCATTATCAGCGAGACGATTGACGACCTCAGCCTCTTTCTTCATGTCTTCAATTCGTTGCTCCGCAGCATCAACTCGCTGAATAGCCTCCCCCACTTGCTGCCTAAGCACCTCAGCTCGTTTGGTTGCAGCCTCCTCAGCACTTTTAGCTGCAGCTCCCATCTCATCAGCTCGCTTCTTAGCCTCCTCGGCCTGTTTCTCGGCAGTTTCAGCTCGCGCCAGAGCAGCATCGACCTGGCGATGAAGCACTTCAGTTTTCTCTTCTGCAGCTGAAGCCCGTTGCTCGTCCAGTGCAGCCTGTTGCTCAGACTGCCTCAGATCTTCTTTCACCTTAAGCAGCTCATCCTTTAGCATGGCGTGCTCATTTTCCATTTTCTTCAAGGCCTCCTCAGCGTTTGCCTCAGCGATCTGAGCTTCCTGACCTTTTATTCTGCCCAAGGCTAAGCGAGCTAAATCGTCAGTAGCCGCCTCCAGGTCGAATTCCAGCTTCCTCATCTCATCCTTGGTAGCCTTTGTCTCCCTTTTTCGCTTCATTGCAGCAAGGGCACCCTGGAAATTATGAACAGATTAAAATCTAGTCAAGTAAGGGAATCAGCAGATGAGGAAAAATAACTTACCAGCATGCAATGGCGGGCCGTGAACTCATCTAGATCCTCACCCTTAAGACACCTATTTTCCAAGACATTCGTATGATTGAGCATGATTGTTGCCCAGTTGTCAAGGAAGGAATTTAAGTATCTTCCTCCAGGACCCAGCTCGATGTCTGATCTGGTTGGTAAAGGAGTTCTCTCGCGCTCCGGGATATCGCGTGCATCATCATAAGAACCACAGCGTCGCGATACAACGGTACGCCTAGTCGCATGCCCGCTGGGGCCAGCTCGGGTTGACTGGGGAGCAACCTTAGAAGGAGCATCACCTTTTCCAGGCTACGAACTGGAAGTCGGAGGTGACTGAAGATTTGCAAAAACATTTGAAAGAGGCACCTCGCTAGGAGCAGCAGTTGAGGGAGCAGTGGCTTTAGCAGCATCATGCACCTCGCTGGGAACAGCGGTCGCAGGGGCAATGGCTTCAGTGACAACAGGCACTTCGTTGGATGCAGCGATCGCAGGAGCCTGGTCCTGGGCAGATGGTTTAGAGCGTTTTGAGGGTGCTGCTGGAGTGGCCAAGTCTTCGGCAGGCCGTTTTGTTGAAGGAATCGAGGAAGCTTAAGATACATTGGGACTTGCAGGAGGAGATTTCATGAGTATAAGTTTCCTCCTGTTGGTTGGGAGTTTTGTAGAAGAAGGAACAGGGGCTGGAACACGAGCTGGGGATGGCAGTGAAGCCCCTGGAGTAGATATGTGATGTGGAGAAGAGGATGGGTCAACCTGTGCAGTAGGGGCTGCAGGAGCTGGGTCTGATCCTGTCCGAGCTGGAGCAGGAACTGAAGAAGAAGATTTTTTAGACACACCCTTTGAAGTGGTGCGAGTTGAAGACGATTTCGCCTTCGTTGGTGTGCGAGCTGAAGATGATTTTGCTTTAGATGAAGTGCGAGCAGGAGCACTTCGAGATGAGGTCTTCCGAGCTGGAGAAGGTAAGCGAGTGTCATCCTCTGATGATGAAGAGACTGATTGCGGAGGTCGGGAAGCAGACGCATCCTGAACTGGAACCTCAAAAACAGAAGGAAGTCTAGGTTTGTCACTCATCTTGCCTATATCTTCCTCAGCTCGCAGAAGAAGGGATTCCTTAGGAGAAGCAAGGCTGTAAGCTCTAAGGATAGCATCGTCGAATTTGATGCTGGTACCTGCGTCCTCTGAGTTCGCGAGCTTGTCAAGAGCTCGTTCCTCCTCGTCGCTGAGAAGAGACTCGTCCATTTTCAACACTGCTCAACAAATAATTAAAAGATGGTAATAAAGATACAAAATAACCTCAGCTCGCTATATTTTCCTTTATGAATACCTGGTTTCAGGACAAAGCTGAAATTTTGGAGATCTGCGAGAGAGGGGCATGAGACATAAAACCAGCTCGTCTTGTACGGCCCGACGTTGGATTTGCCCTTTGCTTCTCCTTTGGGCAAGAGATCTTTGTATTGCGACGGACGGGCTGTAAGGTAGTAGATGCCATCCGGTTTCTCTCCTTCTGCTGTACTCAGAGCCTTGAAGGAATAGAACTGCTGTATAATTTTTGGTGTAGGGGGGCGAAGGCCGTTTCTAAGAAAGACCATGGCCAGCGAGGTCAGCTGCGCATATGAGTTTGGAGTTAACTGAAATGGCGCGAGCTTGACCTTGTTAAGAAATGCGATCAAGTACGGTGGGATGGGGAACCGCAGCCCTTGCTCAAAGTGCTGAGTGCTGACAGCAATGAATCCCCTGGGCGGATAACACGCATGATTGCTTGAATCAGGCAGCAGTATGCGGCAACCAAAAGGGATATGGAATTGCTTGACAAGTCCTTCCACCTCAGGACGCTTCAACGACGTGGGATGACGAGCGAGTGCATCACGAGCCTCTCTTCCCTGTATAGCGTGAGCTCGGGCTTTATCATGCTTACGAGCTTCATTGTTTGGAATCATTCCCTTGCGAGTTCCGCTTGAAGACATCTGAACAAGTTAAAAAACCAGATTGAGTCAGAAGAAGAAATGCCATGACTAATAAACTCAAAACTCAGAATAATGAAGGTACAACAATGGTGGTGAAACAAAATAAACCTAAAGCAGAAAGTTTTGTCTTACCTTGAATCGTTGATGAGATTGAAGAAACGACGAATAAGGACGTTGATTTCGTGAAAAGGCAGTAGGTCCTGGTTGCTTGAAAGTTTGAACACTTGTTTGCTTCGATGGAAATGGCAGATGAAAGAAGAAAATGAGAAGAGTTTCCATCAGTTTATATAGACAAACGAGCGTGAACCCTAACCGTCAGATCTTTGAAAAGTGTAACCGTCATAAATCTGATGGTGCAGCGCGAAACGTGGCTTTGGAAATCATGCAGCCGTCAGTTGAAAGACGTGCGCATTAAATACGCGTGTAAAGGACGTGCAGGCGTCGCTTCAGTTACCATCTGCATGATCGCCACGTGTCAAAACTGAAAAGGTGGAATTTGAAAGTGCACAGAGGCAGTTATGAGGGTAAGCGTGCCAAGGAAGTCAACTTTTACCAGCAAGTTCAAGCTCCCAGCTCGCTGAAGCGAATTGAGAGCTGGGGGGCTAATGTTATATGTATTTTTCGGATTCATTAATTGGGCTGGTAAAAGTCCAATTTAGGCCCATCCAAGACTTGATAAGAAGGCCCAAAAGGGTTAACCCAGTCAAAGCCCATCAGATGAGGCTCAGTATTGACTTTGAAGCCCAGCAAGTTCTTCAGTTTGCTTAAAGGATCTTCTAGCTGGCATCAACAGACCTATAAACACAGCCAGGTCGCAGCTCGTCGCTTGCGCAGCTCGTCTCTCAGCGAGCTCAAGCTCAAGACCACCATGACACGTCAGCTCGCTCAGACGCGTGATAAGTACAGTATCTTCCAGAATAGGCAGTTACCAAGTTCAACCATGATTCTCTCTCCGAATATGGCAATTGCCCAGTCAAACCATGATTTCCTCATCAGATATGGAGATCAATTCAAATTCAAAATCAGATCAACATTATCTTGAGATAATTATAGTAATTTCCTGATATTATCTAAATATATTAGGAAATATAATTAATTTATAATTCTTTTCCTTATTTTCCCCAATTGTTTAAGAAATGTAATTAATTCAGGATTCTCTTCTTGATTTGCTACAACCAGAATTGTAACACCTCTTTCCCTATAAATAGGGATTAAGATCATTGTAACAAAGGACGGACAATATTCAATAATATACTGTCACTCTGCAAAATTAAAGAGACAGACAGTCGTGGACGTAGACCTATTATTGCCGAACCACGTAAAAGCTTCGTGTTCCTCGTTTGATCATCTGTTTCTGTCTTTGTCTTTTCTTGGTATTTGTACTTTCTCACATTGATTGCAGATATTGGGCATTGATTACTCGTCGACTGAATTCCAACGTCGACAATCTTCATCTTTGTTTTTAAAATAATAGAGTTGAAGAGAGAGAGAAGGGAAGATGCATTGAAAGAGACAGAGGGAGGGAGACAATGAATGGGTTCAATTATCTACAAACTTCATCTTCAAACATGTGCAAAACATCTTCAATCAAACCTAATAAATCATCTACAAACATCATCAAACCATCATTTGCAAAATATCATCAAATCCAATCAATCATCTACAAACATCATCAAACCCATCTAGTTTGGACCCACACCAAACCTCATCTAGGTTCAATTTGAACCCAGACTAAACCTCATCTAGATTTGAACCCGAATGAACATCATCTGGGTTCATCCTAGATGATGTATTCAGAGAGAGAGAGAAAGAAAGAAAGAGAGAGTGACACACAGATGATTATTTTTATTTTTAAGAAATTTGTTTTTAATTTGTTTTTAATTTTTTTTTTAAATAAAGGGTAAGAGCATTTTTAGTCTTTTAAACACATTTACAATATCGATAGCCAAATCTAACAAAAATGACCTAACGGTGGGTGGATTAATTGTAATAAAATAAAAAAAAGTTTGCACCCCCTGAATATAGTTTCAAACTACGTAGTTAAATTGTAATTTGCTCTCATCAATAAAACATAAAATCTATTTCACTCATAAATGATGAAACATCAAATAGCTATTTTATAATTTACTCTATTATTTATTAAACAAATGTGTATTATATGATGGAAACCAAGGAAACAAGTCTGTGGATCCTTTAAGTATTAATGGAGGACCTATGACAAAGGCTCGAGCTAAAAGAATGGAGAAAGTTTTGAATGGACTCGTTCAAGAGATTTAGGCTAAGAGTCTTATACAACATGGCTTGGA
This sequence comes from Litchi chinensis, assembly GCA_019925255.1. Lineage (NCBI taxonomy): Eukaryota > Viridiplantae > Streptophyta > Magnoliopsida > Sapindales > Sapindaceae > Litchi > Litchi chinensis. The sequence goes on from CM034474.1 coordinate 21,665,695, forward strand.
CGGTTTAAAGGAGACATTGAGACTTTAAAATATCATTCAAGTCCAAGACCAAATCCAAGAACATCATTCTTAAGGCTTGGACAACAATTCTAATGCAAATTGAGTTGTTATTTATTTGTTTGTATTAATTTTGACATAATTTGTATTATGGGCTAGGTTTTGAATTAGTTTAATTTATTTACTTTTATGTTAGGCTTTTAATTATTGGGCCAAGATGTATAATTAAATCAAAAGTCCAATGTAAGTGTGCTTAAAAGAAGTGTGTAAGGTTAATTAAAATTATGGTTTTATTTAATTTAGGGTTGTTATTCCTATAAAAAAAAACTTATTAAACCTAAAATTTGAAGCAAACATTCATTAAATAAAGTTTATAACTTTCCTCCATTATTCTTTTGACAACTTTGAGAATTGCATCAAGATTAATTCTTGATTTCTTAACCTTAACTTATCTCCCACATTCTCATCTCTTTCATGGAAGTGGCGTCATTATATCTTTGGTTATTGGTTCTCTAATCAACGGGTTAAATATTTTCGATAATCTAAATTATCATTCTTAAGTTTATGTTTTAATTTGATTATAGGTTTTATATCTTTATATACGAGGTTCACATCATCTTGGTATCAGAGTTTCAATTAATGAATTCAAGTTTGAGTTTTCAATTTAAATTTTCTTATTTCAATTTTAATTTTAGCCGCATACCATCCTGGTTCACACAACTTTATTGAGTGTCGCACTAACCATCATCACAATTGAGTGTCACACTAACCATCATCTTCTTGTCGCATCATCCACCAAACATGGCAATCAAAGCAAATTACAATTTAGCTATCCAATTGAAATGTAATTACAGGTGGAGTAATGTTGTCGGTTTTATTACAATTAACTTCCTTTCGTTAGGGAATCTCTATTAAAATTGATAGTCAACAATGTAAATATGATTAAACGACCAAAATACCCTCACATTTTAATTATTTTTGAAGAGAAATTTAAAAAATGATTAAATTTTACAAAATTAAATAAAAATTAAATAATCAAATAAATAAATTTACATCCAAAAAAAAAAAAAATTTGTGTCAAAAAAAAAAAAAACAATGTCATTAATAACCTTGAAAATCAACAACTCCCATGAATAGAACATCTAACAAAACAAATTCATAAATAACCCATAAAATCAAACACATCAACACATCTTTATCAACCCTAAATCTCTAAACCCAGAACATCAACACATCTTCATCAACATCATGAAAACCTAGAGTATCAACATAACTTAACAATCACCATCAACACAAAAGACAACAATGTTTAAATAAAAAAAAAAAAAAGAAATTCAATTCTGTATCGATGAAAAATATTGAAAAAAATTTGATTCTTAATTGTGAGTGTTCTTCATATTTAAAAAAATATATATATATTTTTTAAAAGTATGCTTAACAATTAAATTGGGGTCAACCCAAACCTTCAACAATTGAAAGTCGAGGTTCGAACCCAGACCTTATTCATCTATTGAAGGTCTTGTTTCACCTAAGTCCTAGCCTCCTCTCAAAGAAACACACACCAGTTCAAAAAACATAAATCCATTTCTACTTAAAAACACACATATAGAGAATTACAGACGAATTAAAAAAAAAAAAAAATCAGTTTGAAAACCATATTCACACATCACAAACCCCTAGCCGCCATCCATCGCTCTCCTCTTTTATCACACCTACCACCTTCTCCTCCCACTCCTTCGCCTCTCTCTTCTTCTCCTCCTTCACTTGAGCCTTTTTCTTTGTCGTCTTCGCCTCCTCCCATTATGGTTTTCATCGTCTCTGTTTTTGTATTTTTTTGTTTCTAGGTTAATATTTTTCATATTGGGTGTGTACAAAGTGTGAATTTTTTTTTTTTTTGGTGTTTTTGGACAGTTTCATAGAATTAAAACGGGTAGAAGAAGAAGTGGATTAGGAAGAAGAAAGAGAGAGACAGTGATTGTTGCTGGTAGGGAAGAAGGAAAGAGAGAAACTAATTTTAAAAGAAAAGGTAATAAGGTTAAAAATTAATAAAAGAGAAAATAATCTCTACCGTTCATCTGAACGGTGGAGATCTGATTAAAAAATAAGTAATTTTAAAAGAAAAATAAAAGATAAGGTAAATAAGATTAAAAGACAATATCACCCCTCAATTTGATAACTTTAATGAAAATGGATTAATAGTAGAGGGCTTTATTGTAATAAAAGTGAAAAGTTTGCTCCACTTGTATTTACATTTTATTTAGGTAGCTAAATTGTAATTTGCTCTATTTTATTTGTTTATTCTGATGTTTCATTTATTCAATCATTATAATATATATATATTTTTTTTTTCTTCTCAAAACATATATATAATTTTTTTTTTCTCTTGTCGTGTCACCATCCATCATTATCATCAATCAATTAATCCTTCTGTCTTATGTTTGTTGAATTCCACACTTCACCCATTGAATGGGTTGTGGAATTCAAGACACAAAAGACAAGAGGATTGATTGATTGATGATGTGATGGATTGTGACACTACAAGAGACAAAAGAATATATATATATATATATATATATATTATGATGATGAATCAATGAAAGCACTAGAATGAACAAATAAAATAAAGCAAATTACATTCATATTATTCTTTTGTTTCTTGTAGTTCACACATCACCATCTATTATAAGTCAATTATATTTTTTTCTACTTTTAGTTTCTCTTGTCGCACCATCTATCTTAGCTGAATACATCAATCATGGTTTGAATTTTCATAATCTATTCTTAAACCGCTTCAACAATCAGGGTTTTTGAAATTGCATTCTAAGATTTCCTAAAATCTTGATTCATCATCATATTTATTTATTGATTTGCAAGATTCATATCAATATTTTTTTTTTGCTTCGATCCACAATTTACATTCAAATTACTCTTATGTGCATTCTAGTTTGATAAAAATATATATATGTAAAAAATGTGTCAAAAAAATTTTTTTGAATGGCATAAATTCTTGGATCGAAGTGAGTTGATATTAATTCATCTTATTTACAATGCAAGTTGTTTGTGGTGTCATAATCTTTTTTTGAGTTTAGATTGTTTTCCGTTGTTTCATAATTCTTATGTCATTGTTGGTCCTTCTTTCCTTTGTATTCTTTGTGTATGCGTTTTTCTTTGTTGAGATTTGTTGAGGGTGATTATTTCTAGGGTGACTTTATTGTGATCAATTAATTTTATAAAGAATAGTGAGAAAATTTTGAGTATGGATAAGAAGTGTTGAGTTAAATCAAGAGTATTGAGTGATAAACACGTGAGTGATTGGAGTGAAACACGTAAAAGAGTGTTGTGAGGTTCCTTTAACTTATATTCTTATAGGTGTCAATCATGTTTACGAACAACGATGAAGATGTTAAAGGAGGAGAATGAGGAGAAAAGGGTAATGAGCCGTTAGTTCTCAACCCATGCAATGATAATTTGCGAGGATGAATATTATGTTTAAGAATATTAGGGATCGAATGGATAAATAAGATGAGGCTAGAGCTACTTTGTAAATGGGGCAGCAAAGCAGAAATCTGAAAAAGCATGGTGGTAATATTGAATTTGAAGCTGATTATGAGGGGTTTTATAGAGAAGATTTAGAAGGAGTTGACAATGTCATTAATGCTAATATGGGTCGAACTAGAGGTGATAAAGGTTGTCGTGGAGGTAGAGGTAATGGTAATAAAGATAATATGTACTATAGGGATTGGAATGAGAGAACAAGATGGGACGATAGACCTAATAAACTGGATAAGGATCTTGTTGTGTACCTAAAATGGGAGAAACAAGTATAGTTGGTCTTTGAGTATCACAACTTTATTAAGGAGAAGAAGATGTAGTTAGCCGCATCTAAGTTTGTGGATTATGTCGTGGTTTGGTTAGGGCAATTAGTGCTAGATAGAAGGAAAACCAATGACTGTCCTATAAACACTTGGGTGAGATGAAGGCTATTATGAGAAAGTGGTTTGTTCCTTGTTCATACTCTAAGGAACTATCCTGGCGATTGCAAAACCTAAAATAAGGTTTTAAGAATATAGATGACTATTATAAGGAGATGGAGATAGTCATGGTTAGAATCAATGTAGAGGAAGATAAAGAGACTACTATGGCACAGTCTTTGCAAGGATTGCATGAAAACATTACCAATATTGTTGAGTTGCAGCATTATGTTAAACTTGAGAACTTGGTCTATATAGCTATAAAAGTGGAGAGGCAACTCAAAATAAGCGGCTCAATGTCACATTATGGTAGTAATTCAGGTTCCATATCCACTTGGAACTCGAATTGGGGAAGAAAAGAAAATAAGGCATCTTTAAAACCTAAGGTCCAACTATTAAGCCTAAGGAGAGTAGAGGTAGCAGCCAGGTAAAAGCAAGTCCGAGGCAACCCAAAAGAGAAATAAAGACATCAAATGCTTCTGGTGTTTGGGAAGAGGTCATATAGCTTTTCAATGTTCTAACAAGAGAATTATGATCTCGATGGAGGATGGAGATATAGAGACCGAAGGGGAGAGTGATGATGATAATATGCCACCTTCAAAAGATGCTAGTAATGTTGAAATTGAGTATCCTACAAATGGAAAGTTGCTAGTGGTGACGTGTTTTAAGTGTGCAAGTGAAGGAAGATGATGTAGTGTGAAGTGATAATATCTTTCATACTAGATGTCATATCAATGATAGGGTGTATAGTGTGATTATTGATGGGGGTAGTTGTGTCAATGTTGCAAGCATCTAGTTAGTAGAGAAACTGAGTATATCTATTTCGAAACATCCTAGACCATGCAAGTTGCAATGATTAAACGATTGCAGAGTGGTTCCCCTTGCTATTTGTAGATACAAAAATGAGGTGTTGTGTGACGTCATACCTATACATGCTGGTCATTTGCTTTTAGGTCATCCATGACAATATGACAGAAGATTAATACATGATGGATTTAACAATAAATATTCTTTTACCGTGAATGAGTGAACAATCACTCTTGTACCTTTAATAGCTAGACAAGTATATGAGGATTAAATGAGGATAAGAGAGAGTGCGCAAAAGAGAGTGAGAGAAAAAGAGAGGCAGAGAGTTCAAACATTTGTAAGGCCAAAAGAAATGGAGTTGATTGTGAAAGAAAGACAAAACATTAGACTGTGTGTAAAGGAAAAGTGGGAAGGTCGAGTGTAAAAGAGAGAATGAGAAAAAGAGAATCAAGAAAAAAAAAAGAGTGTATATGCAAAAAAGAGCGATGTGAGAGCTATTTTTTTAGCCAAGCAACAAATGTTTGTATTTTTGTACAAAGATACTTATTTTTTTAATTCTGACCTTAATGTTTCTTAGTCTAGTAACAACTCTTTTTGCAAGATTTCAAAGATGTATTCTCTAAGGAGATACCGGATAAAATGTCATCAAAAAGAGGAATAGAGCATCAAATTAATTTTATACTCGGGGCTGCAATTCCAAACCAACACATATATTGGAGTAATCTCGAGGAGACAAAGGAGTTTTAAAGGTAGGTTGAAGAGTTGATGAAGAAGAGGTATGTGAGGGAGAGCATAAGTCCATGTGTTATATCAGTTCTACTTGTGCTTAATGATAAGGGTATTTTAGTGATGATCTAAGCCTCCAAATCTTTATTTTTGTCATTGTTCTTGAGTGGATTTTATGTGTTTTTTAGTACTTTTTTGGAAATAAATTTGTAAATAGTGTGCGCGAGTAAACTTGAAGGTTTTGTCCAAGAATGAGGCAAAAAAGTGATAGGAACAACGTCGTTGAGCAAACAAGAGTCATTGAATAAATTGTAAGGAATTTGGTATAAGAAGCATGTCACAATAGTGTCTTAGTAGCCTTAGCACACCATCAGTTACCACCACAACTAATAGGCCCCTCTCTTTACTAGGCTTGCCTGCCGCCTTACGGTAGCCCTCCAGAGGATATCTGATCCAACTGGAAAATTCTCGTAAAGTTACGCCGTTTACTTTCTAAAACCTTCTGTTAATGCGGAAACGCGAGAAAATTTTTCTTTTTATTTTGAACATTTATAAAACGGATTTATAAAAATTTGGGCAACATAACGACTGTTTTTTAAATATGCCACCCTGTAAATTTCAAAATTTAACACTTCTATAACAAACATTTCTCCACTAATGGGCCTCAGGCCCTCAAATTATTTTCACAATCTAATCACAAACATATTTCAATTTAAAATCCATAAATATACTTCATTTTTAGTCAACATAAATATATAATTAAATTTTATAAAACAAAAAGCCGTATACAACCCAAAATACTATTTACAACTATTTTCATCAAAAATGGAATGTAATGCATGACATACACTTTCAAAAATAAAATTATGCAGTGATATCGTTGCGTTCGTCCACCTACGCGTCCGAAGGAGCCTCTTCTGATTGACGGCTCGTTCCTGCACCTGGGGAGGATTTTTTAAAAATACATAGGAAAAGAATTGTGAGTATAAAACTCAGTGAGCGGCTAACTGTTAATTAAAATTTCATTTTCTAAAATACATATATATGTCCTCCTGAAATAATTCATAAAACTATAATTTTATAATAACTTTATTAAAAGTACAAAAATAAATAAATTCTTATAAACTTTTCTTTATTTCTTGAAACTGGAAATAATTTCTAATTTAATAAACTTTACGTCTATTGACGTACTTTTCTCTTTTATCTTGCCAAAGACAACCCAGGGAAATTTAGCTCCATTGTGACGGAATCTCTCAACGCCACAAGAGCTCGAGAATGCTATTAGGCGTAGTCGCAGATGTGGGAAACCTCTTGGGGTCGCGATTCCCCTCCCAACATCAGGCAGACCTACGCTACCATATACTTGCAGAGGGCGACTCACAGACTCAACTCAACCCCCCAAGTTAGTGACTGACTCTCCCAACCACTCTTGTCATACACGTATACAGTATTTCGGCCGGTAATCTCTTGGGGGCTAAGGTAAACCAAAGGCATCTAAAATCTTTTCATAATAAAAAAAATCTTACTTTTCTTTTATTTGATTATTTGAAATAAAATTTTACTTTTTCTTAGGCCGAAACCTGTTATCTGTAAATAACTTTAGCATGTATAATTCTCGAGTATAATTACTCCGTATACTAAATTGCATTAAAACTCAAATGATCATAATTGCAATTTAATAAAAATATTCATGCAATTCATATAAAAATATATCACATGCTAAAGTAAATATAAAATCGCATAATAAACTCTTTTACTAAAACAACAATTAAATAACTCAATTCTCATATAATAAATTCATAAATACTTTATAAAATAAAACCACTCACTATTCACTTCCAATTACTTCACCACTCTCCAACACTTCCTTTTGATTCTTGAGATTTTCCTACATTATAATCCAACCAAAATCTTGGTTTAGGATTCAAAAATATACTACAATTTCAACTTCATTAAAATTCCATACACCAATACATAACAACACCATATTCTTGACTTGTCTTCCACTCACTTTCTAACCCAAAATTTTTGCATTTAAACTTATTCAAATATCCAACAATTTATTCACTTTAATCCAACACATAATTTATCAATTGATCACTTAATCTAACTCAATATATATATATATATATATTCAATAAATCCACCATTTTACCTTATCTTCCAATAAAAATCTCACATCAATTTCAATTAATTTCTTTGGTGCTAAAGTAATCAAACACATCATAATCACTTCAACAATTCTTCAATTAAAATATACTAACTAATCATTTACTTTATCCTTCGATATATTTTCTCAATAAATTCACAACTCCATCAACTTTCCAACTAAAATTCTCACATCCATTTCCATTTATTTCTTTGGCATTAAAGCATTCAAACATCTTATAACCATCATCAAAATACATGGAAAAGATTGAATAATACTTTAAGAGTCATTCCTTTACATTGAACATCTTAACACCCAAACTTATCCAATTTCCATTTTTCTTACATCCTTTTAATTCCAATCAACTTAAATTCATTCCCAAACCTTATACCACTTCTTCAAACATTAAAATCAATTTAAATACATTCAAAAACACAATGATCCATACACTAATATATATGTATGTTTCCAACAACACAATTACTTGATATTTCTTTTCAAAGTTTCATTTTAATCATCATACAATCTCACATATAACTTCATCTAATCATCCAAATAATCTCATCACCTATACTTTTATAATTTAATCACACACTAATATATGGTAACGTCATCCATCCTTTTCATCTCAAACCAAATAATCACACATAAATAACTCAATAACTATCAATTAACCAACTACAACCTTAAACTAAAAATATCAATCCATTTCATCAACTTTAATTATCAAACCCTAACCCTTACCTCTCCAAATCTTGATCCAAAGCTTCTTGATGAGTTCTTTCCTTCCCAAGCTCAATTTAATGGTTATCTAACTCCCTTCAACCCATAAAATTCATCAAACAACTCATTAATCAACTATAACAAAATTTTCCCATAAAACTAGTTCATCACTCACACTTTCTTCATACTTTTCTCAAGAAATCTTAGATGGGTTTTAGAGAGAAGAAGGGATTGAACTCACTTGGGACCTCTTCTTCTTCTTCTCCTTCCTCTTCTTCTTCTCCTCTTTCCTTTTCACGGCCTGCAGAGCTTCTTTCTTCCTCACGGTTTCAGCTCACGCCTGCAGCTCTCTCTCTCCCTCTCGGTTCTGTTTTGATCTCACTGTTTCAGCTTCTATGTCACGATTTCTTCTCCTCTCAACCGACTTATCTCTCCTTCATTCATCCATCATGCATTCACTTATATACTAGCACTCTTTCAATGCCAAAATTGCCTTTAAACTAACTCTAAAATCACACAAATGCCACTAGTCAAGAATGAAGACATTGGATTGGTCAATTATTCTCATCCATTTAATCACTAACAACTCATCTAATTTTTTAATTCAATCTTAACTAATCACTTGCTTTTTGACTTAAAGATGTCACAACATCATTGGCCTTCATACAAGCACATGGATTGTGCTTCTTTGATGCATATCATCTCATACACATTTAATGTTGCACTTAACTTAAATTTTAATCCTCACTTAACACCAATAAATTTAAAAAATATTCCATGATCATCCTATTATCAAATTGATCATGCAATACTCTAATTGGGCGTCTTAACTTTCAATTCCATGCTTTGAAAAAAATCCAATCGGTTATAAACTCATTAAAATTCACATCTCTCACGAGGGCATTTTTATCGATAAATATTCGGAACCTTTAAAATCCATTTAAACGAACTCATTTTTACTCCGTTTCAGTTTCTAATAACTCTAATTCCTATTATGGAGCTTATGATGTCCAGGGTCCATTTTCCGAAAAATCACTATTCATGCGGATATTATTCACCAAAAAATTTTTATTTCACGAAATTTGAGGAAATTTTTCTTTTCCTGGAAATCACTATTCACTCGAAAACACTATTCACACCGAATCACTATTCATCTGGAAACACTATTTCATCCGAAAATACTATTTTTTCGAGAAATACTATTTCTCCTAGGGAAATAAAATTTCGGGTCTTACAACAACTAGCATGCTTGTAGCCCCTTTTTGCACATTAAATAGCCCATGTTTCTACCAAACACCCATCCAACAACCATCTCACCCAATAGCCCGCCAACCAACACCTACACAACACCAGCAACCTACTACACACTCACCTGGACACTCTTTCAACCAAACTGCTCATCTAGTGTGCCCTACACAATAACAAAACCAAGTGCACTAACCTGTGTTCTTAGGCACCATTCAGCACGCCAGTCAACGCTTACACAATAGAAGCAGTCTAGCGTGCCTCTGTAACAACTTCTGCATATACCAACCCTCTACTAAGTGCAGTAACTTTCTTTCTTAGCACACAATGCATTTCTATGCGTGCCTACATTCCACCCTAAGCACAGAACATCGTGCACCACATCCAGCCTCCTGCTTGGTGTGCACACTTAAATGTTGTCTTGCCTAGCAGCATTCAACTACACCTGTCTTACACATTCTACAGTGCATATGTAGATATGCCAGCCTCCAACTAAGCGTTCCCACGGCTCTGGCCTTTTTTTTGCACGTCTAACACCACGCTCCCTTATCACCAAGCGTGCCACTAAGTGCCACATACTACCAGTATGCAAAGGAGTTTAAAAAATGGTAGTTTTGACTTTTAACATCTCTAATTCATGCCCTAATTTGGGGATCTTTAAAAAAGGATGAAACCGTACATTTTAGGAAGTTTGAAGGGGCTAAGAATGGGGCTCTCATGCCCTTTCTCTCACCCTTGATTCTCACCCCTTAAACACCTATGTTCTTTTCAAAACTTCACCCACTAACATTATTCACTCATACTTTAGAGAGAAAGCTTTGCATGAACAGATAAGAGGACATAAGGGTTTGAACTCAGAAGAAATGAGCTCTATAGATTCAAACTCGGAAAGAGGGAGGTTCATGGGTTGTTTTCTCAACTTCTTTTTTGTATTTATAATTTTTCCATTTATGTAGCTATATTTTATCGTGTGCTAGGATGATGATGGATTTTGATTATTAATATTAATAGAGTTTATTATTATTGCTTAAAGATGGTGTGTACGTTGAGTAGGGATTTTACAACTCAATGTGTGTATATGATTGTCCACCATATGCATGATTTGAGATTGTATGTTGAAATCGGAAGGAATCGCACACAAAGTGCTTGATAAAATGTCTACATTAGGTTAGGAAAGGGAAATAGGTCACTTGTGTGATAGTCGAATCGCCATAAGTGCTTGAGTGACGACCGAGTACCTCATAAAAATGACAATCTGACATAGATAATAGATTATCTTGAACCTAATGAGCTTTCATTCATTTGATAGACATCAAAAGATAGATGTCAATGGACGAGAGTATGTTCAATACATTATTGGAAGAGATGTTAATGAGACCCTTCCCGAATCTCTCTTCTGAACCCGAGAAAGACCCCGTAGCACCCCGAAAGAATTCCCACGAACCCTAACTCAATCCAGAGGAATCCCGTTAAGGCACTGGAAAATCATCTATCTAGATATTTTAACTTCTTTTACAATATGACAATGATAAAAAATTTTCACCTTTTAATAAAAATTTTGGCAACATGTCGTCTTTTTTCTAAACTATGTCACCCTACAAGTTTCAAATACAGTTTATAAAAACACTTCTATAAAATCAGTTTCTCAACTTCCAGAGCCTCCGACTCTTTTCTCACAACACAACCACAAACAAATAAATAAAATCTGAAAACTGAATTTTAGAAAACTTTAATAAAACATTTTTAACTAATGCATCCACTATTTCTTTAAAATATTTACAACTATATACATGAACATATACATGGTCTAAATAACCAAATATATACATGTAGTAGGTGTCGTTCTATCTGTCCGCTTGCATGTCTGACTGAACCTCGTCAGTTGGATGATTAGCTCATGCTCCTGTGGGAGAATTTTTAAGAAAAACATTTAAAGAAAAATATGAGTATAACTCAGTGAGTAGTATAATTATATAAACTAAAACTCATTTCTGTATAAAATATTCTCCCAAAAACAATTTTTAAAATTAAAATGTTTTCTAAAGTTCTTTTCTAAAACACTTTATGAAATCTTTTCTTAAAATCTTTTCTAATGCTCGCCTAAATGGTAACTCAGGGAATATCTACTCCTGGCGTGGTAGCACATAAAATCTAGTTAATCACTAGGAGTGGGAATTTACAATGTGTAGTCGCCAAAAGCGGGCTCACGCTGCGGACCGACTACACTACCCTATACGTGTATACAGATCACTCATGCCTCGCTCACACAAGAGTCGACTAGACTCAAACTCTTCGTATCATATATACGGACATTCAGCCGGGTACTAAACTGGAGCTAGGGTAAACCACAGGCTATTAAAATTTCTTTTTTCTTAATACACTAAAATATTCTAAATCTCAAGGCAGTAAGCTTAAAATCTTTAATTCTAGCACATTTTCATATACATAAATAATAAACTAAAATCTTTATGCTAGAATTATAATATAAATTTAATTAATAAATGAATAACTATTTATAATAAATTCTTTTAACTTTACAATAAACTTTAAGAAAATATAAACTTTAAAAACTTGTACTTCCACTCACAACACGTTCTCAGATAGAATCTGATCCTTCTTCATATGTCTCCAGAACTCTCTGTTTTTACCCTAAAACATCAAATATCCATTTAGGGTCACTTAACTCATTCAAATAACATTCAAAATCAATAAAAATCTCATTTATCTCTATTAATACCATTTAACGTCTAAACTTTCGAATCTCAATTTCTATTCAATCGGGGTTTTCGAAATCCGTTTTCTCTACATGAATTCTACTTATTCTTTCCTATGAATACCTCAGTATACTCAATTTCATTGTCGAAAACTCGAAACGAAATTCACTCGATTTCACTTACTAATAAAAATCATTTTTCACTTCGGACGTCTGACAACTTCAACAATTATTTCTCTAGTGTTCTAACACCCAACTATGATTAAATAAATGGTTTCGAATGTTAAACGAACGCATTTAGAAGAGTTTCAGAAAACACCCTTCAACTCGTCCGTTTAGCTCTGAAATCGATCTTAAACTTTTCATTTTCGAAATCTAACTTTATAAGATTGTTTCTTAACCTCTAAAACATCTATCTAATACCTTAGAATCGAAAACGAACTCGGATCCCACAAACACCCATTTTGACTGCGACTTTCTCTCTCTCTCTCTCAACCATTTTTCTTCCACCAAATCACTCACAAATCACACAAAAATCATCCTTACAACTCCCTCTCATCATCCTTAAACTCAAATTTGAAAAAGAAAGGAGAGATGAGATGAGTTTTCACATAAAGCATAAACCTTTAAACTGAAATAACTCACCAAGTAGGCGATCTATTCGCTTCAAATTTGTTGGATTAGCTAGAGGAGATGACAATGAACAACTTTCGTGAAGAAACCTCGACGAAAATCGGATCGGATCTTCTCTTCCTCTCTCTCCCTCTCAGTGTCGCACACTCTCGGCTCTCTTTCTTTTTTCTTGGCTCTCTTTCTTTTTTTCTTCCCTTTTCACGACTAAGAATGTGTCAAATGAGACAAAAATCAACTTATATATATTAATGCTCAATTACAAATTAGTCCCTCAAGAAAATTTTATTTAATCACCTCAAACTTTCAATAATCTTACTAGTGCCCAAAAATATATAATTATTAATTCTATTGGTCCACTTGGCACATTCTAATCCATTTATTTCTTCAACCAATCAATAGATGACATGTGGTACAACTATAGTCACTACTTTTCAAGTCACTTATCTCTTTTCTTATTGGTTGAATTAAAATATCTTTTACTTTATCCCGTAAGCTCGTCTCGCTTAATTAACACATAAACCACTCCTAATCATTTTGTAATCTTACCGGGGTCGACCAAACGACATCTGACTTGCAATACGAAAATATAATAAACCTCAAATAACACTACTGGAAGCATATGATTCGACCGTAACTCAATTCAAAGATTTCTAATACCATAAAATAATAAATCTGGGTGAGAGCTAAATTGATTTCGAATTACGCAATACATCGAAAAATATCGATTGTATATCGTAACAGAAATCAGGGCTTACTCCATCTCTTTTAAACATCACTCCCATGTAAATCAGTCATACCATTTTCATAAATTCATGAATGTAAATCCTACATGGAAGTTACACTTTTACCCCTTGGTGTATAAATTGGAATTCTCATTTCAATAAAACTTTCAATACCTAATCCTTTCAAAAATATTCCATAAATATTCTACACATATCTTATGGCCAATTCGACGTTATAAGCTTTAATTTCGATCTAATACCTCTCATATATACTTGATAAAAAAAATGTTCTTAACCGAAATCCGTCGAATAAACCGATAACTTTTTTATGCGTATCTATAGCTTAAATACTCGATTTTTTTTTCCCATTCTCATTTACATGGGTTACACCCCTTGAAACTTCTGCATATTATGCTCACACGTGATCCATGCATACTTAACTTAAAATGTCCATTTTGCCCTTTTTATAATCTAATTTCATTTCGACCGGAAAATATTCTGAAAATATTCCATGGTCATCTAATTTTCAAATTGATCATGAAATACTTTAATTGGGAGTCTTGTCTATCAATCTCATGTTTTGAAAAAATTTCAATTGGGTTTAAACTCATTAAAACCCATTAATCTCTCAAAAGGGCAATATCGTAATTTTTTTCGAATCGCTTAAAACTGACTCAAATGGTCTTTTTTTTTTATCAATTTCTATTTCTCTATACTCTTTTGTTATTTTCGGACATTTTCGACCGTTAAGGTTAATTTTTGAAAATTTTACTATTCATTCAAAAAATTTCATCCGAAAAATACTATTCATCCAAAACTTTCATTTCCCACTGAATCTTAATTTATGACACTGGACAATATAACCGGGTCTAAATTCGGTCTTAGACACTAATTTCGGATCTTTTTCGAAAAAAATCACTATTCGTTTTGAATCCGAACATTATTCACCAAAAATTATCATTTCTTCCTGACATGACACTCATGGCCTATAAATATAATCGAATTCTAACCGGGCCCCTTGCACTATTTCTGGACTCTTTATTCTCTATCCGATCGTCGGAAATGAATTCTCCGAGGAAACTAGGATCGAGGTTTATCAGATGTATTGAAAGTACTAGTAATAAACTAGCGACAAACATAATTGATAAATCTTCAATACTTTAATGATTAATTTCTATATCTAAGTGGAATTCGAAATCCTAGCACACTTTTATTTGTTTTTAGTTATTTATTTTCATCTAAGACTAGTTTGTTAATTGATTCTCGTGTCCCTATGGAGACAATCCTCATAACCGCCGTATGACATCTATAAGATTCGTATACTTGCAAGATTTTATTACTAAATAGAAACTGAAAAGTAACTAACACCTAAAAAAGATAAGACTTGGTATATGTGCATCGATTGCAAAGCTATCAATAAAATTACAATTAAGTATCAATATCCTATACCTAGATTAGATTAGATTACATGTTGGATGAGTAATATGGATCTTGTGTTTATTCTAAGATTGATTTTAAAAGTGATATCATCAAATTAGAATGAAATAAGAAGATGAATGGAAAACTGCATTTAAAACGAAACATGGTTTGCATGAGTAGTTAGTCATACCTTTTGATTAACTAATGCATTTTGTACTCTCAAGAGATTAATGAATCATGTTTTACATTTTTCATTGGAAAATTGGTCTACTTTGATGACATATTAGTGTACAACAAAAGCATAGATGAAAATGTTAGATATTTACATTATGTGTTTGATGTATTAAGAAAAGAAAAGTTGTATGCTAATTTCAAAAAATTTTCTTTTTGCCTGGATAAGATTGTGTTTTTGGACTATTTTATTACGTCAAAAGGGATAAAAGTAGATGAAAAGAAGGTTAAGGCTATTAGGAATTAGCCTAGACCTAGGAATGTTAGTGAAGTGTGTAGCTTTCTTGGGTTGGCTAATTTTAATGCTAGATTTGTTACGAACTTTAACACCAAAGCTGCACCACTAACTGATGTTGTAAAAAAAAATGTGGGTTTCAAATGAGACATTGAGCAACAACATACATTTAGTTTGATAAAGAACACGTTGTGTTTCAAACCATTGCTTGCATTGCCTAATTTCTCTAAGACATTTAAGATTGAGTATGATGCATCAAAAATAGGTATAAGAGCTATTCTTATGCAAGATAGACGTCCTATAGCTTATTTTATTGAGAAATTTAGTGAAGTGTTATTGAATTATCCTACTTATAATAAGGAGTTATATGTTTTAGGTAAGTGTAGAAACTTGGCAACATTATTTATGATCTAAGGAATTTGTAATTCATACTGATCATGAGTTCTTGAAACATTTGAAAAGACAGAGTAAGTTGAGTAGGAGACATACTAAATAAGTAGAGTTCATAGAAACTTTTCTTTATATGATCACGTATAAACAAAGGAAAATGTTGTAGCTAACGCATTGTCTCACAGGTATACATTAATTTCCATTTTGAATGCAAGATTGTTGGGTTTTAGGCATATTAAGGAATTGTATATGAATTATCATGATTTTGCTAGTGTGTATATTGCTTGCGAGAAGACTGTCTTTAGAAAATTTTATAGATATGAGGGATATTTATTTAGAGATAGTAGATTGTGCATTCCTCAAGGGTTTATAAAAGAGTTACTTATTAGAGAAATGCATATGGATGGTCTAACGGGACACTTTGGTGTTAGGAAAACTTTAAATGTATTAGATAAGCATTTCTTTTAGTTGCACATGAAGAGAGATGTTGAGGGAATTTGTGGAAAGTGTATAACATGCAGACAGTCTAAGTTTAACGTTTTACTGTCATGATTTGTATACACCTTTGCACAAACCTAGTGAACGTTAGATTGATATTTCTATAGAGTTTGTATTAAGTTTACGGAGGCCCTAAAAGAGCCAAGATTCGATGTTTGTTGTAGTTAACAAGTTTTCAAAGGTGGCTCACTGCATACCATGTCACAAAACTGATGATCTTATATATATTTTTAACTTATTTTTCAAGGAAATTGTTCGACTTCATAGAGTGCTGAAAAGCACTATTTGTAATCAAGATGTGAAGTTCTTAAACCATTTTTGGAGGACTTTGTATGGGAAGTTAGGAACAAAGCTATTATTTTCTACTGTTTTCTATCCGTAAACTGATGGATAAACAGAGGTAGTTAACAAGACTTTGGGTACCTTGCCGCATTCCATCATCTAGAAGAATTTGAAGAATTAGAAAGATTGTTTACCACATGTAGAGTTTGCTTACAATAGGAGTGTGCATTCGACTACTAGGTGTTCACAATTCACGGTTGTGTATAGTGTCAATCTACTTACTCCATTGGACTTGATTCCTTTACATATGGAGGAAAGAGCTAAATTAGATGGTAAGAAGAAAACTAAATTTGTTAAGCAAACATATGAGAGAGCTAAACAACATATTGAGAGGAAAACTAAGCAATATGCTACTCAAGCTAACAAGGGACGAAAGAAAAGAAAATTTTATTCGAACTAAAAGATTGGGTTTGGATGCATATGTGCAGAAAAAGATTTCCTAATTAATGAAAATCTAAGTTACAACTATATGGAGATGGTCAATTCTAAGTGCTTGAATGCATCAATAACAATGCGTACAAGATTGATTTACCAGGTGAGTATAATGTTAGTATTACTTTCAATTTTTCTGTCTTTCTCCTTTTCATTTTGATGCATTTGCTAATTTAAGAACAAATTCTTTTAAGGAAAGGAGGAATGACGGAACCAAGGAAGCAAGCCTATAGATCCTTTAAGCATCAATGGAGAATCTATGATAATGGCTCAACCTAATAGGATGAAAGAAGTTTTAACTGGGCTCGTTCAAAAGATTTGGGCCAAGAGTATTACACAACATAGTTTGGATAGCTTGAAGAGGACATTGAGGCTTCACAATATCATTCAAGTCTAAGAACATCATTCTTTAGGCTTAGATGACAATTCTAATGCAAATTGGGCTGTTATTTATTTGTTTGTATTAATTTAGACATAATTTGTATTATAGGCTGGGTTTTAAATTTGTTTAATTTACCTAATTTTATGTTAGGCTTTTAATTATCGGGTTAAGATGTTTAATTAAATTAAAAGCTCAATATGGGTGTGCTTAGAAAAGTAGGCATGCAGAATTAATTAAAATTAGGATTTTGTTTAATTTAGGATTGTTGTGCCTATAAAAAACTTATTAAACCTAAAATTTTAAGCAATCGTTCATTACATAAAGTTTATAACTTTTATCTATCGTTCTTTTGAAAACTATAAGAATTGTCGTAAGATTAATTTTTGATTTCTTAATCTTGACTTATCTCTCACATTCTCATCTCTTTCTTGAGAGTGACATCGTTATATCTTTAATTCTTAGTTTTTAATCAATGGATCAAGGATTTTTTATAATTTGAATTATCTTTCTTGGGTTGTGCTTCAATTTAATTGTGAGTATTATATATTTATACATAGGTTTGCATCACTGTAGAGGCGTCAAAAAAGACCAAATTGAATTTAGTCTAGTCCATAACCAGTCTAGTTCCATACAAACTGGATTCAATTCGATCTGATATCACTTTGGTCTGTAGGCTGCAACACAATCCGTTAGATGTAACAAATTGAGGGAAATGAAGAATAGTAGTTTGGACGTAACAATTGACACTCACTTGAGCAATTCTAAATATCTAGCTTCTTAATGTCATATAATATACAACAAAAAAATTGATCTTCTTATTAAAATTTTGAATCACATATGAAATTTATACATCATAAGAAACAATATGAACAGCAGTTGCAAGGGAAAGAGAGGGCTTTCAAACTTTTCAGCCCACATCAAATATACCGTTCAAGTGAATGTCACTCATTTCTACAATGCATTGTCTATGGCACAAATGGAAGGAAACTCTTCCAGGGTGAATTAGGTTATTGTACTTCCCGGCATGATTAATTGTTGTGCTTATGGCACATCACTTCCAATGACTTGTCACTTAATAGTGGCACTAATTCGAAAGCAAGGAGTTCAGTTAGATACCAGATGAAAAATGTTAGACTTTCTCTTTTTTTTTTTTTTTTTGCTAAAATTTATGCCGAAATGACATGACATGTGAGTTATTAACATCATATTAATTATCATATTATCTTATAATTTATAATTATCACATCATCTTATGATTTATCAAATTTTTTAGATCTCAAATATAAGTAATGCTAGCTTCCCCCCTCCCCCCCCCCCCCCCCCCCCCCCCCCCCTTTTTTTTAAAAAAAAAATTCATATCCAAATAACGTAACATGTGAATTGTCAACATCTTATTAATTATCACATCATCTCATGATTTATAAGATGTTGATAACTCATATGTCACATCATTTAAGTATAGATTTGGGCAAAAATTCAAGTGCTCGGCCTTTAAATGGTTATTTTGGTGGTGGAGAATTGGATCTAAGAGGTTATATTAACCTTTGATAAGTTGGATAAAAGTTCAATGAAAAACTTAGGAGAAAATAGTTTATTATTATACAAATCTCGTAACTTCATTCAAAGGTAAAAGCATCAAATCTAACACAGTTAAAGGATTAAAACCATACACAATTTCAAATGGTGAACAACCAGTAGATGAATGCACACTCCTATTATATGCAAACTCAACAAATGGCAAACAATCTTCCCAAGTTTTTAAATTTTTACCGACAACGGCACGTGATAAGTTTCCTAAAGTTCTATTCACTACCTCTGTTTGTCCATCAGTATGTGGATGACAAGTTGTAGAATAAAGCAACTTAGTTTCTAACTTACTCCATAAAACTTTCCAAAAATGGCTTAAGAACTTAACATTCCTATCATAAACAATTGTCTTAGGAACACAATGCAAACGCATAACCTCCCTAAATAATAAGTTAGCAATATTTGTTACATTATCAGTTTTGTGACATGCAATAAAATGTGTCATCTTACTAAACCTATCCACAACAATAAATATACTATCTCTACCCCTTTTTGTCCTAGGTAGACCCAAAACAAAATCCATCGAAATATCAACCCAAGGGTCCGTAGGAACAGGTAAAGGAGTATACAATCCATGCGGTAAAACCGTAGATTTAGCTTGTCCACATGAAATGCATTTAGAACATATTCTTTTTACATCTCTACGCACATGAGGCCAAAAGAAATGTTCATGCAATATGTCTAATGTCTTAGCCACACTAAAATGACCCATTAAACCTCCACTATGTGCCTCACGTACAAGCAATTCCCTTAAAGAACATGTAGGCATACACAATTTACCTTCTCTAAACAAGAATCCATCATGCATATAGAACTTTTGAAAAGCTTTATGCTCACATGCATTATACACATTAGTAAAATCAGAATCGGTAGCATACATATCTTTAACTTGTTCAAATCTTAAAAGTTTAGAACTCAAAGTTGTGATTAAGGCATACCTCTTAGAAAGTGCATCAGCTACCACATTCTCTTTACCTTGCTTGTACTGAATGACATAAGGAAAGGTTTCAATGAATTCAACCCATTTTGCATGACGTCGATTCAGCTTACTTTGCCCCTTCAAGTGCTTTAAGGACTCATGATCGGTATGGATCACGAATTCCTTTGGCCATAAATAATGCTGCCATGTTTCCAATGCCCTTACCAAAGCATAGAGCTCTTTGTCGTATATGGAATAATTCAAGGTAGCTCCATTGAGTTTTTCACTGAAGTAAGCAATGGGTCATTTGTCTTACATGAGAACAGCACCTATACCAATACCAGAAGCATCACATTTGATTTCAAATGTTTTAGAAAAATCTGGTAAAAGAAGTAAAGGAGCAAAACGTAGCTTTTTTTCATCGTGTTGAATGCGATTTCTTGCGCTTCACTCCACTTAAATCATACACTCTTCTTGATGACCTCAATTAAAGACTAGGCAATGGTGCTGAAATCTTTCACAAACCTCCGATAAAAACCAGCTACGCCATGAAAGCTCCTCACTTCTGTTGTTGTTGTTGGCGTAGGCTAATCTTTGATGGCCTTCACCTTTTCTTCATCAACTTCCACGCCCCCTGACACTAACCACAAAACCAAGAAACACAACTCTATCTATGCAAAAAGTGCACTTCTTTAAGTTAGCATATAATTTTTCATGTCTCAAAGCTTCAAACACACATCTCAAATGACTAATATGATCATATAAGCTCTTGTTGTACACTAAAATGTCGTCAAAATAGACAACCACAAATTTGCCTATAAATGCACGCAATACATGGTTCATAAGACGCATAAATGTACTAGGTGCATTAGTCAAACCAAAAGGCATAATCAACCACTCATATAAACCATATTTTGTTTTAAAAGTAGTTTTCCACTCATCTCCTTCTTTCATCCTAATTTGGTGATAACCACTTTTAAGATCAATTTTAGAAAAGATAGTGGATCCATGTAGTTCATCAAGCATATCATCTAATCGAGAAATAGAATGTCGATACTTTACCGTTATTTTGTTGATAGGGCGATAATCCACACACATCCGCCATGTTCCGTCCTTCTTGGGCACCAGCAAAACAGGAACAGCGCACGGACTTATGCTTTCACGAACATGTCCCTTTGCCAAAAGCTATTCAACTTGCCTTCGAAATTCCTTTGTCTCTTCAGGATTACTTCTATAGGCTGGTCGGTTTGAAATAGCAGCTCCGGGCAACAAATCAATTTGATGTTCTATCCCTCTAATTGGTGGTAAACCCTTTGATATGTCTTTAGGAAAAACATCCTCAAATTCCTGCAAAAGAGCAACAGCAGCACTAGGCAAAGAAGTGTTAAGGTTAATATCATTTAAATAAGCTTCTTTGTACAAGAGTACAAATATTGGCTTGTTTGCAAAAAATGCACTCTTAACATCTCTTTCTTTCGCATACAAGCTCACTTTACTCTCTTTCTTTTTTCCCTCATTTTGGACTGTACTCTCTTTCTTTTCAATCAGACACTTTTTATTTTCACTCAAACTCATTTTGCTCTCATTCTCTTTTCTTTTGTTTTGAGATGTGTTCTCTTTCTTTTCAATTGAGCACTCCTTATTTTCACTCCCTTTCATTATCTCAATCTCAAAATCTCTCTTTTCACTCTTTTCAACTCCACTCTTATTCTTCTCATCAAGAGCTCTCTTAATCCTTAATTGATCCTCATACACTTGCATTGGAGTTAAAGGAGCAAGTGTAATCTTTCTCCCATCTTTCTCAAACATGTATCTGTTTTTGTACCCATAATGAAAGACACGTCTATCAAATTGCCAAGGCCTACCAAGCAATAAATGACCAGCATGCATAGGCACCACATCGCACAACACCTCATCATTATACCTTCCAATGGAAAATGAAACTAATACCTGCCTATTTACCTTAACTTCTCCATACTCGTTTAACCACTGCAATTTGTATGGCCTAAGATGTTTCAACATAGGCAAATTTAATTTCTCCACTAAAGTGGTACTAGCTACATTCGCACAACTACCACCATCAATAATCATACTACATGTTTTATCATGGATAAGACATTTGGTGTGAAAGATATTTTCTTTTTGAACCTCATTACCATCATTCTTTTTCACTTGAGTATCCAATGCACGCCTTATAACCAAAGCATGACCTTCCACGGCATACTCTATATCACTAGCATCATCTAAAGGTGGCATAGAATCACTCTCATCATCCTCAGTCTCTATATCTCCATTATCACGTAAAATCATTGCCCTTTTGTTAGGGGCATTGAGAAGCAATATGTCCCGTCCCCAAACATTTAAAACATTTAATATCTCTATTTTTTTGAGGATGAGAAGTGTTTTTACCTTTTTCTTTGCTATCTCCATGGCTTTTATGCTTGATTTCATCTTCCTTGGGCTTCGAAACAGCCTTATCATCTTTCTTTCCCAAATTAGACCTCCAATTGGAACTTGAACCTGAACTTGCATTAAACACAACTCTTATTGTCCCTTTGCATTTCAATTGCTTCTCCACTTTCATTGCCATGTGCAACATATCTTCTAACTCCACATAAGGTTGCAATTCAACTATATTGGTAATATCTCGATTTAACCCACTTAAAAATCTAGCCATAGTAGCTTCTCTATCCTCTTCAATGTTTGCTCGAATCATAGTCATCTCCATCTTTTTATGGTAATCCTCCACACTTTTAGAGTCTTGTGTAAGACCTTGCAAATGCTGATAAAGCTCTCGATAATAATGACTAGGAACAAATCGTCTCCTCATGACAGCCTTCATCTCATCCCAAGTATCAATAAGTCTCTCACGGTTTCTCCTCTTGGTCAACAACAATTGATCCCACCACACAAGTGCATAATCAGTGAATTCAACTGCAGCAAGCTTCACCTTCTTTTTTTCGAAATAATTATGGCATTCAAAGACCATTTCCACCTTACGCTCCCATTCTAGATACACATCATGATCATTTTTGCCTTGAAATGACGGTATCTTCATCTTGATATTATTGATGTTGTCATCTTGTCGATTTTGGCCTCTATAATTTCTATTGCTATCTTGTCGATTCTGACCTCTATGATTTCTTTGTGCTCTTCTTTCTTGCCTTCCACCTCGAGGCATATATCTACCATCATATGCAACTTGCTCTTCTTCATCTTCAACATCCTCAGATATCTCATCATCAAATTCCTGTACAGGTGGGAAAACAGCTCGTCTCGCATGCCTTCTACCATTTTGAGCTTGCATAGGTGGCTCCCTACGCAAATTAGCTATGACAGCATCTTGCCTATCCATTCGGTCCCTTATTTCACCAAAAACAAGATTCATTCGTTCAAATTGTTGTTGCATTGCCTGAATTGTAAAATTCAAATCCAGGTTGGCGCTTTCGCTTTCGTGATTAGACATGTTTATAAACCTGCAAAAAAAAAATTAGTAATAAAAAAAAAATGACCTCACCAAGCACTCCCTCACGTGTTTACACTCAATTGAATGTCACTCCAATCTATTGTGTTTCACTCTTTTTCTATGACCTGTTCTGTCACTCTTTTTTTTTTTTTTTTTTCACTCTCTATTTTTCCTTGAGTTCTTTAAAGAACTAATCACCAATATAAACCAAGAGTCACCAACTTGTAGCAATTCAATTAACTCAATACAATGGCCAAACAAAGAAAAAACCAAGGAAAACGAACAGCAATGAAAATTTGAAGAATTTAGAATGAATTTAAACAAGATATAAAGAAATATGAAAACAAACTGACAAGAAGAAGAACCAAGGAAAGATATGCACGAAATTCATATAATGGATGGTTCAATCGACGTTCTAATGTTCTCAAAACAATAGAAATCAAGAACAATAGTAAATCCCCAAATTTAAGGTTAATTAAACAACAAACAAACCTTAACAGCACTAATTCCAAATGAAATTTGCAAAGTGCAATTCAATGAATATTTAGGCTAAAATTAATACCAAACGAACATGGGAATAAAAAAGGAACACAAATTCAACTACTTGACTATACTAGTTGCAAACGATTCAAGGTTCTGCAATTTTCTTTTTTTTCGTTTTTTTTTTTTTTTTTTTTTTTTTTCTATTTTTTTTTTCTTTTTTTTTATTCTTTTGTTTTGTTTTTTTGTTTTTTTTTTTTTTCTTTTTTTAATATCACCAATTCAACAAAGGAAATGACAGTCCTTGGTTTCAGAAGTTGCAGAACTTAAATTAACCAAATAAATGGAAAAAAAAAAACGATAAACAAGATGACTTAATATAAATAAGATAGAATGAAACCTGTTTGAGTCAAAGCTCTGATACCAAATGATGCGGAAACCCCAAGATCAAGTCTTGAAACCCCCAAAACCAGATTTGGACCAAGAACCCCAATTCTCAAAACAAGATTCAATTATGTGAAATCTTGACCTGTTGTTGTATTGCAAACAAAAACCAAGACATTCAAGAGTAAAATTAAACACCACAAAGGTTAGATTAACCCTTGATAAGTTGGATAAAAATTCAATGAAGAACTTAGGAGAAAAAAGTTTATTATTATGCAAATCCCGCAACTGTTCATAAAGGAGGCATAAACACCTATTTATAATGTTTGTAATTCATAAAGAAACTTTAAAGATGCCCTAATAGGCTTAGTTATATGGCCTACTCATCAAATTTAAATAATCAGCTCAAAACAATGTAAACATGACACCATATTAATGAAATCACATGCATAACACATGACATGTGTTTTACATAATGGGCTAAAATAAAATAAATTCTAGACTATAAAATCATGTCCATATGTGCTAGTTAGATTGACATATTGGGTTAGCCCCTTGACTCCACTTGACGGTTCATCGTAGGCCACCATTGAAGATCCACCATAAGCCTTATCATGCGCCCTCAGCTCCAAGTCAATAAAATGTTGCACAAAGCCTTGAAATGTCGTTTTTAACCTCTTTGACCTTGCTCTTGTGATTGGTCCATCGGGTATGCTCAATTCATCCTTGGATCGAGCATCCTTGTCACGTGCACCATCAACTCCAATGCCATGTTTGCTGCTCACATCAGGACAAGTGTCTACGGCTAATATCAACAAAGGTTTTTCAAGTTTTTAAAGCATTCCCTTTAAAAATTTGAAACAAAAGATCAGCATTTCAATCAATATTTACAAGCAAACAAAACTGTAAGGGAAACCCTAAAATTGTCACATCCTAGCAAGACTAATCTACTTATGAACCTAACAAATGAGATAACAACATTTGGATACATACTTGCATAAAGAAAATGAATTTAACAAAATGTAGGATAATATAGACGTAGTAGCAATCAGGCTGCTAATACAAAAAGGTGTTCAATGTCATGGCTAACTACAGCAAAACTATCAATATGCAGAATATAACTTTATTAGACCATCCCGTTCTTCTGAAATTTACCTGTATCAGAAATTGAATTTCTTGGTATCATGTTTGAAATTAACAGACTTGTAAGCTTGAACATCTAATAGTGTATCTTATTATTCTTTCTCATTGATTTTGGATGAAATTTTGCATTTCTTACAGGGCACAAGAAATGCTGCTCATTTGGTTTTTAAGATTGACTTCCAACATCATTATATTCACTCAAATAATAGGTACACTTTACTTGCAATGAAAACAACAGAATTCACGTTCACTAACTGAGACTCGAATCTAACCATGTCCAGCTAATTATTGATACGTAAAAATTCCTAGATTGTTGGGCATAAATTGCCTTAAATCTACTTTGGATTCGAGTATCAAGTATGGAACAAAGTCAAAATAAGGAACATAACTCTCTTGATGCTGTTGCAGTTGATATCACTCAAATAATATATACTGTAGAGTAATTTGAGGATCCTAGAAGAATACTTTTAAGTCAACAGGAAATGCTTTTCCAACCCAGGCATGTACATCCTACTGACTCATTGTAGTTAAAATCCAAGTGACTGATTCCAGTCAGATGGCCCAGCTAATTTCCACCTTCAGTTCCCTTGTCGGAAAAATTAATAGTTGGGATGCTGCTCTTTGTAATAAAATTTTTAACAAGTAGATAAGTCCGGGAGTCTTCTGACAATTTAACCATCGCATCCCTGACAACTAGATAGCTTTTATCAAGTGGATCTGGAAAATTTCCATCATTGACCATCTCCTGTAATATCTCAAATGCCAAAGGTGAGTTGTGGTCAGAAAGAAAAGCACTTATCAGTACTACGTAAACATATAAGTCAGGTTTCATTTCCTTCTCTTTCATTACGCGGAAATGAACTAGAGCTGCTTCGGGCCTACCACACTTGCAAAGACCATAAATAAGGGCCATGAAAGCGACTTTGTTGGGGGCACACCCTTTTCCATCCATTTCATTCCATAGCATGAGAGCATCGTCAGCCCTTCTAGTGTTGCATAATCCATCTATTAAAGAAGTGTAAGTTATCACATTTGGCTCCCTTTCTTTTCCAGACATCTGCGAAAGGTAAAGCATTGCCTTATCAATATCACCACTTTTGCACCATCCATCAATCATTAAGTTATAGGTAACAACTGAGGGAGCTAACCCCTTCATGGTCATCTCATTCAAGAGATCCTCGGCTTCATCAACTCTCTGGGCCTTACAAAGCCCACCGATCAATATGTTGTAAGCTACTACATCAGGACAATAACCACGAGCACATATATCCCGGAATAGTTCCAGAGCTAGATTCATCTCTTGCATATTGATCAAACCACCCATAGCAGCTGAATAGGAAACTATATCAGGGAGGAAACCTTCTTCAACAATATCAGCAAGAAATTTGCAAGCTTCCACGGATTTCCCGTGTTTGCACAGCTCTTTAACTAGTAAAGTAGAATGTTTCATCCACGGTTCATGACCATGAACACGCATTTTCCTCACTATATCAAGGGCTCCTCCAACATCTTGTCTCCTGCACAAGCAACCAAATACTGTGTTGTGGGTAAAATTGGTTGGTCCATAACCAGAATCCTCCATTTCTCCCAAAATCTCATAACTTTCTTCCAGTCTATTCGAATTGCATACCCCATTGATTAAACTATTATACAGAAAAACATCTTTCTTACAGCCAATCTTATCCATATCTCGAAAGAGACTGAGGGCCCGGTCCAACTTCCCATCCCTCAGCATCTTATTAATAACAATACTAAAAGAAGTGGTATCCGGAGACACGGTTCCTTCAAATTTCAAAACCTCATCTCCTCCAACATCAGCAATAAATTCACCCCGGATCATGGCCTGAAGCAGACTATAAGCTTTATCTATCGAACCATTGTCAACAAAAACACTCAAAAAAGCATTACAAAGCAATGCCATAGCTTTTACATCCATATCCTCCAAGCTTTCCTTAACTAACCCGGTCAATTCCTGTTCTGATGAACAAGACGATATAAGCTTTGAAAGAATCCCACCATCAGGTTTATTTCCAGACTTCTTCATTTCTGAGTACAACCGCAAGGCCTCGTCAACTTGTTTGTTTTTACACAGGCCTCCAATCATTACATCATAAACCGAGACATCCGGAGCAAAACCTGACCTCTTCATTTTACAAAACAAAAGTAAGGCCTTATCCATTCTGGATTCCTTCACAAAACCATGAATCAAAACACAGAATGTCTTCTCATTCAACCTGATATCGCAATCTTCCATTCTTTGAATCAACTCACATGCCTTATCAACCTCACCCCACTTACTAAATGCCAACACCAAGATACAAAACACGCGTTGATCAACCCAACCGCGATCATGAATTTCATTAAAAACACTCAAAGCTTTATCAAAAATCCCTGCATTGCAATAGACCTGCAAAAGAGGAGTGAACGTGTACTTATCATAACCCCACCCGAAATGACGCATTTGTTTGAATCTCATCTCAACCAAGTCAGTCGAAGACGACTTGGAAAGAGCCTCTAACAAGCAATTATAGCTATAACTATTTGGACAACACAGCCCCATCATTTGAACTTGATCAAACAACGTGTTGGCCTCTTCAACCAACCCTACACTCCCCAAACACCTAACCAAGAATCCCAAAGCCCCAGGAGACATGAAACAGCCTGATTTCACAACGTCTTTAGCCAAAGCACTCAGTGGGGCATTTTGTCGAGCACGTGATAGGATTGACGCCATGGCGTTGTACGTGTATATGTTGTGCTTGTACCCATTTTGATTAGACGCCCAAACAAAGAACATGTGAGCTACTCGCCAGCTCCTCATGTTGTTTAACACGGTTTCAACTACTTTATTGGTCAGATTTGGTGCAAGACTGATCAGTTCTGGGTTACTGGGGGACAAAGAAGGTTGTTTGGTGAAAATGGAGATCAACTTATTGGTCAATTGAACAACATCTGACATGTTGTGTGATTTCGTACACATGCTTCTTTCAAAACAGAGATTTTTTACCATGAGTCCCTGTTTGACTGATTTGTACCAGTTCTTATGTTTCGGCAGAGCCATTGAGCAACGATGCTTTCATAAGATTAAGAAAATGCTGAATTTATAGGCCACGATCAAAGATAGCAAGTATACTCCTTAAATATTTTATCTAAATTCATGCTCAAATAATATAATATATAAATTATTAAAATATTATAAATCATAAAATAATATGATAATTAATAAGATTTAACTTTATGGTACATAATTTGAATAAAATATTTAAAAAGTCTAACATTACTTATAAAATATAGAATAATATTAGGCTTATCAAAATTTTTATCCAAATTTGCACACTATCCATTAGTAAAAGTGGTCCTTCATCTTAAAAGTATCTTTAATACTCTCATGGATTATGTTTTGAAAAAAAAAAAAATTATGTCATCAATTTTAAAAAATTACTTCCCACATGATATATATATTATTTGATAGATAATCAAATTAAAAAATTATTCTCCAATACTTCCATGTATTTTTATTTATTGTTTTTATTTTTATTTTTATATTTTTACTTTTAATTAGATTTGAAAATTAAAATTAAATAATTATTGATTTGTTGATATGATTGTCTAACACACTATTTGAAAATCAATAGTTATATTGACAATGTCTTTTTTTTTTTTTTTTTTTTCAGTCATATAAGCTTGACATTGATGGATGATAATTATATTGGAAATGTTTATTTTAACTCAATATCCAGTCATCTCATATAACATGTAATTTTTTCACAATTCATAAAAGCATTGGAAATGTTTTAAAATATTCAAGTTTCATTCTTATCCATAAACATAAAGTATAAGCAATTTTCTCTTAATTTAATCACCTCTCCACCATAAGAAAAATGAAAAAATAAAAACAAATAAGTTTTTTTTTTTTTTACCTAAATTCATTTTTTTAAAGATACGTAAATTCATATTAAAATGGTATTATTCTATGAGATGTCAATAATTTATAAATCATAAAATGATATGATAATTAATATAATATTGACAACTCACATAATATATTATTGAGGTATAAATTTTAGTAAACATTTGCAAAACCTAACATTATTTTGAAAAATAAAATAAGATTTGGATTCCGGGTTCTCTATTCTCAATTTTTAATGTCAGAAAAAATATACTAATAACTTGCTAGACACAATCTACTCCATTGCCCAATCCACTATTTTTTTTTTTAAAGCCACCTATTTATTCTTATCTGTATTTATTCTTATCTGTTATTAATCATATAGATAATAAATAAACATACCAGGTAAATGATACATAATAAATAAAAATCATGATAAACTGAGATTGCTATCATTATAACGCTATGTTACTTCTTATCTGTTCCCAGAAAGAAAAAAATTTATGCATATGATTTCATGTAAATGACTAGTCTAATAAACTACTTATGCATTAATATCTTAATCTTGTGTCATCACCCTCACTGAACAACATAGATATTTCTTCAATTTTAAAAAGGAAAATTTCACTTTAATTCATTCTTAACGTTTAGTGGAATATTACTTTTTTACTTACTAATACATTTTTAGTTATCATCATCCATAATGTTTTAGAAAAACTATAACAGTTTTTTTATAAAGTATATTTCACAATTTTAACATCACAAAATCTTTAAAAAAAAATGTAAATTTCATTAAAAAAAAAAAGAATGGTTTGGACATAACTTATAATTCTAAGAGAGTTTGCATATGAGAAATCTTGTATATATAAATACATAGGTATTTATAACATACACATATATACACAGTTACATATAGATACTTGTGCATGCATAAAAACTTATTCTAAAAATTAGCAACTATTGTTAAACAATTTTTATAAATATTATGCTTGAATCAACATCTTGTGAAGTTCGTAAACAACTTTTCTTGATCAGAATGTTAGTTACATATTGCATTGCTTAAATAGTTACACATGCATTGCTTAAATTTCATATCTTTTAATGTTTTTCCTAATATACACTTTAATAAAGTTTGGTAGTAATATATAATTATCAAAATTTTTCTCGTATGTATTGAAAGAGATGTTGATAGTATGATGTTATATTACATAATTGATAAGTTTGATTATTTGAATATTGTTAGATTTGGTTTGATTATAGTTGTATTTTGTGTTTCTCTCATACTTTATGCATTCTTTTTACTTTTTTTTTTTCTTCTTTTAATATTTCAATATAAATTTTGAGGGGTAAGACCCATTATGTCTTGTCTAACTTGGTACACATATGTATATATGCATATATACACCCCCCACCCCCCCAAAAAAAAAGAAGAAACTTAAACAAAAAATTAATGACTACTGTTAGACAATTTTTACAAAAATGATATTCGAATCAAGATCTTGCCAAGGTTTTAATATTTAAAAGTCAGATAAATCAATATGAAAATTGTTATTCAATCCCTACCCTTAATTTGTAGATATAATATCTAGCCAACTCAACTTTATTGCAACTCTTCCCTACATTATTAGTTCGAATTTTGATTCAAACACTCAGGAGAGTAATGGCCAAGTTCCATTCTACCAACAAAAAGGGTAGATCTACCTTTTGTTCGACCGACATTAAAGGTTAGCCAAGTCATGGCTAGAAAAAAGAAGTGGATAGCAATTAGCAAGTTAGCTCAAAGTCCTGAAAAAATTACAAACCCTAACGGGATTTCAAATTCTATATAAAGCTGAGTTTTCATATGGAAAGAAAAACCAAAATACATTGTAAAAAAATTTGCAGAATAATATATATTATTGTATAATATATATTACTAAAAAAAAAAAGTGGTATAATAATATAATTAATATTATTGAAAAAAAAAAATCTGGTCTGAGAGATCAGGTTGGTGAGTAAAGATGGCCGGTGGAGGTTTTGTGAGTGACAATGGAGCAAGGCAATATGAAGGAAGAGTCACGGCTTTTGTGATCATCACTTGTCTGGTTGCAGCCATGGGTGGTCTTATTTTCGGTTATGATTTAGGAATCTCAGGTTCGCATGATTTTGTTTATGTTTGTAGTAAATATTCAGTCTGGCAATGATGCAGGTTCGATCGTTAAAATAAGACAAATTTTGTTGATGATTGCAGGAGGGGTTACTTCAATGGAACCATTTCTGAAGAAGTTTTTCCCATCAGTAATCGAGAAAATGAACAGCGAAACTGGAGAGCAAAACGAGTACTGCAAATTCGACAGCCAGTTGCTGACATTGTTCACGTCTTCACTCTACCTAGCTGCTCTTGTAGCGAGCTTCTTCGCTTCTGTACTAACCAGGACTTTTGGTCGAAAGTTTTCTATGTTCGTCGGAGGCGTTGTTTTTCTGGTTGGTTCTCTCCTTAACGGCGCCGCTACAAACATCGAAATGCTCATCATTGGCCGTATATTTCTGGGTATCGGAGTAGGATTTGCTAATCAGGTAGAAACCAGAAAACCCTTCATTGCTTTCCTTTCCTCCTCACATATTATATATGGTGACTAATTAAGTTATATATGTTGTATAGTCTGTCCCCGTTTATCTGTCCGAAATGGCGCCGGCGAAAATTAGAGGGGCCCTGAACATTGGTTTTCAAATGGCGATTACAATTGGAATTCTAATTGCAAATCTTGTCAACTACGCGACAAACCAGATCAAGGGAGGATATGGTTGGAGGATATCCTTGGTTCTGGCAGGTGTACCAGCCTTATTCATGACTGTCGGGTCTATTTTCCTACCGGAAACTCCGAATTCGCTCCTGGAGAGAGGCCACACTGAGAAGGCAAAACAGATGTTGAGAAAAATACGTGGTATTGACCATGTAGATGAGGAGTTTCAGGATCTTTATGATGCAAGTGAGGCTGCCAAACAAATCGAACACCCATGGAGGAACATCACCTATCCAAGATATCGTCCTCAGCTCATTATCACCTTTCTTATTCCTTTCTTCCAGCAACTCACTGGAATCAATGTCATCATGTTTTACGCTCCTGTTCTTTTCCAGACTTTAGGGTTTGGTAATGACGCTTCTCTCATGTCTGCAGTCATCACAGGCCTTGTTAACGTGCTTGCAACTCTTGTTTCTGTCTTCTGCGTCGATAGGTTGGGCAGAAGAATTTTGTTCCTTGAAGGTGGCATCCAAATGTTAATTTGCCAGGTATATTCTAAAATGTGCATATATGGAGTGGTCTACAATACATTTACGTATCAATACATCTAAACTGATTATATCTTAAAATTATTGATTATATTTTATCATATTTTATTACAACTAAATATAATTAATTATTGTAAATATGATTTGATTTACTTAGTTATAATAAGATATAATAAATACATAATCGGATATAATAAAATACAAACAATAATTTTAAAATGAAATCATTCATTTATAGTTATCAAATGTATCAATACTAAATATACAATAGAATGTGACTATATAATATATATATAATTGTTTTATTGGAGATATTTAGTTACCCAATGTTTAAGACTGTATTTTATTTTCATGGCAGATTGGGACGGGCGTTGTTTTAGGATTGAAGTTTGGAGTGAGTGGACAAGGGGAGCTATCGAAAGGGTATGCGGATTTTGTGTTGTTCCTAATCTGTGCATACGTAGCAGCATTTGCATGGTCATGGGGGCCATTAGGGTGGTTAGTACCCAGTGAAATCAGTCCTCTTGAAGTCCGATCAGCAGGCCAAGCCATCAATGTCTCTGTCAACATGTTCTTCACTTTCATTATTGCTCAGGCCTTTCTATCCATGCTTTGCCACTTTAAATTCGGCCTTTTCTTCTTCTTTGCACTGTTTGTAGTCATAATGAGCGTTTTCATCTACTTCTTCTTGCCGGAGACGAAAGGTGTCCCCATTGAAGACATGCATTTGGTCTGGAAGGAACATTGGTTCTGGAGCAAGTACATGGACATGGATCATGATTCTGGTCCTGGAAGCAATGGAGCCTCAACCTCAGGCAAATCTGTTTGAAACCTTTAATCTATTTGTTTCACGAGAGAAAAGTTAGTAAAAGAAAAAAGAAAAAATATATATTTATGGAATTCATAATTTCTCGTTGACTGCCTCCAGAGAGTCAAAATTTTACCCAGTCAGACGTGTTTGGGTCCAGGATTGCCATATTATATGACATTGCCTGTTTTGTTTATTATTATTTTTTCTTTTATGTACTTTTATTCCAAGATTATTATTCCAAGTATCATAAGAATAATACTTGCAATTTTGTTTTTCACTTCCGCAAGGAGAACCATGCAATTTTATTTTTTATTTTTTTTCAAAATATTGAAAATTCATTAAATAGTCCCAAATTTTGGAACGACGAGATTACAAGTACCAATATTCATCCAAACTTAGAATGACCAAAACATACTCAATACAACTAAATCTTGTTCTCAAAAGAGAAACGAGCAATGATGGTAAGATGGAATATCAAAACAATTTCCAATTATGAGAATGGCAAGACACTTCGAAGATTCAACCAATGCATAATTTTGTTTTCCTCACTCAAAGTTTAAACTCCAAAAGGTCAAGCCTCCGTCATAACCACGAATATCTTAGTTGTACAACATTGTTTCTCTTATTGAGCACGAATGTGATTATTTGTGTTGTACAATTTACTAATATGTGGATAGTATGTAAACTATATAAATTACTAACAGATATCAGGATTTGTTACAATCTGTATATGTTACTATAATTGTGCGAGTAAGTAAATATTATGTCATTTTAATTATATATGAAATTGAACACATATTACGATTTTTTCTCCATTAAGATGAATGATATTTCTGCAATGCAACAGTTATATTATATTTAAGAACACGTATTACAATGTTTTCTACAAGAACCCTTATGATTAAAGAACACAAAATTCCTATTCTAAGGCTTCAAATCATGTGGTTCTATTAAAGGAGATGAGAGGAGCTTAATGAACTAATTGGGAACAGAAGGATCACAGTGGGGAACTCCAAGCATTGACCTCCCCAAATGATGTGACAAAGCCACTTACATTGCAATCGGCACTCGTTACTCCATCATTCTGAGGAATTGCAAGATGTTCATAGCTAGGAACTTCCCAAATCAAATTGGAGGCGAAAATCAAGAAACATAGCACCAACAAGTGCCAAGGCACTGCACATTTGGGGGTTGAATGTCATACAATGTGCTCTTGTTTTGGCTATTAATGACCCAAGAACCCTAATGTATGCTTGAAAATAGACACAAATGCATGAGAGCCTCCGAAGGAGCATATAACAATCCATGAAATGCCATAACAATTTCAATTTCATAATCAATTAATGTAGCTGTGGAAGAGTGGCAACATCTACGAAACATTATTTATAGGCCAAACGATTATGCTGTCGCATGATTAATTATTATTTTAGTGTCATATAGGCACGTGTGAGTGAATAGTAGCCTCACCTTAATGCTGCAGACACGTGACTGAAGATAATCAACAAGTCAATTAAGACAGTTGACACATGAAGCCACCGTAAAGGGCATTACTTTCCAATACTCCGTGCCCTCGTTGTCTGTGGCTTGCGCCTTTCATGCGCGTTCTTCGCGCTTTCATTGTTTATGGTCGACGCCTTCATCCGCCCTCTCCGCGCCATTTGAATTTGTGACTCGTGTTTGATGGTGTGCGGTCCATTATTGTTGCCTCGCATGAATATAGGCACATGGAATCCTGCCAATACCGAACACACACCAACAAACGTTCGACACCTATGAAAAAACTGTAGAGACGTTCATCAAGGGAATATTTTTTACATGCAGGACATCTACATGTCAGTTAGTGAACACAGTAACCTGAAGACACGGAACACACACCCTGAAAGAAGGCCGAACCTGAAAGCGCGAAACACACAACCTAAAGGCACATAACACATACCCTAAAAGCGCGGAACACACAAACTTAGGGTGCAGGTCACACACATATATGTGCGGAACACATATGTAATTCTTAACCACCGAATAACAAACAAAATTTCTCATTTCCTATAAACCATTCTTCCTATGCCAACCCCAAACCCAAACCAAGATACAAGCACGAACCCATTTCCTAGACAATCTATGCATATGAATGTCCAAAACCTACATCAAACATAACCTTTATATCATATTTCAAAGGACATTCTTACCTCCAACCATGAAGTGGACCACAAAGAAGTGTCAACTTACCTTCAAAGATAAACAACAAGAGTGTTTGTAAGATACAAGAGTGTTGGTGAGAGAAAGAATGTAGATGATAGATGAGACTGAACAGCCCACACTTGAGACTCGACGAAAGTGGAAGGGAGGAAAGGAGAGTGAACGATTCGCGCACTTGAGTGTCAAGTAGGGGGAATGAGATCAAACGACAAGGAAGAAGAAACGAAGGAGAATGGAGGACAGGGAAGGAAAGAAATACTTTTTGAAATGAATAATAAGAGAGAGAAATACTTGTTCAAAAGCTTTTAATGAAGGGCAGTATAGACTTTTTTAGCTAGGGAGGTACTACAAAACATGAGTTCAATTTTTTGGTGCCAGTTAAACATTTACTCAGTTTTTTAGTGCTATTTGGCGTCATTTACTCAACAGTAAATAAGTAATAATTTGGTTTGGCATTACCATCGAACCATTGTCCTTCACATACACCAAACAACATTCAACAATACAATAATTAATTGTATTTCTTTGTTACATCTATCATCAATACATATGATTTGTCATAGTCAGAATTAACGACCACTATGAATATAAGCTCAAAACACTGAAAATTTGAAAGTGCCTTCATTTGCACATAATCGGGATAATTTGAAATTGAAATCATAATACGTTACTTACTTTAATTGCAGGAATGAGAATCGAAATTAACAATATTCTTATTTAGATGTTTACTTTATTTTGAAATCGAAATAGATTAAGTTCAAATTACAAAAATGTCCTTAGTTAAAATTATGTACTCCATTAGCATTTCTTTTAATAAGGGGTATACAAAACATTTTAATTTGTAAAAAGGAATGTAAATAAGATTCTCAAGTGAGGTAAAACAAATGAGATTTTCATTCCACAACCTTAAATTCATATGAAACCCACAATTTTATTCTTATTACAGATTAATTTTAGAACAAGTAAACACCAACAATCGTTATCATTCCTTATTTTCATTCTTTAATCCATCAAGTAAACTTATCATGAAAGATTATAAAGGGAAGTACTTTACATTCAAGGGGAACTCAAATTTTACTGATGATACTTTCTCTTTTATTTGCCTCCATATCATACAATGAAATTACATTACATTTATAGACCCCGTTACAAATTATGTTGCAAGATTATATCAGCACAAATAAAGACTTACCTGCATTAGACATTTTGTTGAACATGTCAAAATCTCAAGGACATTACCTAAGAGGGGCTATGTGATTGAAATCGACTCTAGAAGAGAATCTAGATACTCTTTAAGCTTCACCTTTGTTATTGCACCTTCCCTCCTGCTTTCAGGAACTTCCTTTCCGCTCTTGAAGAGAATCAAAGTTGGCAATCCATAAACTTTGTATTCTTCAATTAACTGTGGATTTGCATCATGATCGATCTTTACAACCACCAACCTGTCTCCATATTCCTAATCAAACGAAAGAGATTCATATTAGAGAATTATCTTATGTAATACTATACTACAGTTGATATATTACCAGCTAACTAATCATGAGAAAAGTATCCATTCCATTCATGCCATCAACTACACAAGAAGATATTATATAAATCATTATAGTAGTGCAGACACTTTTCCACATTGAGCAAATCATAGTGTGTTTTTCAAACACCGATCTGATCAAAACTTAAAAAGTAAGGAATTTAATACAACTCCTGCCAAGATGAGTAGATGCAAAGTAAGTTTCCATCTGCACAACACATTAGCATATATAGATATACTAATCTGAGGTAGTGGGCTAGTAGTTCAGTTATTGGGGTCATTATGCTATAAGTGCTATATAATATTCTGCTCCGGCAATAACACTTCATTTCATTCATCAATTCTTCTTCAGCAATCCATAAACTTCCACAAGTTGTCACCAACAACATAAAAAACGCCATAGTGATTGACCTATTTACCCTCCACAATACATCCTCTTTGACATCAACTAAAGTATGCTACTTTTGTTTGTTAACAAACTCCCTTTTCAATAGCCCATCAAACTAGTGCATTTAAAAAACATAGAAAATCACACTAGTACATCACCAATCTGGTGGCGACTCAATCCAACAAATACTGGAGATATTTTTCCTTTACAAGACCCAAAAATCCCTTTAGGAAACCTCTCAGTCTTAATGAAACTTATATACTGTCACGGGGATCAAGTTCAGCAACCCTTGGCTGTGTATCATCAGTAGCTCAAGAGTTTCATCTAATGGGACACTAACTGCAGAATGCTCAGATATGAGTCCACAACTAGTCAAAAAGGTGTTTACTTCATTCATTGTGTCAACTGAATTATTACAAGCAAATTCAGCTGCATTATGATAGAATTCCACATCTTCACAAAAGGCATCTCAATGTATACCCAAACTCAACATATGGTTTAATAGCTTCATCTGGCCATCAGTTTGTCAATGCTTGTCATCAGAGTAAAATAAAAGGCCTTCAATCTTAAGCCACAAGATCCTCTATGAAGTATTGTCAATTATGAACTTGACACTCAATCAGATTGCATGGATGACAGACCATGAAATGGCAATATCCTTTGAAAAATATTCAGAAAAATATAATGTAGCATAGGAAGTCTTTATGCAAAGATTTATCAACTGAAAAATAATGGTCAACCATAACAAAGATATTCTAATGCCACTTTGTTGTCTTCGGACGTTCCAATTGAAAATCCATACTCAAATGCACCAAGAAGACTCTAGCTCAGCCAACAGCATCTTGAAACCAGTATATCTTAGAGCCTCCATGACCATACTAGCATTCTTGACAGAGAGCCTCAATTAGCATATTTAATACCTTGTCTCTTCCAAAATGTCACCTTAAACCATCTCCATAGAATGCACAACTAATTAATTGAATAAGCACTAATAATGCAGCTTATATCAGCATACTTACACATATTGAATCTTGTAATGTGCAGTAAACTAGCTACAATATGTGCCACTTCTGTACAGGTTTTTCAAATTTTTGAAACCTGTGACTTTAATTGTGATCACTAATGCAGCCCATTCAGAGCCTTTTTTTTTTTTTTTTTTTGAAACAATCATCCAAATTAACAAACCCAAAAGAAGTAAAATCAAGCAAAACATCTTGCCACACCTGGTCTCTCTCCTAGAAGAGACAGATAAGGAAGCTAGATTATGTCCCTTAGCATTACCCTGTTCTCCATTCAGAGTCTTTCATTTAACAATACTCACTACAGAACAGTACGATTATGACACTCAAAAACTTCATATTAAGCACATATACAATCTAAGTATCTAACATATAGGTCTGCAACCAATATCTTGACTGTCCACTTAAAAATTTTTAAGAGTTCCAAAGCAATTAAATTGCTGCCTTAGATTAGAGGAGGTATTACATGCAAACTAGGATTCTCTCCTAGCCTTTTTCTTTAGCTAGACTTTTTATAATTTAGTGATATATCAGCATAAAAGATAATTGATAGTTAGGATTGTTACATTTTTTTTCTCTTTCATGCATCACTCTACCTCCAATTTTTCTTATAGTAAAAAATAGGAATAATCTTATTTTCCTCTTATAATTTGATATAATGTCAAAGTCTCCAATATTTTTAAAAATTGCTAATATCTCTTTTGTCAATTTAAGAATTAGATCAAATATACATGTAGTTTATCAAAATAACTAAAAAATTTCTTGTCGTCAAAGTTGTTTTTGAATATCAAAATAACAAAACCATAAGGATATTTTAACCATTTTGATCATTTCAACAATGACAGAGGCAAAATGGGATTCTTCGAAACTACCGTGGGTAATTAACAATTATGTCAACTCATTATGTGTTAGGTCTAGTGTGACGGATAACATTAAAAACGTAAAGAGGGTACAAGGGAACATGCATCTATAGACACCCAATATCACAAATGGCCTCAACATCAAGTGAAACTGCAGAATTGACATGTCATGACATGATTAACCATTCACTTACCTGAGCGATGGATTCCATAGCGGGAGCAATCAAGCGGCAAGGGCCACACCAATTGGCAACGAACTCGACGAGAACCGGACGATCAGATTTCAAGACCGTGTTTGGGAACTGGGTTTGGTTAATCTCAGTGATGCGACCAGAAGCAGCAGCGCAGGTGACGATGAATCTCGGAATGGCAGAAGCGGCGTTTGTAGTAGACGCTAATGATAGTTTATTAGTTGTTTGAGACCTGAACAGCAACTGATTCTTCGAAGACGTTGTTAAAGCAGTTGTCGTTGTCAGCAGCTTTGGTATGTGGTTTGAAGAGGAGTGTTGACGAATTGGAGATTTTCTGAAGAAGAGTGTTGAATTGGAGAGGATGACGGTATCCATTATTAAGCGATAATAGAGAGGTAGCAGAATCTTGAAGCAGCATCTTAGTACCAGCTGTATTATTTCTCAAGAGAGGCCGAGGAGCTCCGTCAATTCTCGTCCACAATAGACACCAATGGCCATGATGGATAGATCACGTGACATCACGTGACCTTTATAATTTTTCATTTTTCTTTTTTTAACTAAAATTAAAATGTATCAAAAAAAAACTTTTTTTTAACCTGTATCAAAAAAATCTTTTTTTTAAGTGATCTATTAAAAAAAATGAAAAGAAAAGAAAAGACAATGTCAAATATAACATGTTACCATTAGGGATAATATGTCGGATCAAACTTAGATCTATCCGTTTCAAATTTGAAAAACTATTTTGAGTGAATTATTTCATATTTGATTCAATAATTTGAATTAGTTTTTTTTTTTTATTCTAAATCTAAACTTATCCGGGACGAGATGCTTTATATTTAATTGAGAAAAATTTAATTTAATTTTTAAAATATCAAAAATTATCATGTTTTCAAAATTCTTTTAAAAATAATTTTTTTCATCTTTAAATTTTTTAAACCTCTTTAAAAACTCCAATCGGTCAATCAATCAACAGTTAAGAAAGATAGAAAGTTTGAGTACGAAGGGTGTTTTTGATATTTTTCAAAAGAGAACCAGGATTATAACAAGTTGAGATTAAAATGAATATATATATATATATATATATGAAAATGGAAAACCATACCCCATCGTTTTCTCTTCTCTAAATCTAGTACCACCCACCCTCCTAAGATTCCTTGAAGAGTTATTAGAGTTAGCAATAAAGTAGCTGAGATGAGAAGGAAGAAGATGCAGATGGGATAGTTGAAGAAGAGACCAATTTGGTTAAAAAAATTTTAAAGAAAAATAAAAAGTTGCAATCTGGGTTCGAACCCAGATCTTCATCTGGGTTCAAACCCAGATTGGTTGAAGAAGAAGAAGACGGGGTTGGTTGAAAAAGAGATGATTTGGTTAAAGAAGAAGAAGACGGCGAGATAGAGACTGATTTGGTTGAAAAAGAAGACGGGTAGATTATGGGTTTTGGTTGAAGGAGAGATGGGGTGGGGTTATGGTTGAAGTAGGGATGGGACGGTGGTTGTTATTGGCTGTAGTGTTGGTATTAGTGAAGGTGTACATGAGAAGATAAACAGTTCTTATGCTGAAGCTCTGATTGTAGGAAGACAAAGCTTTCTGCAACCACTTGTCGTCGATGAAATCGCTCCCATCCTGATCCGCCACTTTGAAGCACGCAATGATGTTCGAATTAGTGCCCAACGGGAAAGTCCAACGGCATCAGAAACGCGAATGAGTTGATACGGGTCTCCTGCTCGAGGGTAGTTCATTGGAGGCGACGGTGTGTATCCTCAACCTGCTGCATGCAGATGCACCGCGTATCCTCCGGAGACAGCAGGGGGAGGCGGCGCCTATCCAACAGGAGGAGGCGGCGTAAGGTGTGGATGAAGGTTGGGGGTGCGGTGAGTGGAAGGGGCGACGTATCGCTGAGCAGTGGCTCTTATTTTTTATTTTTATTTTTTAAATCTGTTTTTTTAAGTTATTGTTTAATTTAAAAACAACAATAATCATAAATTTAAAAAATAATAATCATATTACTGAACACATGTCAATTTTTTATTAATCGAATAACGTGTAATATGTTGGTGCCATTAGGGACAAAACGGTCATTTTAGATAATAAAAGGCAATTGAGTCTTTTTATTTTTCTGGTGGGTTTGATCATCTGTCGATTAACAGATTGAAGTTTCTTTAAAAAGTTTGAAAAAATTTAAGGATTAAAACAATTATTTTCAAATGACTTTTAAAAACCTGATAATTTTAGATACCTTAAAAATTAAAATAAAATTTTCCCTATTTGATTCAATAATAATAATAATAATAATATAAAGTGAGTAACTGAGTCAAAATAGATCAAAAGTATTTTATTTAAGTTAGACTTAATTCTAAACCAAATAAAAAAAAAAAAAATTTGATCTAGACCCAATTTTAATGCTCTATATTTGTCCCAAACATACAAGGGCTTCATAAACATTGGTTGGATTGAAGATCTTTTTTTCCATCCTTAGTTACAATTAAGGGTGGACACAAGTCGGTTACGTCGAT
This sequence comes from Litchi chinensis, assembly GCA_019925255.1. Taxonomy (NCBI): domain Eukaryota; kingdom Viridiplantae; phylum Streptophyta; class Magnoliopsida; order Sapindales; family Sapindaceae; genus Litchi; species Litchi chinensis. Next base: position 21,707,955 of record CM034474.1, read on the forward strand.
TTTGGAAAAAATCAATCTAAAACAGACATAAATTGATTTTCAGAATTGAAGACTGACCCGACCCAAACTGATGGTAAAACTCAACATAAACTGTTTTGTTCGAATTGGTTCAGTTCAGGTAAATTTATATCGATTTGGGCCTGTAAACGGGGTTTCAGTAAACAAACAGGTCCAATGAAAACATAAAAGAAAACTTAAGCCTATTAGACAATAATAACCCCCACCAACTCACTAGTCAATGCTTCTTCACTACCACCTATCGGTCCCCTCTTATTCTTCTCTCTCCATCCTTAACCTCTATCTTCTTCTCTCTCTACATCACCAACCCGTAACCAATAGTATCATCACCATAAATACCATCACTTCATCACCAACCAATATCTCCCCACTATAGAAGAGATCGACGTCGATCTCTTTCGATCAGCATATGACAACAAAAACAAAACTCCATAGTCAACCCACAAGATTCAAGACAACGACGACACAATAAAGGGAAGAAATATGACAGTGACAGCAAGAAAGAAAGGAAATGGAAGAAGGTAGTGACGAGAGAGAGAGAGAGAGAGAGAGAATGGCCAAGAGAGAAAAGGGGAGAGAGAATAGAAATGAGGTTTTGAGGTCGGCGATGGCTAGGTAATTTTGAGAGGAGAGGATTGAAGAGTGAACAGGTTTAGTTTTTATAAGTAAAGGTCGGTTTTTTTAGGTTGAGTCTGTCTTTTCAACCTAAAACCGACTCGTGACCAATTTTAATCAATTTTTGGGTTTTTAAACTGATTTGACTCAAATAACCAATAAAAATCGATAAATTCAAGTTGAGTTGGTTCAGGTCAAGTCAGACCAGGTAGGTCTTAGTTTTTTTGTCCATCCGTAGTTACAATATATCCTATCTATTATAACAACATTTAAAATGGTAAGTATTATGTCAACCTAAGAGGTTGATGGCATAGTTTTGTGGTAATCGATTTATTAACTAATTTCAACATCTTAATGTTTAATTTCATTCTCTTAAATAAAAACAAAAGTTGGTGTTATTTTTGCAAAAAGGTTGGTATCCAAGTTCTAAGACTTTAATTATATGTTTACTAATAAGGAATCAAAGATAAGAAAAAGTGAATTTAATTTCAAAAATTGAAATTTATTTTTTGTTTAAATTCAATTACATGGACCTAACATTAAAATTAAGAATTAAGTTATATTTCTTAATTGAATAATGAAATTCAAATCATTTTATTAATCATTTTCAATTAATATTTGTTATGAGTATTTTTTTTGGATTCAGTAAATAGACTGGTAAAAACCTGATAGAAGCTCAAAAAGTCAGTCCAATGAAGTGCCCCAACAGACAAGGCTCAAATTATCAACATCCAACTCATGCGAGCTCTACAGCTCACACCAATGAACTCGTATCATAGTCATCATTCACAGATCGTTGCTAGTATTGTACAGTTCGTGTCATGCACAGCTCGTTACTCAGAGCGAGGTCAAGCTTGGGATCGTTTAAGTCAGTTTACAGCACGCCCAATGACCAGTTAGTTAAGGAAATCTTCTAGAAAAGGCAGTAACCCAAATTGATCGTGATTCTTCAATCAGAATTGGAAATAAATTCAAATTTAAACTTGGTAAACGTGATCCCTGATTTAACAAAACAGTTTCCTGATTTGGTGCTAACCGATTAGGAAGTGTAGTTAATGCGAAATTCTTTTCATATTTTATCTTAATTTAAATTGTAAATGTCTCTCTATCTACAAATAGAGGCTGAAAGTCATTATAACACCATAAAAACACTTTTAAGTAATATAATACTATTTCTCTGTAGAATTATTGAGAGGAATAGTCGTGAACGTAAGTACACTTACTAAACCATGTTAAAAATCTTCTTGTGTGTTGTTTTTGTTCTCTGCCTTCTACTTTTCTTGTGTTTTCTATTTTGCTTTACATTGATTGCAGGTATTGGGCTATGAACTCTCATCGACCAGAAATCAATGTCGACATTTTGGCACTAGAAGGAGGGCCCAAACTACAATCTGTCTTGCTACAATTCTTCAATTTTTGACAGGCATGGCGAGAACAAAAATAACCAGATATGTGGGCTCACAGGCTGACCAAGCAGAGAGTCAGACCAGTCAACACCAACGTGATGCGCAGTAAGTGGAAGACGCGCTCATGCCCGCAATAGGCACGTCTCATGGTTAGGCAGTTGGTGCTACAGTAAGCATGCCTCCCTTGCTCCCTTGCCAACCGGTGCCAATCGTCTTAACTGAGGGACAACAAGCGTGACATCAAAGGCAAGAGACGTTGGAGGCTACTATCAGACAACTTACAGATGTCGTAAATGCATTGGTACGGGCCCAAGCGCAAAACGCGCCCAGGATCGGAGCTACTGCTCCAAGGCAAGCGTATCCACAGCGTGAAGCAATGTAGGTGCCCAAAAGGCTAGTAAGGGAGGTATCACGATCTACCGGTTTAGTTCACTCTTCCAATTCACGCTCTAGAGCTGGAGGTCGTCGTGCTCACGAGGAAAGAGAAGTTGTGCGCCATGCAAGTCTAGTGATAAGGGCGAGTCCGGATGGAAGCCGCCGTGTAGAAGCTAGCTATAATAGAGTCTGAGCTGCATTTCGGCGTAATGAGGACGAGGTAAATGATTAGCGACATTTAAGGTCATATTAAGCTGGTGGCTCGTTCAGAGAGAGCCAGAGATATGAATTAGAACGCCGTTCTCCAGGTCGTGATTACAGAAGGAGACACGGGCCCCGAGATCCATAAGTAGATGAACTTTTTCAGAGGGTCCAGCAGCTTAAAGCGTGACCTAGTGCCCAGGACCAGCGTGAGCATTATGGAGAAAGGACTCCATTTATCAGGGAGATCGAGACGCAGCCTCTCCCTCACAGGTTTAAAGTCCCAAGTATCCAGCAGTACAATAAGGACAACGACCCCTATGATCACCTTGACGCATTTAATGTCTAAATGGATCTATAGACAGACAACCTGTTGGTGAAGTGCTGCGTCTTTCCAGCCACCTTGGGGGACATTCTGCTAACTTGGTTTAAGAATCTCCCAGCTCGTAGCATAGTAAGTTGGGAAGATTGCCAGTAGAAGTTTGTTAGCCAGTATAGGGCTTTGAGGAGGCAGCTCGCGCCATCCTGCCATCTAGCCACTTGCTTTCAGCTTCAGAACGAATCATTGAAAGATTACAACATTAGGTTCAAATGTGAGGTCGCCAATGTGGAGAGCCCATCGGACGAAAGTATTTTGATTGTGATCTCGATCGGGTTGCGCAAGGATGGGAAATTGTATGAGAGCATTTACAAGTCTCCGGTAAAGGATCTGAGAGAATTCTATGAGCAAGCTACGAAGGAGATTAGATGTGAGGAAACTTTCAGCCCTAAGAAGTCCAATCAGAAAAACGAAATGGGCAGTTCCAGCCAGTCGAAAAAGAGATGTAATGGTAGGAATGAAGGAGAAAGTTAAGGCAGTAATTTAAGCAACCAGATTACTAAAAAGGCTCGAAGAGAGCCCATGAATGAACGACTTCAATGTCAAGGTCGCTATGGCAGTTACAACATCTTGTCAGATTCATAGGACAGAATTTTTACAGCAGAAAGGAACAGGAAAGATTTTGAAAAGTCTAATCCTTTGAGAGCCCTTGTTGAGCACAGAGATAGAAGTAAGTTTTGTGCTTATCTCAACGAGGTCGAGCACAATAGTTCTGATTGTTCGGTGTTAAAAGACGTCATCGAAAGGTTGATCAAAAGAGGTCACTTAAGAGATTACGTGATAAGACCAGCATATTCGCGACCTCTGAGACAACGACCTCAGCAGCAACAATAACAAGCACAGTAGCAGCCCCAGCAAGCTCCCGAGTCAGAGCACGAACCTGCAGTAAGGATAATTTTTACTATTCATGGTGGCCCTCATATCATAGATGCATCAAACAGGTCGTATAAGAGGTATGTTTGGGAAGCAAATCATGCCCTACAAGTCAGTGGGTCGGAGGGACCTACGAAGAAGGCGAGGACGACCTCGGATGATATTGTGTTCACCCAAAAAGATGCTAGAAACATGGTTTGGCCTCACAATGATATACTTGTCATCCGAGCCAAAATCAATAATATGGAAGTGCGACGAATCATGAATGACATCAAAAGCTCGGTCAACGTCATGTACAGGAATTACTTCGACCATATGGGACTAAGAGCAGAGCAATTGAAACCTTCCACAAAGCCTCTTTATGGCTTCACTAGAGATGTCATCACACCAGTGGGCCAGATTAAGTTGTCACTCACACTCGGGGAAGCAAGTCGTCAAGTTACTGTATTGATAGATTTTTTTATCATTGATTGTCCATCAACCTACAATGTGGTCCTAGGAAGACTTGCAATGAACGACCTAGACGTAGTCACTTCAACCAGGACTCTTACAATCATGTTTCCAACCCCTAATGATGGTGAATGTGTTCGGGGAGAGCAGCACTTAGCCAAACGCTGTTATAAAGATGCTGTGAAAATGGGCGTTAGAAGAAAGAAGGTGAACGTAGTTTCGGAGGGCGAGCCACGAGCTATAAGTGAAAAGAGGGTTAGTCATGATCTTGACCCTCTCGAGGTAGATGCAAACCGAGCCATTGGGCCAGTCGAAGAGTTGAAGGATGTTCAAGTCAGCAAAGTAGATCCTGAGAGGTGCTTGAAATTGGGAAGAGGTTTAGCTCCAGAAGTAAGAGCCCAGCTCATTGACTTTCTAAAGGCGAACTTGGATGTTTTTGCTTGGAATCATGAAGATATGGTGAGGATAGACCCTAAGGTCATATTGCACAAGTTGAACATCGATTCCCACCTAGGCCAGTTCGCCAAAAAAAGAGACCGATGATCGGGGAACGCTACTTTGCGTTGAAAGAAGAGGTAGACAAGCTGTTGACAAACAAGTTTATCCGCGAAGCTTACTACACGACTTAGGTCGCCAATCCTATGCTAGTAAAAAAGAAAAATGGGAAGTGGAGAACTTGTATAGGCTTCACAGATTTAAACAAGGCGTGCCCAAATGATAGTTTCCCCTTGCCTAGAATAGATTAGCTCGTAGATGCAACGGTTGGCCATCAGCTCCTGAGCTTCATAGATGCATACTCGAGCTATAACCAGATTCCCATGAATCCCGAAGACGAAGAACACACCTCGTTTGTAACTGATCGCGGCTTGTACTGCTACAAGGTGATGTCATTCGGGTTGAAGAACACAGGAGCGACCTACCAATGCTTGGTGAATATGATGTTTGAAGAGCAAATTGGGAAGACCATGAAGGTCTACGTAGATGATATGTTGGTGAAATCCAAGCAGGTAAATGATTATGTGAGCGACCTGGAGGAAATGTTCCAGATTCTAAGGAGCTACTAGATGAAGTTGAACCCACATAAGTGTGCATTTGGGGTAGCCTCTAGGAAATTTCTTGGTTTCATGGTGAATAGTAGAGGCATTGAGGTCAATCCAGAGAAGATCACAACATTGATTGATATGAGGTCTCCTACTCAGGTGAAGGACGTGTAAAGTCTTAATGGCCAAGTTGCGGCACTTAGCAGGTTTATCTCGAATGCTATAGATAAGTGTATCCCGTTCTTTGATGTTTTGAAGAAGGCAAAGAACTTTGAGTGGACTGAACAATGTGAGGTAACTTTCCAACAATTGAATGAGTATATGGGATGAGCTCCAATCCTTTCCAAGCTCAAAGAAGGAGAAAAGCTCATTCTATACTTGGGAGTATCTCAGTAGGCTTTGAGTGTTGCTTTGGTGAGAGAGGAAGAAAAGACACAGCTCCCTGTGTATTATGTAAGTAAAAGGTTGCATGATGTTGAAACCAAGTACTCGCAGATGGAGAAGCTCGTCTATTGCCTGGTAGTCGCATTAAGGAAGTTACTTCCTTATTTTCAAGCCCACACAATCGAAGTCCTCAACCAGTATCCACTAAAGTAGGTCCTTTAAAAAGCAGATACCTTAGGTCGCTTGCTTAAATGGGCAGTAGAGCTCGCACAGTTTGACATTCAGTTTAAGCCAAGAACGGCCATCAAAGCTCAAGCTCTAGCAGATTTTATTGCAGAATTTACTAGGCCCATAGATTATGAAACTGAATCTTCTAAAGGCCCGACCTGGGAGTTATACATTGATGGGTCATCTAGCGAGCAAAAAGCCTGAGCTGGAATTTTGTTAATCAGTTCTGAAGGTCATAAAATCCTTTGCGCTTTGAGGTTTGGTTTCCAGGCTACCAATAATGAAGCTAAGTATGAAGCATTGTTTGCAAGTCTTAGTCTAGCTAGGGAGATGCAAGCTGAACGATTAAGGGTTTTCAGCGATTCTCAGCTCGTGGTCTACTATATACGAGGGGAGTATTAGACCAGAGGACCCAAGATGGCTATACATATTCAAAAGGTCTATGAGATGCTAAGTATTTTTCAAAAATATGAGGTGAGGTGAAGCAGATCCTACGAACTCAGAACTCATATATGGATGCATAGCTCGCTTGGCAACTATTCGAGATGTAGACTTTTTAGGGGCAATCCCAATGGAGTTTCTACCAGCTCCAAGCACAAAAAAGAAAGATTCAATAATGGCCATAGCATTACAGCCTAACTTCTGGATGGACCCGATTTTGAGTTACTTGCAGGATGGAAAGTTGCCAAGTGACAGATTGGAAGCACGACACTTAGGAGCTAAGACAGCCCGGTATTGTATCTATGATGACGTATTGTACAAGAAACGGTTCTCAACCCCGGTTTTAAGATGCATTGATGGCTAGGATTGTGAGACTGTGATGAAATAGATACACGAGTGCCATTGTGGAAATCATACTGAGGGGCTGTTTCTGGCTTACAAGGCACTTCGACAAAGATTCTATTGGCCTACTATGAAGCAAGATGCCATCAACCTAGTCAAGAAGTGTGATAAGTGTCAAAGGTTCGCTCAGATTCCACGAGTTCCACCAGTCTATCTCCAACAAATGGTGAGCCCATGACCCTTTGCGATATGAGGAATTGATCTGATTAGGCCACTACCAAAGCTCGTGGAAGATGCAATGTAACACTCTCCACCTGATTCCTATTCGGAGAGAAACCCGAGTTGGAAGATGCTACCTTAATCGGTTTATTTGTTATTAATTTACATATATACACTACAATTTTTTTTTTCTCAAAAATCCAGCAGAGTTTCTTTTGTTTTTCTGAAAAACTCAAAATTTTAAAACCTGCAAATTTCAAATAAACACTTCTAAAATACATTATTTTCTCAACTTCCATTTCGGACTCTCCGTCTGACTCCAAAGTCACTTCGCCAAACAAACATTTATAACCACAACATTTAATAAAAATCATATTCATCAAAATTAAAAATAAATCAAATGATAATTAAAAATTTTCTTTACAAAATTATTTTACAAATCAAAAACCTTCTTTGCTACAACTTATACATATTATTATTTATAAAATCTCGTAAATCTATATACATGTAAATGCATTTCTATATACTCAAACACCATTGTACAATACTAAAAGTAAAACTATCAAGGATGGAGAGATGTGACTTGCAAAAACGCAGCAGCTGTCTTCTCGTCTATCCTTATCTATAGTGTCCAAATTCAACTTACGCGTGGAAAATCTAACGCGCTAAGTATTTTTATTTAGTGGGTGTACACTAAATTTAAATTTTGTCAATTTCAAAGATACAAGATTTTTAAAACAAGATTTCATAATTATCAAATTTTCACAATAAATCATAAAGAGATCAATTTACTAGTAAACGCATATATATGAAATGCCTAAAAGTCATTTTTCAAATATGACCCTACAAAACCAAAATTGTACTATTTTCAAATATTTGTAAGGAAACACAATAAAAATTTTAAATACTCTTTTCGTTAAACATTATCGTACTGTCAAACAAAATTTTCCTAAATCTCAAACTTTTATCAAACTTCACAAATACATTAATTTACTAGTAATTGCACATATAAAACAATTAATTTAACTTCTTCATTTTGCAAAATACCATAGAGTAATACACTCTTTTCACACATTCTCAAAATACTATAATAATCCATAAAGAAATCCCTTTATTAATAAAGCTCACATAAAACACATAAAAGACGTTTCCAAGCATATTCACATGATTTCTTCGAATTTTTATAATAAATCACAATGGAAACACGTTATTAACAATTATCCATATAAAATACATAAAACTTATTGTTCAAGCATATCTCTACGATTTCACTTTATATTTTTCAGCGCCCTTTGTAAATTCTAACACGATACCATAGACTGGAAACGAGTTTTCCGACATCGGACACTCAATGACTACCCGTCGGATCTCATTTCACATATCACATAAATTCTGGGACCGGACACTCGGTACCTCGCAAGGTCCATGAATTTCATATCAACATATATAACCAAATCAGCGTAGTACTGCTATAATCACCCTATTAGAATGCCAACTACCAATCCCCACCTACCAATGTTCAGATTTACTCGGGCCCTTATAATTTCATTTATTATAAAAAATTTCATATTTTCACAACTTTCCTTTCTCAACAAAAATTCTCATTCGGAAAAACTCTGAATACTTTTTCAATCAATATATATATATATATATATTTTTTTATTTATTCAAAGTATTATTATAAGCATCACAACACATCATTTTTCATTTAAAAGTTACTCATCAATCTTATCAAAACTATTGTGTCCTTCTTCCGATAAATATTCAGTCAAGGCACTAATTTGTCCATTACCTTCCGTTTATTTTTATTTTTATTCGAAAGTCATTAAAATCATATTCAAACAAACTTTTATTTCAATTTTTCAAAATAATATCACAATAACCCCAAATTCTTTATTCGAACAATACACACTTTTTCACAAATTTTTCAAAATTTAAATATCAAATACTACAAAAATAATTTATAACATAATTCACACATTTTTATGGAATCTATTCAATTAAAACGTAATAAACTTATATATTAAACTAAACCAAAACTTCTACTAATAAAAATGAATTTTTAAGATAAGTGTACACCAACCTTTTGGACACTTTTTATAGCTTATTCACTCACATAACTCATTTGCTTATTTCTCGATCTAAAATGAGTTCTCCTTTGATTTTCTTATTATCCTAGATCCACCCTAAAATCACACAAAACTTAATTTATAACTCATAAAAAAATAAATTAATTTTCTAGAATCCAAATCTTATTAAAATAAATTGACTTATCTGAATAATCAGGTACCAAAAAAATTTCCTTTCTCTCTTTTTTCTTTACTTCATCCTGGCTTCTCCTTCCCTTTTTTTTTTCTCCTTCTTCCCGCCGCTGCCCGATTCTACTCTCTGATTTCTTCTATTCCAATCCACAACTATAACTACATATATATAAACAATAAGCCACCGCCTCTTCTATTTATTCATTTATTAATTTTATTAATTTATTTATTTATTTTTTGGTTCTGCTGCCGAGATACACCTTATTCTCTCTCTTTTTTTATGTTATTATTATTTTTTTGTTCTTCTTTCAATCAGCAACCCCACACACACACACACACATATATATATATATATATATATATATATATATATAGTTTTTCTTTTATTTCAATGGGACCCACGACCTTTAACATATATATTTTTTTTGTTGGGCCCCCCACTAACTTTTATAATAATTATTATTATATTTATTATTTTAAAATAAAACTTAACCACCGATTTTTTTTCCAACATATGAAAATTTTCATTTTAACCCCTTTACCTTTTTTTTTTCTTTTAATTCAACTTTCTGGATTTCTTTCAAAAATATCCTCTAACTAGGATACTTATCCACAAACTTTTGTACTTAGAAAATTGAAACTGAACCAAATTAATAACAACAAATTACGTTTCAATTAATCTCTTGGGTCCAGTTAAATTGGGCAACTACAAAAATATCCTTATACATGTCTTTTACAATTAAATATAATCATGTCATTTTTAACATCTTATTCTTGATCCCCCTTTTTTTTTTTCTTCCAATTCAATCATCTAAAAGTCACAATTTAAATCCCAAAATCTACCACACAATTTTTTAAATTCATACTCAATTTACAATTCTCTTATGCCACATGTCACATTTCTATGGTTGCTTACCCCACATATCTATAATTTCTTATCTCTTTTGATTTGATTTTTCCAAGATGCCCAGATTCAGCTTTTCTGAGACTTTTTCGAAATCCTTTCAAAATTCATCGGGACCTATATTCGGACTGCGTACATATTCCTAGTAACCTCGGTGATTCTTAAAAGTCATTCCATGTCCCTTTTCAGCTTTCCGCTAAATTCACTAAATCGCCTCCAACGATTTCTAGATTAATTCTATTTTCATCCGAATCTCCTTCAAAAGTGTCGTTTAAGTTTTTAAAATACTTCTAGAGCATTTTGACACTTCTCTAAATTTTTAAATTTTTTTTTTCGAATTTCCGATTGGATCCGAAACTACTCTATTTTATCTCAAACGGACTCATTTTTTTATCCGTTTCAGTTTCCTTAGACTCTATTACTTATTCCAGAGCTTTTTGACTTCAGAGTCTGTTTTCTGAAAAATTTACTATTCACACGGATACTATTCCGTCCGAAAATATTATTCATCCGAAAACCACTATTCATCTCAAAAATACTATTCATCTTGATATATTCTCATTCCTCTTAAATAGAGAAAAATTCGGAGCGTTACATGCAAGCATGCTGTGATCACTGTGGATTATTTCATTAAGTGGGCAGAAGCTAAGGAGTTAGCAGAAATTTTCACAGCGAAGATTGAAAAATTTGTATGGAATAATATTATCAGTAGGTTTGGGGTTCCACAGCAGATTGTGACAAATAATGGGACCCAGTTCAGTAGCGACCAGTTTCTCAAATTCTGTAATGACTTGAAGATCGTCAAGAACTTTTCAGCAGTAGATCATCCACAAGTCAATGGCTAGGTCGAAGCTGTAAATAAAGCAGACTTTGAAGATGAAGCTGGAGGTGAAGAAAGGAGCATGGGTGGACGAGCTACAAAAAGTGTTGTAGGCTTATAGGACCACAACTTGCAGCACCACAAGCGAAACGCCATTTTCAATGGTGTGCGGATCCAAGGTCATGATCCCAGCAGAGCTAGAAGTGACCTCGCAATGGAGAGTGACCTTCAATCTAGAGAATAACGACCAGCTACTTGCCACAAACCTAGACCTAATTAAAGAAGCAAGAGAAGAGGCACGATTAAGAGTAACAATCTATCAGCAAAGAATTGCGAGGTACTATAACAGAAAAGCTCGAGTTCAAAGTTTGATTGTGGTAGATCTGGTACTACACCTTATTTTGCCTGGAGCTCACAAAGCCAGTGATGGGTTCGTAGGCCTAAATTGGGAAGGTCCTTATGTGATTAAAGAGAACTTGGGAAATGGAGCTTATCGTCTAGCAAATGTGAATGGAGCTGAAGTCCCTCGAGCTTGGAACGCCGAGCATCTTTGTCCATATTATCGGTAACCTTTTGATTACATGTACTCAATTTGTAATTCAATTATTTCAAAAGTCAACGAAAGCTCCAAGTTCCTCATATTATTTGAGTGATTGCTCTAATAATTTACATGTTCTCCAAATTTTATGAGTTATTAAACTAGCAGATTCTATCCTATTAGCTCGTTGTCATGCCCACAGCTCGCCAAAATAAAGCTATGGCAGGCGAGGTTACGACCTCTGCATAGCTCTCGAAAAATATAGTTATGGCAGGCAAGGTTATGACCCTTGCATAGCTCGCCAAATTAAAAGTTATGGCAGGCGAAGTTACGATCCCTACATAGCCCGTAAAAAATAAAGTTATGGCAAGTGAGGTTACAACTCCCTACATAGCTCGCCAAAATACAATTATAGCAGGTGAGGTTACAACCTCTGCATAGTTCTCAAAAAATACAGCTGTGGCAGGCGAGGTTACGACCCCTGCATAGCCCGTAAAAATAAAGCTATGGCAAGCGAGGTTACGACCCCTGCATAGCTCGCCAAAATAAAGCTATAGCAGACGAGGTTATGACCCCTGCATAACTTGTCAACATTTTAATATGACAGTTAAGGTTTCGACCTACTGCCATCTCAGAAGATTTTATTAACTATGTTAAATCAAGTAATAACTTGAGCTATTACATCAACTTTACGATTTTAAGCCAGTTTATGTTACACATCGTTGAAATGATTAGCTCGCAAGAAATCCCACAACTTAGAAAATAAAAAATATATAGCAGCAAATGAAGATATTTAAGCACGCTCAACATACAAAATAAAGAAATTCCATTAAGTTCAAAAGGTCCATTACAAATTGAGATAAATGAAGTACAAGACTAAAACATAAACTCATAAGGTAAGGAACAAGGCGAGCTATTAGTTGTCTTGATCATGAGGAGTTGATCTCAAAAGAGAGTCATTACTAGAAGATGAACTAGAAAGTTCGGTAACTTGAGTGGGCTTGACCTGAGAGGTCGCACTGGGCAATTCCATTGTCAAGAGAAGCGCATCTGATACAACTGGAGATAACGTAGTTTCAGCTTTGAATCTCTCTACAACTCGGAGTCCCGTGTCGCCAAAGATAGAAAAATCCAGTTCAAGATAGGACGTCCACAAGGTGAAAAGGAAATTAATACCTGTCTCAACTTCAGTCTCATCTTTGGCTCTAGTGACCCTGCATTTCCATTTCCTTGGCCGATCTCTCTTTCAAAACCATGAAATCTACATAAGCGTCATCTACACGGCGATTAGCAGCCTCAGCTCGTCGCAGTGTAGCCTCTACTTGCTGCTCAGCCGCCTCAGCTCGCTTAGATACAACTTCTATTTGTTGTTCGGCAGCTTTAGCTCACTCTTCTGCAACCTCAGCCCGCTTCTCCGCAGTTTCAGCTCATTGTTCGAATTACTTTATCTCATCATTTGTCTTGCTTAATTCATCATCACAGTTACAAAGTAAGACGGTGAGATGCGACCTTGAAGTTTCATAGCAACCTTTTATGCGAGTCAGAGCTTCGTCAACTTCTTTTCTAGCTATGTTAGCATCCATTAGCTCGGCCTCATAAACTTTTTGACGCCTTCTACCATTCAGAGCCTCATCGGTTAAGGATTTAATTTCTTCCTTCGCTTTCTTCAGCTCGGTCTCCAATTTTGTTATTCGATGATCAGAGATTCGAGTTTCTTTCTTCTACTTTATTGCTACCAGAGCGATATAAAACTCTACAAGTTAGTATTTAATAAAGAAAGGAAACGAGAGACTAAAGGGAAGCAAGTTACTAGCATCCCATGCCAACCTAGATATTTGGCTAAGTCCAGACCACTAAGGGATTTATTTTCTAAGCTCCTCACATGGGTCAGCATGATGTCTGACCAGTTGTCAAGGAATGACCTTATATATCTTCAACCTGAACCATCTTCACGGTGTGGCTTGGTCAGTGAAGCAGCCTCATCAGCTTGTGCGACCTCAGGCTTCTTGCATTTATCTGCACGACGTCGTATAGTCGAGGTAGGACCACCTTGTGTCTTTTTCCTTTTACCCCTGGTGGCACCAGTTTGGGTTTGTTAAGACGAGACCTCAGATTGAACTTCTCCTACCTCAAGCTGCGAACTGGGGATGGGGCCTATGGAGGACTTATTATTGGTGCCGAAAATGAAACCTTGCTGGGAGCAGCAGTCGAAGGAGTTTTGGTTTTAGCAGGTCGCTTAGAGGGGTAGTTGAATGGGTTTCAATCTTAACAGGCCGCTTCTGAGGATACTTCAAAAGAGTGAGCTTTTCTATAATTGGAGCTCGTTCAAAGGAAGAAGCTGAAGCTGAAGCTGGTGCAGGAGCTGGTTGAGATGAATCTGTGGGCGAGGTACGAGCTGGAGCTGGAGCCGCTTGGTCAGGAGTTGGAATTGAAGCTGTCTAAGTAGTTGATGGAACCGCCCGAGCTGAAGTTGGAATTTTTGAGGGAGCAGGAGCAGGAGCAGCTTAATCTGAGGGTAAGGAAGGAGTGGACTCTTCCTCGCTGTCAGCTTCAAACATAGAAGGAAGATCTCTATCCCCCCCACCGCCGCTCCCTATGTCTCTTTTGTTGTTTAACAGCACGCAGTTGCAATGAGGAGCCAACCCGTAAGTACTAAGGAGGTCTCATCGAGCGCGTTGCTAAGAACCGTTTCGTTTGAATCCGCAAGCACCTTGAGGAATTCTTTCTCCTGAGTGCTGAGGATAGGCTTGTCCCCTTTGATGTCTACAAAACAGAGAATGTCAAAAAAAAAAAAAATTAATTTAGCTCGCGTGTGTTTTCCCCTTTATCTACCTGGACTTAGAACGAAAGAAAGATTGTCGAGATTTCTGATGGAAGGGTAGGAAATCCAAAACCAGCTCTTCTTATAGGCCCTGATGTTCGATTTGCCTTTTGCCTTTTGCCTCATCTCAAGGTAGGAGATCCTTATAATCTATTTGACGAGCTACGAGGTAATAGATCCCTTCTCGCATTCCATCTTTTACGCCATCAGAGCCTTTGATACTGAAAAGGTAGCTAAGAATTTTTGGAGTTGGAGGAGAAAGATTATTCCAAAGGAAAACCAAGGCCAAGAACGTTAGCTGCGAATACGAGTTCGGAGTCAGCTGGAACAGGAAGAGCTTGAGTCTGTTCAGAAATTCAATAAGGTAGGCAGGAATTTGAAACCGGAGCCCCGTGCCTTATGTGTTGGGTACTAATAGCGATGTACCCCTTGAGAGGATAGCATGTGTTGTCATCAGCAATTGTGGACATCACGTAACGACCTTTGGGAGTACGGTATTGAAAAACAATTCCCCTCATTTCAGTATAGTCTATATTAGAGAAATGATGAATGAACACTTCGTGAGCTCGCCTCTCCTCACGAGCTCGTCGTTCCTCCTCAAGTTGAATTGCTTCTGAATATGCCCGAGCTGCGAATCGCATAAAGGGAGTACAGTTAGATCGCAAAAAGCAGACCATGCTTAAATGTCTTAAAGTTTCCTAAGGAAATTCTTTGTTCTATAGATTGCAGATGCCACACAGATCGCTAATATAATGAGGGCTCGACCTATGAGAGAATGACCTATGATCTATAAACCAACAGATACCTAATATAACAGTTCGCATGCTAAGCAAGCTATAAACAGTAAACAAATCGCAAATAGGCAAACAACAAAATCAAACTAACAGGAAATGAAGAGTCGTGATAAATAAGAAACACAGAACCATAAAGATTCAATATTGGGAATATGAAGCGTTTAGAATGACAGCAACAACAAAATCAAAGAATACAATGCAACATCAACACAACGAAAACAAACTAGAAACCGAAAGCTTGAAGTTAAAGAAGGAACTTACCATGAATTTTCGTCGAAGACGGAAAGTATGGAGACTGAAAGTGAAGAGTTTGTGAAGAAATGGTGAAAAAACACAGCAAGAGAGACTTGGTGGCTGGAGAAGAAAATGACAAGTGAAAAAAAAAAAAAATCAAAGGGCTCCCCCTATTTATATAGATGATAGAGCTCGCGCCTTAGTCGTCTGATCTGGGTGTCGTATGACCACCTTAGATCCAATGGTGCAATGCGAGTTACGACTTTGTAATTATGCAACTGTCAATTGAAAGACGTGAGCATTAAATGTGCATGGCACGAGACGTACCAGTGCTGGTTTAGTTATCATCAAATGGTCGCCATGTGTCAGAACTGATGGGATATAATTTAAAAAGGCGCGAAATGGCAATTTAAAACAAGTTAGCTTTTACCAGCGAACTCAAGCTCTCAATTCGTAGAACGAACTGAGAGCTGAGGGACTGATGTTATGAGTATTTTTTCTGGATTCAACAAATCGATTAGTAAAAGCCTGATAGAAACCCAAAAATTCAGCCCAATGAAGTGGCCCAATAAACAAGGCTCAAATTATCAACATCCAACCCATGCAAGCTCTATAGCTCGCACCAGTGAGCTCGCATCACAGTCGTCATTCACAGATCATTACTAGTATTGAACAGTTCGCACCATGCACAGCTCGTTACTTAGAGTGAGGTCAAGCTCGAGATTGTCTAAGTTAGTTTACAGCTCACCTAGTGACTAATTAGTTAAATAAATCTTCCAGAAAATGCAGTAACCCAAATTGATCGTGATTCTTCCATAAGAATTGGAAACAAATTCAAATTTAAACTTGGTAAACGTGATCCCTAATTTAACCAAATAGTTTCCTGCTTTAGTGCTAACTGATTAGGAAGTATAATTAATACGAAATTCTTTTCCTATTTTATCTTAACTCAAATTGTAACCGTCTCTCCTTATAAATAGAGGCTAAAAGTCATTGTAACACACATTAAAACAATTTCAAGCAATATTATACTGTTTCTCTATAGAGTTAGTAAGAGGAACAGCCGTAGACGTATGCACACTTGCTGAATCACATTAAAAATCTTCTTGTGTGTTGTTTTTGTTCTCTGCCTTCTATTTTTCTTGTGTTTTCTGTTTTGCTTTACATTGATTGCAGGTATTGGACTGTGAACTCTCGTCGATAAGAAATCAACATCGACAATATAAATAATAAAAAAAAAACGATGAAGCAGAATTCTGCTCCATCTCTATTACTGAAGCAACCTTTGCTCCATATGATCGAGCAATGGCTCCATCGCTTCATCTTAGATAGAATCGCTGCATTTAAGATGGAGCAAACTATCCGGTCTCTATTGGATTTTCATTATTATTATGAATGAGATCTAGAAATTTCATATCTCATTCTTTTTTTAAAAAAAATATTAATTTAAGTTTTCAATTTATTTTTAAAAATAATTTTTGGTGTGATATGATAATTTATATTTTTAATATTTTAATATGTTTGTATTTATTTTTGTTCGATTAAAAAGTTCATATTACCTATTTTAAAAAAAATTTTAAAAAAAAGTTTATATTGCCCTTTTAATTTACTATTTTAAAAGTAAATTTTGCAAACTTTTGTTGGATAATTTATTTTATTTACTTATCTAGTATATTATGAAACGTTAAATTACTTTTTAATTATTATTTTAAAGGTTGATCAACAATTAGTCAAATAATGGTAGGGATATTGCTGCAATATTTATGAAACATCCAATAATATCAGTATAGAAAGTTTCAAATGTCACATATTGGTATAATTTTGAAAAACATCTAGAAAAAACCCTGTTATTTGTCCTATATTTATATAATTAATAATAAACTTTTTAATTAAATGGAAAAAGACCACTATACCTTACTTTTTTCGGGAAACTAGCAAAAAAGGTCCCTAGTTTGTCCAATTAGTCTTTTTACCCCACTTATTTAAACATTATCCAAAATACCCCTATAGTCAATTTTCTGACAAAAAACATTACCTAACTTACATAGATGTTAAAAAGAGATATTCACCCTCAATAATGTTTTTTACAAAATATAAAAATATATAAAATTATAAAATATAAGAAAATTTGAAGAACCTAAAATTTTCAAACCAAAACAAAATTTTTCTAAATTTTTCGACCTTAAACCCAATTTCTTCAAACCTAAGCCTAGATTCTTCAAACGAGACTTTAATCAAAATAATAAAATATGAAAATCAATAAATCAAACATAAAATTGATTAAAATTAATCTAATTAAATTTAATCCAAAAAAAATCAATTAATCAATCATAATCTAATTTTTTTCATCTTCAACTATGAATTTGCAAACCCTAAACATCTAAACCCAAAATACCCAATAACCAATGTTAGATTTTTGGACCGGGTTCCATGATGATCATCACGATCATCACCCACAAACAAGCCTAGATTTTGGTTATCAATCCTGCCCAAAGACATTATTATCGGTTGCAACCAACATCACTTGCTGCAACTAGCCCACAACCATCATCCCTCTTATCTCCATCACTAGCAAGCAACCATCAAGGAAACCAACAAAACCAAAAGGATCTCGCTAATCTCCTCTGAATGGAAGAGATGGGTTGTTGGATCTCCTCTATTTGGTGCTATATCTTTTTTTGTTTCAATTTTTTTAAGATAAAAAGATGAGATAGGATTAAAAAAAATAAATTAGAGATGGAAAAAAAAAAGAAAAAAAAAAAGAGAAACAGAGAGAGAAATAGAATATTGGATGGATCATAAAAAGAAAAGAGGGGAGAGAGAGATAGGTGAGAGAAATAGATTCTAGGTTTTTTTTTTTTTTTTTCAATTTTAATACTATATTGTTAATACAAAATATTTAATTAAATGTAATTTAAAATTATTCTAATGAATTTATTGTGTTACCCTTCAATTTTAACCACTTTTAGTAAAATCTTTAATAATAAAATATATTTTGGTCTTTTTATCCACCATTTGAGAATATTTCAACTAATCAATGAAAAGTAAAGTGTGATTTTGGGTAATTTTTAAATTAGAGAGGTAAAATGAGGAATTAGACAAATTACGGCCTTCCCCCAGCTGTTGACAGAAGTTGAAAGTGCAGAAAGTAGAGGAAATGAATGTTTTGGGTTGGGTTTTAAAGAGCATAAACCCTAACATCCAAAACAAAAAAAGCTATGAAACCTGATTGCTCATCAAAAGACTCACAGCAATGCCTTCTCTGATTGAAGTTGTTGACCAACATGCTGTTTTCTTTACGGAGGACTGGTGTCTTCTTCTTCATCAACCGCACAACCCTCCTCCACAGAGTAAGGCCTTTCAATCAACCCTCTATATTCTCAACTGGGTCTTCATTTATATCTTGGTTCACCTGTTTTCTCTGCATATTCAGATCCCAGTTTGGGACTGTAACTAACCCGCCCAACAACAATGATATAGACATGCTTTCCATGCGTAGAATCATTCTACTACAACAATGGGACCACCCCATCATCGTTGATCTCTTCGATTCCGCCTTGGCACCCATTTGGGTTTCAAGGATTTTGGTGCACCTCAAGCTGGAACCCAACTTGGCATTGGCATTCTTTATGTGGGCAAAAACCAGACCTGGGTTTCGTCACACCACGGAGTCCCTTTGTATACTAGTTCACATTTTGTTTTATGCGAGAATGTATTTTGATGCTAATAATGCTCTCAAGGATTTGATTTTGTCTAACCACTCCCTCCCGGGTTTTGATGCCTTTGATTTATTGTGGTCGACCAGGAATGTGTGTGTTTACGGTTTTGGGGTGTTTGATGCTTTGTTTAGTAATTTAGTTGACTTAGGGATGCTTGAGGAAGCTAATGAGTGTTTCTTGAGGATGAAGAGGTTTAGGGTTTTGCCGAAAGTGCGGTCATGTAATGCGCTTTTGCATAGGCTTGCAAAGTTGGGGAAGGGGGACTTGTCGAGGAGGGTTTTTAAGGATATGATTGGGGCAGGGATTGCCCCGTCTGTGTTCACGTATAATATAATGATAGATTGTATGTGCAAAGAAGGTGATTTGGAGACTGGTAGGAGCTTGTATGAACAGATGAAACAGAGTGGTTTAGACCCGGATATTGTAACGTATAATACTCTTATTGATGGTTATGGAAAGGTGGGGTTACTCGATCAATCACTTTGTATATTTGAAGAAATGAAGGGTGCGGCTTTTGAGCCTGATGTCATAACATACAATGCTTTAATTAACTGTTTCTGTAAATTTGAAAAGCTGCCACAGGCTTTTAAGTTTTTCCATGAGATGAGGGATAAAGAGGTGAAGCCAAATGTTGTGACTTATAGCACATTGATTGATGCTTTATGCAAGGAGGGGATGATGCAACAGGCTGTAAAGTTTTTTGTTGATATGAGGCGTGTTGGTCTTTTACCTAATGAATTCACATATACTTGTTTGATCGATGCAAATTGCAAAGCAGGTAACCTAAATAATGCATTGAAGTTGGCTAATGAGATGTTGCAGGCAGGCATTCAGTTGAATGTTGTTACCTGTACGAGTATACTGGATGGTCTTTGTGAAGAAGGGATGATGAAGGAAGCAGAAGAAGTATTTAGGACGATGCTCAAAGTTGAGGTAACACCCAACCGGCATATGTATACAGCCCTTATTCATGGTTATATTAAGGTTAAGCGATTGGAGAGTGCCATGGATCTTTTCAAAGAAATGCAGGAGAAAAGCATCAAGGCAGATTTATTGCTGTATGGAACCATCATCTGGGGACTGTGCAGCCAAAGTAAAGTTGAGGAGTGTAAGCTTTTGTTGAGTGAAATAAAGGAAAATGGCCTAAGTGCAAATGCTGTCATCTACACACCACTTATGGATGTTTATTTAAAGGCTGGAAAAACCACAGAGGCGCTTGATGTGCTATGTAAAATCAGGGACTTGGGTATTGAGGTTACTGAGGTTACATTTTGTGTATTAGTTGATGGCTTGTGCAAAAGGGGATTGGTACAAGCAGCGATTGATTATTTTCGTAAGATGGCAGACTTCCATGTGGAACCGAATGTTGCTGTTTATACAGCCCTGATTGACGGCCTGTGTAAAAATAATTGCATTGAAGCAGCTAAAGAGCTGTTTGATGAAATGCTAGAGAAAGATCTAATTCCTGATAAAATTGCATACACTGCCCTGATAGATGGATATTTAAAGCATGGAAATTTTCAGGGAGCTTTATATTTGCGAAACACAATGGCTGAAGTGGGTATTAATCTTGATCTGCATGCCTACACTTCCTTAGTTTGGGGGTTTGCTCAATGTGGTCAATTGCAACTAGCAAGAACTTTTTTCAGGGAGATGATTGGCGGGGGCATGCTTCCTGATGAGATTCTTTGTATTTCTCTATTAAAGAAACATTATGAACTAGGAAATATAGACGAAGCTGTTGAATTGCTTAATGAAATGACAGAACTGGGTTTGTTAAAGTGCTTTAGGAACGCTGTGGTTCCTAGTTCTCAAACTTGAGAAGGTATAAATGTTTCTTATCAGTAATTGGTTGTGGTTGTACCAGAACTGAAGGCAGAGTGATTCACTTTGTTCTAGTCAAAAGAAACATACTCAAGGAATGCAAAGTTTATTCACAAGCTTCTGGCTGGATTGATGCAATGCAAATAATGCAGCCTGTGCTGATTTGCATGTAAGGGCTGTTGCTGGATGCTTTTCGACACAAACTTCCTGTTGGTCTCAAGATGCAAGCTTTACTGGCTGAGAAGGTTTATTCAATGTACTCAAGCGAGTTTGAACACAGAAGATGCATTATGTTTGTGTTGTTCAGAAATTTGTAAGTTTCTTTAAAGGTGAGAGTTGGATTGTGGTTCATCCTGATAATAGAAGTCAGTTATAAAATTGTAATAAATTAAATTAGGAACTAACAACTATGAAGGGAGAAAAATAAATAAATAAATTCAGAATGGTTACTCTAATCTTGCATGCAATAGATTATTATACTCTTATGATAATTGATGTGGTATGTCTCTTGGACTTAACTTCACTAGATATTTATGGCAGTTGGGTGAATCTCGCTCTCGAAAAAATAGATTTGAAGCTCAAGTTCTAATTTGCTTGAAATGAAGGAGTGAAAGCAATTACACTCCTGCAATGAACCAGGTGCTATTTTGCTGTACACAAATTATTATAGTAATAATTGAAATTCCAGATAGTTTATTTAATTTTTTGTTTGATTGTGCAAATTAATCATACATACTACATCAGTCACTTTCAGTTCTTGATAATTATAGATAGAGAACTGACTTAACATTTTAATTTGTTTTGTTATTCTGTGCGTCTTGTTATATGCACTTCTTAATGTTGTTTCTTGAGTAAGCTACTGAGGGTGGTTTCTGCTAATTTGGTGTGATCAATCATCTCTTATGTGAAAGGGATCCCAGTTATGTATGTGTGTCAGTTTGTTGCTAAGTTATTTGCCATGGTTCAAGAGACCTTGACGATACCATAACGCCTTAGCAATGCTGGGTGTGAATTTGACTGGTGTCTGCATCTTTCTCTCCCCTGTTAGCCAGAGTTCTGTGAGTGATGATGACCGATAAAATTATTCCTGAACCCCATTAACTTTGTACCATAAATGGTAGCCTCTTCACATATGTGATTTGGGCAAAATGGAAAACTAAATGTTGTAATATTGTTAGACTATTATCAAAGTGAATAATATTAACTGAAATTCCTCATATTTTGACAGGTTATTGGGCTCTATGGCCTGCTGTGGAGCTCTCATGAGTTTGCTGGAGAAGTGAGGTTAAACTTTAAGTAGAAGCAGTTTACACACTGGAGAAGGTGTACTGGTGAGACTGTCTATGAAGACATGGATTCATCTTTTTACAACGGGCTTTTTTTCAAGTGTTTACCCTTGCCAGGTTTGTTATTGGGCACTCATAGCACAAAGAAATTTACTTGTCAAAACAGTGTTTTAGTTCCTACCTCTCTTCATTATCTATAGAGCATACCACTTGTTTCAAAATACAGATAAACGGATATCCTCTTGTACAGTTGTCGACAGTCCACATTAGATTCTTCATGTTAGTCTTTGTGGACATATTTTTTCACCTTTGTACTATTTTCCGTTTGATGTATTCAAGTTTCATTTCCTATCACTAAAAGAAACCTTTGTTTCTAATTAACATAATCAATGAGAGTTAATGAAAACGCTATTTGTGTATTATTTATGCACATATTCCTCTAGCGTGCAAGGTTCAAAGTGTATACATGTGATGGTAATTTGAAACAGTGTCTAAGGCCTATTGAGGGATTCATTTTGATGTCGCAGACCAATAGAATTCCTACAAAGTTTCCAACGCACTGAAGTATTTTTTTCAGTGAGTTTCAAAACTTGAAGACCATGTTCTTAATTCAGGACTAATTTCATCTTGCTACTAGTTTCTTCCTCTTATGTATCAGTTTTTTGGACTCTGCTCCTGTTTTTCATATGCTCCGTGTATCAATCCTGGCTTTAGACGATAGGCGTCAACCCAAATTGAAGCAAACTGATTCTATGGTACGTGGCACAACTAGCTAATATATTTTGCAAATTCCTGTTCATAACATTTGGTGTCTTCATGTGTCGGTGAGAACTGAGAAGAACTTTGTCGGAATCTTGAGAACAAACTATATGTGTTAAATGAGAGTCGCAAACTCGCAATTATGTTGCTCCTTCATGTTCTTCGGTTTTACTTTTTTTGCATGAGAAAAGTTAAAATGTGCCATGTGTAATGCCATCCTAAATCTTAATCAATTTCATATCTCACATCTTGCATGAGAAAAGTTTCAATATACCATGTGTGATGCAAACTGAATCTTAAATCAATTTCATATCTGGGATATGATTACAAGTATATAACTAATAAATGTATTTCAATATTAAATAATATGATTTAAGCACCTGGTGTATTGAATATTTCTTCCAGTGGCATATTCAAAATGGATAGAGGGCTACAAAATTGAGACTGCTACTTGTGTTAATACCAATAGTCAAGTGTGTTTGTTTGGTTTTTTCCCCCCTTAAAAAAAGGAAAAAAGTAAAAAGGAAAACCCAATCGGAACAGTTTATAATAAATCTTAACTTGGACTGAGGAAAGTTAAATTTAATCAAAGCAAAGGTAAACTATATTTTATGTTTCGTGATTTCTGAAATTAACATACTAACATAATGTTAGATTATCAAAAATTTTATCTAAATTTATGTCAATATGATACAATATAAGTTATCAATATCGGATTAATTATTACATAATCTTGTGATGTATATGATGTTGATAACTAATATATTATATCATTTAGACAGAAATTTTGGGCAATTTAGTTCATATGAGTTGTCAATGCTATGTTAGTTATTATATCATGTCATAATTTATATAATGTTGATAAGTCATATGTTATATCATTTAGACACAAGTTTTGAACAATTTAGTATTAATCCTATAGAATACTAAGAAAGGTTTTTGGTATGGCATAATTTTTAGGAGTACATTTATTTAGATTTTTTTTTTTTTTAGACACAATACAAGTACAATTACCATAGTCGGGACCTCTTGATGTCTATTCTAAGGACGGTTCGAAACATAGCTCCCAAAATGTGAGAGAAGTGATCTACACACAAGTGGAAAAATTTTCACAAACATAGTTGTGGTAGATGATTGAATCTGTATCTCTAAGGTAGAGACAATAGAGTAGTGTCCCTCTGCACCTCCCACAATCGAGCATATCTTTTTAGAGTTGAATTTTATAAAATGAACTATTTAATTAAAAAATTATATTAATTGATTGTCAATTAAAAAATTAAATTACTTTTGTTAATAATAATAATTTATAATATGGAGTTTGAGAAATAAAATGGAGTTTTATAACACAAAGATATATGACAGAGATGAAGATCCAATTAGTCTCCAGAACTTGATGGGGAGGAAGAGGAGGGTTAGAACATGAGCTTGGTGCTGCACTCCACATTTGTCACAAAACTTAGCCACAATAGTTAATCTAATTTTGGCACAAGGTTTAATAAAACTTGATCAAGACAATTCAACTAGCTTACCAGGTTTTAAAAAAATTTTGTTGGGTTGGATATAAAAAACAAGCATATCAATCCTTCGATAAAAGATCCACTCCACACTTTGTCACAGAACCTAGCCACAATAGTTAATCTAATTTTCACAAAAGGTTTGATAAATCTTGATCAAGACAATTCAAGTAGCTTGACACATAAATGCACCTCAATGATTAAACAATATAGGGGATAAATTCAAAGAAGTTAGATCACATATAATGCTTAATAACACAAGATAAACATATATAACAATATCAAGTTATTAAGTAATTGATATAATTAAGGTGATAAGGCAGGAAGTAATGACACAACGGATTTTTGCATGGAAAACCCAAACGGGAAAAATCACAGTTGACCAAATCTTATTGTTGTGTGTGTTGGTCCTTGTTTAGTTATTTTCATTTATCTTCTTAAGAATGACTTTTGTTTAAATATATTAAATGTGTCGAAGTTCATTTATTAATGTCAAAGTGAAGCAAAGTTCGGCGCAAATTTACTTGGAGAAGCAAATAAAGTTGCTTGCACCAACTTACATGATGACGGAGAAGCACACAAATGACTTACTAAGTCTTAAGTAGGAACTTGGATTTTTTTTTTTTTTTTTTGAGAGAGAATTGGTGCCTTGTCCATAATTCCACTGAGACTAACTGGGATAGGACTCTGTAATACAGCCCAGAGATTATCTTCGGAAAATAAGAGAGAACAACCCACATAGGATGGGAGAAAATTGTCCACAATTATAGAGTTTATAGCGAGTAGAACCCACAACTTCTTTTGAGGCTATAATGTGGGCGGGCTTGTGGCCTTTACCATTAGACCAAAGTCCTTTTCTCAAAACTTGGAGTTGGCAGCAAGTTGGAGTTTGCCTTTGAAGAGTGACAAAAACTCCAAGTAAAAACTTGGAATTGGCAGCATTGTTATCCTCCTCCATAGATGTCAATAGAGAAGTATATGCCTTCTTTGGATATCAGATGAGGAGACAATTGACTTCTTTAATGTCCAAAGACAAAGGAGGCGACTACTACCTTTATCGATGGAGTAGCACCCTTATCTTCTAACTTTCTAAATGTTGCCAAAGAAGAGTTTGATAATGAATGGTTAGGGCAATAGCTAGGGACAACAATGGGTTAGGCTTTGGTTGCTTGCACCCATAAAAAATATTTGCACATGCTCTCATATGAGTGCTAATCTAGGTTTCAAACCCAAAAATGACGATATTTCCATCCTTAAAAAATTGTATGTACACCCCTTTTTATTTGTCCACCTTATAAAAAATTTAAAATTTCTTTAATTTGTTTTTAAACTCCACTTAATACCAAGATTACCCTTTTCATTTAATTTTATTAGTTACTTAATTTTATAATATCAATATTCTTTCAGTATCGGGAAAAATTTATCTTCTCCTTTATATTTGTATGTCTCCTCCCTTTTGAATTGAAAGAGGAACTTCAATTTTTGTTTTATACCCAAAAGTATCTATCGCTGCAAATCAAAGACTAAATCGAGTCAAGCCACCAATTACTATGAGAGATTTACGATCGTGTTGAATTATGACTTTTAGTAATGTTGATTTTTTTTTTTTATCTATTCGATACTTGAATTATGTCGTCTATGTGTTCGATAAATTGTTTGAATAAAGTTTTTTAAACCAACAAGCCTAGATTTGCATACAATAACTTTTCAGCACTTAAAATTCAATTGCAAGATATGTACACCACATGTTCGATGAATTGTTTGAATGAAATTTTTTACAATAAGACGATACTAAAACAACAATCAATTTAAAACTTACCATTTTACAACTAATTTTTTTTGAAGATTTGTTTTATTCTTCATACTTTGCAATCAAATTATATTTCTTAAAAAAAATTTGATGTTTAAGATTAGCATTTAGAAGAAAAGTTACATGATATTTTAATTAATAATTTGTGAGTCTATTTACAAAATATTTACCCTTTTAATAATTTTACTCAAAGGTAATATTGGATAGTTAAAAAAAATGCTAGTTTGGGATGTACGTACACTTTTTGAGGGGTGCAATTATTGCCACTCTAAAGCCAAACCCCACCTGCGAACTTGTAAAATTTTTACTTCAAATTTTCAATATCAATTTGCATATAATTTTTTCCTCAAATATCATCTAATAACTACAAATGATATAATTTGCAAATCCTATCAATAACATCAATAAGAAAATAGAATCAAACTTAATGTTTAGACCTAAATATTAAAATTTAATATCTAACATAATAAAATAAATTTTTTTAAAAAATGAATCCCTTAAATTTAAATAAAATACAAAATATGTCAAAGCAAATAACCAAATAGATAACACAAATTAACCTCAAACAACATAACATAATATATTAAAAAAAATTAATAAATGTATTTTCTTTTAATATTGTGGAAGTGAGTGAGGCTCGAACTCAAACCCACTTTGGGTGTGGAATTTCAAATTCACACTTGCCCATGTATCTATTCAACAAAATCCATACCCAACTATTACGAGTGAAAATCCAGAGATTCATGAGTTCATAGGTAGAATTACCATCCCTAGCAAGAGTGGCCTACAACTATTTTTTAATATTTGTAAAGCATAGTTGTTTTTTAAAATAAAAGTGTTTTACTTTTATATTATGCTTTAATATTTTTAGTTTTTAAAATAGTTTGATAGATACAATAATCAATCTTTTCAAAAAAAAAAAAAAAAAAAACAATAACCAAATTGGAAAGTAACTCAAACCCAATAAGTGTCTCCAAAGTTGAATATAGAAGCAATAAATCATGAAATAAAACAAATTTTATAAAGTTCATTAAACATTCTATTTTGTACAAACTTACAAAATAAACAATTATTTATCAAGCTACAACAATTCCAAATGCTCCCTCAATAAAGTCTATAAAATTTATGAATTCTATCAAAATCTATCATTAAGAGAGGGGTTTTCAATTTAAAAATTTATGATTTTTTTTTTTCCTAATGATAGATTTTGATAGAATTCATAAATTTTATAGATTCTAAATTGATTTTATTAAAATTTTTTAAGAAATCTAATGATATATTTAGGAAATTGATAAAATTTGTTAAAATTTTTATTTTTATTATTTTTTTTCATAAAATCACTTTAAAATTTGTTCAAATCCATCACTGAAATGAAATCTATGAAATTAATGACTTTTTGAATACAATTATATTTCATTATATTCTAAATAAATATAAATTAAATACATATAGATTTTAATATATTTTATATAAATGTTGATTGAATTCACCTAGATTTCAATAGAATATATTGAATACATATAAATTTTATTGGATTCTATACAAATATATAAATTGGATTCTATACAAATACACATAGATTTTAATATATTTTATACTATCTGAATTGAATTCACCTAGATTTCAATAGAATTTGTTGAATACATATAGATTTCATTAGATACATTTAGATTCCATTGGATTCTATATAAATATGAATTGAATACACTTAAATTTTAATAGATTACATATAAATCTGGATTGAATACACATAAATTCAATAGAGATCCATTCAAATTTGAACTTAATACACCTAAACTTTTAAAATGTTTTAAATTTCAATAAATTTCTAATTGAGTACATCCCAAGTTGCTTCATGAAACAATGATTGACACTTTTCTCAACTTTTGTAACTACACCAAATAATATAAAATTTCAAAATGAATACCAAAACAAGAATAAGGAAAATAAAAAAGTTCATCAGAAATAACACTTATATAAACAAATAAAAATAATAGCAGAGCTATAATTAAAAAAAATCGAAATTATTGTTGAAAAATAAAAATAATGAAACAATAGTAGGTTAAAACCATATCATCTCTTAGGCTATATTTGTTTCATTGGATTAGAAGTGAGACTGAGATTTAAAATTCCCAATCCCACGAAATCCTGCGTTTGGAGAGAAGAGTCTGGGATTGAAAACCCAATCCCAAACATAGCCTTAACTCACATAGTTACGTATTTTCCTATCCATTTCGATCACAGTTTTATTCGGTTTAGACCGAGCCCATTCAATGTCAACTTAAAAAATAATAATAAAAATAAAAGGGTAAAATTATTTTAGTCTTTAAGTTTTGAAAAATGATTAAAATTTTAACTATGTTTTGAAAAGTAACTAAATGAACTTTAATTTTTTGAAAAAGTGTCAAATTAGTTCTTCACATCAGTCAACTGTAGGTCAAATTTACCCTTAGAATCAGTGTATAAATGGTAGATTTTAGTTGTAAATTTCTTGAGCATATATGATTAGGTTTTAATTGTAAATTTCTTATGTATATATGATTAGGTTAATTAGTATTTTCACGTTTTTCGTTATATTTAATCGTTAGTTGACTGATAGAATGAACTAATTTAACTATTTTTTTTTCTTTAAAAGAAAAGTTACAGATCGTTTGTTTTATTTTCGAAACATAGTTAAAAATTTGATCATTTCCTACCAACTAAGGACTAAAACGATATTTACTGAAAATAAAAATAAATAACAAAAAAAATTATTTTAGTTCTTAACTTTTGAGAGATAATAAAAATTTTAATTATGTTTCGGAAAAGGACGAAATAGACTCTAACATTTTGAAAAAAATATCAAATTAATCATTCTTGTCAATCAATTGATAGTCAAACTTAATAGATGATATAATGTGTAAGGGTAATTTTGCATTTAAAATCACAAGTTAGAATCTCGACACGTGTACAAACTAGGTAATTTGAAAATAAATTAAGAAAGAAAAATTAAAAAATAAACAATTAAGAAAAAATTTTAAAATAATAATAAATGAAAGATAAGATATTTAATAAAAATAAAAAAATATAAAAAATTAATTTAAAATAATAAAAACATATTTACCATCAAACGAATTGAAAATTTTGAACAATATAAAAAAATAAAAAATTAAATGATTTTTTTAAAAAAAAATCGATTGAGTAAATGGTTGGATGTAAAATGATAGATGGTTTTTTTTTTTTTTTTTTTAATATTTAATGATTTTATTCTATTATTCCATTTTACAAAAACATTTAATATTTAATATATATTTTTTAAATCTGTATTCTTAAAAAAAAAAATTAAGTCCAAGGGCAAAACAATAATTTTATAAAATTTACATGTAAAACCAGTAAAGAGTAATTTTGTAATTTAATGTTATTTTAATATTTAATTATGAATGAGAGTATAATAATCTTTCTATTCATTTTAATTAAGTTTAAGGGTAAATGAGTCTTTTCATGGTTTTTGTTACGTTTAATTATAAGATAAT
The DNA here is from genome assembly GCA_019925255.1 of Litchi chinensis. NCBI lineage: Eukaryota > Viridiplantae > Streptophyta > Magnoliopsida > Sapindales > Sapindaceae > Litchi > Litchi chinensis. The sequence goes on from CM034474.1 coordinate 21,737,722, forward strand.
TGATGGAAGAAAGAGACTAATTTAATATATATATATTTTTGAAATATAGTTAAAAATTTAATCTTTTAAAAAGTTAAAGATTAAATTTTTTTTTCGATTAAAAAAAAAAAAAAAGGTTTAAAAAAAAAGTAAAGAGGGATGGGGTTTGGTATTTGGTGGTGGCGTTGAGTTCGGAGTTAGGTTTGGAAGCTGTGTCAGGTATGGTCTGAGTCTGTGGGTTTTAGTCTGTATAGCCGTTAATTTGCTTATATAATAAGAAAGACAAATACCAGATTGACACAAAAAATGTGTGTTAGGTGATGAATGGGTTCTAGGCTGCAGCAGCAGCAGTACAACTTGAGATCCGCGAATTCCTTCATCGGTGCCGCCTCTTTACATGACCTCAACACCGTCGAGTCACGCGCCGACGTCGTCGATCGCGACCACCACCACCACTCGGTGCAGGATTGCATGCATGAATCCTACAGAAACTCTTTACCACTTGACGGTGTTGGAGTGGAGGAGGAAGAAGAAGATCACTCTACCCTAGACAACACTACTCCGCCTTCCAGGGCTGCTGCTGCCGCCGCCGCCTATGAGATTTTGGCAATTGATGGTACTACTACTTGCACTTCAAATTCCTGGCTCGTTATTCAATCTTTCATATTTAATTGACTTATGGATTTCGAAGCAGATGTCTCCCCTATTGAATCGGCAAGGGCGAGGTTTCTGCAGATTATTGTGGATTATTTTATTAGTCATCATGTGATTGAAGTTGCTGACAATGAGACCGAGTATGCTTGTGATAAGTTGAGTAAGAGGAAGACCAGAGGTGATGCTCAGTATGAAGGAGACCCCATGTTTGCTTTGCCCTTGATGTATGTCGCTAATATGTATGAAACCTTAGTTAATGATGTCAATTTGAGGCTTACTTCCTTGAATGGAATTCGTGAGAAAACCATTGGGGTAGCTCTTGAAGCTGCAGGTGGTTTGTACAGATGCTTAGCTAAGAAATTTCCTAAGAAAGGTATTCGTTACTTCTTCTTACTAGTTTCGACTTTTTATCCTGTTTGCAACTGTCAATGTATCATAATATCATGTCTTAAATATTGTAGTTAGGTTGTCTTTTATTAGGCTAAGGTTTTGGGTCTGATGGTAACTGAGAGCAACAATCATTCCGTCTTTTATGTGTTTGCTCGTCTGGTCTTTTTGTTTATAGGTTCTTGTGTGTACAAACGAAGAGAATTGGCGACTTCTCTTGAAACAAGGACGAGATTTCCGGAATTAGTAATACAGGAAGAGAAGCGAGTTCGTTTTGTTGTGGTCAATGGTTTGGATATTGTTGAGAAACCAAATAATATACCTATTGAAGATGCTGAGTGGTAATTGTTTTCCTTTTCCTCCTGCAGCATGGCTTTTCATTGTTTTAATTTCATGTTTATCAATATATTTGGTGTTCCAAATATGGTTTTGAAACTGTATAGGTACTGACCGTTTCTGTTTAGTGCCGTCCGTATACCATTATTAGGTTCTTGCATTTCATTGTGTGAGTGAAGTGCGTTAATGAATGAACATAATGGTGACTCTCTCAAACTATGACTGGAGCTCAAATAGGGGAATTGGCATATATTTGAAATTAACTTTATTGAAAAAAGTAGTTTGTTTGGCATCACAAAGCAAAGACTTTATTTATATAACTCTAATGCCTTTTGCTGTGTCTCTTTCATAGTATTATATTTTTAATCGTGCCAATGAAAAAGTGAGTTTTTTAGAATTTCTTTAATTTACTATTGTATATTTTTCCTTTGCAAACAAGATAAACTTTGAAAAACTTTCACATTTTGTGTTTCTCTGACCAAAAAAAGTGTGGAAGCCTAGGTTTTCCCCTGACTTTTCACTCTTGAAAAAGCCGATTTGATAGATTATTAAGGACTTGTTTTTAACCATGTAAAATATGTATTGATCACTACCGTATTTTTTAAGTACCAGTGGTGAACTAATCTGAATTGAAGTCTGCTGCATGCCTACTTCTGCTTGACTAGTTACATATTGTTAGTACAGGTTTAAACGATTGACAGGTCGGAATGAAGTAGCTATCTTGGCTCAAGACTATAAGTTCTATTCTCCAAGACACAAGTACAGGCGTGTTACTTCAAACTCCGTGTCTAACATTCCTGGTTTGCCTGTAAGCTTGACTTCTTGTCCTGCAAGTATTATCTGCTTCATTTGAGATTGTATGTTTACTTCTTTATGTTTCTTGAGAAGAATGTCTCAGAAATTATATAAAACTTCGGGATTGCTTAACTGATATTATTCCGGGTTTTCACTAATATGGTGTCGATTATAAAATTTCACATAGGTACCTTCACATGTGTTTTTCAATGTATCAAACATAACAGTGCTGTAATGTTAGAGAATATAGACAGCTTGTTCACTTTGTATGACTTTCTAATTGATGAATGACTTTGTTTTCTCAGAAAATAACTTCAATTCATACCCAAAGATATCCTATTGTAAGCTTTACTAACTAAAGCTGATAATAGTGTTGCTTTTTTATACTTATATCTATTTTTCAGGCATTTCCTGGTGCGGATAATACTTCAACAATGGCTACCGCACAAGGTTATCGCTCCTTAAGTGAAGTAAGAACTGCTCTTGGCTAGTATTATGTTGCAACGAGTATACTGTGTCTTCTAATAACAATAGTGCATGCTTTGAGTCTTATACTGCATCCACATCTATGTGGGCTTGAGGCAACTTCAGAAGTCCAGGAGTACTTAACTGAGAAGAAAATTCATTTCATAATTTTTTAAAATATGATTTAGGTAGCTCTCTCATAAAACATTACACAAGTGGTTCAATTATCAGTATTTTTGGTTTTGCTTGCCATAGTCAATCCGTTGATACTGCCTTTTGAATAATTTGTGATATAAATTGATAATCCTTTGTTTTCTTTTTCCTGCTCTTGAATTGCATTTATGGTCTATACATGAGTTGTGCCTTGAGCATTACAATTTTGGCTTTTTATGTCTTGGTTTTGGTGTGTATTTTCTAGATATTATGATTGTTTTGATCATCATATTCTGTTATGTATTTATAATCCTAATAACTAGATTTAGTAGTTGTTTTATTTATTAAAATCATTTTAGTTTGTTTTGTTTTGATGAATCTGGAATGCTCAATGTGAAAGAAGAGAGTTGCGTTTCAAATTAATTTTAAAATGTGTTACAACAAATCATGGTTTTATGACATGGATTTTTAAATTCACTATGATTTCCAATGGGATCCACATGTACCATTTATGTTTCATTTGTTGGATTTGTTTATTTATGCATAAATTGGTCAGCATTTTATTCCTTATCATTTAAGTTATGAAGTATAAGAACTACATGATTGTAATGGTGAAAAAAGGCAACCTGAACGAAATAATTTATAATCTTTTAAGCAACTTAAATGAAATAATTTATAATCTTTTAATGTCTAGGAACTTCAAATAAATGGGAATCGACAATAAACAACCATAGAATTACTATATAAAACTATCATCTAAACTCATAGTACATGGAAATAAAAATACGTAGATGAAATAAAGCACAAAATGAAAGGGACTATGGTTAAGATTACTAAAGTTCTTGTTTTCTTCTTGAAGGTTGCATTGTCATCCATTGCCCTTTATTTGGTTTTCCAATGCTGTTTTTACAGCCATTCCCAGCAATTTGTTCTAATATAAAGTTCACATTTTTATAGTAAAGCTAGCGATGGATGTTGCTCTGGTGTGAGTCTTTGACTGATACATTGCCCCTCTTTTTCTAAAATATCTTTTCTTGAATAAAACCTTAAATCAAGTGGCTAGAATTGCACGGAAATTGTGTGACTCATGTTCATGTGAATTCTGATATTATTCATCGAACTCAGCAAAAATAAGTATGGAGCCATTAAGTAATATTTATGAACCTGAAATTCATGCCATCGCACTATGATTTGAAGCTATAGAAATTCTTTCCATGTTGCTGTAATGCATCCTTGAAATTGAATTAAACAAGCAATCCTTACATATTAAAGCAATATTTTCTTGTATCATCAAAATAAAAGAAACTAAAATGATTTTAGGAAATTAAATGACTGCTGATCTAAATTTAAGGGTATAAATATCGAACAATGTATGCTCAACAGTTTATTTATCAATTGATGGTTTACCTGCCGGCTACTTTGTCAAGAATGTTTTTGGTAATTTTTACTCACTTTGATTCCTCTAGATACTCTTTGGATTATTGGAAGGTTTAGCTCAATAGGAAACTTTTTAATCAAACTTCATTTACACCCATTTAGCGTGGTTGTTAGATAATTTATCTAGCTGCCAATTTGGTTCAGGCTAACATCTTTCAATGAGTATTTATTGATATTAGATGGCACATAGGTGCATGCTATGTGAGAGTTATTTGTAAGTAAGGCAAAATTTCAACACAAATGAAGTGGTTGTATTAGTAATACAAAACACCTTGACCTCCTTTAGAAAAGAAAAAATCGCAAAATAGGACTGATATTTGTTTACTTCTCTTTTGTTGTTTGCTCACTCTTTTCTCATGTTTTCTATTCATCCATTTCCCTAGTGCACATGCAAAACACTATTCTGTGTGTACAATATTTAGTAAGATTTCATGGTATCTTTCAATTTTGCTTTTTTATTTTTTTTTTTTGGGGCTTATTTCTTCTGATGGTCAATTTTTTACTATCACTGGCAAGATCTGAACATTCTTGTTTACTCCTCTTTTGTTTATACTATTTTGGTTGTTATAAAATCTTCTAGTTATCGTGTAAAGGAAATAATATCATTTGTCCTCTGTTTCCAGTTTCCAGTTCCAGTCCATAGATGAATCTTTTGTTGTTTACTTCAAAAAATATATCATTTGGCTTGCTTGAAAACACAAGTATCTTGTTTCCTTCATATCTTCAATTTCCTTTAATCTCAAATGGGGCAAGCTTGGTTGAGCATTATGTGGAACAAAATATAATACATTTTAGCAATATTAATGCTTGATTGGGTTTAAATTCCAATGTGTAAAAATTTGTAGAAATATTTGCGGTAGTTGCTGAGTCTATTTTCTTGGGTGCTCTGGGATGTATGTTCTGCAGAACTGATTTAGAATGCAATTGCATTTTGATTCTATCCGATGTAGGACAGAGAGGAGAAATGGAAAATAAGAGAGAAAGAGGCTTGGTAGGGTTAGAAATTAGAATAGGGAGTGAAATAATAAGGAAGAGAGAGGAGAAAATTCAGATAGAAGAGAAGAACAGGCCTACTAAAGGAAGTCTTAGGTTTTTTAAAAGTGAAAGGAACGAAAGAATTTTGAGTATCACAAAGGCGAAAGGGTAGAGGTTTTATGGATAAGATCATATTTTGGTTTCCCTATTGGCTTCTGTAAGTTCTGAATTTATGGATATCTTTTTTTTCATTATTCATAAATGGAAAGCAGTGTTGATATAAAGTCCTTGGCTGGAGGTTCTTTTTGTATCTTTGATTCTTAGTAGAATTCTTGTATTCCCTCTTATTTTGTCCTTTGGGTTGTGTTTTCCTTTTGTGCATTGCTTGTTTACATATGTATGTCATTTTATTATGTTATCATAATTTTATTCCTATAAAAATAAGCAGAAAGAGGAGCGAATGGGGAGGATAAACTTAATTCTTATTCATTTGTCAACTTATGTCCTCAAAGCAAATGATATTGGGGGCTTATCTATAGGCAACTAATTTTAAATTTACTAAAACAAAAAAAATTATAAGACAAAATCTTTAAGAAGTAATTTCTTATTAAAAATTCGTTAAAATCATTAAAAAGAATTTCTGAATAAAATCTGACCCTAATAATAAAGAATTATAATTCCTTAATCTCATTATTTCCTACCGCGCATTAGAGGAAGCCTCATAGAAGTTCTGACATCATGTAAACAAGATAGAAGTAATGAAAGAAGTATGTCTAGGCTCATTTCTCTGCACGGAGTTCCATTTAGTTGAATGTGGAGTTACATGTCCTGGATACAGCTGGAGTAGTGATTATAATAACATATTTAATTCACTGTTAAGAGAAGCATGTAAGTTATCTAGGCTGTTACAAACTGTGTGAATTGCAGTTTTGCATTCCTAATCTAATTATATGCATGTCTGAATCTGAGTTTGGAGGAGGTATATTCCTCACCCCATACTTTAGAGCTAAACCTCTTGACACTTTAGGAGTTCAATGAAGAACTATTTGAAATGACTATTTTGGTGACACTTTTATGTTTCTTTTCTGGCTTTGTCACTGTGTTCTTGATAAGTTGCTTCTTGTTATATTTATAATCTGCTGTAGTAATCAAACTTATGTACAACTTTTTACTCACAGCCACAAACTCAGCAGCAGACTCCTTCTAAACATCATATGCACTCACTCTCACATCAGCCTCAGTTTCATCATATTCACCAGAATCATCATCAACAACATATTCATCAAGGTCAACATCCAGCCCACTTCTCTCAAAGTCACCGATGTGGTCCACCTTCAAACTTGCCTGAAATTACTCATGCTCATCAGTCACCGGCAATTTCCCAACACATGGCTTGCTTACAGCCTCTCACAGGAGGTCATGTTGGAGACCGCTTGCATGTAATGGTGAGTGACTAGAATATTATGGGTTTATCATGCTGCTTTTTTCTCTTGATATAATATCTAAATGATAAATAATACTTATAATGGTATCAGCTACCTCCATTGGACTTGAAAATTATGGTATCTGAAAATTCTTTCATTTTGTGCTTGAAGACTGAGAACAATTTGAAAAAAAGTTAAAGGTGGTTAGCTTTCTTGTGCATATAGTTGCTTTTATGTTTTATTTCTAGTTCATACCATCTTTGCTTAGCTGCTTTTATATTTTATTTAGATCCCATTATTTAAATAAAGGATAATCCTATGTTTCCCCTATAGTTTGATATAATGTCAAAATCCCTCAAAATTTTTAAAAATCACTAACATCTCTTTTGTTCGATTTATGAAATAGATCAAATATCCTCTGTAATGTATGAAAATGTTCAAAAACCCCTTACCATTAAAGTTGATGCTAGAAATCAAAGTTTTATCATTAATGTGGAAGGGGAAAACTATATAAGCACTTTGGTTATTTTGGTCATTTCAGTAATGATAGTGATGATAGGAAATAAAATGAGATTCCCTGAAACTATAGAGGGGTTATTATCAATTACGTTAAACTAAAAGGGGAAAAATAGGATTATCACTTTAAATAATTGAATTATATTCTTTTTCCTATATCTTTACGTGTAGTAATCTGTGCATGAATTGTTTAAAATCCAGCCAACAAGTCCTGCAAAGTATTGTGATGAATGTGGAGCTCCATATCTTAGAGAAACCTCCAAGTTCTGCTCAGAATGTGGTGTAAAGAGGTTAGGAATATGACGTGATCTTGCTAAATTACTGCAGTCAAAAACAAAGTTGCTTTCTTTTTATTTATTTATTTTCTCTTTTCACCTTGTAAGTAATTAAACATAGGTTGTTCTTTTTGCCCATTCACTTGCGTGTACCTGCAAGTTTATGTAATTAAGCGTTGATGTAAGTTTCTGTTTTCTGAGTACAACCAGCTTCTGGTGTTTAGGTGAGATAGCTCAACCCTTCAATGTTTTTCCTCATTGCTCGTCTCAACCTTAGCGATGAGTTGGAAGTGAAAAAAAAATGCGAAATTAAGTTTTCTCATTTATAATTTTGCATTAGAGTGATGTGGTAATTAAATTTGTATGGCGTATGTTAATTAAAATAAATTATCATTAATATATATCAATTTATAAATTGATGCATTATTAGTTTGACTGTAAGTTGGAAATAGAGTGGGGATATTTAACAAATTAATTGTATTATTATAATTTGTTAAAGTTGGCAATTTGAGTTATGACACAATAACATGATTTGAACTTTGAGGCGTGTAATCGGGTTAATTTCGGCCTAAATGGGCTTGGATTCATAATCAGGTCAACTTGTTACATCTGCTAAAAGAGGTCGTGTAGGTTCACTAGCGATTAACAAGTTGAAATGATTATTAGGGATATATATGTAATTTGGGTTAAATTGGTTGAAACTCGACACAATCCATATAATAACTGGATTAGTCATAGAGCCACCCAATAAACTTCTCATGGCACCCTTATTATTTTTAACTTATAAATAAGAAGTTGAAAAACAAGTAAAATTTCACATATTCTGTTCCTTCTACACCCATCAACCGTATACTGTTCGTTCTACTTCTTCTCCTTCATTAAATTTTTCGTTTTTACTGATGTTCATTTAATTTCTTTTTTCTTTTTTCTTTTCCTTGACTACAATATCTAGTTATCAAGATAACATTCTTGCAAATTACATGTTTACATATTGAATGAATCCTCTAAACCCTAATGCTCAAATCATTCACTTATTCAATATAATGTCAATTATAATAACCCAACTTGTCGAATTCATCTTTTAGTTATGAAATATTGAAAATTTCCAAAACTAATTCAAGAGAAAATATGAAATAGATGTTTTCAAGATCAACTACTGCAAAATGTATAATACTAAAAATTAAAGTACAAATTTAATTTCTTAAACTTCATAATGTTTTAAAAGGTCTAAGTGAGAATTTATATGGCAACATAATTGTCTTACATTAAAATAACCTAAATAAAGAGAATGGAGAAAAAGAAAGAAGATGAAAAAAAAAAAAAAAAAAGGTGACCAGAAGAGGAAGAAGAATTGAACAAAAAAAAAAAGTCAATCTTAAATAATGGGCGTAAAGAGTCACATTGGATATCGGTTTAATTAGGGTTATTTTTAGAAATTTTAATGGTTGTTTAAAGTAAAAATTATAATTGTAAATCCTACTATTGTGTATAATGAGTAAATGGATGTTACAAGATTTTTTTTGGATGGCAATAGAATCACCCTTTGTTATATTGTGTCGCGTCTTCCGTTTAATAAATAAATCATGTTAGGTTTCAAGAGTTTGACCTAATTAGTTTAAAGTAGCCATATTTGCACCTCTTTAAAACTATATGAGCACCCTAAGTTTATTTATTTTTAAAATTCCAACATTACCTTTAAATTTAAATAAAATGTATTATAATTATTATTGTTAAATGTTTATTTTTTTTTCAAATTTTGTTAATTAAATTAAACTAACAAATAAAATAAAATAAAAATAAAACCTACATGGTAAAGTGGGATGAACTTAAACATGGAGGAAGTTGCTACCTCCTCAATCCTTGATTGAGTAAATGGAGACAGCAAAAAATTATGGAGAAATAGAAGCAAGAAGCAATTGATACACAAGAAAAAATGCTCAAACCAAAAAGCGAACCCAAATTGACATACTCAAACCGAATTACAAAACCATGAATTTACTTGTAAAAACTTCTCCATTATTATTAATATAACTCAGGAAATTTTAGCATGCTCTTCCTGTTTCCGTACTTTTATCCATTTAGTGGAGAACCAAATGATTATGCTCATTGACTCTTCCGAAATCTAGTGGAGGTGTTGCTTTTTGCAGATTTCTTTTATGTCTTCTTTGTTACATGAGTTTGAATTGGGTTTGGATAACTTTTATTCCAATCTCTCTTTTTTTTTTTTTTAATATGTTTTTGTGGTGGGTTAAATCAAATCCACCACAGCAGCTAGGTGAAAAAGCAAGGCTGCTCTCTTCTTACATTAATTTCTTTTAATTTTTTATATATTTTTTAATTATTTTAGAGTTACCTGTTTATAATATATAAAATAAACTACAAAAAAAGGCAAATTTGGTAAAGTGTGGGGGCATTTTTACAAATATGATCTATTGAAAACTTATTATGGAGTGTACATACCAAAAGGTGTGAACAGACAAATTTTTATGGTTGTAAATATCGTCTCTCTTGTAGAGTTGGGTGAAATATTAATTGGTGTTATGTAAAAATTGTAACACTCAAAATTATTTCCTAAGCATTTAAATAAAATAAAATTATTGATATTTTATTTTTAAAAAATAATATTTAAATTTGTACGAATTATATTTTTAGTAAAATCCATATATGAGGATTTATTTGATAAGGTTTCATAATTGGATTAAAATTTTTAAATTTATTTTATTTAAAGTCCCACTAGGTTTTTGAAAGGAAACTTATTTGAGAATCGAGAAGACTTTATAAGGTTTGTTATAATACTTTTTCTTTTATATATTTGATTTTAACGCTTAGAGGATGAATTCTTTGATTAAGATTGTTAAGAAAAAAAAAAAAGAAAGAAAGAAACTCTTGATATATTATTATAATTTTTTTATTTTTATTAATGTTAGTGTCGTTTTAGATAAAAAGATCAATCTTTTTTTTTGCTCTACAACAGCTCTCCTAAGGTTATGATTCTTGATGAAATGTCGTTACACCTCCAAGGTTCTTAGCATCGCGTCCATTGTATTTTTTTTTTCCAATTACATCATCATCTTATTGTCCTTCCAAGGAGGAATTTCTGTTAGTCAAGTGAGATTTTTCTAGATACTCTTTTGTTAAAATGGATTTTCAAATGTTTTGCTTAATTTAGGGAAGTTTAGTTGAAAAGGAATGGTGATCATTATTTTGTAAAACTATTTTTTTGAGTAAACAATGTAGGAGTTGTTGGAGTAGGTATGCCTCTCCAGAAAATTCTGTAGCCATGTCAGTATATATATATATATATATATATATGAAATGTATGACTAAAAATGTTGTTGAATGAAAAAAACTATCAGTGGTATTAGAGTCTTTCTTCTTCAGGGATCTGTGGGGGTAAGGAAAAACTTTCTTTAGTGTTTGTGAGGAGAGTAATCAAACATTGTGAGAAAGAGTGAAATGGCTTCAAACAACTTCTTGGGTACAGGTCCTCCTATGTTCACAGGGGAAAATTATCATATATGGGTTATCAAGATGAAGACTTATCTCAAGGCTCTAAAGTTATAGGAAGCAGTAGAAGTTGGTACTGATTCTTCTCCTCTTGGGCAAAATCCAACTATAGCTCAAATTAAGGCTCATGAAGATAAGAAGGCTAAGAAACCAAGAGCACTTCCCTGTCTTTATTCAGCACTTTCAGAGGAGATTTTCACTAGGATAATGACTTATGAGACACCTAAGGAAGTATGGGAGAAGCTAAAAGAGGAGTTTGAAGGAAGTGATAGAGTGAAGACTGTTAAACTTTTAACTCTCAAAAGAGAATTTGAGATGTTAAAGATGAAGGAAGTTGAAACAGTGAAGGATTATTCATCCAAGCTCTTGGACATTGTGAACAAAATAAGGCTGTTTGGTGAACAATTTCCAGATTCTAAAGTAGTAGAGAAGATTATGATAAGCTTACTTGCAAGGTTTGAGTCCAAGATCTCTGCAATTGAAGAATCTTGTGACTTGATAACATTGTCAATGATAGAATTAATCAGCAAATTGCAAGCCCAAGAACAAAGATCAAGTATCAGAGATGAAGAAGTGACAGAAGGTGCATTTTAAGCTAAACACAAAGCCAAGCAATCTGGTAAAGAAAACAAGAAAGGTGAAGGGGACAGAGCAACAAAAGGGAAAGCACAAATGTATGGGAGGGATCAGACAAAGAAAGGCAAGTTTCCTCGTTATAGCATTTGTCAAAGAACAAATCACCAAGAGAATGATTGCCGGTACAAAGGGAAACCTCCTATTCAGTGTAGGTTCTGCAAAAAACTAGGCCATATTGAGAAGAATTGCAGGGCAAAATAGAACCAATCACAGCAGCAATCTGTTCAACATGCAAACTTCACTGAAGAATCGTAAAAAAAGAAAGATAGCTTGTTTATGGTTTCTCATAGTGCACCTACTACTGACAGAACTACTTGGTTCATAGATAGTGGATGCACATGTCATATGTCAAATAATGAGGTTTTGTTTAGCACCCTTGACAAGTCTATCAGGACAAAAGTTAGATTGGGAAATGGTGAAACAGTTGAAGCACAAGGAAAAGGGTCAGTTGCTGTACAAACCAAACAAGGTACAAAGTTTATACATGATGTACTCTATATTCCTTGTTTAGCTCATAATTTATTATGTGTGGCTCAAATGCTCTCTAAAGGTTATTCTTTGTCATTTAAAGGAAAGTATTGTTGTGTGTTTGATTCTAATGAGAACTTGGTTGTTAAAGTAGAGATGGTTGATAAGAGCTTTTCTGTTGATTGGAAATTAGCAGTTGACAGTGTTAATTACGCTAGTGTGGAGGAATCATGGTTGTGGCATAGGAGATATGGCCATTTTAACTATGCTACTTTAAAAATTATGCATGAGAAGGGTCTAACAAGAGACTTACCACATATCTCATACCCTAAAGAAGTGTGTGGATCTTGTCAAATGGGAAAGGCACATAGACAGACATTTCCAGCAAGTGCTACATGGAGAGCTAAAGAGAAACTTAAATTAGTCCATACTGATGTGTGTGGACCTATGCAGACACCATCATTGAGCCAAAATAGATATTTTGTGCTTTTTATTGATGACTTAACAAGGATGACTTAGGTATATTTTTTAAGTAGCAAATCACAAATGTTCATGGTGTTTAAAAAGTTTAGAGCTTTATCTGACAGACAGAGTGGATGTAAGCTAAAGACTTTAAGGTCTGATAATGGTAAATAATACACCTTAAACGAATTTACTAAGTATTGTAAAGATGTTGGAATAGATCACAAGTTGACCGTAAGCTACTCACCAGAACAGAATGGGGTTTCGGAAAGAAAGAATTGGACGGTGATTGAAATGGCTAGATGTCTGCTGTTGGAAAAGAAGTTGCCACAAAAATTTTGGGCTGAAGCTATATACACAGCAGTTTATCTTTTAAATAGGGTGCCAACGAAAGTTGTTGATGGAAAAACTCCAATTGAGGCATGGAGTGAAGTAAAACCTTCTGCTAAACATTTGAAGATCTTTGGTTCAATTTACTACTCTCATATTCCTTTAGTAAAGAGAAGCAAATTGGATCAGAAAAGTGAGTTGGGAATTTTTATTGGCTATTTATCACAAGCTAAGGGTTATAGAATCTTCAATCTACATACAAAAAACATCTCTGTCAGCAGAGATGTAGTTATGGATGAGCATACTTATTGGAATTGGGATAAGGAAAAAATTGAAAAAGAAAATACTAATTCTCAAGAGTTGCACTCATGGCCTTCAAATGTAACTCAATCATCTAGCTCTCCAAGTCAAAAGGAAGATGAAAATTCAGATGAGGAATCCTCACTTGATTCACCCATTCTAAAAACAAAAGCTCTCTCTGAGATTTATAAAGGTTGTAATCTTGCAATCTTAGAGCCCAACAGTTATCAAGAAGCATCAAAGCATGAAGTTTGGATTCAAGCCATGAAGGAGGAGATTGGTATGATTGAAAAAAATGGCACTTGGGAGTTGGTTGACAGACCCAAAAATAGAAACATTATTGGGGTTAAATGGTCTATAGAACTAAACTTAATCCAGACGGTTCAGTCCATAAATATAAAGCCAGGTTGGTGGTGAAGGGATATGCACAAGTTACGGGTGTGGATTATGGAGATACATTTGCTCCTGTTGCAAGATATGATACAATAAGGCTTCTCATTGCCTTGGCAGCTTACTCAAGATGGAAGGTGTATCATTTAGATGTCAAGTTTGCATTTTTAAATGGAATGTTGCATGAAGAGATTTTTATTGATCAACCTGAAGGTTTCCAAGTTGTAGGGATGGAGAGTAAATTTTACAAATTACACAAGGCTTTGTATGGGTTAAAACAGGCCCCTAGAGCTTGGTATGCCAAAATTGATGAACATCTCATCAATTTTGGTTTCAACAGAAGTAAGAATAAGGCCACATTATATGTGAAGAAAATTGAAAGTGGTGATGTGCTTGTGGTTTCACTATATGTTGATGATATGTTGGTGACAGGAAGTAATGAAACTATGGTGAGTCAATTCAAGTAAGAAATGAAGATAAGATTTGATATGTCTGATTTGGGGGAGATGAACTATTTTTTGAGAATGGAGATCCATTAATCAAACAGTGGAATCTTCATTTCTCAGAGAAAATATGCACTGGATATCCTAAAGAAATTCAAGATGGAGAGGTGTAAACCTGTGTCAACACCATTAGTTCACAATGAAAATATCTCTAAAGATGGTGGAGACAAGGTTGATCCTACAGTTTACGGAAGTTTAATTGGGAGTTTGTTATATTTAACAGCAATAAGACCTGATCTTATGTTCACAGCAAGCTTACTGTCCAGGTTTATGCATAATCCAGGTCAAGTTCATCTTGGTGTTGCAAAAAGAGCATTGAGATACATAAAGGGAACATCAGATTATGGCATTTAGTTTAAAAGACAACAACAGGGAAATTTGATGGGTTATTCAGATAGTGATTGGGCTGGAAGTGTTGATGACATGAAGAGCACTTCTGGATACGTTTTTACACTTGGTTCAGGCATGTTTTCATGGAATTTAAGGAAACAGGAAGTGGTAGCTTAGTCTTCTGTAGAAGCAGAATATATATTTGCTGCTGCCGCCACAAATCAGGCTCTATGGCTAAGGAAAATTTTAAGTGATTTGGAGCAAAACCAAGCTGAACCTACTGCAATTATGGTGGGCAACAAGTTTGCAATTTCAATGGCCAAAAATCCAGTGCAACATGGGCGTACCAAGCACATAAATGTGAAGTTCCATGCTATTAGGCAAGCAGAAAGTGTTAGTGAGATTACGCTTGTTTATTGCAGCTTAGATGAGCAAATTGCAGATATAATGACCAAGGCTCTTCCTAAAGGAAAGTTTGAAGTTCTAAGAGCTAAGCTGGGAGTCTCCAAGAAAAATCTCAAGGAGGAGTGTTAGTCAAGTGAGATTTTTCTAGATACTTTTTTGTTAAAATGGATTTTCAAATGTTTTGCTTAATTTAGGGAAGTTTAGTTGAAAAGGAATGGTAATCCTTATTTTGTAAAACTATTTTTTTAAGTAAACAATGTAGGAGTTGTTGGAGTAGGTATGCCTCTCCAGAAAATTCTGTAGCCATGTCAGTATATATATATATATATATATATATATGAAATGTATGACTAAAAATGTTGTTGAATGAAAAATACTATCAATTTCCACTAGGATTTCTGGTCTCCTTGGCTCGTTCATGTACTGCTGTCGGGAATCCTTGCTCCCAGTCAACTAGTTATCTCACGCTTTTTCTCCTTGCATCTTAATTGCTTTACTAGTTGCTTCCTTATATTATTGGAGATAATTGCTGATGACACTTCTTTTGGTGATGTTCCTCCGGTAGCTACTTCCTCCCTCAAAAATATCCCTATTCTTTAAGGAACATCCTCCTAGTGATGTGTTTTATGGAGATTCTTTTTCCTGGAGTGATATCGTGTGGTGTATCTTCTAGAGATTCTTCTTCCTGGAGAAATATCCCCACTCTTCATGGAACATCCTCTTAGTAATGTTTTTTTTCAAGATACTCTTTTTCCTAGAGTGCTATCCTAGAGTGAATTGTTGTTGCTTCATTTGTGCTTTTTCTCACCAAGAAATGTTGTTACGTTTCCAAGGTTCTCAGTATTATACCTGTCACTAGCTTTCTCCACGTTTGCCTTCATCTTGTTTTGCTTTTTTAAGACAACCTGCACACTTCTCTCCAAGGAATCTACTCTCTCTTCTCTTGCTTTATTTCACCACCTCATTTCTTTGGATGAGCTCTACAACTGAATTCTCTCTTCCTTCTGCTCCACTTCGAGAATTTCCTTCACCCTTTTTTTCTTATGGAGCTTCGTCTTTACTCATCCACCTTGCATTTCCTTCGTTTAAACACCTATATATTTCAACACAAACTTCCAACACAAGGCAACACAAAGGGATCATAAAATTCTATTAGTAATGAATTTGAGAAATTGCGTGGTCTCCAAGCTTCCATAGACGACACTAATTGTTGACACCAGATTTTCTCTCAATGTTAACAATAAAGAAGAGCAAGGGAAACTCTCCTAGATTGATATGAGACTAAAGATGTATGGAGAATAAACGAGTCAATAAAATAGTGTTTAGGGAATGGTCTAATGGGTGAATTAAAGTTGTATGGTGGTTGAAATGCGTCTTGGTAAGAAACTAATCTAATAGACATAGAGGAGCTCCAAAACACCTCGTGGTAAAGAAGCTGATTTGTAATAAAAAAAGGGAGTAAAAATGGTGGTTAGGGGTTGGTTTGGTTAGTAAATGCAAGGCTAGAAGTGGTCCAACGAGCTCTCGATAAATGAACTGGTCAGTAAGTACAAAAGAGCTCTGAGTCACCTGTAAGAGAAAGAACTAGTCAGCATGATACCGATGATGTATCGACGATTACACTCCTACACTTAAGCCAGATGGTGATTGTGAGAGGGCACCTCAAAAATATGGTAGCATAATTGAATGAAGATAAATAAGATGAAAACTATAGAAAACATGTAAAGAGAGATGAAAAAAGTAGTAGGAGGAAAAGATAAGAGATGATGCATGAGAGTTTATATAGGCAAACCTTGCTGCCTTTTTAAACAAATATTGATACCCGATTCACTCTCCTCTCCCCTAGGTCACTCATAGAATTTTCTACTACATTGCTGCTCTAAGTGTTCTACACACACTCCTTGACAAGACCCAAAGCAGATTCTCTCTAATCTTTATCTGGAAGATCCCGTCAAGTACTCCGACGAACTTCTCTTAATCTAACTTGTCAGATTGGAGAGATAAGCGGAGCGAACCCCTTATTTTTGCTCGATTTTTTAACTCAAATTAATTGTATTCTTTACTTTTGTAAATAATTTGGGTGAATAAAAATTTTTCCGCAATTTCATTTTAAAACAAGTTTATAAAAATTTTGACAGCATAACGGCTGCATTTTTAAAATTTCCAAAATTTTTACCTGCAATAAAATACACTTCGACTATTTTTCATTTCCACCAAACTTCGTTTATTCATAAACATGCATTTTCACCGTACTTTTTCACAATCAATATGCATGAACTCATAGTGGGATGTCTATATATATATGTCAAACATGAAAATTCACAACCATTTACAACAACATTTACAATATATACAAACCCAAAATGCAAGCTACCAAGATCATGGTGTAATACATGTTACACACGCTTTAGGAATTTCGCAACCATACATATATCGAATATACATAGTTGCATTAAGTGATAAATGTGGATCTTGTGCAAGTGTTCAAGTATATATACATATCAAAATCATACTACAATTTCCCAATCATAAAGTACTTTAGATTTATTATTTACAAAGTCAAAACATGTTTAATGTTTATGCAAATTATCCACTTGATGCCACCTAAATATGTAGTGATGACCTCTCTATCACACAGCTACCTATAATGGCACCCAATAGTATGTACAAGCTGCACAACAAATACACACATTAGTATGACAAATGACACAATATAATCATAGAATTATATAATAATCCATAACTTATTTAACATTAAAATTTTGGATTTTTAAAGTTTTTCTTTCTAAAAACTCCATGTATACCCCCAAAGTGCTTAAACCATCATGAGCAATTTTAACTAACGCCAACATGAAACTATTGAGATATCTCGACCACCACGATACGGAATTTACTACGTCGCAACGTAGTATAAAATAATCTCGTATCCGAGTAACTACAATGTGGAATTTTCTGCATCGCAATTGTAGTGCTATAACTCTGGGCGACTACAAGCAGAATGTGCTGCATCGCTACTTAGTGCCAAACTATGAATCTAAACGACTACGTGCAGAATTTTCTGCGTCGCAACGTAGTGTAGATATTCTATAAAACTGAGCAACTACGGATGGAATTTTCTGCGTCGTCACGTAGTGTTAATTACTCTGTGAGTTGAGCGACTACGAACGGAATTTTCTGCATCGTCACGTAGTGCTAAATCTCATATAATCTAAGGATATATACATGAGTTTCGAAACTAACTTTGCTAAGTACAAAAGCACAAAACTTCTTACTTTTCAAACTCTAAAAATTTTCTCGATTCAAATATTTTAAAAACGACTTTGTGTTGATTCCATCACTTTGCGAATTCCATAAGGAACTCATATGCTCAAAACTTGAAATTGGGAATTCGAAATTCTTTTTTTTTTTTTTTTTTGTTTTTGTTTTCGTTTAACAATCATATACAAGATTTAAAATAGAAATTGAAATGGAAGCAAGTGGTAGGACACTTACCTCAATCCGCGCAAGCTCGAGTCAAGCATCTTAACGAGCCTCTCATGCCTCGCCCCCTTGCTCGTCACCTACACGTCAATTTCTTATTATCACTTGCGACAATTACATAACTCAAAAACTTAAAATAAAGTTTCTAATACAATTTGCTCTATTTACAACCCTTTACACTATAACCTTCCCAACCCAATTTTAACTCAACCGAGACTCTTTAATTCCGATTTCTTTGCACAGCCCTTATTTATTATCACCTAGGGACACTCCGGAATGCTTAAAATGGTTGCCGGAGGCCCGGAACATAAAATCATCGTTTTTGAACCCCCTAAAACCGAGGCTATGCTAGGGCCCATCCTAGTGATTTTCTTCGCTCTACTTTCACTCTAATCACCTCCCTAACTCGCACTTAGGTCACCCGTAAAACAGTTTCTAAAAATTCTAAGTATCGAGGGGTGAAACCTATGAAAAACGTCTATTTTTCGACACTTTTTGATGCACCTTTGTGGCATCCTATATGTGACAACTTCAATTCTTTCGTATCTAAGGTTCTTTTATCTAATTATGATCAAATATATTTATTTCATGCATTGGAGAATGCATTTGCATTCACAATTCACTTTACGATTACATAAATGCACTATTTAAGCCATAACTTGCTCAATTTTTATCGGAATCGTTCCCTTCCAATTTCCATGGTTTGCTATATCCCCTAGGCATGTTTTGAGGTCTAGAACAACCCCAAATAAGCTCGAAGAGTGCAGGTTATCACAGCCCCTTCATTGAGCTCGAGATTCTCAACTTAGCTCAAAACTACTTATTTGACAATTCTATTACTTCTATATGTTTTTCTAACTTTTATTATGTATGAATCTAAGCTTATTTGGATCAAAACATAATGATATTACACATTTCACATATGCCATGCCACCCACACATTCCCATCCAACACTTCATTTTATTTTATTTTCACTATTTTCACTAAGTTACTCTCTTAGACATTTCAACAAACAACATATGTGCAACTTATTTGACATTTCACTTCCTTAAATCATCATTTAAGATTTTTCATTTATAAACCCTAGTCTAACATCCATACACTACAACATGTCATCTAAGCTTTCATATCATACACTTAGGATTCTACACTTGTTTTAAGTATAAAACACCCATCACAACACACTACATCTACATAACTATCATCATACCCATACCATTCCAACCATCATCAAAGTAGAGAGAGAGAATGATATCTTACCTAAATCTTGGTTAGGTTTTGCTCTTCTAGCTTAGATCAACACAAAATCTTGATTTGGAGCCTTGGATTTGGTTGGAAAAGGTCACTTCTTCTTCCCCTTTGAATTGTTGTCACTCTCTCAATCTCATGGTTTGCTTCTTGTTTTTTAAAAAAATTTGCTAAGTGTCATGACTAACACTTACATATATATACATATAGACCTTCACTTATTTACAATCCATGCCATTATTTAAAAATTTATCAAAATATTCCCCCTCTTTATACTAATCTCATGACATCCTATTAACTTTTATGAATTCTTACAACTAATTTATTCTAATTACTTCTATTTGTATATAAGACTCTTCTTTTGGCAAAATAACCCTTTTACCCTTCCTTTACTTTTTGCATTCAGTGAGGGTTAAATTAATTTCCTATACTTTTATTACATTGTATTCTCACTTCTAATAAAGTTATTTAGGAAATTTAATATTTTTGCCATCTAATCTTCCCTTCAATATTAGGAAGTTCAAAGAAGGAGAAGGACTTACAATTTCTTCCATTCTTATAAAAATTTCATCATCAAAATTTTAAACTACATACCTGATTCAAATAAGTGCGGATGCTGGGCGCGCTTTGTTCTTCAGGCTCCCATGTAGCCTCTTCTGATCCATAATTTCGCCATAACACCTCCACTAGCGGAATCACCTTACAGCGTAACACTTGATCTCTACGATCTAAAATCTCTATTGGCTGCTTTTCGTACGTTAAGTTCTTTTTTAACTATACCGGTTGCTCTTTTAAAATATGTGATGGATCGGCTGCATATTTACGAAGCATGGAAACATGGAACACATCATGAATGTTTGCGAGCTTTGGTAGTAGTTTCAACTGATAGGCTACTTCACCCACTCTTGCCACTATCTCATATGGCCTTATGTACCGTGGACTCAACTTTCTACGTTTCCTGAATCTCACAACACTTTTCCAGGGTGAGATCCGCAGGAATACTCTGTCACCCACTTTGAACTCTAGATCTCGTCTTCGATTGTTCGCGTAGCTTTTCTGTCTGTCTCTTGCTATCTTCAACAGTTCTCTAATCACATTTATCTTCTCGGTCGTAGCTTGGACAATCTCTGGGCCAATCAATCTTCTATCACCTACTTCATCCTAGCAGACTGGGGTTCTACACTTCCTGTCATACAACGCCTCATACCGTGTCATGCCAATGCTGGACTGATAGCTATTGTTGTAGGCAAACTCTATCAACGCTAAGTGAATATCCCAACTCCCTTTGAATTCCATTACACATGCTCTTAACATGTCTTCCAGAGTATGGATGGTTCTTTTTGATTAACCATCGATTTACAGGTGAAAGTCGTACCAAAATTCAATCTGGTGCCTATGGCTTTTTGTAGCTTCGACCAAAACCTCGAAGTGAATCGAGGATCTCTATCTGATACAATGGACATCGGTGTACTATGCAACCGCATAATTTCATCTACATATAACTGAGCTAACTTTTCTAGGGAATAAGTATTCTTGATGGCTAAGAAGTGAGCGGACTTTGTCAATCTGTCAACTATCACCCATATGGTATCATGTCCGCTTGGTGTCCTGGGAAGTCCTACCATAAAATCCATCGTGATTCTTTCCCACTTCCATTCCAGAATGGATAAAGGCTGTAATAACCCTGTCGGCTTCTGATGCTCAACTTTAATCTGCTGGTAGGTCAAGCACTTAGATACGAACTCTGGTATTTCTTTCTTCATTCATTTCCACTAATAATGGTCTTTCAGAGTCCGATATATCTTGGTACTCCTTGAATGCATGGCATACGTTGATGAGCGTGCTTCCTCCATGATCTCTTTCTTCAACTCTTTGACATCTGGCACACACAATCTCTGTTCCAGAACTAATGTTCCATCAGTCTTCAAGGTAAAGTTGCTCTGCTGCCCAGTCTTTATCTTGCTTCTCAGCTTCATCAAATACGGATCCTGAGCTTGCAACTCTCTAACTCGGTCCACCAACATTGGATGAACGTGAAAGGCTGCTAGTAGAGCACTTGATTCTGCCTTCTCCAAACTGACCCCCATCGATCTCAACTCTATTAACATCGGCAGATATTCAGCTTTTAACTAAACTAAGGAACTAGTGGGCTTTCTACTTAATGCATCTGCTACCACATTCGCTTTGCTCGGATGGTACTCAATGGTGCAGTCATAGTCCTTGATGAGTTCAATCCACCTTCTCTGCCTCATATTCAGCTTTTTTTGATTGAATAGATACTATAAACTTTTATGATCAGTAAAGATTTTACAAGGTACGCCATAAAGGTAGTGTCTCCAAATTGTTAAGCCAAACACTACAGCTGCTAACTCCAAGTCGTGTGTTGGATAGTTTACTTCATGCTTCTTTAACTGTCTCGAAATATAAGCTAACACTATGTCGTGCTGCATCAACACATAACCTAGACCTTGCCTGGAGGCATCACAATACACTGTAAATCCCTCACTTCTTGAGGGGAGTGTAAGCACTGGGGCTTTAGTCAACCTCTTCTTCAACTCACAAAAAGCTGCTTTGACATGCCTCTGACTAGACGAACTTCTATTTTTTTCTTGTCAATCTGGTTAACGGAGTAGCAATCTTCGAGAACCCTTCCACAAACTTTCTGTAATACCTAGCTAAACCTAGGAAACTTCTAACTTCTGTCACGCTCGTGGGTGGCTTCCAATCTACGATGGCCTTTATTTTCTGGGGATCTACTGATATATCTTCTACAGATACCACATGTCCCAGAAATGCTATCCTATCCAACTAAAATTGACACTTGCTGAACTTTGCATATAATTGATGTTCTCTCAAGGTTTGCAACACAACCCTCAGTTGTTCGACATGCCCCTCTTGGTTCCTTGAATACACTAGGATATCATCTATAAACACAATGACAAACTTGTCTAGGTAGGGCCTGAAGACTCTATTCATTAAATCCATAAAAGCTGATGGGCATTCGTCAAACCAAATGGCAACACTAAGAATTCGTAATGCCCATAACGGATTCTGAAGGTCGTCTTAAGAACATCTTCCCTACGTACCCTCAACTAATGATACCCTGACCTTCGATCTATCTTTAAGAAGACCTTGGCTCCCTGCAGTTGGTCAAACAAATCTTCAATCTTTGGCAGTGGGTACTGATTTCGAATGGTGACTCTATTGAGCTGTCTGTAGTCGATGCACAAACGGAGGCTTCCGTCTTTCTTTTTAACAAACAACACTGGAGCTCCCCATGGTGATGTGTTCTTCTTAACAAAGCCTTTGCTCAACAATTCTTCCATCTGGACCTTCAACTCTTTTAGTTCTGCTGACGCCATCCGATATGGCGCTGTCAAACTGGGCTCCATACCAAATGCTAGGTCAATTTTGAACTCAATCTCTCTGTCCGGTGGCAACCCTGGTAGGTTATTGGGGAAGACATTTGAGAATTCATTAACGATGGGGACTTGCATCACTTGCAACTCATTACTGCCAGCTTTTATTGCATAAACCAAGTACCCTTGGCATGCTTTCCGGAGCATTTTATTAGCTCGAATCACGCTTATCAAACTTGTAGAGAGTATCTTCCTCACTCCACAAAAGATTACATCTGTTTCCACAAGCTTACTGAACTCTTCTTTCCTGTAGCAGTCTACGGTGGCACGATGCTTGGATAGCCAATCCATGCCCAAAATAACATTGAAGTCATGGATATCCAGCACTATCAGATCAACCTCGAACTCATGGCCCGCTATAATCACCTTACTTCCCATATAAACTTTAT
Source organism: Litchi chinensis (assembly GCA_019925255.1). Classification (NCBI taxonomy): domain Eukaryota; kingdom Viridiplantae; phylum Streptophyta; class Magnoliopsida; order Sapindales; family Sapindaceae; genus Litchi; species Litchi chinensis. Next base: position 21,760,986 of record CM034474.1, read on the forward strand.
CCGCAGTAAGCGAATCCCCTGTAGGAAGTGACACTACTATACTACACTCAGTTGGTCTCAACTCTAACCCGACTCGATCTATTAACTCCTTCGAAATAAAAGAATGGGTGGCTCTTGGGTCTACCAGTACATGTGCATCAGAATCAAATAAATAAATGGTACTTATGACCACCTCCGGTGCTGCATTTGCCACCTGCTGTGTCACTGTGTATACTCTCACTGCCTAGCTACGAGGTCTACCAGTCGGTGCTCGTGGTGGTAGGCTCCTACTGGGTCCACCTCTGAGCGACTCTAGGTCTGTGGCTCATTTGGTTTGGAGGCCTCCTCTCTCTGGTCCACGACCCCCACTGGTTTGTCCCTATACTGTGGATCTAGCCTCTGTTGGGCTCAACGTGACTACACTAGGACAGTCCCTCATGAAGTGACCCTCCTCTCCACACTTGAAGCATTTAGTCCTACCTTGAAGACACTCGCCGGGCTATGATCGACCACGTATGTTACAAACAGGCTGGCTCTTCCAACTTTGTCGGCTCCTGGACCCTGCTGAAGACTGAACAGAACTCTGGCTCGTCTGGGGTCTCTGACTCTGTCGCCGACTCTCGAACTAGGCTGGCCTCTGACTGCTCTTGGCCACTTTACTGGTTCCTTCTTGCTGGCTACCTGTCCAGCTACACTTCTGCTCGAATTTCTTGGCTGAGGGGCAGGCTCTACACTTCACTCAACTCTGGTAGCGGCCTCCACTAACTGTTCGTACTGAGTATGCACTGTTGATGTCACATAAGCTCTGATCCTCGGGTGCAATCCTGTTGTGAATCTGTTAATTTTCTGTTCCTCATTTTATGAAATGTAACGGATCAAGCGGACAAGCTCAGAGAACCTCCTTTGGTACTCGATCACGGTCAAAGTTCCCTGCTCTAGATGGAAGAACTCCTCTATCTTGGCATCTTTATAGCTCTTGGGAAAGAATTTGTTTGTGAATTCCTTCCTGAAATCTACCCAGGACACCCCAGTTGGGTGCGCTCTCTGGTGGGCTTTCCACCAATTTTTGGCTTGGTCTTTAAAGAGGAATGCTGAAAATATCACCATCTAATCCTCATTGCATCCTATGACTCGATAAATCTCCTCATTGGTCTCTAGCCATGATAGCGCTCTCTCGGGCTCCCTTGTCCCGTCATACGGCTTAGCGCCTAACTTGCGGGCGCGCTTAATGAATATGCCGGTCTCCCGCGGCTGCTGGAGTGTCGCTGCCAGCATCGGGCCATCTGTTCCATCTGTCCTGGAACAGGTCCTAGAGTGGGCTCTGCTCTAGATGGCTTTGACGGTTCTGGGTGTGAAGATGATGCGAACTCCGTATATAACGATACGACACCCATAGTCAAATTGAAACATAACTCCAAAAAAGGTTAAAACAGGTTTATAAAATAAAGAATTTTGACCCATTGATTATATGTCAATCACGAACCAAAGTTATAAAGAACTTTGAACCAATGATTAGAACTCAATCAAGAACCAAAATTATAAAAGAAAGATATTGACGCCACTCCTAAGACATAGATGAGAAGGTGGGAGATAAGTCATAGGTTTGATCGCCACAAACATAGCTTGATAAGATCACATGTTCATGGAAGAACAAAAAATAATTCACTCTCTCAATAAACCACAATTGGCTGCATCTTTATTCATCTTATGTTTGTTTGGTGTTACAAACTTTTTACAGGCAAGCAAATAAAACTCTAGCATGAAACCCTAGCCCCCTAATAATTGGGCTCACAAAATATATACTCATGGGCTTAAATTTAAAATAAATGTTCCAGCCCAAATAACATTAGTTAAAATAAAATAAACTAACTTAATTTAAAAACCCATTACAATTAAAATAAATTCAGCCCAATTCTTTTGAAGCCCAATTAACTCAAACTTGTCTCAAATTACAATCAATTAGCTCCTAAAGCCTTCAAGATTAAGCCCAACAACCTTCAAGATTAGTTCAATTGCCTTTAATTGCCTCATTGTCAAAATTGTCTTGTCGTCCTCCATACTCGCTATCTTGGTTTCCATCAGAAGAAGTGGTCAACACATTGACAGACTCATCAACATGCTCCTCTTGTGGGATAGGTGCCTCTACGGCTGCCCGCGTCGCTCTAGAATAGGTACGTCCCTGCATAGCTCTATGGCCACTATATAGACACGAAGATCAAGAAATCCAAATTTCAGAATACTAACTCAACATGAATTAGCGTTACAATTTCATGCAATACTTAACTTAACTCTTATCGCATCATGCTTAACTTATGCATTCTAAGAAAGCATCACTTATGTAATTTCAAGAAGACTTAATATATACAATAATCTCATGTATGCCTTACGTATAAATCTGTGCATAACGAACCCATCTTAATGCACCAAATAACATTAAACTTTCTTTAAAACTCAATGCATAAAGTAACTCAAATCTTTCCTTTGAAACTTAATATCCAATCTTTCGAAAATCGGGCTCTGATACCAACTTGACAAGATCCAAACTAGACTATCTCTAATCTCTATTTGGAGGGTCCCATCGGGCACTCCGACGAACTTTTCTTAATCCAACTTGTCAGATTGTAGAGATCCACAGAGCGAACCCCTTATTCTTGCCCGATTTCTTAACTCAAATTAATTGTCTTCTTTACTTTTGTAAATAATTTGGGTGGACAAAAATTTTTCTGCAATTTCATTTTAAAACAAGTTTATAAAAATCTCGGTAGCATAACGACTGCATTTTTAAGGTTTTCAAAATTTTTACCTGCAATAAAATACACTTCGACTATTTTCCATTTAAAACAATAAGCAAACCATGAGATTGAGAGAGGGAAAGAGAGAGTGATGGCAATTCAAGGGGGAAGAAGAAGTGAGCTTTTCCAACCAAATCCAAGATTCCAAATCAAGATTTTGTGTTGATCTAAGCTAGGAGAGCAAAACCTAACCAAGATTTAGGTCAGATATCATTCTCTCTCTCTACTTTGATGATGATTGGAATGGTATGGGTATGATGATAGTTATGTAGATGTAGTGTGTTATCTAAGCTTCCATATCACCCTAAGTGTGTGATATGGAAGCTTAGATGACATGTTGTAGTGTATGGATGTTAGACTAGGGTTTATAAATGGAAAATCTTAAATGATGATTTGAGGAAGTGAAATGTCAAATAAGTTGCATATATTTTGTTTGTTGAAATGTCTAAGAGAGTAACTTAGTGAAAATAGTGAAAATAAAATGATAGAAATTGGAATGGAACGATTTCGATAAAAATTGAGCAAATTATGGCTCAAATAGTGCATTCATGTAATTGTAAAATGAATTGTGAATGCAAATGCATTCTTTGATGCATGAAATGAATATATTCGATCATAATTAAGTAAAAGAACCTTAGATACGAAAGAATTGAAGTCGTCGCATGTAGGATGCCACAAAGGTACATAAAAAGGTGTCAAAAAATAGACGTTTTTCATAGGTTTCACCCCTCGATACTTAGAATTTTTTGAAACTATTTTACAGGTGACCTAAGCGTGAGTTAGGGAGGTGATTAGAGTGAAAACGGTGCAAATAAAATCGCTAGGATGGGCCCTAGCATAGCCTCAGTTTTAGGGGGTCCAAAAATGGTGATTTTGTATTCTGGGCATCCGATGATTATTTTAAGCATTCCAGAATATCTCTAGGTGATACCAAATAAGGCCCATGCAAAGAAATTGGAATTAGAGAGTCTCGGTTGAGTTAAAATCGAGTTGAAAAAGTTATAGTGTAAAGGATTGCAAATAGAGCAAATTGTATTAGAAACTTTATTTTAAGTTTTGAGTTATGTAATTGTCGTAAGTGATAATAAGAAATTGATGTGTAGGTAATGAACGAGCGAACGAGACACGAGAGGCTTGTTGAGACGCTTGACTCGAGCTTGCGCGGATTGAGGTAAGTGTCCTACCATTTGCGTCCATTTCAATTTCTATTTTAAATTTTGTATATGATTGTTAAACGAAAAAAAAAAAAAAAAGATTTTCGAATTCGCAATTTCAAGTTTTGAGCATGTGAGTTCCTTATGGAATTCGTAAAATGATGGAATCAACACAAAGTCGCTTTTAAAATATTTGAATCGAGAAAATTTTTAGAGTTTGAAAAGTAAAAAGTTTTGTGCTTTTGCACTTAGTGATGTTAGTTTCGAAACCCACGTATATACCCTTAGATTATATGAGATTTAGCGTTACGTGACGATACAGAAAATTTCGTTCGTATTCGCTTAGCTCACAGAGTAATTAGCACTACGTGACAACGTAGAAAATTCCGTCTGTAGTTGCTCAGTTTAATAGAATATCTAGCGCTACATTCCGACGCAGACAATGCTGCACGTAGTCGTTTAGATTCATAGTTTGGCACTAAGTAGCAATGCAGCACATTCTGCTCCTAGTCGCCTAGAATTATAGCACTACAATTGCGATACAGAAAATTCCATATTGTAATTGCTCAGATACGAGATTATTTCACACTACGTTGCGACACAGTAAATTCTGCATTGTGGTGATTGAGATCTCTCAATAGCTTTACGTTGGCATTAGTTAAAACCGTCTGTGATGGTTTGAGTACTTTGGGGGTATACATAGAGTTTTTAGAAAGAAAAACTTTAAAAATCCAAAATTTTAATGTTAAGTAAGTTATGGATTATTATATAATTCTATGAATATATTGTGTCGTTCTGTCATACTAATGTGTGTATTTGTTGTGTAGCTTATACATACTATTGGGTGCCATTGTAGGTAGCTATGGGACAGAGAGGTCATCACTACATATTTAGGTGGGTGTCAAGTGGATGATTTGCATAAACATTAAACATGTTTTGACTTTGTAAATAATAAATCTAAAGTGCTTTATGATTGGGAAATTGTAGTATGATTTTGATATGTGTATATACTTGAACACTTACACATGATCCACATTTATCACTTAATACATCTATGTATATTCGATATATGTGTGGTTGCGAAATTCCTAAAGCATGTGTAACATGTATTACACCATGATCTTGGTAGCTTGCTTTTTGGGTTTGTATATATTGTAAATGTTGTTGTAAATGGTTGTGAATTTTCATGTTTGACATATATTTATAGACATCCCACTATGAGTTCATGCATATTGATTGTGAAAAAATATGGTGAAAATACATGTTTGTGGATAAACGAAGTTGGGTGGAAATGGAAAATAGTCGAAGTGTATTTTATTACAGGTAAAAATTTTGGAAACTTTAAAAATGTAGTCGTTATGCTGCCGAAATTTTTATAAACTTGTTTTAAAATGAAATTGTGGAAAAATTTTTATTTACCCAAATTATTTACAAAAGTAAAGAATACAATTAATTTGAGTTAAGAAATCGGGCAAGAATAAGGGGTTCACTCCGCAGATCTCTCCAATCCAATAAGTCGGATTAAGAGAAGTCCATCGGAGTGCCCGACAAGACCCTCCAGATAGAGATTAGAGAGAGTCTGGTTTGAGTCTTGTCACTCCTCAAATTAATCCTAAACCCTTTATCAATATAAGTGTCAACCGAGTCTTCTAGTTTTTTATTGCTTTGCTTACTTGTCTCCTTTTAATTGAAGCTTCACTAGAAGGTCGCTTTCTCCTTTCTACTGGGTGAATTTTTATTGGATGTCCATATCCTAGTTGGAGGTGGCCTTTCACATGCACTTTTAATGCATTTGAACCTCTCACTCAGCCTAAGTATTTGTCTTTGTCTCTTATATATATATATATATATTCATGTGCTAACGTGTCCCTCCCTGGTTGGTCCACCTGGATGCTATCAACATTGTCTTTAAAAGGGCATGTTCCCCATCTTTATAGTAGATCCTGCAAAGGCCGTCCACAGAAGGTGGCCCATTGATTGCCTCTCTTTTAATTAATCAAAAAGTGGTCTCCCCCCTTTCTTTTGTTGTTATTGCTTTTCTTGCCTACAAAGCTTCCCACATTAAGGGCTTTTTAGGAAATTTCGACTCTTTTTGAGTTCATTAATCCTCCTGACCTGAACAAAAAATGAACGGAGCCCTTCTTCTTAGATTTCCCTCTCCTGGTTGCTGGTGAGGCTTCGTCTTAGAAATTGTGATCCTGGAGCATACGTCCTGAAGCATTTTTCCTAGCTCTTCCACTTTCCCAGGTACCTTTTTCTCCTTATCGTTTCTTCTTTCTTCCTTTGACAACTATGTATTGCTTCTCGGTGTTTTTTATCATTAACATAAATAGAAAAAAAAAAAGGTTGAATAAGAGATCGATAAGCGGAAGAATATTAAACAAGAAAGAGCGAAGAAAATTTTTAGAATCAGCACAAAGAAAATTTTAGATAAAGTTCATATGAATCTAATCAGAAACACCCAGAAATAAAACTAAAATAAGAATAACCAGTAATATATTATAAATGAGTATAATGAGAAGAAAATGATTAAAGGTATAAACAATATATTAGGATAACTTGGGAATTTCAAAGGGTATAAGAAGTAAAAATTTTAATCTTAATTTTTTTAATATGGGTGTAGCAAGTAATTGGGCATAGCAAGAAAAATTTTGGATAGTAATATAGTTACCATAAGTATCGTGAGTTTGAGAAAGTTCAAATATATGAGAAAGTATGAGATGTTTGATACATTCCTTCCACCAAAAGTTTACAAAGGAATGAAAGAGAAATTGATAATTTTTTTATACAAAAATATTAATAAAAATCATTAAAAGTAAGTAATGTTTTAAAATCTAAGAAAGTTACTAACAAATTGAATAACCATTGACTTTTAAAGATTTTTAAAAGTCTTGATCGAACATCTCATAACTTTTAAACTTTTGAAAGTCATTAAGAGTTTCTATTAAATACCTTATGACTTTCATAGATTCTTCAAAATTCTAGATTGAATACTCTATATTTTTTATAAACTTTTTAAAAGTCATTAAAAGTTTATGTTGAATATCCCTCGACTTTTATAAACTCCCAGGACTTTTACAGATGTTTTAAACGTCATTAAAAGTGACAGAACCCTCTCAAACTCCTATTTTAAGTTTGAGAAGATCTCGTGATATATTAAAAACTTGTATGCGATTTTAAATTTTCTTATAGAAATCATTTGAAAATTTAACAATACATAAGATGGTTTAATAAAATTTTGGAATATAATTGTTATTTAACTAATAATTCCACTCGGTAATAATTGAAATAAATGCTTCTAAAATATTTCAAATATGAGTAATATCATATAAAACATGTAAAACAAACTTATTTTCATATGGGAACGTAACTATAATGTAGGTTGATATCATTTCCAAATCGAGATATCAAAACGTAAACAAAAACTTAAGAGAGATCAAATATTAAAGTGATAAGTATGCACACGCAAACCTAGATGCCACAAAAAATATATATACAATATCAAAATGTCATTTTTTTTAGCGTCATGTGATCGAGTGACCCACCTCTTCCTTTTTGGAGATTTCTTTTGAGACCTGATGGTTACCTGTTGTTTGAACTCATCCCAAGATATCACCCCAATGTTATATCATTGAATTGATTCCCACCAGTCATAAGCTCTATCCTTCATTAAGAATATGGCGAGAAAGCAAGTTTCTTTTCATTTGAGCATCCCATAACCGTAAACACATCTTCAGATTATTAAATCGTGATATAGCACTATTAGGATCACCAGAACCATCAAAAGTTATAGCTCCAATGCTACTTGCATGCTTTATAATGTTTTTTAGTGACAGGTGCCAACCCAGATTCTCTCTGATCTCTTATCTTGAGGGTCCCGTTGGGCACTCTAACGGACTTCTTTCAATCCGACTTGTCAGAATGGAGAGATCCATGGAGCGAATCCCTTATTCTTTATCGATTTTCTTAACTTAATTCAATTGTATCATTTACTTTTGTAAATAAATTGGATGATTAAAATTTTTTGCAATTTCATTTTAAAATGATTTTATAAAAATTTCGGCAGTATAACGACTGAATCTTTAAGATTTCCAAAATTTTTATCTGCAATAAAACACACTTTGACTATGTATTCATTTCCTCTTAACTTTGTTTATCCACAAACATATATATTCATCACACTTTCCAGATAATATGTATGAACTCATACTAGAATATGCATATATCCATCATATATGAAAATTCATGATAATTTACAATCATATTTATATATATACAATTCTAAAATGCAATATGTCATAAGTATAATATAATACAAGTGTGTTTCCATGATTAATACGTTCAATCCATATATAAGATTTACACAAACATGTTTCGTGACTCGCCCAACTATATATATATGAAATGAAAATGTCGTTGTCCCACCGTCTTACGACAGCACCCAATGGTATATATATAAGCTACACAACAAGTAAACACGTTAGTACCACACAATAATGTAGTATAATTATGTAATTGTGCACTAACTTATAAATTTATTTAACCTTAAAAATTTTGAATTTCAAACATTTTCTTTCTAAAAACCCCATGTACAACCTTAACTTACTCTAACCATCACAGGGTAATTCTAACTAACGCCAACGTGAAGCTACTGAGGTATCTCAATCACTACGATACGGAATTTACTGCATCGCAACGTAGTAATGGAATAATCTCGCATCTGAGCAACTACAATACAGAATTTTCTACATTGCAATTGTAGTGCTATAACTCTGGGCGACTACGAGCGGAATATACTGCATCGCAACGCAAGTGGTGAAACACTTACCTCAATCCGTGAAAGTCCGAATCAAGTGCCTCCATGAGTCTCACGCACCTCGCTTGCTCGTTCTTCACCTACACATCACTTTCTTATTTAAATATGCTACACACATTTCTTTTAAACTTATAAAAATTCATTACAATGCACTTTTTCACTACAACTTTCTCTACTAGCTTCTAACTTAATCAAGACTTCCTAATTCCAATTTTTTTGCAAAAGTTTCAGTTATACATCCCTAGGGACACCCCCACGCAGTCCGTATAATTTTCAGAGGTCCGGAACGAAAAGTCAAAATTTTGGATCCCCTATAACAGAACAGTGCACACAGCCCATTCTACGAGCTATTTTGCCTCCGTTTTCACTTGTACCATCTTCTTATATCTCACTTAGGTCCCCCGTAAAATAGTTTAAAAAAACTCTAAGTATTGAAGGATGAAACTTAGGAAAAACGCCTAATTTTCTACACTTTTTGATGCACGTTTTCGCATCAGACTAGCGACGATGTTATTTCTTTTGTATCTAAGGTTCTTTTACCTAATTATGATCAAATATATTTATTCTAAGCATTAAAGAATACATTTATATAGATATCTCACCTTACGACTCTCTAAATGCATTATTTTGGTCAAAACTTGCGCAATTTTTATCGAAATCATTTCCTTCCAAAACCTATGATTTTCTATGATTTCTAGGCATGATTTGAGGTCTAGAACAATCCCAAATAAGTCAGACTTGTGCAAGTCATCATTATCCCTTTGTTTGACTCATGAATCTCTCTTTTGCTCAAAACCACTCATTTTTCAATCCTATCACTTCTATATGCTTTCCTAACCTCAAATAAGCTTGGATTTAAGTTTAAATCAATCAAAATTCAGAGGTTACCTACTGTCCTTCATAGCCATGACACACACACATACACATCAAAGTGTGCATCTTTACAATTCTACATGCAAATCTCTCTCAAACCTTTTATCAAACAACTTAATTACAACTTGTTTGACATTTTAGTGTTTTAAATCACACTTTAAAGTTTGATAACCATGAACGCTAGCCTACCATTCACACACAATAGCATGCTATCAAAGCTCCCAAACCACTTACTTAGGGTTCTATACTAGTTTTAAGTGTAAAACACCCAACACAACATACTAAAATCAATACAACTCTCATCAACTCATACAACTCCAACTAGTATTAAAAGTGTGAGAGAAAAGTATATTTTACCTTAGATCTTATGTAGAGTGGTTAGTTTAGCTTGAAGAAACCCTAAGGTTGTGGTTTGAAGCTTGAGAAGTTGATGAAAGATCTTTTCTCCTCCCTTGCTTGCTTTGCTGTCCAAACTCTCTCACTCTCTCCCTCTCTCATTTCTTTTTCATGGCACTCTCTCTCACTCTCTATATTTCTCACGGCAAGACTTCTCTTTTTTGTTCAAAATTTCCCTAAGTGTTGTATATATATATTAGTAACATTTCCTAAAATGACTTCCATGTCCCATTTGACTTGTTGACCATTACTGGTATCTTTCTTTAATCCAATTAAATAAGTGACTAATAATTATAAGTAATAAATAATAAATCCTAAAATTCTCATTTTTAGACTTGATCATATTGTCCTTTATAATTTATCTCTTATTTGTGGATGAACTATTTTACCATTCATTGATTTTTTCTTAATAAATTAGTTATTGTGTAATGCTATAACGATCATTAACTCTCAATTTCCCAGGTTAGATTAACGTTAACTAGATTTATCATTTTAACTTCATAATCTAGCTTCTAACACTAGGAAGTTAGAAATAGAGACTAGGGGTTTACATCTGGGGCACGTGGTTACTGGACTAAAATGGTTAGAAGTTGAGCTATTCTATTTATAAACACCTCTCTAGGTTTTAGCACTTGAGGTTGAGGCACATAGGAGTTAGGATGGGACTCTGTCTCTATCTTATTCACTGTTATACCCATTTTCTCGTTGTACCTAAATGGGCCAATATAAGCCTTATATATTCGGACGGGAGGAAGGGCCCAGAAGGCCCAAGATCGGATCAGCAGTTGCTGGTCTAGCTCGTGAGGCCGTCCAGGCCATAAGATCGCAACCGTTTTCGGACCTCCCAAGCATGCCTCCTACCCACATTGTCGGCTCGCCGAGCTCGCGAGGCCGTCCAGGTCGCGAGCTCGCAGGAACCCCCAGACCACCTAGCCTCCTCTCCCCGGCCACGTCGGCATCTCTCCAGCATGCATTACCTGTCTAACCAGAAAGCTTATTCAGGAGATATCATGTATAACAGGTCCGCGAAGTCACCAACTCCCATGATTTCCTGCCAGAGATTGTTTACACCATTACCAAGATGCATTTAATGCAACGACTCTGCATTTAATGAAGAGAGGACTTCTCCAGAGCATTAAATGCAGACGTGCGCATGTAAGGAGGAATGATGATCTCACATTTAAAACAGCATGGCTGTGTCAGGGTTAGTTGAAAGAACCATCACCTGTACTTTATTTTGACATTTTTTATTATTTTCTTTGTATCTCTCCCCTCTATATATAAACAGGGGAGACCTTTACTGTAAACAGGTCGGAAATACTAGAGAACTGTCACTCTGCCGGATTTTGACCTCAGAGTGGCTGTGGATGTAGGCGCAACCGCCGAACCACGTAAAAATCTTTGTGTGTTTCAATCTTCCTCCTCAACCCTCCATTGATTAACCGATTGTATTTACTCAACTGCCACAACCAACATTCCTTTGCCTTAATTAAGCTTCACCAACCTTAAAACTTCATTTACTTCGCATTTATCATACACCCGTTACCATTATCACCCCTTTAATTACCTTATTTGCAGTCTGGGCCCCAGAATCTCTGGGTTGACCGTTTCCGAACGTCAATATCTTTTGGCGCTAGAAGGAGGGTCTAACAGCGACCTGGTAATCTCTCGCCAGTTCATTATTCTACATTTGCTCACGTTTGTTCATTATGGCCAGAATCAAGGCCACAAGGAATGTCGGAGTGGTAGATGAGCAACCTGAAGTCCGAGAAGACCAGCAAAGTGCCTCACCTTCCAAAGATGAGGCCGCTCAGGAATGGCAGCAGCGTCAGCGAGCTCTGGAAGATACAGTAAGGGAGTTAACAACGACGGTCAGGGCGTTGGTAGATGTCCAAGCCCATGCTATGCAAAGGCGGGTGGAGGCCGTACCGTCAAGGAGAGCTCGCCGTCAACCTTCAGAAGAGATCCCAACCCCAGAGGGAATAGCTGCCAGGGATAGGTCGTTGATAGAAGGATCAGCTCGCTCCCCAAACCTAAACCCAAGGAGAGCCAGGAGATGAAACCAGGAGCGAGAAATTTCACCTTGCCCCGATGATAATGGGGTGAGGGTGAACTCTGAGGGCGATCGGCACGCGGAAGGAAGTTGAAGGCAGGAGCGAGCTCGTGAGCCCCGTGCAGGTCACGAGCCCGAGCCGCGGGGGGTCCCAGGCGTGTAGGAGCCCTCAGAGAGGAAAACAGATCGCGGGACCGTCCCTTGGGGGAGCAAGAGAGCACAAGTGAATGGAACCCCAGTCGGCGGTCTCTGACTCAGGACCCGATGGTAGAGGAATTATTGCATACGGTACGGCAGTTGGAGGCACGACTTGGAGGCCAGAACAGGGAAGAGCGAGGGGATCGCAGGGTACCATTCACCAGGGAGATCGAGACAGTACCCCTGCCAGCGAAGTTTAAGCTCCCCAATATCCCTCCATACAACAGCAGGACTGACCCACACGACCATCTGGACGCCTTCAATGTGCAGATGGATCTCTAGACGGACGACCCATTGGTGAAATGTCGGGTGTTCCTAGCTACTCTAAGGGATGCTCTACGAGCTTGGTTCAAAGGCCTTCCAACCCATAGCATCAATAGTTGGAGCGAATGTCAGAAGAAGTTCCTAGATCAATATAAGGCCTTGAGGAAGCAGCTCGCGCCCACCTGTCACCTTGCCACCATCTTCCAGAGGTAAAATGAGTCCCTGAAGGACTACATCACTAGATTCAGAGAGGAGGTGAGTAATGTGGAAACCCTCTCAGACGAGAGTATTTTGACAGCCATTTCTGTAGGGCTCAGGAAGGATGGAAAGTTATACGAAAGTATCTATAAATCTCCGGTGAAGGATTTAGGAGAGTTTTATGAGAGGGCTGCCAAGGAGATCAGGTGGGAGGAAGCCTTTGGGGCCAAGAAACCCAGCAGTCATCGGGGTGAAGCTAGCAGTTCCCACCGCGAGAAGAGGAAGAGCCACGACGGGGAGAAGCCAGGAGAGCAAAGGCATCAATCTGCCCATGTGGTGGCGAAGCGAGTTAAACCTGGGCCAAGGAGGGAGCGACCTCGGCATCAGGGTCGATATGAAAGATATAGCATGCTATCAGACAGGCAGGACAGGATCTTCGCCACCGAAAGGAACAGGGAGAATTTCGAAAAGCCACCCCCAACAGGAATGCCCAACCGGCGTCGGGACCCGAAGAAGTACTGTGCTTACCACAACGAGAATGGGCACAATACATCAGACTGTTGGCAATTAAAAGATGCCATCGAAGAGTTGATAAGGCGAGGCCGCCTAGGAGAGTATGTTGTGCAGCTCGCGGGGAGACGACTTCAATATCAACGACCTCGGGACCAAGACCAGTAGCCCGAGCAACAGCAGTCTCAGCGAGCTCCGGAACCCGAGCGCGAGCCCGCGGTAAGGACAATTTTTTCTATTCATGGTGGGCCTTATGTGGCAGGTAATTCTAACAGGTTGCATCGGAAGTACATCAGGGAGGCAAACCATACCCTGCTGGTAGAATATGGAGGAGCTGAGGGGCCCGACAAAAGGGCCAAGATGTCCTTGGATAGCATTGTGTTCATGGAAGAGGACGCGAAAGGAGTACGCTGGCCCTACAATGATGCAGTTGTAATCTGAGCCCAGATCAGTAATGTCGAAGTACGGAGAATAATGATCGACACTGGCAGCTCAGTCAATTTCATGTACAAGGACTGCTATGATCAGATGGGGTTGGAAGCTGAGCAGTTAATGCCTTCACCAGAACCCCTCTACGGCTTCACAGGAGATGCAGTGATACCAGTTGGCCAGATCAGACTACCTCTCACCCTTGGAGAGCCGGGCCGGCAAGCTACAGCCCTTACTGACTTCCTAATCATCAACAATCTGTCGACATACAACGTGGTCCTGGGACGACCTTCTATGAACGAGCTGGATATGGTTACTTCCACCAAGACACTGACAGTTAAATTCCCCACTCCCAATGGGGTAGGCTGTGCTAAAGGAGAACAACAGCTGGCCAGGCGATGCTATGAAGACGCCGTGAAGATGGGGGTCCGAGGAAGGAAGGTAAATGTGGTTTCAGGTGGCCAACCTCAAGCGTTCTCAGAAGCAGGGGTGAACACCGACCTCGATCCTCGCGAGATGGACCCAGATAGGGCAGCAGGACCTGTTGAAGAGCTAGAAGACGTGCAGGTCAGCGAGGTAGACCCGGAGAGATGTGTGAAAATGGGTAGAGACCTGTTGCCAGAAGTGAAGACTGAGCTCGTAGAATTTCTGAAGATGAACCTCGATGTCTTCGCCTGGAGTCACGAAGACATGGTGGGGATAGATCCTGGTGTTATGTGCCACAGACTGAATATAGATCCCCAGCACAGGCCAGTCCACCAGAAAAGGAGGCCGATGACACCGGAACGCTATGCAGCTCTGAGGGAGGAGGTCGAGAAGCTGCTGGCTAACAAGTTCATCAGGGAGGCACGTTATCCTGTTTGGGTCGCAAATCCAGTCCTCGTGAAGAAGAAGAACGGGAAGTGGAGGACGTGCATCGACTTTACCGACCTAAACAAGGCTTGCCCAAAAGACAGCTTCCCATTACCCATAATCGATCAGTTGGTAGATGCGACAGCAGGGCACCAACTCTTGAGTTTCATGGATGCCTACTCAAGATACAATCAAATCCCCATGAATACAGAGGACGAAGAACACACCTCTTTTGTCACTGATAGGGGGCTGTACTGTTACAGGGTGATGCCCTTCGGACTGAAGAACGCAGGAGCGACCTACCAATGACTGGTTAACACCATGTTCCAAGGGCAGATTGGGAAGACCATGAAGGTATATATAGATGACATGCTGGTGAAGTCCCAAAGAGCAGCAGATCATGTCCGCGACCTGGATGAGATGTTCAGAGTCCTCAGAAATTATTGGATGAAATTAAACCCCTTGAAGTATGCCTTTGGGGTAGCGTTTGGTAAGTTCCTTGGGTTTATGGTGAATAGCAGGGGAATAGAAGCCAATCTGGAAAAAATCAGGGCGCTTGTGGAAATAAGGTCTCCCTCCAGGATTAAGGATGTGCAGAGCTTTAACAGTCAGGTCGCGGCTCTCAGCCGGTTCATCTTGAAGGCTACTGACAAGTGCATGCCTTTCTTCGAAGCCATAAAGAAGGCCAAGAACTTCGAATGGACTGAGCATTGTGAGGAGGCGTTCCAGAAGTTGAAGGAGTATATGGGCCAGGCTCCCCTTCTGTCCAAGCCAAAGGATGGGGAGAAGCTATTCTTATACTTGGGTGTGTCTGAACATGCCCTGAGTGCAGCCTTGGTGAGAGAAGAAGAGAAGACACAGCTGCCTGTATACTACATTAGTAAAAGGCTAGTTGATGTGGAGACACGTTATTCACAAATGGAGAAGCTCGCATACTGCCTAGTAACCGCCTCAAGGAAGCTGCGCCCTTACTTCCAAGCCCATCAGATAGAGGTCCTCACGCAGTACCCCCTTAGACAAGTCCTCCAGAAAGTAGATACTTCAGGCAGGCTCCTTAAGTGGGTCGTTGAGTTTACTCAGTTTGACATCGAGTACAGGCCTAGGACGGCAGTCAAAGCCCAAGCACTTACAGATTTTATTGTTGAGTTTACAAGGCCAGTACCAGAGCAGGAAGGGCCAGCAGGTAGTCAGACTTGGGAACTTTATGTGGATGGATCCTCTAACGAGCACGGCTCAGGAGCAGGAGTAATGCTAATCAGCCCTGAAGGTCACAAGATCCTAAGTGCCTTAAGATTCGGATTCCGGGCGACCAACAATGAGGCCGAGTATGAGGCGTTGCTTGCCGGACTCCGCCTGGCGAAGGAAGTACGAGCTGAGCAGGTAAAGGTCTTCAGTGAATCTCAACTTGTTGTTTGCCATGTTAGGGGAGAGTACCAGACCAAGGGACAGAAGATGTCAGAGTACCTCAAAAAAGCTAGGGAGTTACTGGGGGCTTTCAAGGGGTTCGAAGTGAATCAGATCCCCAGGGCTCAGAACTCTAATGCGGATGCCTTGGCTCGCTTAGCGACCTCTCAGGATGCTGATCTCTTGGAGTCTATCCCTGTGGAATTCCTGTCGACCCCAAGCATTGAAGACAAAGAGGTAATGATGCTGATGCAGGTCCGACCTAGCTCCTGGATGAACTCGTTACTAGGCTACCTGCAGGAAGGGAAGCTGTCAGAGGACAAGTTAGAAGCTCATCGTTTACGAGCTAGAACAGCCTGGTACTGCATTTACGATGACAAGCTATACAAGAAGGGATTCTCAACCCTGTTGCTGCGATGTATAGATGATAAGGACTGTGAGATCGTGCTGAGGGATATACATGCAGGCCACTGTAGGAACCATACAGGAGCTCTATCCCTAGCTCAGAAAGCCCTCAAACAAGGGTTCTACTGGCCGACTATGAAGCAAGACGCTATCGACCTGGTAAAGAAATGTGATAAGTGCCAGAGGTTTGCAAAAGTCCCCCGAGCTCCACCAGCCTACCTCCAGCAAATGGTGAGTCCATGGCCTTTCGCAATCTGAGGAATGGATCTCATCCGACCCTTGCCCACAGCTCGAGGAAGTTGTAAGCATGCTGTGGTTACAGTGGATTACTTCACCGAATGGACTGAAGTTAAAGAGCTAGCAGAGATTTCCACCACGAAGATAGAGAAGTTTGTGTGGGACAACATCATCTGCAGATTCAGAATCCCTCAGAAGCTCGTGACAGACAATGGGACTCAATTCACCAGCGAGCAATTCATAGACTTCTACAACGAGCTCGAAATCATGAAAAGCTTCTCGGCTGTTGACCACCCTCAGGCCAACGGTCAGGTCGAGGCTGTGAACAAGATCATCAAGCAGACTTTGAAGACCAAGTTAGAAATAAGAAAGGGGGCTTGGGTGGACGAGTTACAGAAAGTCCTTTGGGCATATAGGACTACAGCTCGAAGCTCAACAGGTGAAACCCCATTTTCCATGGTCTACGGAACAGAGGCCATGATCCCAGTAGAATTTGAAGTCACTAGCCAGCGAAGGGCCTCATTCCGACCTGAGGACAATAGACAGCTGCTTGCTGCTAGTCTAAACTTAGTCGAGGAAGCAAGGGAAACAGCTCGCATGAGGGTAGCAATATACCAATAAAGAGTTGCCAGGTATTATAACAAGAAAGTGCGAGCTCGAAGCCACAAGGCAGAGGACCTCGTTCTCAGATTAGTCCTCTCTGGGGCCCACAAGGCAAGTGATGGAGCGCTCGGACCTAACTGGGAAGGACCGTACCTCGTCAAGCAGAGTCTGGAGAATGGAGCCTATCACTTGGCCAACATGAATGGATCGGAGTTACCCCGAGCCTGGAAGGCTGAGCATTTGCGGCCCTATTATACATAACTGTCAACTTGCTTTAACTTTGTACATGACTTCTTTTGACTATTGTCTGTAAAAGTGCTTTCACTTGTTTTCTATTGTATGTGTCACACTTGATGCAAAAAACATACTGGCTGAACCAGCTAATGTACATGATTAAAGAACAAAGCTAATGAAACTTCTTTTTTCTCAAGAAAATGAGCTGCTATCTATTGTCATACATGTATTTCTTTGGAAATACCTATACAAACATCCAAGGAGTCGCTTGTGACCAAAACACTTGCATAAAGTGCTCGCCAAAATTACATACAGATTATGTGGCAAAGAAATGACTATAACCCTCGGCCGAGGGTCCCTTATTAATCAACGCTCAGCTTACTTATGTTATCCTCAATAAGAAAGTTCATGCCAGCAAGTGTAAAGCTCATTTTCCAGTTCGCAGCCGCTATTTCCTGCGACCTACGAATTACACGAGAGTCTCATAAGGGTGCGATCGTAGCAGATACTTCCTGCAATGCCCTTTCTCGCTCGAAAGCAGCTCGTCGCCATATGTCACTCGGGCTATCCTAGGCTGAACTCACGGCCCATGGGCTCCCAATCAATCAATCGCGAAACATTGTCCTGCGACCTCGCGGGAGGGGGTAAGGCCACGCCTCTCAAATATAAAGGTGCCCGCGAACTTCCAAAACATTGTCCCGCGACCTCACGGGAGGGGTAAGGCCACGCCTCTCAAATATAAAGGTGCCCGCGAACTCGCGAAACATTGCCCCGCAACCTCGCTGGAGGGGATAAGGCCACCCCTCTCAAATATAAAGGTGCCCGCGAACTCGCATAAAGAGTCACCCTCGGTGGGGGCTCGCCCTTGAACTGCAAGTACTACCACAAGTTGGAATCTCAAAGTTGGGGAAGATACGCACTCAACGTCAGTGCAATATATGGAGGCCTCGCTCGATTGAGCTAGCCATAAATTCGAACTCTTGCGAGCTAATATATTGTCATCATCATAATTGATTGCAGTAAGCGAGCTCGTAAGTTGACACGATTTTCACGACTGTGATTTACTTAGCAAATTTTTGCATACTTATTATAATATGCCTATTACTTAAACCTGTTAATTACTTGTCATATAAGCGAGTCATGCATATCTACACGTTTCATACTTGGACAAAGTATTCGAATTTGCAGGAAATCCCAACACTATGATTTCGAGCTATAAGCTCGTTGTTCAAATTTCAAACAAAACAATAATGATAATAGCAACAATGAATGAAACATGTAAACAGAGCTAAAGTGCTTTAGGCGCTAGCTGGCACATCTGATGGAGCAGGGGGATCAATAGGGGCTTCTATTGCGGGCTCCGATGTAGGGGCGTGCTTAGGAGCTGGGAGATCAGGAGATGCTTCCACTGGGGCCTCAGGCATTGGAAGATCCTCAGAAGCTGAAGGTCCCTCAAGGGTTTGCTCTGGTGAAAGGACTGGAACAGCAGATGGATCAACTGGAGGAACAGGGGAAGTATCAGCTTGTTGCGTGTCCTGAGCATTGGCAGCATGCTCCACGAACTCCTGGATTGTTTCTACTCCGACTGGCCCGAAGAAGGAGTAGTCCAAGTCCGGGTAGCGCTCCCACATGCTGAACAAGAAAACCCTTTCGATCTCTTCGCTGAGCCTGTCCCGCTCCTGAGCTAGCTGGGTCTCAACGCCTGCCTCGGTCTAAGCCAGCTTCTCCTCGACCCCCGCGAGCTTCTCTTTGGTTGAAGCTAAGTCCTGCTGTTGCTGTTTTATTTTACTCTCAGCAACCTTTACTTTTTTCTGTGCAGCACTTAGCTCGCCCTTCACCTGCTTCAGCTCGCTGTGGGCTTTGCTGACTTCAGAGGTAGTAGCCTCCCTGCGAGCAGTCTCTTGTGATAAGGCTGCGTCAGCATCTTGGAGCTTGGCCTTAAGCTCAGCGTTATCCTTCTGGAGGAGGTTGACTTCTTCCTGCATTACTTTCTTCTCCTCCTTGAACTGCACCTTGGATACCCTAAAGGTCTCCTTCTCACCAAGCTGATCGTCTACCTCCCTCATCAGCTTCACTGTCGCCATACCCAACTGGAAAAGAAAAGAGTTGTTAAAATTTGAATAGAGAAAGATCAAAGTATAGAGAAGTTTGAGCCTTACCAGCGTCGCATGACGAGCTGCAAAAGCCACGAGGTTGTGGCCTGAGAGCTCTGGTTTCTGCAGCTCCGGATCGCGCTTCCCCATTACTCCAAGCGCGAGCTCCACGAAGCTGTTGAGATATTCCATCTCCTTCGCTGCGTCAGGGTGCAGCTCGGAGTCTCCTTGCGACTCCCCTACAGGCCCCGCAGGTCGCATAGGTGCCTCAATGCCCGGCTCCTTGCTAATAACGACTGCCACGGGCTTACGGACCTCAATGACACCCTTCTTCTTCGGAGCTGGGGGCTCAGCTATGGCTTTCCCTTTCTTCTTCCTGATAAGAGCCTCAGTCTCCTGCTCCATAGGTGAACCCCCCTCAACCGAGACCTCAGCCCTCTTTGCTGAGGAAGGACTTTGCCCTCCAGATAGGGCAGCCCGCTTTTGAAGAGTCGCAGCTGACCTAACCTGATGAAAAGCAGCTGTAGCGGGCTGAGATGGCGCTCTTTGTGAGTGATCTGAGGAAGTGTCATCCACTTTGATGAGCTCGGGTGCCCTGGCCAGAGGAATAGACCTGAAGGGGGGAACAGACATCCCAAGCCTTCAAATATTGTCCGAAGGTGTGGTGGTAGATGTTCTCGTACTCGAGGACCTTTGTGGCAGAGGCTGCGGGTTTGACTCAGACTGTTCAGTGGCAGCAAAGACAGAACAGACCTCGCACTTTTCCCCTCTATGCCCAGATGCTAGATTATGTCCAAAAGAGGACCTGTGGCAGAAGGCGCGAGGCCCCGTTCTACCAGCTCGCTGTTAGAAGGGAGGAAATCGTCGTTTTTCTCTTGGCCGCCGCGTAAACATCCAAGATAGCGAGTTCGTCCTCTATGGGTCTATACCTAGGAGCAGCAACGCCTACAAAACAAAAGCAAACTTATAAAAAAAAAAAAAAACAACTATTATCCTAGTGGTCGTATCACTGTTTCTGTAAACCGCAGGTTTCGAAGTACCAGGTTCCAGCACGAAGCTTCTATTGTGCAGACCCCCAAGCGAAGTACATGTGACCAGGATCCAACGGGACTTATATTCCCCCACATTGGACCTGATGCAATCTTGGGGCAGATATACCCTATATGGCGAGGCTTGACGAGGCGTGATGTAGTAAAGCCCCTCGTTTCCGAAAATCCCCTTAAAGCTAAAAACGCTGCGGAGGATGCGAGGTGTAGGGGGCCCGAGCCCGTGCTTGATGAACGCCGCTGCTAAAGTGGTTAGATAAGCGTACGCCTTTGGGATCAGTTGGAATGGGGCGAGCTTCAGAACGTTCAGAAGGTTCTTAAGGTAGTCGGGGATGCGGAACCTAAATCCGAGCTCCATATGCTCATGGCTGATCGCCACAAAGCCCGCAGGTGGATAAGCTGCTCGATCGCTGGCCTTGGGGACGTTAGCTCGGCACCCCAAAGGGAAGCTGAAGTCTCGAGCCCAAGCCTCTAACATTTGGAGGGTAACGCTTGAAGGTGTGTGAGAGAAAGGATGTTGGTCCTCCCTCTTAGCGGCCTCCTCCCTTTCTTCGACCTCCCCAGTAGACCCGCCAGCTCCTGAGGTCGTAGCCTCGGATTCACTAGTCTGACGGCCTGTCTGCCTTCTAGAAGAAGAAGCCCTGCCTTGACTAGCACGTGAGCGACCTGACATCTACAACATAGAAGGAGCGACATCAAAACGCTTACAGCATGTTGAGCCTAGCAAGCTACAGAAAAGAGTTCTTAGAGCTATTGTCCTATGCGTCAGGTCGCACACTTGGCTATCAAAGGCAACCGAGGCCCAAGAACGTGGGTCCGTCAGGTACTGTGTCTCCTTAAATGTTTATGTTACTAACCCTATATCTACAGGTACCCTACCAGGCAGTATAGGGACATTCTCATCGAAAATCCTAAGCAACAACAACACATAGCAAAGATATGAGACACTTAGGCTGACTGCCAGGTCGCCCCTAGTGAACACAAGTACTCAAACAAGAAGCACGATAGATCTCTAAAGGCAAGACAGGCACACAGAGACTCGCAGATATGATACAAGAGCGGAAATTAACGATACAAACCAGGAGCCAATCCCCAAATGACATGAAAAAGCAAAATAAGGAAAAAATTACCTTGTCCGAGCTGTAAATGACTTGCTGAAAATGGCAGTCAATTCCTGAAGCAGCGGGGTCTGAAGAAGAAAGCTGATGAAGAGAGGGGTACTAGTGTCGTATCAGAAAAGCAAAAAATAGAATCAGAAAAGACCTCTGAATTATATAGGCCAGGACATCCATCCTCTGCCATCCGATCTAACATAAAGGCATAACCGTCAAAGATCCAACGGCCCAGCACCAATCTCGGTCATGTACCGTCCTGCATGTCAGTTACAAGACGTGCCCATTAAATGCTTACGGTCCCGAGGCACGTTTGTGGCTCCAACGCCCATATGAGCGCCACGTGTCATCGGTTACAATACAGAAGTCAAAACGACGCCGGAGAGCTCGAAAATGGGCGCCAATCATGTGTTTGAATCAGCTTCCAGTCCGCAGAACGCACAGAGAGCTGGGGGGCTTGATGTTATACCCATTTTCTCGTTGTACCTAAATGGGCCAATATAAGCCTTATATATTGGGATGGGAGCAAGGGCCCAGAAGGCCCAAGATCGGATCAGCAGTTGCTGGTCCAGCTCGTGAGGCCGTCCAGGTCGCGAGATCGCAACCGCTTTCGGACCTCCTAAGCATGCCTCTTGCCCACGTCGTCAGCTTGCCGAGCTCACGAGGCCGTCCAGGTCGCGAGCTCGCAGGAACCCCCAGACCACCTAGCCTCCTCTCCCCGGCCACGTCGGCATCTCTCCAGCATGCATTACCTGTCTAACCAGAGAGCTTATTCAGGAGATATCATGTATAGCAAGTCTGCGAAGTCACCAACTCCCATGATTTCCCGCCAGAGACTGTTTACGCCATTACCAAGATGCATTTAATGCAACGACTCTGCATTTAATGAAGAGAGGACTTCTCCAGAGCATTAAATGCAGACGTGTGCATGTAAGGAGGAATGATAATCTCACATTTAAAACAGCATGGTTGTGTCAGGGTTAGTTGAAAGAACCATCACCTGTACTTTATTTTGACATTTTTTATTATTTTCTTTGTATCTCTCCCCTTCATATATAAACAGGGGAGACCTTTACTGTAAACAGGTCGGAAATACTAGAGAACTGTCACTCTGCTGGATTTTGACCTCAGAGTGGCCGTGGATGTAGGCACAGCCGCCGAACCATGTAAAAATCCTTGTGTGTTTCAATCTTCCTCCTCAACCCTCCATTGATTAACCGATTGTATTTACTCAACTGCCACAACCAACATTCCTTCGCCTTAATTAAACTTCACCAACCTTAAAACTTCATTTACTTCGCCTTTATCATACACCCGTTACCATTATCACCCCTTTAATTACCTTGTTCGCAGTCTGGGCACCAAAATCTCTGGGTTGACCGTTTCCGAACGTCAACATTCACTGATTCATCGCCCCGTTTAGGTGCTATATTCTTCTCCAAGTTTGTCGTCCATCTCCACTTACATGGACTACAAACTCGATGCATGATGCTGTAACAAAATGTAATTAATTATCAATATATGAAACTAGATGCAAGAAACTACGTAATAGTCTAAAATCATAAACCAAATGCTCTGATACCACGTTGATAGGACCCTCCCAAACTCTTATCTTGAGTCCAAGAAGATCCTATGATATAATGAAAATTTGTATGTGATTCTAAACTTTCTTATAGAAATCATTTGGTAATTTAACAATAAATAAAGTGGTTTAATAAAATTTTGGAATATAACTGCTATTTAACTAATAATTTCACCCGGTAATAGTTGAAACAAACACTTCAAAATATTTCAAATATGAGTAATATCATATCAAACATATAAAACAAACTTATTTTCATATGAGAACATAACTGTAATGTAGGTTGATATCATTTCCAAACCGAGAAGTTAAAGCATAAGCAAAAACTGATGAGAGATCAAATATTTTATAACATTAAAGTGATAAGTATACGCACAGAAACCTAGATGTCATGTAATATATAAGATATATATACAATATCAAAATGTCATTTTTTTTTAAGCGTCATGTGATCAAGTCGCCACCTCTTCCTATTTAGAGATTTCTTTTGAGACTTGACATTTATCTGGGAAATGGTTTTAAAAATATAAAAGGGTGAGCATTAACGCCCAGTGAGTGGATATACTTTTAAAAATTAAATAAATCATTTTTTAATAATAATAAACATATATAACATAATGCTGATAATAAATAAAATCTCAATGATCCATATTCAATCGTATCTAAAAATAATACTAAAATTACATCTCTTATCATTATAAAATATAGATATTTTTATGGATCATTTCTATTTGCTAATAAAAGCTTGATCTACACCAATCTAGTTTTCATGAAAATTTATCATACATGGTAAAGATACTCAACACACACGCAGAGGTAGGTATAACATCTACCATACACGTGCTGAGTAAGTCAATGACTCTAGAAATCTATCATGCACGTGTTGGATGATTCTCTAAGACTTATACACGTGAAGTCTGTTGACCGTTAGAGGAAATGATACAATCCTGGTGTTCTTAAAATCTCATTTCATTCATTTTTTAAACTCAAATAATTTTCATAGACAATCTTACATAATTCTATTTCGAATATAAATATAATTCTGAATAAATTCTTTTCTCATGATATAAATAAATATTCTAATATTAAATTGTAATTTATAATTTTTAGTTCACAATCAATAAAATTTATGGATTAATAAAATCATTTCTTTCTAATAACAATTAAATAAATAAAAACTGAAATTTAAATAATTTAAAACAAATCAATTCAATTAAAATAAACAATCCAAGAAGTTAACTAACTAACAAATAATTTGTTAATGAATCAACAATAAGAACAATGACAAATAGAGATAGAAAGTAAACACTAAATCATAATAATTTTATTGTAGAAATTGTTTATACTACAATGAAATAATGCAAATAAAATAACATAAAAATACTAATAATTAAAACATAGGAAAGAAAAAAAAAGTATCAGAATGATGAAATTGAAATACGAAATAACAGTCGTGTATAATTGCAATGGCCTTAAGACAGTAATTGCCCTCTACTCTAGTACTTATAGAACTTCGAGCAATTTCCTCCAAGAATCCTTGGTTAAATTTAGAGATAAAAAATTAGATATTCTGAATTCTATAGAATTTTGGTGTGTTTCTCAATTTTGTAATGAATACATAAAAAATAAAAAATTCTCTACAAATGACAAAAATGATTTGTAATTTTTAAATGTTGAATAGGTGCATATGAACGAATATAATTTTGTAGAATATACACCTATGAATAAACACAACTTTACAAAATAGGTGTGTATGAATTGACAGACACCTTTTCACTAAAAGACACATTTTTAGTTCAAATTCAAATTTTAAAAATTGAATTTTAAATTAAATTAACCTTTTACTAAAACAATATAAACTTTTACAAATATACCTCACATTTGAGTCAAAGGTTGATTACATTTAAATATAAATTTAACTGAGAAAACCATATATAAATTGCATCTGGGTAAGTGTCTTTTGGACTTGAACTTCCCTTAGTGTAAATATATCGGAACTCCTGAGTGACGCAGTGGATATAAAAATCTTAAATTGTTCACTACTATAGAACAACTAGACAACATATCACACACAACTCAAATCTTACACACTTCAAATTCATATAGTGGTGTTTATTTTGGTCCTAAACAAATCTTGGATTCATAAGAGCTTTAGAAAATTTATCCATATTCTTATAAATGCGACCCCACATTACGCCTATATAGGTGACATTAATTTAGAATGTTCTGCCATATTTCTTTAATTAATGAGAGATTAATGTCATTAAATGGATTACCATACCTTATTAATTTCTACAGACAACACACCTTTAAATTGGAATAGTTTAATGTATGTTCAATTTTGAATTAAACTAAACTAGTTTTCCTATTGAACTTAGACCATGGGATCTTTAATTAGCTAAATTAGGTTTCTACCCGGTTTTATTCATTGTTCAATTGGCTTAAGACCCATTCCCTTTGATGAATACTTTATTTGCTCTCTTGGTAGACCTTTCGTCAATAGATCTACTAAATTCTCTTATGATTTTATATAATCAATGAAGATAATTCCATTAGAGAGCAATGGTTTAATTGTATTATGCGTATGCCTAATATGTCTTGATTTATTATTATAGATATTGCTTTTAACTCTCATTTGTGTAAATATATTATCACAATATATGCAGATAGCTATCATAGGCTTAGGCCACAATGGAACAACCTCTAAGAAATTACGTAACCATTTTGCTTCTTTAGTAGCTTTATCAAACTCAGATTCCATCGTGGAGCTCACTGTGCATGTTTGTTTAAAGGATTTCCATGAGATCGTTGCTCCTTCCAGAGTAAACACATATCCACTAGTAGACTTTATTTCTGCACTATCTGAAATCCATTTTACATCATTATATCCTTCTAACACTAGTGGATATTTTGTGTAGAGCAAACCATAAAATTAAGTATACCTCAAATATTTTAATACTCTTACAAGTGCATTCCAATGTTCTTTTTAGGATTACTTGTATGTCTGCTATGCCTACTTACAGAATAAGCTATATTTGGCCTAGTTGAATTCATTAAATACATGAGACTCTTAATGATTTGTGAACATTCAAGTTGTGAAAGAGGATCACCAATATGTTTCCTCAATTTAATACTCATATCATATGGAGTAGCAACAAGTTTGCAGTCAAGGTGATGAAACCTTTTTAACACCTTTTCTACATAGTGAGATTGTGTAAGAACATAACCTTCACTATTCTTTTAATTTGAATTCCAAGAATGACATCGAGTGTACCCATGTCCTTCATATCAAACTTAGATTTCAATATTTTTTTGGTGTTATTGATTACTTTTTTAGTAGATCCTAATATCAACATGTCATCAACATACAAGCAAATTATGACATAAGAAATATCATTATTTTTCACATACACACACTTATCACATTCATTAATTTTAAAACTATTTGTTAACATTGTGTGATCAAATTTCTCATGTCATTGTTTTGGAGCTTACTTAAGTCCATACTATGATCTAACAAGTCTGCACATATTTTTCTCTTGACCTCTAACTATGAACCCTTCAAGTTGTTTCATATAAATTTCTTATTCTAATTCTCCATTCAAAAATGCGATTTTTACATCTATTTGATGTATCTCTAAATTTCTAATTACAACTATGATAATTAACATTCTAATGGAGGTAATTTGAGATACTGGAGAATAAGTATCAAAATAATCTAGTTCCTCTTTTTGGCGGTATCCTTTAGCTACTTATCAAACTCTATATTTATCAATAGTTCTATCCGCCTTTAACTTCTTTTTAAAAATCCATTTGTATTAAATTGATTTATTACTGGGTGGTAAATCAACCAATTCACATGTATGATTTTGCAATATGGAATCAACTTCATTTTTAATTGCTTCTTTCCAAAAAGTAGCTTCAGGAGAAGTAATACCTTCTTTGTAAGCTTGAGGTTCATTTTCTGTCAATAAAGAAATGAAATAAGGACCAAAATTCTTTGGAATTTTTGCCATTTTACTTCTTCTTGGTTCTAGAATTTCTTCTTGAATTCTTGAAGAAGATTTTGCTCGAACTTCATCATAAGTTATCTTTTTATTAAAATTAATTAACTTTTCCTTGAATGAAAATATTTTTTCAAAAAATTCAGCATAAATTGATTTTAATATTGTATTTACATGTATATTCGAAATTTGAGATTTCACAACAAGAAACCTATACACAGCACTATTGTTTGCATATCCAATGAATGCATAATCAATTGTTTTTGGTCTAAGTTTAATTCTTTTTGGTAAAGGAACTTGAGCCTTTACAAGACAACTCTACACTTTCAAAATTTTGTATGATGGTAATCTACCTTTCCACATTTCATAAGGAGATTTATTCATTTTTATGAAGAATTCTATCCAATATTTTATTTGCAGTAAGCAAAGCTCTACCCCATAAATTATGATGAAGGTTGGAACTATTTAACATGGAATTTATCATACCTTTAAATGTTTTGTTTTTTCTTTCAACCACTCCATTTTATTGTCGAATGTATGAAGTAGTCATTTGATGAATAATTCTATTAGTAGCACAAAAATCTAAAAACATAGAAGAAGTATATTCTCCTCCTTTATCCAACCTTAATACTTTAATTTTTCTATCAAGTTGGTTTTCAACTTCTACTATATATCGTTTAAAAGCATCTAAAGCTTCATCTTTATTATGTAATAAATATAAATAATAAAATTTAATGCAATCATCAATGAAAGAAATATAATAATTCTTTCCACCACGTGTAGGTGTAGATTTAAAGTCACATAGATCTGTATAAATTAAACCAAGTAATTCAGTTGATCTATCTAATATTGATTTGAAAGTTTGTCTTGCGAATTTTGATTCCGAACATGTTTCGCATTTTTTATTTAAATCAATTGCAAATTGTGGAAGCAATCTTCAATTAGCCATTCTATAAAGACAACGAAAATTTATGTGTCTTAATCTAGCATGTCATAAATTAAAAGAGTCACAAAGATAAACAGAATCATTATTCTTCTTATTATTAATAGCAAGTATATTAAGTTTAAACAATTCTTTAGCCAAATGACCTTTGCTTGCATACATCTCTCCTTTAGTTAGTGCAAATTCGTCTGATTCCAAGACAAATTTAAATCCCTTATTAGTAAGGAGAGGACCAGAAACTAGATTCTTCCTCATGTCAAGAACATGCAACACATCTAGCAATGTAAGTATTTTTCTAGAAGTAAATTTTAGCAACACTTCACCCATGTCAATCACATTTGCCACAGAATCATTGCCCATGGATAACTTTCCTTCATTGGAGACTTCTTGATATTTTGAAAACATATTTCGGTCTCCACATGTAAGCTTTGTTGCACCTGTATCAATCCACCAACTCTTGTTGTTTGAAACTATATTTGTCTCAGAAACAACAACAGCAAGATTTTCATCTATCTCCATGAAATTGGCTAAATTATTGGCCTGATTTTTGTTGTTGGATTGAGTAGTACTGAAATTTTTCTTGTGGTGACAATCTTGAGCCTTGTGTCTGACTTTTTCACACACCCAACAAAAGCTATTAATTTTCTTAAAATTCTTTTGTTTTGGTACATGGACAACAACTTTTTAATTTGTCTTTTTATTTTGGAATCGACTCTTTAGCTTTGTCATTTTTTCTTCTGCATTGTTGGCATTTTCTTGGAAAGATGTCACTTTTCCTATGATCCTCTTCAACCCGAAGTCTTAAGATTAATTCTTTAACAGACATCTCACTTCTTTTGTGCTTGAGATATATCTTCAAATCATTTCAAGAATGAGGTAATTTTTCTATGATGGCACCCACTTGAAATCGCTCATTGATTGAACAATCTTCAAAATACAGTTCATGAAAAAGAATTTGCAATTCTTCAACCTGCTTAATCATAGACTTAGAATCAACCATGTTAAATTTTAAAAATTTGTCAATAACAAATTTCTTTGGACCAATATTTTCAACCTTGTAATTTTTCTCAAGAGATTTCCACAATTCTTTTGTTGTTTTATAAGTAATAAAATTATCATAAAGTGTATCATCCAAACTGTTAAGGATATAATTTTTACAGCAAAATTTAGAGTGAGTCCATGTATTCAAGGCACTCAAAACCTCTTTTGATGGATTATCTCTCATCTTTGGGGTATCTTCCTTGACAACATGTGCCAAGTTCATCGTTGTTATGAAGAATAATATCTTTTGTTGCTATCTTCGAAAATCCACTCCTTTGAATTTCTTAGGCTTCTCGACATAAGGATACTTACCTGAAATAGATTGTTAATTCATAATTATTGTCTTAAGTTTGTTAGTGAATCAAAAATCAAAACAATGACAAATAAAGATAGAAAGTAAACACCAAAGCAGAATAATTTTATTATAGAAACTGTTTATACTAAAATAAAACAATTGCAAATAAAACAAAACAAAAATAATAATAATTAAAAAATAGGAAAGAAAAAAAAATGTACCGGGATGATGAAATTGAAATACGAAATAACAATGTCTTACAAAATTGCAATGACCTTAAGACAGTAATTGCTCTTTATTCTGATGCTTATAGAACTTTGAACAACTGTCGGATCCTCTGTTAAATTCATAAACCAAACACTGGATATTCTAAATCTGTAGAATTTCGGTGTGTTTCTCAGTTTTGTAATGATGCATAAAAAATAAAAAATTCTCTACAAATGACAAAAATGATTTGCTATTTATAAATGTTGAATAGTTTTCTATGAACAAACACAACTTTACGAAACAAATATCTATGAACAAGTACCTATGAACTGATAGACACCTTTCCACTAAAAGGCACCTTTTAAGTTCAAATTAAAATTTTAAAAATTGAATTTTAAATTAAATTAACCTTATACTCAAACAACATAAACTTTTACAACATGATTTATTTGCAATAATCCATAATTAACAACAATATAAAATATAGATAACTACAAAAAATTAATTCAATTTAAATAAAACAATATACTCGTGTTATTCTTGATTTCTCCCTTGCCTAAAAATGTCATAAGAACTTATTTAAAATTTATGAAAATTAAGCCAGAAAATCAAACTTGAAACTGAATTTATTGCACATCAAATTATTCTAAAAATCAACTGAAATTATTTCTCCTTTGTTTTCTTGGCTTTGACTCACTAGTCTCTTGCTTTTTCTTCTTTTTCTTCTTGGTGTTCTATTTCAATTCTGTGTGTAATTTGCTCCTAGTTCTCTCAATTCTTACATATACTATTTTAAATGTGGCTTATCCAAATTTTATGAATGATAGTTGCCCCTTTTAATTAAAAAATTGTCACTGATTTAGGCCATCGACCATTGACTTGTTTTTCTCACTTGTCTGATTCCCTCTCATCTCAATTCTCGTTTTCTTATGCAAAGAAAATAAATCATGCAAAGCATGATTAAACCTACCCCCTTATTTTATTATTATTCTTTTAAGCTTAAATAGTCAATGACTAACAACTCATTTTTTTTTTTTAAATTGCTACCATGTTCAACCACCCCAACTCATGATTTTTTTTTTTTCAATTTTCTATGGACACGACCCATCATATTTATTAATTATAAATTTGTATTTTACACCCCACCTTTTGCTATAGCCTTTTTCTTTTTACACCCAATTTTCTTGAGTTCTTTTAAAAATGTTCCCAAGAAGGATATTTGTTCATATACTCTTTTATTTCTAAAATTTGGGTAGGGTCAACCAAATTAATAGCAATAAACTAGATTTCAATTATTCTCTTGGATCCACTTAGATTGATGCCTTAGAAAAAGTTTATTATTGAATACCTATGACTTTTATGGAGTTTCTAAAATTATGAAATGAATACACCTAAACTTTTTAATTTCACAAAAAGTCTTGAAAATTTTATATCAAATACTCCTTCGATTAGGAGAATTGCACTTGCTGACCACTCTACCTTTATTGATTATATATTAAAGCATAGAAAATATTAAAATGTTTTATATCGTGAACCTGAAAATACATTTAGTGCGGATTGAATGCACCTAAACTTCTTTATTCCATAAGGTTATGTTTGGTACGTGAAAAATGGGGTGAGATTGGGATTTTAATTTTTCCATCCTCTCACATGCCATGTTTAGAGTAGTTTGGAGTAGTGAAGGGAATAAATTTTTTATTCTTAGGCCACTTCCATTCCAAGGCAATGTGGGAAATGAAAACCTACGCTCAACCTTGGGTTTCCCATGTCCTATGTTGATAGGAATATTTTTCTTTTTCTTTTTTTTTAATTCATCCTCTCTTATCAGTTATCAACTAACCACCAACCAATAACCAATCTCTCATCTCTATCACACAACTGTTTGCCTCTCTCTCATCTCTACCATACCCACCCACCACTACCACTAGAAACCACTATTTATCTCTCTCATCTCCTCCTTGATCTATGGCAGATGAACCAATGGTAACAACTGGTTTTCTTTCTACCCTCTCTCTTTTGTCTTTCTCTCTCCATTTCTCTCTCCATTGTCCTCATCACCTCCATCCCCACATTTCAAACTTCATTTTCTTTATGAGTTTGTTCTAGGTTTATCGCACCCAAAACCATTTGGTATTAGGTTCAATGAACCCAGAATTGAGGTTCTGAGTTCCATCGTACCTATTGAACCCATAACCAGAGATGGTATGTGTGTGTGTGTGTGTGTGTGTGTTTAGTGATGAACCAGAAAATAGATGGTGTTGATTTAGGGTTTTATGTTGGATTTTTGTATTGATTTGGCGAAAGGATGATGTTGGTGGAAGATGATATGGGTTTTGTTGTTTTGTGTATTGATTTGGATGTTTTTAATGATGTTGAAGACAGTCGATTTGGTGGAAGGATGATGTTGTTTTGATTTTTAAAATGAATTTTAAGTATATTATAAAATATTTAAATTAATTTTATTTTAATATAATCTCAACCAACCCAAAACATAATATAGTATAATTTTAATCCAATCTTAAGTTCTACCAAACATGGGATAATAATTTTTTAATTAATTTCATTATAATCCAATCCATTTTATTCCAATCTAATTAATTTCATTTCACTCCAATCATATATGTCAAACATAGCCTAAGGTCTCGTTTGGTGTGCGAGGTAGAATTGGATAATTTCTATGAGATTGGATTGGATTGAATGTTATCTTATGTTTGATGAAATATATGATAGGATTAAAAATAGTGGGTAAAAACTTGGATTTTAAAGTAATTTTGTAGGGAATTTTCAAAAATTTTGTAGATTAACTTGTCAAATTTGGCTCTACAATCGCCATTGTCGCTTACCTCCTTAATTACCACCCTTCTCCATTAGCGATCTACAACGCTGAGTAAGATGTTGAAGAAGATCGGCAATTGGCGATGCTAAAGAATCGCTTGGAGATGAAGACGAAGATGGGTGAGCATAGAAACCACGATAGAGAGAAAGACGAAGAAGAACGACGAGCACAAAAACTGTTGATGGAGACAAAAACGAAGAAGAAGATTGGAGAGAGAGGTAACCCAAAACGACCAGTACCAACACGTGGAGGGAGAGGGAAAGGGAGGTAAGGGAGGAGGAGAAGTGAGTGGAGGTAACGGTGATGGAGGCGGTGATGATGAAGGCAAAGGAGGGGCGTTGGAGAAGGAGCAAATAATGAGATTATTTTAACCTATATGATCGATGTGTTAGAGTTATCCCAAACTAATTGAGTAAATTAGTGATGGGTTAAATTAGTGAAGTGTGAGCAAAAGCACCAAACATGGGTTTGAATAAAAAAGTTATCTAATCCAAAAAAGCTATCTAATGGGAGTCCTATCCTGCATAACAAACACAGTCTAAAAATATTGGAAAGTGTGGACCGAATATACCCCTGTTTGTTTACTGGGGTGATAAAAGGCTTACCTACTCCCTCAGAGGGCTCATCAGAGGCGAAGGCCAGTGGCGGCCAAAAACCCTAAGCCATGTACTCCTGCTTCCTGAGCACTTCATCATCCTCATTCTCTCCCACCCATGTCAACAAAATCTGCTCCTCCCTTCAATGTAAACAAAACCCAGTTGCTCAGTCTCTCAAGTCTTTCACCAAAACCCTCATTTTCGTAGGTGCCACTGTTTCCATTGCATCTAGCTTCCCAGCCAAAGCACTCCAACCTCCTCCTCCTCCTCCATTAGCAACAACACTTGCTGAAGAAGGAGAAGAAGCAGCAGCAGGCATTGAGTCACTCAAGTCAGTCCTACAAAACAAGCTCGAAAATGGGGAAGACGAGGAGTCTCTGAGGATACTCCAGCGCTTGGTGGTTGCCCAGCCGGACGTCACCGACTGGAAGTTCTTGATGGCTAGGCTGCTTGCTGAAATGGGTAGAACCGAGGATGCCCGCAACCTGTTCGAGGAAATTCTCGCTGGCGATCCCTTGCGTTTCGACGCATTGTTCGAAAATGCCTTGTTGATGGACCGATGTGGAGAAAGAGAAAGTGTTGTTAGGAGACTGCAGGAGGCTTTGGACATAGCCGAAGATGGAAAGAAAACCAAGGAGGCGAGAGATGTGAGGCTGATTATTGCTCAAATGCACTTCTTGCAGAAGAATGTGGAGGAGGCTCTGAAGAGTTATCAGCAACTCGAAAAAGAGGACCCGTCCGACTTCAGGCCTTATTTTTGCAAGGGAATGATATACACTTTGCTTGATAAGGACACTGAGGCTAGACAAGAGTTTGCCAAGTATAAGCAACTTTCCCCCAACAAGTTTGAAGTGGACGGTTATTTGAGGACTCCGTTGTCGCGAATGAAGCTTTTTGGCACCAATGATGACGGTAATTGATTTCACATGTTGTATTAGAAACTAGACACATTATCAATGACAATAAGGCAAGTTGTCTTCTTAGTGTAGAATCTCATGAAAGCTACTACTTGCTGCATTTCCAGTCAAACAGTCATGTTTTTATGGTCTTTAGAAACGCTCTTACTTTCTTTGCTGGTTGATCAAATATAATTGGAATTATACTGATATCTGATGTTTGATTTTTTTGGTTTAATCGAATAAGAATTATTTTGGTTGCTTTAAATACAAAGTGCTACTATTGCATATGAAAACCGTAGTAGGTTACATAGGTTAGCTAAACTGAGTCGTCCTGGTATATTTATATTCTCTCTTTTTATTGTTATATATCATTTATCGTCTTGATAAATCTTGTGTAGCATGGTACGTTATAATCTACAGATAGGTTTTGGAAGAATATGGACGCTCTGTTGAATCTACCCAGTTCACTTGAAGGAGTCTCCATTTGATGGTAAAGTTAGATATTGCTATTTAATTCTTCCTGAGTAACAATAACTTGTAGCATTTTCCATACATTGCTGGAGTTTGGTGATGAACTGAGATTCCAATACTTATGGAAATTGGCAGTACTGAGGATCATCTCTTCAGGACTAGTGATATTAGTTCTAAGAAGTTCTCTCATGTAAAGGACCTGTACCGTAGTTGTATTAAGATAGATACTAATATTCTCACCTTCATTGTATAAAAATATGTAGGGTAAGCACAAAAATGACCCAAAAATTAAGGGTGTTATCATTTGTATCTCTTCTAACTTCTCATTATCTTCCATTGGTCATCATCTTCAATATTTTGTGTCTTCTCTGACAAAAACACTTCTTTTCCGTCCAACATCTATCATTCTCCTCTTTCAATCATCTTCGCCAATTTCTCAACATCTTCTCCAACAGAATCCCTTTATTTTTCGTTCATCATCTCTTCTTTTCCTCTTCTTTCTTATTCTTTCTACTCTTTTCCTCTTCTTCCTGTTCCTTCGCCAAGGAGTGGCCTTACAACTGTGAGTCATGGCAGTATGTATTTGCATGCCATGAGTTACAGAAGCTTTACTACTGTGACCATATCAGCATGACTCACAATAGCTTTACTACTGTGAGTCATGATAGGATCTGCAAATTTACAAATTCTTTCCGGGAAAGGAGCACTCTGCTTTTCCTCAACGAAGGAAGAAGAAGATGAAATAAGAAGAATAAAGAGGAAGAAAAAGAATAAGAAAGACAAACAAAGAAGGAAGAAGAAGAATGAAGAAGGGGAATTTGAGTGACGCTGACAAAGAAGAGACAGATTTCAACTATGGAAAGATCAGAGAAGATGGCTAGAGGTGAAAGATAATGAATGAATATATATATATATATATATATTCAAAATGTATTTTTGTTCTAAACGATGACACCTATAATAAATTATTGAAATGAGACATAAATGTGAATTATTATTATTTATTTTTGCCAAATTTTGTGACATTTCTGTAAAATATATTTATATTAAATAAAAGTTATAAAATTTTATTTGTATACCCATTTTAGATAATATATAAATTCATAATAATTAATATAAAATTTATATGTTCTGTTTTTAAGGTTTATAACAATTTTAACAATAAAATTAACCAAACTTCAATAAGCAAAGTAAGTTTGACTGTTGTATAAGGAAAAAAAAAATCTAACAGTCTTGATTATTTAATTTTTTAAATATTGATGTTTCGTTAGATTAGGAAAGGTTCAGCAAAACAAAGGATGGTAGAGGATCCTCACTCGATTTCAACACAGTCAACGAAACTTCAGCATTAGTAAGTAACAGCGATTAAGTTACAGCAATATCAAATTCGCTGAATGTTTTGGGTTCTGCTAGCAACAGTCGGTTAACTAAAAGCATTGAGATTTGACCAGTAGACCCCCTTAGCCATGCAATCAACTACCGCCACCCTATTACCCTCTCAACAAACTTGATTCACTCTGAATTCCATTTTATTCCACAATGTTGGATGCTTCTAAAGAACCATTATGTGTGGGCTATAGGAACACTATAAAATAATTTTCCTTTTACAAATTTTTTGGTCAGTCCCTTATAAGTGTCCCAGTCAAAGTCAGCCTTGCTGGCCAGTAGCCATCCTAATCACTAATCACACCGGTATCACGTTAATAATCTAACTTGTTCGGCATACAAAATATAACTATTGATGCTACCTAGTATTACTGAGAATATAATACAAGGTCAAATCACTGACCTATGAAAGGACCCTTAGAAATTACTTTGAGAGAATAAAGATTCAATTTAAATGTGTAACATAATATTTATTGCTGGAAATCATTATTAATTAGGCCCAGTTTTTAGGTGTTTTGTTTAATAAAGAGATTTGGGCAGTTAGTGACCCAAACTCATCAGTTAGTTTCCAATTTTAGTGTCCTAGGATTTGTGGATGCATACCTTCATTAAGAAGGCAAGTAAATCCCTTTAGTCATGGCAGGAGAAGTAGTGCTATGCCTATCAATCCTATAAGTATCTTTGTATTTCTCACTCATTTAGCAATAAGAAGAAAATTAGGGATTTCTCATATAATTCTTCATGGTATCATGGCAGTCTCAGGCGTAACTCTTCTTGAATGACTAAAAGCCAAGTTCATCTTCGGAAGTCACCTCCAATCTGGATCCTGCTAAGTGTTAATGGGAGCAACAATGGAGGATCAGATAGCTCTCATATCCCTCATCTCCTCATTACAGGTCACAAACTTATTGGACAAAATTATCTTCAGTAGTCTCAATCAGTGTTAATGTTCATCTGTGAGAAAGAAAATGATGTAGTATCTCACAGGAGTTGCAGTCTCATCCAGGAAAGAGGATCCAAAGTTCAAAACTTGGAAGACAAAAAACCTCATGGTAATATCATGATTGGTCACTTATATGAACAATGACATAGGAGAAATTTTTTCCTATATGAAATAGCCTAGGAAATATGAGATGCTGCCAAGGAGAATTATCTATTATCTAGCATTTCAGTACTCTCACTTGGCACTGGCAATAATTGGATATGTTTGAAGACTTGGCTTGGTCCTGTGTGAAAGATGGAACCCAGTATAAGAAGATTGTGGAGCAGAAAAGGATCTTCAAATTTCTACTGGGGCTTAATCAAAATTTAGTTAAAGTACGGAACAAAACCTTTGTTGAATATCAGAGAAACATTCTCAGAAGTTCATAGGGAAGAAAGCCGAAAGAAAGTAATGTTGGAACAACAAATAACTAATCTAACCACTGAAAGTTCAGCCTTGGCACCCTAAATCCTATTAATGATTACAGGCAATGGAGAGAGGAAGACCTTCATGTGACCATTGCAGAAAGTTGGGACACACAAAGGAAACATGTTAGAGAATTCATGGCAAGCTAGGTGATTGGAAGCCAGCTCGTGCCACACATGATAGGGAAAGAATTCAAGTGAGAAGAATTCAACATCAGCTGAATCATCCAGCCGGCCAGTTAGTAAGGAGCAGATATAAGTCTTACAAGAGCTTCTCATACAGCCGCCTCAACAACATCTCAGCCCATCAGTGATTGAAGCAGGAACATTAGCACAAAAGGGCAATTTTTTGAGTGCTTTAAACATAAAAAGAGAGAAACTAAGTTCATGGATTGTGGATTCTGGAGCATCTGATCACATGACTGGAGATGTAAGTATTCTTCACAATTATAATCCATGCCATGACACTTTTTCAGTTTGAATTACGATTGGATCTCTCTCTCTAAGGTGGCTGGTACCGGTTCAGTGGTTGTATCAAAGAACTTAGTTTTAAAACTGTGCTATTGGTTCTTAATCTTGATTGCAATTTTTGTCTATCAACCTACTCACTCAGGATCCAATTTGTGTTCCTACTTTTTTCCCAAATTGTTGTGTATTTCATGACTTTGTTTTGAGGAAGACGATCAGCAATGCTGAAATGCTGAGATGTTTTTAAAGACTCTATCTTCTCAAAGTTGAGAATCACATGGAAAGTCAAACTCAAAACTCAAATTGTCGTCTTTTAGAGAGTCAAGTTGAGAAAAAAATTTTGATTTGGGGACAGAAACTCAAACTGTTGCAAGTTTTTCAATAGTGTCTTTTGGGTGAGATCAATAGTGTCATTTATAGATGATCATACTAGACTTGGATATTTCTTATGGAGGAAAAATCTGAAATAGGTTGGATTTTCAAAGATTTCAACAATATGATTAAAACACAATTCTAAACAAAAACACAAATTTTGAGAGCAGATAATGCTAAGGAATATTTCAATCATATTCTTGGTAGTTATCTATTAAAGAGGGGATAATCTATCAAAGTTCATGCATTGATACTCCTCAACAGAGTGGGGTTTCAGAGAGCAAAAATAGGCACATCCTAGAGATGGCTAGATCGCTTTTGTTTTCAATGAACATTACAAAACATTTTTAGGGTCAAGTTGTTCTTACAACTACATATCTTATCAATAGGATGCCCTCCAGAGTGTTAAACTTCCAAACTCTTAGTGAAGGACTTCTTAATTCATATCCCAACACTAGGATCATCTCAGATATACCCACTAAAATATTCGATTGTACAGTGTTCATCCTTATTCATCACCACAAAAGTAAACTTGATGCCAAATCAGTTGAGTGCATTTTTATTGGGTACTCTTATACTCAAAAGAGTTATAAATGTTAGTCTCCCATTACCAAGAAAATTTTTCATTCCATGGATGTAACATTGTCTGAACTTTGAACAAAAGCTTTCTACCCAAAAACTAATATTCAAGGGAAGAATAATATTAGGGAATACCAGTTTAGGGAAACTTCGAACACTTAACTGCTTCCTAGTATAGCCGAACCTTTTCAAAATCCTGGTACCAATCCAATAGAATCACCAAATTTCAGCTACGAAAATCTACTGAATGAGTCCCATCTGACTACTCTTTCTAGTCCAGGAAGTCCGTGAACTGAATCCAGTCTTTGTGTACATCAAACACAAGAGTTAGTCCAGCCTATACACTTTTAAATAGCAATAGTCAATGCAACTCATCTCCTGAAACTAATATACCAGAAAGAGGAAGACTTCAAGAGGAATAGAGCAACAAACACCCCTCATGCAAGGCCAAGAACCTGAACTGAACCAGCAAGTTTAGAATACATCAATGGGAGCAGGTAATATCAATTCTGATTCTGAAAATAATGAGGAAGAGCCATCAGATATTGATTAGCCAATTGCTGTGAGGAAAGGATCTCGGGAATGCTGAAATCAGCTTCTCTATAATATCGAAAATTTCATCCTTTATCTCCTAGCTTTCGAGTATATACTGTTAAACTCTCCAATATACAGATTCCAAATAATATATATGAGTCACTATTATAATATAATATAATAATAATAATAATAATAATAATAATATATATATAAATATACTTGTCTCCCACCAATTGTGTGGGTTGCTCTCCCGTCCTAGTACGGGCCCCTTCCCCACCTCTGTGTGGGTGGTTCCCTCCCCATTTAGGAGTTGTCCCCCGGGTCGTGCTCCAGTGCTCTACTCGATTCAAGGTCCCCGGATGTTCCCTGGGTTTATCCCAAATGCAGTTCCTGTATCAAAAAAAAAATAATAATAATATATATGAGTCACTCAAGGTACCAGAATGGAGTGTTGCTGATGTAGCACAAGTTTATAATTCCTCATTAGTTTGGGAATCTTTATCTTTATTAGTTTAGGATTATTAAGTCTTTTAGTTTAGATTTAATTTTTAAATTAGCATACCTATTTCTATGAGGCTTAGTATTAGAACCATTATAAATAGACTTATATTATTTAAATTTTGTAAGTTGTTCAGTATTGTTTTCAGTAATAAGATTTATGAATTTTCTATCGTTATTTGAGTTATTCGCTTTATTTCAAAACAAATCTTTCGCAACATCAAAATTAGTATCAGAGTGTGG
Source organism: Litchi chinensis (assembly GCA_019925255.1). Taxonomy (NCBI): domain Eukaryota; kingdom Viridiplantae; phylum Streptophyta; class Magnoliopsida; order Sapindales; family Sapindaceae; genus Litchi; species Litchi chinensis. The sequence continues at coordinate 21,800,998 of CM034474.1, forward strand.
TCTGCCCTCGACTGATGGCTAAAATTGGTTCAAGTGGATAATGAACCCTTGATAATGAACAACGGTTTGCGATTATCAAGCAATGACTCAATAGTATGGACAAAAAGCTTCAATGACTCAACAGAATCAAAGAAACACTTTGAAGTCTTCAACAGACTCTTGCTGCGTTGACTCTCGAAATAAGGCAAGGTGTCGGCTAGCATTAACTTGACTTAATAGGTGGTCGGATGGTGATGCTTGAGATGACTGCAAATGGCAAGGAGGTCAAAATCCGGACGGTCAAGACCCATGCAACCCAGATTTGCCCTCAAGACCTGCGCACGACGTAGACTTGTTAGGAAACCTTGCATGACCCGTTTTCTACCCTAACTTGCAACCTTATTGCCCACGAGCCATTAAATCGGCATAGCCACCAGATCGGCGAGGTCCTCTCGATGATTCTCTTGCAGATATTGACCTTTACGATCTCGATCCTGATGGAAACCAAGTTAGCAAGCATGGAGGATGACGAGACAATTGGATAATGAGGCAATTAAAGGCTATTGGCTTAATCTTGAAGGCTTTGGGAGCTAATTGAAGGCAATTGGAGTCAACTGGGCTTTAAATAATATGGGCTGAAATTTATTTTAATTATAATGAGTTTTTAAATCAAGTAAGAATATTTAATTTTATGTTGGGTCTTAATTTATGTAATGGGCTAAACTGACACATTTAATTAACTTAAGTCTATGTTTAATTATTTTAAACCCACGAGTATGTTTAGTGAGCTTAATTGTTAGGGGGCTAGGGTTAATGTTAGGGTTTTATTTATTTACCTATAAAATGGATTGTAACCCTAAGAAAATATAAGTTGAATAAGTTGAATGATAATATAGCCAACTTCTTGAATGAAAAGAATAGAGACTTATTTCTCTTTTGTTCTTCAATGAACATGTGATCTTATCAAGCAATGCTTGTGGTGATCAAAACCATGACTTATCTCCCACCTTCTCATCTATGTGTTGGGAGTAGCGTCAATATCTTTCTTTGATAATTTTGGTTCTTGATTGAGTTCTAATCATTGGGTTAAAGTTCTTTATAACTTTGGTTCGTGATTGACATATAATCAATGGGTCAAAATTTCATTTTATAAACCTTTTTTAATCTTTCTTAGGGTTGTGTTTCAATTTGACTGTAGGTGTCGTATCGTTATATACGGGTTCACATCAGATCCATACACCCATGACCTTACACGTCAAGACCTATGAGATCCGATCTAGATCGGGCTTGGACAAGGCTGGAACAACAACGATGGAGGTCAGTTATCCTGTATTGGCGATGACAGAGGCCGGAATGACGTTGGAAGAGGAAGAATCGAAGAGATCCCATCATACCCATATCAACCCAACCCAGCTCGTGTACGAAAGCGACGTTGGAGGTTTTGATGATTCTTCGGGAGATAAGGATAATACCAATTTAGCCAACAACGCTTACGAGAATGCTTGATATCGCCAAGAACGGCAAGATTACAATATGAAGATAGATTTACCCACTTTTGATGGTTGATTACACATTGAAGACTTCCTTGATTGGGTTTATAATGTTAAACAATTTTTTGATTATTTAGAAACCCTAGAGGAGTGACAAGTTAAGACAGTGGCGTATAAGTGAAAAAGAGGAGCTACAACTTGGTGGAAACAGTTGCAATTTAATCGTAAAAGACAAGGAAAGCAACGAGTTTGATCATGGGTGAAGATGAAGCAATTGCTTAAACAACGATTTCTTCCTCCTGACTATGAGCAATTTCTATATCAACAATTTCAAAATTGTCGACACTTGAATAAGAAGGTTATAGAATGCACTGAAGAGTTCTATGGACCAAGTGCTAGGTGTAATATGATAGAAACTGTGGATCAGCAAGTTGCTAGATATGTCAGAGGCTTAAGTTTGGCTATTAAGGATAAGTTGGCTCTCCATAGCGTCTAGACATTATCTGATGTAGTTAATTTGGCTATGAAAGTTGAGGCTCAAATAAATAGACCAATGAATTGGAACATAAACAATTTTTGAAGGTCTACCCTAGATACTTCATCCAATCAAAGAACGATTGGTGGCAGTGAAAACAACTCTAAATCCATTCCTACAACCTAAACTCTAGGATAAGGACAAAACACCAGCCCTGCTTCTATCAAAACCACTGCACTACGTCAACAACAAAATCTGACTAATTCAAACCCATATGTTCGATCGAATTTGGAAAAATGTTTCAAATGTAATCAACCTTGTCATATCTCAAACAATTGTCGTAATTGAAGAGCTGTTAACTTTGTCGAAGAGGATGAGACAGTGGATGGTAGCATAAAGGATCCAAAAGTTGATGGTGATACTTATGAAGGAGCTGAATATATGAAGAGGATAAAGGAGAAGCAGTTGTTTGTATGCTCCAACGATTCTTGTTAGCACCCAAAAGGATTGATGAGTGACAATGTCATATGTTCTTTTAGACTCAATGTACTATTAATAATATAGTCTGTAACATTATTATTGCTAGTGGAAGTAGTGATAATATGGTGTCTAGGGTATTAGTTAAGGCATTGAACTTGAAAGTTGAGAAGCATCCTTACCCCTACAAGATTACAGGAATCCAAAAGGGGTCATGACGTCTAGGTTATAGATGTTTGTAAAGTTCCCCTATCCTTTGAAAAATATTTACAAGGATGAAATAGTATGGACATGGTTAATATGGATGCCTAGCATGTCCTTTTGGGAAGACCTTGGTATTTTGATGTTGATGCTACATACAAAGGTCACAACATAGTTATATTTTGGTGGTATGGTAGGAAGATTGTACTGCTACCACAACAACCACAACCGGAGCCTCAATGTGTTAATAACACTACTGGACATTTATTTACATCGATTCTAGGATTTGATTTTTTAGAGCAAGTTAAAACTTAGAACTCTCTTGTAGCTCTAGTTGTCAAGGGTTCCATTACAGTTGAGGTGGATATTCACCCAACAATGCGTCCACTTCTTAAAGAGTTTAATGACCTATCACCGAGTTACCAAATGAGTTGCCACTTATGAAGAATATTCAGCACCATATTGATTTGGGACCCGGTACTACTTTGCCTAATCTACCACATTATCACATGGGTCCAACAGAGCATGAAGAACTATAGTGATAGGTTAATGAGTTGTTAGATAAAGGTTTGATTCGGGAAAGTATGAGTCCTTAAGCGGTTCCTACTTTACTTACTCTAAAGAAGGATTGATACGAACCACGCCAAGAACTGATGAAACCCGTGAATCAAGTAAGGATCCAAGATCGTCTAGAATCAGATTTGTATGGAAAACCTCGACCCGTTGCTTATATGGAAGCAAGAACCTTGGTATAGTGAAGACGCCACAATCAATGATGGAAGAATTAATTGATAAGTCAATGTTGAACGCCACAGGAAAATCCTGATAAGTTCGAAAAGTTCTACGAAGCATCAAAGAGAATACTCTCACCAATATTATTAATCATCAACTGAATCCCCTTTAGGGTTACATTGGTTTATATAGCTCAAAATACTAAGTAGCATAAAAGGAAATAATTAATTAGACAATCAAACCCTTACAATCAGCAAAATAAATAATAAAAATTGGTAACTAATTGTCTTGAAAAAATTGGCATGAAATCAGCCCCATATGGAAAGTCTTAATGACCAAGAATCATCTTCATATTAGAAAGTCTTCATGGGCAAGAAATTAGCTAGAATCAGGCTCATTAAATGCTTTGATTAAATTGATTAAGCTTTGATCTTCATTTGAGCCCATCTTGAAATCCATCGTTTTAAAATCAGCCCAAATCACTTGAACCAATCCATTAAGTGCTTCTTTAAACCTCTTAGCTCTTGCTCTTGTAATTGGCCCAATTGGAATATGCAATGGATCATTTGGTGATGCTTCTTTGTTCTCATCATTCCCTCTCTCTTGAAAAAGATTTGTCCTCAAATCTTCACCTACATCAAAAGGAGTTAAATCAGTAACATTGAAAGTGGCACTAACGTTGTACTCATCTGGCAAATCCAACTTGTATGCATTTTCATTTATGCGTTCAAGGACTTGAAAAGGTCCATCTCCTCTCGGAAGCAACTTAGACCGCCTTTGTGCTGGAAATCTTTCTTTTCTCAGGTGCAACCAAACCCAATCTCCGGGTTCGAAAATCAACTTGTGCCAGCCTTTGTTAGCTTGTTTTGCATATTGCTCTGTTCTCCTCTCAATGTTGAGTCTTGCTTTCTCATGTATCTGCTTAACAAATTCAGCTTTTTTCTTTCCATCTAAGTTAACATGTTCAGACATAGGTAATGGTGTTAAATCCAATGGAGTTAAAGGATTAAAACCATAAACAATTTCAAATGGTGAAAACTTAGTTGCGGAATGAACAGTACGATTATAAGCAAACTCAACATGTGGTAAACACTCTTCCTACGTTTTGATGTTCTTTTTGACAATAACCCTCAACAAAGTAGACAAAGTCCTATTTACTACTTCGGTTTGACCATCAGTTTGAGGGTGACAAGTAGTAGAAAACAATAACTTAGTTCCTAACTTGCCCCACAAGGTCTTCCAAAAGTAACTCAAGAACTTAGCATCTCTATCCGAAACAATTGTCCTAGGTATACCATGCAATCTCACAACCTCTTTAAAGAACAATTCAACAACATGTGAAGCATCATCAATTTTGTGACATGGAATAAAATGTGCCATCTTAGAAAATCTATTCACAACCACAAAAATTGAATCTTTACCTCCTTTAGACCTAGGCAAACCTAACACAAAGTCCATCGAGATTTCAATCCAAGGTTCACTAGGAATGGGCAGTGGTGTGTATAAACCATGGGGTTGCACTCGAGATTTTGCTTGCCTACATGTAACACATCTACCACAAATCCACTCAACATCCCTTTTCATATGTGGCCAATAGAAGTGTTCTTGCAAAATGGCTAAGGTTTTAGCGACTCCAAAGTGTCCCATTAAACCTCCACCATGAGATTCCTTCGCTAACAACTCTCGCAATGAACAATTAGGCAAACAAAATTTATTTTCCTGAAACAAATAACCATCATGCCTAAAAAACTTCCCAAACGTAGATTTCTCACAAGATTGATACATATCACTACAATCATGGTCTAACGGATATAGTTCTTTGATGTGTTCAAAACCAAGCAACGTAGCATTAAGAGTGGAAAGTAATACATACCTGCGGAAGAGTGCATCTGCCACGACTTTTTCCTTACCTTGTTTGTACCGAATCACATATGGAAACGTCTCAATGAATTCCACCCAACATGCATGTCTCTTATTCAGCTTGTGTTGGCCTTTTAGATGCTTTAAGGACTCATGATCAGTGTGAATCACGAATTCCTTAGGCCATAGGTAGTGTTGCCATGTCTCTAAAGCGCGAACCAATGCATACAATTCCTTGTCATAAGTAGGGTAGTTTAGGGTTGCCCCACTTAGTTTCTCACTAAAGTACGCAATTGGCCTTCCGCCTTGCATAAGGACTGCGCCTATGCTAATACCTGAAGCATCACATTCAATTTCAAACGTTTTAGTAAAATCAGGCAAAACAAGTAAAGGAGCATGAGTTAATTTTTCCTTGATCAATTGGAATGCCTTCTTTTGCTCATCACCCCAGTTGAATCCAACATTCTTCTTGATGACTTCGGTAAGCGGTGCAGTGATGCTGCTAAAGTTTTTCACGAACCTTCTATAAAAACTAGCGAGTCCATGAAAACTATGAACACTACCTACACTTGTGGGACTCGACCACTCTTGGATTGCACGTACCTTCTCCTTATCAACCTGTATACCTTGTGCACTCACAACAAATCCAAGAAACACAAGTTTATCCGTACAAAAGGTGCACTTCTTAAGGTTAGCAAACAACTTTTCTTTCCTTAAAACATCTAAAATAAGTTTTAAATGTTCAACATGATTATCCAAGTTTTTGTTGTAAATCAGAATATCATCAAAATAAACCACAACAAAACTGCCTATGAAAGCACGCAAAACATGGTTCATTAATCTCATGAAAGTACTTGGTGCATTAGTTAATCCAAAAGGCATAACTAACCATTCATATAAACCATATTTTGTTTTAAAAGCAATTTTCCATTCATCTCCTTCTCTCATTCTAATATGATGATATCCACTTTTAAGATCAATCTTAGTAAAAACACAAGATCTATGCAATTCATCAAGCATATAATCTAATCTAGGAATAAGATGTCGATACTTTACCGTTATGTTATTGATGGCTTGGCAATCAACGCACATCCTCCATGTCCCATCCTTCTTAGGAACTAGCAAAACCGGAATTGCACAAGGACTTATGCTTTCTCTCACGTACCCCTTTTCCATCAATTCATTAACCTGCCTTTGTAGCTTCTTTGTCTCCTCGGGGTTACTCCTATAGGCTGGTCGGTTTGGAATGGTTGCATCGGGTACAAAATCAATTTGATGTTCTATCCCTCAAATTGGTGGTAAGCCATGTGATGTTTCCTCGGGAAAGACATCCTCATAAGCCTGCAAAAGAGAAACAACAGAACTAGGCAAAGCGGGGTCAAGTTCGTTAGTATTTAAAAATGCCTCTTTGTATAAAAGCACAATCATTGGCTGATTTGAAAACAATGCTCTTTTTATGTCACTCGCTCTTGCATAGAAATTCTTTTGTTTTCTCTCTAATTTTCTCTCAATGGCCAAATCTTTCTTTTCTTTTTCTCTCTCATTTTTCTCGGCCTCCATCTGATTTTTACTCTCCTTTTGCAATCTCACTTGGTCTTCATAAACCTATTTTGGTGTCATTGGAACAAGAGTGATTGGTCTTTGATTGAGTACAAAAGAGTATTTATTGGAGAATCCATCATGCTTCACATGCCTATCAAATTGTCATGATCGTCCTAACAACAAGTGTCCAGCTTGCATTGGTACAACATCACATAACACCTCATCTTCATATTTACCGATCCGAAAAGAAACTAACACTTGTTTGTTTACTTTCACTTCGCCACTATCATTCAACTATTGTAACTTGTATGGTCGTGGATGCTTAAGTGTTGGCAGCCCAATTTCTCCACCAAAGTAGTGCTTGCAACATTAGTATAACTATCACCATCAATAATCATACTACATACCTTGTTTTGAACATGACACCTAGTATGAAAGATGTTTTCCCGCTGCACCTCATCATCTTCTTTGACTTGCACACTTAGAGCTCTCCTTGCAACCAACAATTCACCTTGGACAACATATTCCTCACCATTCACGTCCTCCAATGGTGGCATAGACTCGGTGTCATCTTCATCATTCAATTCAATCTTGCCATCCTCTCGTAATACCATAACTCTTTTGTTTGGACATTGGCTTGCTATGTGACCCCTATTTTGGCATTTAAAACACTTAATATCACGATTTCGAGTGATGGCAGAATCTATTTTACCTTGATTTCCATGGTTGGTCATTTCTTACTTTTGCTCAGTTTTGGGCTTGGCCGTGGCTTGCTTCTCCTCTTTCCTCATAATATTCGGCTTCCACGATGAACTCGAGCTAGGGTTTTGCCGTGTATTGCTACCTCTCCTCTTGAGTTGGTTCTCGATCTTGATAGCCATGTGCACCATATCTTCCAGCTCAACATAATGCTGCAATTCTACCAAATTAGCAATTTTCGGGTTCAAACCAGCCAAGAACCTAACCATAGTAGCCTCTCGATCCTCTTCTACATTCGCGCGGATCATTGCAAGTTCCATCTCCTTATAATAATCCTCCACACTTCGATTACCTTGTGTAAGTCTTTGCAATTTCTGGTACAAATCCCGATAGTAATGGCTTGGAACAAATCGTCTCCTCATCACAATTTTCATTTCCTTCCACGTCTCTATTGAACGCTCTTTATTTCTCCTTTTGCTTAAAACCAATTGATCCCACCAAACAATCGCATAATCTAAAAACTCAATGGCTGCAAGTTTTACCTTTTTAAGCTTCGAATAATTGTGACAATCAAATACTAATTCTATCTTTTTCTCCCATTCAAGGTAAGCCTCGGGATCGTTTTTGCCTTGAAACGATGGAATTTTCATCTTAATACTACCCAAGTTATTATCCTCCCGATTCCTAGCTTCTCTAAACTGCCCACCATACCTCCTATTACCAACAATGGAATTCTGGTCATCATCTTCTTCAAAATAATCCCCATAATACTCTTCATCTTCAATTCTCACTTCCCTAGGTTGAACCCTTTCTCTCTTATGCACATTAGGAACATTTTGTGGCTGTTCCATACGTACATTTTCTACCCGATCTAATCATTCATGAACCTGCTCCATCTCTGCTCTCAACATTCTCCTCATCTCACTCATTAAGGCTTTCATTAGTAACTTCGGATCAACCTCTCCTGACGTGTTTTTATAAGTATTTTTGTCCTTGTTGTTTGACATGTTTGCTGCAAAACAAAGTTAGAAAAGAAATAAAATAAAATAAAATAAAATAAACCTCTCACACTCCCTCACGTGTTTCGCTCAAATAAAGATGCACTTAACTTTCACTTGTGTTTTTTCACAAAATTATATTGGCTTTTACCCTCTAATACGCTCACCACTCTTGCCTTTTTCCACTCGTAGTAATCCTCTATAGGTTCTTATCGAACTAATCAAACAAATATCGCAACTTCCAGCAACAGTTCACCACAAACTCACCAAGAAGATTCGGATTCAAAGACTAAGAAATTAGAAAAATACAAGGTTGTGTGACGGAATGTTACGGGTTTAATGGGGACAAGAAATTCGGTTTGAGACTCAATAAAGGCAAACAAAGATGTAAAATTGAAACAAGATTGCAAGAATTAAATCTCAATATCACACCTTTTTTTTTTCTTCTTTTTTTTTTCGTCTTTTTTTGCTGGTACTTTTTTTTTGGATTTTTTTTTTATTCTGGATTTCCTTTTTTTTTTTATAATATTAGAATTCACACACAATATAAAATACTGATAACTTGCAAATCAAGATGACGTGAACAGTATCTTGCAAATCAAGATGACGTGAACAATAACAAAAGAAGATGAACAGATCTGATTTTTTTTTTTTTTTAAGAATAAAATAAAGAAGATAGGCAAACCTGAGACTAAACCGTGCTCTGATACCAAATGATACGAACCACGCCAAGAACTGACGAAACCCGTGAATCAAGTAAGGATCCAAGATCGTATAGAATCATATTTGTATGGAAAACCTCGACCCGTTGCTTATATGGAAGCAAGAACCTTGGTATAGTGAAGACGCCACAATCAATGATGGAAGAATTAATTGATAAGTCAATGTTGAACGCCACAGGAAAATCCTGATAAGTTCGAAAAGTTCTACGAAGAACCAAAGAGAATACTCTCACCAATATTATTAATCATCAACTGAATCCCCTTTAGGGTTACATTGGTTTATATAGCTCAAAATACTAAGTAGCATAAAAGGAAATAATTAATTAGGCAATCAAGCCCTTACAATCAGCAAAATAAATAATAAAAATTGGTAACTAATTGTCTTGAAAAAATTGGCATGAAATCAGCCCCATATGGAAAGTCTTGATGACCAAGAATCATCTTCATATTGGAAAGTCTTCATGGGCAAGAAATTAGCTAGAATCAGGCTCATTAAATGTTTTGATTAAATTGATTAAGCTTTGATCTTCATTTGAGCCCATCTTGAAATCCATTGTTTTAAAATCAGCCCAAATCACTTGAACCAATCCATTAAGTGCTTCTTTAAACCTCTTAGCTCTTGCTCTTGTAATTGGCCCAACTGGAATATGCAATGGATCCTTTAGTGATGTTTCTTTGTTCTCATCAAGGATAGAAGTTGGCAAATGTGTGTAAACAGTCGCACAATCAACAAAATTACTATCAAGTACTGATTTCCTATTTCACGACTTACTAATATGTTTGATAGGTTGGAAGGAGCTGTGATGTTTTCTAAACTTTATTTATGTAGTGGCTATCATCAGATTCGTATACGATTTGGCGATTAGTGGAAAACAACGTTCAAAACTAAAGATGGTCTTTATGAGTGGATGGTGATGCCATTTGGATTGTCTAATGCACCCAATACTTTTATGTGATTAATGAATCAAGTTCTTTGACCATTCATTGGAAAGTTTGTAGTGATTTATTTTGATGATATCCTGATCTATAGCCAGGACGAGAAGGAATATCTGATGCATCTCAAAGAAGTTCTTCAAGCTCTGAGGGAAAAGAAGTTGTACATCAATCTTAATGTAATTTATTGATCGATCGACTCTTGTTCCTTGGTTTTATAGTAGGAAAGGATGGTGTTCAAGTTGATGAAGATATGGTTAAAACCATTCGAGACAAGCTAATCCCTAGGATCATTCAAGAAGTGCAAAGTTTCCATGATTTAGTTACCTTTTATAGGCGCTTTATTTGAGGTTTTCGTACAATTATGACACCAATTACTAATTGTTTAAAGAAAGGTAGATTTCAATGGGGTAAAGCACAAGAAGACAGTTTTCAAGTAATTAAAGAAAAACTTTATTCTGCTCTGTTATTGGTACTTCCCACTTTCGAGAAAGTGTTTGAAGTAGAATGTGATGCATCTATGCAAGGAATTAGAGCTGTATTATACCAAGAGGGATGATTTGTTGAGTTTTTCAGTGAAAAGGTTAGTGAAGTTCGACAAAAATGGACTACTAATGAGTTAGATTACTTTGTTGTAAAAATTCACTTTCATTATTATGTGTAAGTCATGGCAATCAAACAAAGTAGCACATGCATTAAGTTAACGGGATTCTCTTCTAACTACTATTAGTACGTAAGTGGTTGGTTTTGAATCTTTAAAGGATATTTATGCTAGTGATGAAGATTTTGGTGAAATATGGGCAAAATATTGCAATAAAGAATTTGTTACCGATTTCCTTATATAGGATGGGTTTTTATTCAAGGCTACAAAATTATTTATCTCTCATTCTTCATTACGTGAACTTTTGATTAAAGAGTTACATGTTGAAGGTTTAGGTGGACATGTTGGACATGACAAAACAATTAGTTAGGTAGAGGAGAGATTCTATTGGTCACAACTTAGGAGTGATGTAAGGCGTTTTGTTCAATTATGTCCTATTTGCCAAAGAGCTAAGAGATAAGCTTAGAATACAGGTCTTTATAATCATTTGCCTATTCTAGAGATAATTTGGCAACATCTGACAGTGGATCTCGTGCTTGGGCTTTCTCGTACTCAAAGGGGTGTCGATTCAGTTTTTGTAATAGTTTATCGTTTTTCCAAGATGGTTCAATTTATACCATGCAAGAAAACTTCAGACGCGTCTAATGTGGCTCATCTGTTCTTTCGTGAAATTGTTCGATTGCATGACATACCCCATTCAATTACTTAAGATTGCGATGTTAAGTTCTTAAGTTATTTTTGGAACATTGTGGAAAATGTTTAATACTACATTAAAGTACAATAGCACTAGTCATCCATAGACAGATGGACAAATAAAAGTTGCTAATCGAACACTTTGAAACATGATTCAATCCGTTTGTGGGGAAAAGTCAAAACGGTTGGATGTAGCCTTTCTTCAGATAGAGTTTGCCTTTAATAGTATACCTCATCATTCTACCAAAAATACACCTTTTGAGGTTGTCTATATAAGGATTCCATAACATACTATGGATTTGGTTTTTTTACCTCCTACTCCTAATGTTAATTCTAATGCTATGGAGTTAGTTGAACGAATTTATAGGATTCATCAAGAAGTCAAAGAAAACCTTGAAGCAGTTAATTTACACTACAAAATTGATGTTGATTAACATAGGTGTTTCAAGGAGTTCAATGTAGGTGACGTAGTGACGATTCATCTTCGAAAGAATTGTTTTCCTGTAAGTACATACAACAAACTACGAGACAAGAAGATTGACCCTTTCAAGATATTGTAGAAGATTGGCAATAATGCTTACAAAGTTGATCTCTCTAGCAACATGAATATTTCTAATATTTTCAATGTTTTTGATATCTTCGAGTATTTTCCTCCAGAAGAGTTTACTTTGCAATTACAAAACTTGAGAACGAGTATTTTTTTTAAGAGGAGGGACTTTGATGCAGGACAAGTTTATAATTCCTCATTAGTTTGGAAATCTTTATCCTCCTTAGTTTAGGATTATTAAGTCTTTTAGTTTAGATATATTTTTTAAATTAGGATTCCTATTTCTATAAGAATTAGGATTAGAACTATTATAAATAGACTTATATTGTTTATGTTTTGTAAGTTGCTCATTCAGTATTGTTTTCAGTAATAAGATTTATGAGTTTTCTATCGTTATTTGAGTTATTTGTTTCGTTTTGAAACAAATATTCCGCTACACTAGTTGCTATGCAAGAGGAAATTCAAGCATCGGAAAGAAATGGAACCTGGAAAGTAACATACTTGCCAAGAGGGAAACATCTGATTGGGTGTAAATGGGTGTTTATTGTGAGGCATAAAGCCGATGGGAGTGTACAGAGATTTAAAGCTTGACTAGTTACCAAGAGATTGTATACAATCCTATGGTATTGATTACCAAGAGATGTTTACTTTAGTAACAAAATTTCACACTATCAGGGTTTTGTTGTCATTGGTAGCCAATTTAAATTCACCATTACATAAATTGGATATCACAAACGCCTTTTTTAAATGGCGATTTAGAAGAAGAAGTTTACATGGAGATTCCACCAAGTCTTGAGACACAAGCAACAAGTAATATATAGTTTGCAAACTTCAGAAATTACCGTATGGTCTTAAGCGGTCCCTATGTGCACGGTTTGATAGATTAACAAAGGTAGTGAGAAGGTATGGATATTCCCAAAGCCAAACCGACCATACATTCTTTGTAAAACACTCATCCAAGCAAAAGATAGCAACGTTGATATTGTATATGAACGACATCATTCTAACAGGAAATCATGAGGAGGAGATATGCAGACTAAAGCGATCACTAGCCAATGAATTTGAAGTCAAGGATCTAGGTAATCTGAATATTTTCTTGGGATGAAAATCGCTTGTCAAAGCAAGGGATTGCAGTCTCTCATTGAAAGCACATTCTAGACTTGTTGAAGGAAATTGGAATGCTTGGGCGTAAACTGGCTGACATACCTATGGATCGCATGAGCAAACTCAGCACAACAGTGGGTAGACAAAGGTCGGTTTCAAGGTCTAGTGGGAAAGAATGTATGAATATAGTTCTTTAAATCTCATGCTCGGCCAGACATAGGTTTTTTAGTGAGTGCAGGGAGTCAATTCATGAACAACCCAACAGAAGAACATAAGAATATAGTTCTTTAAATCTTGTGGTACTTGAAGATGACACCTAGAGAGGAATTATATTTCTTATATTTCAAAAGAATTCAAACAGGGACATTGATATTTTTCCAAATGTTGATTGGGTTGGTTCAGCTATTGATTAAAGGTCAACCTTGAGCTATTACACGTTTGTGTGGGGAAATTTGGTGACATGACGAAGCGACAAAAACAATCTGTGGCAGCAAGGAGTAGTGTTGAATCAGAATTCTGGGTCATACCAAACATGTAGAGATAGACCAACACTTTTTTAAATAAAAAATAGATGCTGGAATAATCAAGCTGGTCCATACACCTATTGCACTTCAAACTGCTAATATCTTCACCAAAGCTCTACCTAGGACTAATTTTGAAATTCAAGCTAGTGCCCAATTTGAGGGGAGGGCTGGAAATCATTATTAATTAGTCCTAGTTTTTAGGTGTTTTATTTAATAAAGAGATTTGGGTAGTTAGTTACCCAACCTTATCACTTAATTTCCTATTTTAGTGTCTTAGATTTGTGAATGCATATCTTCATTAGGAAGGTAAGTAACTCCCTTTAGATTTGGCAGAATTAGTGCTATTACTCCTATGTATTTATCTTTGCATTTCTCATTCATTTAGCAATAAGAAGAAAATGAGGATTTTCTCATATAATTCTTCATTTATCATAAACATTCTAGATACTAAATAGAATTCCACATCCTATATAATTCTCTATTTTCTTTCCAACCAAACACCAATTTTTTGAGTAGAATAAGTCTGTACTGTACACCTGCACATTGTTTCATTTTGATTGCATTGTTTCTGTTATATTACAACTCCAAATAGAACAATACCACAGACTCTTTGTACCCTTTGTAACATAACAGAGGGAACTATAATAAAAAGAAAACTATAGGTATATCTTTTTATGGCATTATAACTACTTATGCTTTTTTCGCCAAATGCTTTTGTTGAACTTGTTCTTTGTCATTCCCTTGTTTTCAGTCACCTGAGTACTGCCTTGTGTTCCTGAAGCAGTAGTAGCTGATGTACTCTTCATCTTGCCACCACTGTTTCCCTCATCACCCCTGCCACTTGATACAACACCACTTGCCGATTCCTTACCCTTATGCTGCAAGAATAGCTGACTCAAGAACGGCTCCATTGTCAACCTTCTTGACTGCAACCTCTTGAGAAGGTCTTCAACACTTGAAGTGTTGTTTTTGAGTTCCGTCTCACTGAAGTTTTTGTAAATTTTTAGACACAGTAAATAAACTACACAATCAAAAGCCAATTCCAATTCCAATCACCACCTAAATATTGGATCCATGCAACTACTTTGACTCAAAAAATAGACAAACTATGCTGATTTTTAGTAAGTTATTATGAAAAGTTTAGTGCATCCAAATTTGCGTAAGAACGCAGATTTTGAACTGACCTTGTGTCCAATGCAGCATAAAGTTGCATCAATTCTTCAAGCATACTGACTGCTTCATCCAACAGGTCTTTATGTTCACAGTCAAAAGGTTTCTTCTTAAGTAATCCATTCATTGCAGTAACTAGATGGCAACAAATATTCTGTACATCCACCTGTAGCATACACAAAAGTGTGAAGTGGAAAATACAAACAAGATACACACTAGAATGCTCGTCGATTGACAATGTTAAACTATTTTTCATACCTTAATTGTTGGATTATTTAATACCATGCTCTTCTGGTCATTTTCATTGTCCACCAAATTTAACACCTCAAATATTTTCCAGATTTTTCCTGGGTTCATAAACAGGCTTCTGTCCTTTGTTTTCCACAGATTTGAGTCCTGATCCATTAGGGAAGCAGAGATCAATGATGGAAAACTTGAATTTTTACCTTCAGCATAATGGTCGACAGAAAGTACTTCCCTATATGGATTAGGAGCTTTTGATGTAGTAAACATAGTAGTACCCGTAGATTCAACTTCTGGAAACAATATTCCTAATATGTCCTTGCATCTGCACACCTTCATATCTACAAATATAGCATCGGGACATATATAATTCGAACAATTCTTCCCCAAACTCACAATTACAAGAGGATTGCCAATCTTTCTAAATGCTTCAGCAATCATACTGGCATTTATATTCAGAACATTATGTTTCCGTCCTCTGTAGAAGACATCACAAAATTCCTGTGGCAGTTCGTCAGTAATATATTTCATACCAAGCAACTCAAAAAGTTGATTTACACACTTGCCAAAGTTCAAATGGAGCAAACAAACTATGACAACCAATCTCAAAACCAACAGTGAGTAGTAGCCCTTGACATCTGCATGACATTTCCTGATCCATTCCACTGTTTCCCCCTTATTATAAAGGACCTGCTGAGCAATACACATGATAAACTCAAGTACATCTCCCATGGATTGTCTCACATCAGTCTGTAAGAAGGAAGTTGGGTCAGTTTTCCCATCCAGGTGGATAAGCCAATCAACAAAAGAAGACTTTGTAGTTAAGAAGTAACCCTGGAAGCATGACAACATAATCAAAAGGCGCTCAATGAGGTATAGGAAACAGGCAGGTGATATGTAGTCATGCTCTTTCCTCCATTTCACTTTATAGGTATCTAGCAATGCTCCATGAAACTTTCGAACAAGAAACACCTCCTTTGATTGATTTTTGTTATTGCATGGCACAGAGCCCTGCTCAGATTCTGAACCCACATTCCCTTGAAGACCCTTTAGGAAAGCCTTCCATGGTGAATTTCCATTACACCTTTTCACAACTTGCTCAAGTAAATCATTTTCCAGCTTACCGGATCCAAGAATCATTATTGCCACACTTCCAATCTGCCCATAAGATAGCTTATTATTCAAGCCAATGCATTTCAAAATAACTTCTACAAGTATTGTCCTGCAAATCTTTCTTCTTCTAAGAAAAATCATATCCTTTTTTGATGATTCTCTCCAGTCCAGAGGAAATGCATAGACTAAAAAGTGCTTAATTGGCAGTTCAACAAACTTTTGTAGTGTCTTGACATCATGCTGTGGGCTGCATAGAAACTTGGCATCCAAAAAGAAATTTGCAATCTCATAGATATACATAAGAGAACTAAATTGACAGAACATGGACTTTGAATTCTTCATTGACTCCTTATAGAGGGCTTCAAGATTGTGCAACACCTTCATACCAACGGTAAACAATTCCGAACTCCAATAACTCTGAGCAGCAGAAACAAGCTGGTTGATATCAATAGATAACAGCTTCCCACTCTTGCGAACATATTTGTTATTCAATTCTCTCAACCAGTTGGCATCAGAGTTTAGCAATAGATAGGAGGTATCCAGATTATTGTACTTCAATTCATGCGGTTTCCACACACCCAAGTAATTAAAGCAGAAGTCTCCATAACTTCTGTAATCATTATTAACATCTTGGGCTTCAAGACGTCCAAGATACTCAAATATGTTCACAATCTTATCCTTCCAGCAATTCCAGAAATAGATCAATGTCTCAATGGAAACCTTGTTTTTACAGATTTTGTCTTCTGAAAACATTTCAAGATTCAAAACCAATTCATCTTCCCACTCATATTCAGAGGTATTTAAATGAAGATGCACATCTAGAATTTTTTGAGCAGATATTATTTCACCTGTCATATTCTGATGTAACTTAGAAGCACTGAACTGATGATTCATCCTGCATAAGTTAGTCTCATCATTTGATAAGATTTCAGCCTCTGTGCAAACAAATTCATAGAATTGGTTTGAATCATTTTTTGCCAACGACTTAGCTTTTTCTAGAAGCTCTCCCTTCTTGCTAAACTTCTTTAGGGGCCAGCCTTTGCTCCCATGTGACCATAGAGAGTTGGAAAACACATATTTGAGAGTAAGTGTTGATGATTCTTTGAAATTCCCAGCCTTCTGTAGCAAATCAGCTGCAAGAAGAATATCACCTCTTAGTTTTGCAATATTTGCAGCATCTTGAAAGTTGCCTGATTTTTTTTCCAACAACAAAAGCTGATCCAAGCAGTTCAAAGAATTTAAAAAGTTGAGCTTCAAGTCCATAGAATGAAAAGCTTTAACGAATTTCATCATGGATTTGTTATCTTTGAGCTCATAATAATGAAGAGCACAACTCTCTAGAAAGCCTTGTTCAATTTTGTTTATTTCGTCCACTGCACCAACATCCGTATTAACATGTTTCCAGGAGCTAATGCATTGCAAACCCATGTCAAAAAGCTTTTCATTCGTGCAAATGGTCAAACATTCTGAAAAAAACTTGCCCCTGTAGTAGACTTCAGCTGCTAGCTCAAAGAAGCCTGCCAGACAAAAGCATTCTGCAGCTCTTTCAAACTCAGAATCCTGACATTTTTCCAAATAAATCCTACCTGCAGGAATAAAAGTTGAAATTAGATTGTCAACTTACATCGCTAAAGTTGATAAGAATTAGAAAATAAAACACATTTTGTTATCAACTACTGTAAAACTAGGGGCAGAAGAACTTTAAAACAATTTACAATTAAAGGTGAAGAGATATTAATGAAAAAGGACAGTGAATTAAGAAAAAAATAATTTAAATCGACTCTTCTAATTTTCATCAAGATCCATATATGGAACCACATATAAAGATCAATTCTGATTTCATTTCATGTCAAAACTTCAGTAAGCTTGCAGCCATTTAAGCTGGGGGAATGCAAAAATCATGCCTGTAGAAGTTTTTTAACGCCTTATAGTTTATAGAGTATTTTCAATATGAGAAAAAACAAAACCTATGGCAACAGTATTACTTCTATTGACTCCAGTAGCGAGCAACAAGAAGTTAAGACAAATTACAAGGAAAAATTCCTGTGCACAGTACCAAGTTGATACTCAAAGCCAAGGCCAGTATAATATTAGCAAATGCAATAGATTACTGAGATATCCTATTGAAAATTGGCCATTTAATGATTAATTGCACTGTTTTAGACTGCAAGATACAATGTTCTGGTCTCCCACTCAGATTTGCATTACAAAATGCTAAGAACCATAAAAGTGTTAGCAGCCACCTTAGCCAACACATAAGTCAAATAGATACAACTTCCAAACTGCATATATGCATTACATAAAAAAGAACTTCTAAGTTACTTCTGATCCAGTCGTTCCCATGAGGAACTTTCTTTTACATGCATCAAAGCATATTTATTTCGATTAATTGATAACCAATATATCAACATTTTCCAACTATTAACTACATGGACATATCAAATTTCCAACATCACAAGATTGTCACCTTTTAAACAAAAAACTGGAACTGATGAGAAAAAGTTTTATAGAAAAGATCAGAAATACAGAACTGTGAACATAACAGAAAATCAACACCGTATATCCAATTCATACCCGCTGTTTCATACTCCCCCAAATCAAAAAAACATCTAGCAGCAGAATCAGCCTTGCCTATTGCTTCAAATGTTTCAGCCGCTTCCTTAAGCATAATGTTAGCCTCTTCAGGATTTAAACTGTGCAGACAGTCAGCAGCAGCTTTAAGGCCAGTAGCTCTTGACCTTCTTTCCCAATAAGTATCTCCAGCCCTCTCAAAGCACATTGTTGCCATCTCATAGTTATGTTCGTGATATAGCTGAAAAGAAGAAATAAGTAACAAAAAGATAAAACAAAAGAAACCATGTTGCAAGTGAGAAAAAGAAAGAAAAATAGCTACACATCAATTGGAATCCTACTACCAATAAAACACAAGTTAACAAAGTAACACTGTTATCGATGACTCCAGAAGGTAACAAGGCCAGTACTAGTGGTAGCGAATAAACTCTCAACGACAACACTATAACATTGCTAACATTGTCATTGTCATCATTATTATCTAATGGTATATTTTGTTTGATCACCAAATGGACGTTTTCACATCAAGAATAACAAAACTGTTATTGTTGACCATGCTTTATTATATGAGATAGACAGCATGCAGTTTCATCAGTAAACATCACTAAAACATGTATTCTGAAGAGAAGGGTGTTTGAGAGGCATATCATTGACAGCTATAAGACCGGTTCTCAGCAGTGACCTATGAGGATCACATGGGCTGAATTTTGTCCTATGCAGTGGATATGACCAGCAAAAATGTGAATGTCAAATGCCTCGCCAAAAAGATAGGTGTCTCAGTAATAATAATTAAAATTAAATTAAATGACTAGAAGTGCAATAAGCAGAAGCTTTCAAAATGAGTAAAACAAATATCTTAACAATGATAGGTGACAAGAATGAGGGCACAATTTTAACTACAGTAGACATTGAGCATTACACCAACAATGATTAACGTCATCATATGGAAAACGAAACAAACCTTAAAGCCTTGCAACCTCCACTCCTCTGAGCTGCTTGTAACTTGCATGGCCTGCACAAGTGAATCATCCAGTTGTCTTACTTGAACAAGACACTTTTTCTTCCAATAGTCAAACATAGGTTTGGGGAGATCCTCCATGTTCTCCCAAATCCATAGCCTTTGCCTTGTACAGGTAATGGCTACATACAACTGCTTCAGTTCAGAACACATGATGCTATGTTTAACTTCATTGAAGCTCGGGAAGGACCTTGGCAAGTTAGAGTCAAGCAAATCTTGTTCCTTCATATATTCATATATAACCATCCATTTATTTTTCAGAGGTGATGAGCCAAAAAAGTTGTACAACAGTACATCCTGTGAAAGGAGATAATATAAGTGACTCATAACCAAAAAAAAAAAAAAAGAAAAAGAAAAATAGTTAATGAATATACAGGTCAAGAAAATGAAAATTTAGATGCACCAAGAGAAAAAATTTCAGACAATTCTAGGAGAAAGTTTAGCTTTTAGCTTGCATTTGTATTTTGTATAAACAAATTTTAGAGGAACAGATTTTAAATTGTTAACTGGATCTCAAATGATCCTTCAGCAAAAAGATCACAATACGTACGAGTACTCAAGGAAGGACATGAAATGAAATAATAATCTATAAAGGAAATTCAAATCTTATTACTTTGATATTAACAAGGGAAAGAAATGTATAACATGAATCACCTGAAATTCAAGACCCTTGCACTCCATTATTGTAAGAACGAGAGCTTGGTTGCCAACATGGTTCGAAATTTTCTTCCGTGCACAATCATCCCGAACCAATATTACCTGCTGTGCTCCAAAACCAATTTTATTCCTACCAAATTTTCCACTATTTCCAAAAATTTTAATGATTGCATCTTCCTTGTTCTCCGACTCGAGCAAAACAGGAGGTTCGCCATCTATACAACTTGTCTGGGGCTTTAAAACATCTATGGATTGGGGGAAGAAACGGTATAACAGTTCAATTATGCTTTGAGCTAAGTGCAATACACCTGCATGGGTATGGAAGTTCTGGCTCAAACTGAAAATGTATGAGCATTGTACTTTCCCTTCTCTTTGAACATGTTCATTGCTACATGATTCCAAAACAAATTTCTTATGGAACATTGCTCGTATATCTTGGAACCTAAAATTGAATCCCCTAGCAATTATTTGTGCTGTATCCCCCGAGAAAACAAAACCCTCATCAACATTTTTGCAGATATATTTGAATAGAGCAATTTGACTCATGTTAAGTTCCTGCACCTCATTGATATAAACGAAATCCATTGCATCAGCCTGATAATATTCAGCTTTAAGTCGACAATGAAGATCAAAAACTAGATCAGCTAAATCAAATTCGCCATTTTCCACCTTCATTCTTTCATAGTTCTGAAAGATGTCATAAATTTTTTCTCTCTTGCGCATGCTTAACCCCCTACCCTTTGATAATTGAACATAATCCTCTCGACTGAGTTTACCATCGCCAACCTCCATCGCTGGGAGGCCACCTTTTATATGAGATGTAATCTCAGTGAAGACTCTATAAGAATCAAGCTTCTTTGTTAGTTGCATGTTAAGGTGGGGCCAATACAATGATCTAAACCTGTCATAATCAACTTCTTGTGTGAACAATCTTAAACTTCGAATGTGACCATCTGTGTGCTTCTTTACATGATGGAATCTCCCAAAGTATGAAGTACCTAATGTCCCATCAAGCATCATAACGAATTTATGAAATGTTAAGACCAGAGGGTATGACTCAACAGGAAGATCAAGAAAAGAATTTGGGATGTCCTTGAATTGTGCCGCATCCTCAATATCATTGACATCCGTTAAGCTACTTTCAGCTGGAAACTTGTGACCAAAGGCAGAGCTGCACACATAAAAAGACCCTATCTGTTAGGTGCAAGTAAGTTCCCTGTAGCAAATTTTGAAGAAGCATATCACATCATTGTAACCAAAGAAACAAAATCAGCAAATGCAGCTGCGAATCTAGAAATAACAAAGATCATACTTTTTTCTGAAGTCAGGAAAGCAGCAGAAAAAAATATTTGTGTACTTCAAGATGCTTGTACTGCTTATGAGGTCAATAACTATTTTTGCAGATAAAATACTTTTTATTCAAATAGAAGTATAGAACAAATGTTCAAAATATAATTTCAACATGAAATTTAGCTTGCAACATGCCCCATAAAATTTAGAGGCACACCAGGAGAAAATTTCTGACAGATGTTAAGTTTTCAATTGATTATCACCATGACCGTGTTGAGTAAAGTCTTCCAACTTACCACATAAATAGAAGCCAATCACAGAAGCCTAACTCAACAAAACTCAATATAATTTACCATTAATTACAGATAAGTGACAAAAAACTGAAAATGCAGATTGCAATGACCATTTTAATGAAAAATTCACAAGCACCTTTTTAAGTGAGAAATCTGTTGCTTAACAGCAGAACACAGTTTCGGACTGACTGTCACAAAAAGTTGACGCAACATAGCTCTCTTAGTCTTTTGAATACCCTTCTCAATATCAGTTTCCTGTCTAATATGGAGAGGTCTACTAGATTCAGCTCCATCCAATCCTTCATATGCCAAACGGTGCAATTTCTCTTTCTGAAATAATTTCATGATCAAAATAGTAGTTTTACCAGTACCTGACTGACCCAGTATAAAGATGCTTTTAGGAAAAAGTATCGTCTCCAGTTGTTCATCTGTTACTTCAAGTGGGAGATCTAATTCTCCACCATCACGGTCAGAAAGCAGGTGGCTCACTACACTTGATGATAAGGAGTAGAATTTCATCTGCAACAAACTGCTGCTCACCTTTGAATTGTCAAAATAACTTGTACCATCAAAAGACAATTTGCCTAAGTCCTCATTTTCATTTTTAGCCAGATTCTTCGCCTGGAAGATATCTGAAGAAGCTGCCCAAGTTTTGGGAACTTCCAAATTCCTAGGTGCAACAAAACAAGCCATAATAATTAAACAGTTTGAAAACCAATATAAGAGGAAATAATATATCTTAAAAGTTAGACTGTCAAAGTTTAAGAATTGTCAACATTTATTCACGTCCAACAGAATCAATACAAGCAAACATACCCCTCAAAACATTTCTCTCCACAGTAATTGATGTAATCACCAGTGTAATTGGCAAATAAATCATCAAGACATTTCACCAATTTTGAGACACCCTCCAAAGGTAATATATCCCAGACCTTCAAAACTTGCATGTACTGCAACTCCTTTACAATGTCAATTGTGCAGACAATACAGAGGCTGTCAACCCTAAATTGCTGAAGGATGTGCAAAGAGCTTCCACAATTTGAGTCGATGTTCCTCTTCTTAGGTCGCCAACCACTAGCAAGTTTCAGTAAAAGTTTAACAGTTGATGTTTTGGTCTGGACTGACTTCAGGTTTTTGAAAGATTGCAAAAATTTATCACTAAAAACAACCTGAGGAATCAAGGAAAAAAGGTAATAACAAAAATGAGGACTAGTCACAAGACGAAAAAGAGAAGGACAAAGAATGTATAAGTACTATAGCTATGTACCTTCCACCGTTGGCTTCTGAAATGAATTCTTTCCACTTTAAGCAATTCATCTAATTCATCACACTCTTTCTTAACCTCTAGTATCACTTTGGCCAAATCCTTATCTCCATCAGCATCAAAGAAACACTGACGAGCCTTAGCATCTCGGACTAAGGTTTTCCATATAGATTCACTTTTCGTTAAGGTTCTTTCATTCCCCAAAATCCAAAGACACTGTCTATAAGGCATCAAAGGAAATATTAGTCATGAAACATAGCGGTTAAAATCAACAGAAATTCCATGTGTTGTAAGATTTTACATAGATTGATACCTAGCTCTTGTAAGAGCAACATTGACTCTCTGAGGCTTCGATAGAAATCCAATTGATCCACTAGTGTTGCATCTTACAGTAGATATTATTATAATATCCTCTTCACCACCCTGGAACCCATCAACTGACTTCACCTTTACAGCAAATCCAACTCTATTATCATACTTACGTCCAAGTTTTTGTTGAATTGCAATGACTTGAGCAGTGTAGGGTGATACGACACCAATGCTGAGCTTCTTTTTTGAGCCAATCCAAGCTGCATTAAAAATATTACCAGTTCATCAGAATTCACATCATTTTACAAGAAAAGCCAAAAGATACGCATCTTGTTGTAATAATATAGATATGTCTTCAACTTTAATGCACTCAAAATATTATTACAAGTTCATTTATGTTATAATGATGTTATTATATCAGTAGGAAATATGAAACACCTCAGCTTGACAGACACTTTTCCATATGTGCGATCAACGGTTCATAACAACATGGACTAAGACAAACAGAAAAATACAAATTTTGTTCAAATCACTAACATAGAACTTCCACTGTAATGAAATCAGAGTATCCTTGGTAATGTATTAAAGTCACAATTACATTATTTCATCCCTAATCTTATAATTGCATCACCAAACTAACATAATTTTTCTCTTTCTGATTTTTGAAACTACTGTTTCCATTTGTTCTCTAAATTGTATCTAGCTGGCAAGAACATCAATCAAAACATGCATAAAGTTAGTAAGAGAATATTTTGTCAAGCATACAGGGAAAGTGTAGCACTAATCAACTGCGCTAACATCAGTACAATTTATTATTATAATTTTTTTATTTATGCTGAATTGAAATAAAAAGCCAAAAACAAATTGAAAGGTAAACCACAAGAAGACATACCTTTGAACAAGTTCTGCAGTATGTTCACCACCATGGATACCTCCACCATATTTCTACGGCTATGGCCAACATCATCAAACTCCTCTCTTCCACCCAATATGTTGATAAAAGAATAGGCACCAAACATTGGACTAGGCAAAAAGCATTGTTCATAGCATTTTTCTTTGACATTTGGACCATCTAATATCTGGTTGTGATAAAAATTTGAATTTGGAAAGCAGCTAATTGATGGATGCATTCTGTACTGTATATTAAGCAGGTGTTTTGTATGGCCTAATGAGCTTAACCTCTCAAATAAACTTCTGCCAAAACCAGCTTCATCAGAAACCTAAATGAAAAGAAAAGGGAAAACAAAATTGAAAGCTAAATATCAAATGTAAAATCTAAATCAACTCCGGATAAGGAAACAATGTTAAGTAAATGAAGGGCAGAATGCACAAGTAAGATGTTCAAAAAGATCAACATACACTGCTTTGGACCATAGCTGGTAATTGGCACTCGTCACCAATGAGAATTGCATGCTTTATATCTAGGAGCTTTAGAGGTATGGTCGACTCACTTTCTTTTAGCTGCGCAGCTTCATCAATAACAACAAAGTTTAATGGTTCCATTTCCACTGAATTTAGCTTATATGAACTAGTAGCAGTACAAAAGATTAAGGATGCCTTTTGAAAGCAGAAATGCTTCAATGATTCTTTATACACTGTCCTTGGAAGGTCAATTTCCATGAGGGAATTTTCAAGAATTCTTAAAAGAGAATGACATTCATTTCTGCTTTTAAGCAACAGGTACTTTCTGTCCTGTATCAACTGAGGAAGGCTTTCGTTGACTGAATGCGAAAAAAGCTCCTCTAGTTCTTCAGAAGCTACATTGCCTTGAAGCAATAAGGTTTCAAAAGAATCAAGTAAACTAATAAGGGATTCCATGTTTTGAAGATTATTTTCCAGAATGCAACATCGTGGTACGTGAGTTAAGAAGACAAAAAGACAACTTCTAAGTGAAGTTGCACAACATTTAAACCTTTCCCTGACAAATTCAAGAAATGACTTCGTCTCTCCCTTGTTACCATCAGTTTTCTCTGTGCTTTCTTCCTCTTTGATTTCAATTTCATTATGGTTTTCCCTCTTCTTCTGATACTGAGAATAACAATCCTCAAGAAAATCTATCATAGTACTAAAGCAATGCCTCCAACCAGTAAACCGTCCAAAGCACTCTCGAAGCTTCTTAATGCGATAGTCCAAATATATCTCTTCCATATCTGCATTAAACTTTAGTTTCTCCTTGTTCCCAAACAACAAAATATCCCCCAAGGGACACATCAGACTGCCACTTCCAGAGTCTGCTTCAAATGATTCTTTCACCAGCTTGACAACACGAGAGGCCACTTCTATAATTGCAACATTGGTTGGGGCACAGACAAGTGTTCTGCATCTCATTTTTAAGAGGTTAAATAGCAGAATACTGACAGTTTTAGTTTTCCCCGTCCCAGGGGGACCCCATATAAGCTCAACACTGGACTTGTGGTCACAGTGCATTTTACTAAGACAGGCTGAAACAGCCTTTACTTGTGAAGCATTCAGGCCAGATAATAAATGAGGACCAAATTTCTCATTCCAGATACCATCACTCTTTTCACAACAAAGTTCATAGTTCTTCTCAACCTGTCATTCAACATGGAATTCTTCAATACAAATCTCAAAAGTTAATATGAGCAGGCAAAGAAAAAATTCAATGACACTATAAATCATGTGTGCCATCCCATTTTAGCACTACATTACACCCAATGCATGATATATCTTAATACATCACGGAACGCAATGTTAAGACAATGAAAATCAAATTAAAAAAAAAAACATCTTCAAAATGCCTACCCCAGGATCAGTGCATAAAACATGCTCAATAATCTTCAAATTTCCAGGCATATGCAGTGAATTCCATATTCTACTGTTAGGAGTTATATTTGTCAAGAAAATCAAAAACATGGATTTCTTTATCTTATCATCAAGTTGTAAGTCTTTTGGGGTCCTGACTTTGAAAGAAGTAGATGAAGAACCAATCCCATGCTCATCCTCTGGGATTTTTGTGACTGATAAAAAAGTCCATTCCGTTCCCAGCCTTTGCAAGTCAGAAGCAGATTCAGGCTTAGCATCTGCTAGAATCAAAACATCCCCTGGCAAAATTCGGTATGGCTCCTTCCCATAATTATTGAATCTGTTCCTCCACTCATCAATCTTAACATCATATAACTTTGTTCCATATGGCTTGGACTCCTCAAAATCAACAACTTGGGCAAAAGGCGCTCTTGAGATAGTATCCATGCTTGAACACAGTTGTGCTCGTGTTTCTTCCAATAAAGGGAATACATATGACCTGAAATACTGCTCAGCAGAATGAAATGATTCTGGAATCTTTTCCACCTAATAGAAATGTAACGATTTGTCAATGCAGTAGAGAATATCAAAGAAACTATTTTGACTTGTCATTATTATGTTTAATATAATGCACAAAGGATGAACAAATAACATATAGTGAGGGGAATTGGCACAAAAAAATTTCGGTTCAGAATACGTTGCAGAGAAGCAGTAGTAGCCTATGCATATGAGGTGAGGATGGGTAAAGGCCTGCACACATGACACATGTACTTGTAGACTCGTTAGAGATTCAATCTACTTTGCATCCAAAAATCCATAGCATTTGTGTGACATTCCTTTGAAAGTTATTCTGCTAATAAGGCGATATTTTAGTCCAAGTGATTTCGTATGAAAGCATTTATAGTTAACAGCCTCATTTTGAACATATTGGTTCTGATTGATTCAAATAAAATGAAAATGAAATGGTATTGGCTGGGAAAACATTTAAGACATAAGAAAATGGTCCGTTTAATCAAATGCATCTAAATCTGACTAATCTATCCATACATATAAATTTATTGTATACATTATCATCAAACTGCCAAAAAGTCAAAATAAGAGTGGCATGAACATCAAAGAAAGGTGAGAGTGATGTTAAATGAAAATGACATTTGATAAACTTTTATCTGCTGCAATCATATCTGACTCCTTTTTCTTTTTGATTAAAATTAACAATAAAGAATTTTCTACTCACTGATGTTTTGCAATAAAGAATTTGATAACAATTAATGTCCTGATAATGTTCATTTTATCAGCATGAAAGACAAACAGGAGTCTAATAAACAACCGAAACTGATGGCAACTTTGACACAAGCAAACCTGCTTATTAACAAGTTAGTAGAGATGACAACTCAACAAGTATATGTAAATTCAACTTCGAATCTGTGGCCCCAGCCAAGCCCTATAATCTTTGAAAAGCAATAAACTATACTCTTTGGCCATACAGGTAGTCACGAGGATTTGAAACTTAAACCTTGCCGGAGCAAACCACGAGACCCAACCATACTTACGAACGACTCATGGATATGTAAATTGTCAATCACATCACTTCATATACAATTATAGAGTGCAAATTCACTCGTAATCACTAAAAGAAAAAAACCTATGTCACAACAGTTTCAATTGGAGAATCACTACAACAAATATAAATGTACTATTTTGATATAAGTACGCCTAAATTATAACTAGTTTTGCCTAGAATGTATAATTACAATAATCTTGGACCAGACTGAATGTAGCAAATGATTGATAAAAAACTGGAAGAAAAAAAAAAAGCAACAACAACAACAACAACAACAAAAACAACAAAACGAAGATGATGATAAAGAATGAGAGCAAACCTTGTCCTTGAAAAGATTTTGATTAAAAATGTCCTCACTAGACCAGGAGAAGATAGTATCAGAAAAGCCATAGTCATTGGGAACTGCTCTTTTCTTCTTGCTACAACCTGAAGCTTCCATCATCATCTCTCCCCCTTTTTTATCTATATCATCAAACAACAATCACAAAGCTAAAACCCAAAGAAAAAAAAAAAACCCATAAGAGGATCACATTTTAAAACACCAAAGAAAACATAAAAAAGAACCAAAAAATAAAATAAAAAATAAAAAATAAAAAGAATCAATACTAGTACAAGAGTGAAAGCGACATATATCCAATATTTTATAAAGCAAGAGCAACTTTTCTCCAAAGCCGAAAGCTGTGTTAATAATTGAAAAGTGAAAAACAAGTCTGTAGAAGAAGTTGTTGAGACATATATATTACGTTGTTGTTGTAGCAAAAGATAATGGCTTTGCTTTGGAAATCTAATATAGGTAGGATAGACGGTTGAGCTTTTCTCTCGTTACTTGGTTTTCATGCAACTGGTCTGACGAAAAAAGAAGACCATGCATGTAATGCATCACCCTGAAATGCAAAAATACACTGGAAAATAATGTTTCATGTACCAGAGACACAACTGCTGTGTTGTGGAAAGCCGGTGACAATCACATCTATACGTTTTAGGAGGTAGACCAAGAAGACTTACTATTTGGGGTCAACTCCCCCGTCCCATGTTGTCTAAACAACTTTCCACTTTTTCTTTCCCGACACAGTATGGCTTTCCCCTGAACAACGTAAATATTAGAAAAAAATTCATTTTGATCCTTCCGTTTTTAGAAATTGATAATTTTTAAATATTTTTAAAATAATATATTAAATATCCCTAAATTTGTAAAAAAACATCATTTTAGTTCCTACCGTTAGTCAATCGTTGGTCAAATTGATGGTAAGAAGATTAAAATGGTAATCTTGTATTAAAATTTCGAAAAAATTTTATTTTGATCCCTAATTTTTTAGAAATTAATAATTTTTTAAATATCTTTAATATAATTTATCAAACATCCTCAAATTTATTAAAAATTTATCATTTTAGTCTTGCTAACT
This sequence comes from Litchi chinensis, assembly GCA_019925255.1. Classification (NCBI taxonomy): domain Eukaryota; kingdom Viridiplantae; phylum Streptophyta; class Magnoliopsida; order Sapindales; family Sapindaceae; genus Litchi; species Litchi chinensis. The sequence continues at coordinate 21,830,230 of CM034474.1, forward strand.
AGTTTTTTAACAATTAACGTTAATAGAAAACGTAAAAAGACCAAACTATCCATACTTTATTCGAAGTATCTTTTTATCTCTGATGCATTAAAATATAAGATATTTGGAAAGACCAGTATATCATTTCATATAAAAATAAATTAGAATTGAAAAGACCAAAATACCTTTATAAATTTTTATTAATTCTTTTTGGATGCTACATGTTGAGTGAATGAATTGCTTGTTACATCGGATTTTATAGGTTTTGATGGATAAAAAAAATACATTTTTGCCCTTAACACATAAAACCAAAATAATAACAATTTAATATTAGTTTTTTTTTAATGGTAAAAACAGTAACAAGAAAATAGGTTTAAAAGGGGATGTTTTTGCTTGTTGGTGGCTGCAATTTTATTGCCCAAACATTTCAATTTTTTTCTACAATTTGTTTGTTCATTTTTTGATCTCCCAATTTTTGTGTTCCAATTTTTTACCTCCAATATTCTTCTCAAATATCATCAATCCATAGTGGTACAAAAAATTCAAATATGACTCCAATTTTTTACTTTTAATATTCTTCTCAAATATCTCAATTTTTCTAGACTATACACGTGTTATCTTGAGAAATTTTAATGCAAGATTACCATTTAAACATTATCACTCTCAATTTGACCAACGGTTGACTAATGATTAGGACTAAAATGATGAATTTTTTTATAAATTTAGGGATGTTTGGTATATTATCTTAAAAATATTTTAAAAATTACCAATTTCTAAAAAATTAGGGATAAAATGAAATTTTTCCAAAATTTTAATGCAAGATTACCATTTTAACTTTCTTATAGTTAATTTGACCAACGGTTTACAAACGGTAGGGACTAAAATGATGAATTTTTTATAAATTTAAGGATGTTTGCTATATTATCTTAAAGATATTTAAAAAATTATCAATTTCTAAAAAATTAAGGACCAAAATGAATTTTTCCCTAAATATTAGATTAACAACAAAACTAATAAGGGACATAAATTGATATTATAAATTCAAATCTAAATTTGGTTTCATTTGATACAATTTTCCCATATAGATATTTTAAAAATAGATTTTTTAAAATAAAGTTATTTATTGTTTGATTGTCAATTAAAAAAATTCTTTTAGATTATAAATTTATCAAAAATGATTAAATGGTTGTAAGAGTATAATGATATTAATAGGGTTATATGACACATTTTGATTTCTGTAAAAACTCAAAAAGATTTATTAGAAAAAACTCAAAATTTGAGTTCCTTTAAGTAGATATATTTTAGCTTTTTTAATTGCCCAAAATATCTTTTTGGATGATAATCAAACCACACCAAAAAAAAAAAAAAAAAAATCAAAAAGAGCTTTAGAGATTAATAAAATGCTTTTGATTAGTTGATAAATTGTACCAAACATATACTAAATCACAAGTCACAATCCAAAGTAATCGATCAAATGTTAAATTCAATTACCCAAAGTTTAGATCTAAAATCAAAATAACAAATACAAAGAGAAAGGTAAAAATGAAATTGGATACAATGGATTTGATTAGATAACCTTTAAACCATTTGTAAAAACCTTTAGATAACGCTTCCACCATAGGATGCACTTTCAAAGTTGGTAATTCCAAAATTTTATTAGACTTATCCGATAGCTAGCCCAATTCTCAAGATCTCAAAAAAAAATAGTGAATATATTAAATATTTTTGCATGATAAAATCCCTAAATCTAAAAGCTAGATGTGAATCTAATATTTTCGAAGAACTCCATAAAACAGGAATTTGAACAACTTGAGAAATCATATCAAAAATGAAATTTTTAAATGCACACGCTAGATCACTTCAATGAAGATAGTTGATCTCAAATTGGAAGATAAAGCACTATATATGTGTAGTCCTAGAGTTGTATTTTTAGTCACACAAAATATTTTCCTAAAACCTCTATTAAAAATATTAGATATCTCCAATTTGTAAGAGCCAAAATTCACACAAAAATGAGAAATTGTGTGTTCTTGCTAGTAGCTCAAACACAGACGTTAATGCAAACGAACGCAAGTGCTTGGCATCACATTCACACCATACTTACTTTTTTGGATTAAATTGAAAAACGACTCTTTTTGCAAGTCCTAATTGAAAATAACCCCTTTCTTGAAAATCTTTCAAGATTGACTTTTTTTGGACAAGAATATCCTTGATGGCAATATGGAATTACCACTTACCCACCCCAAATTGTCACATTCACTCTCTCTATTTTACTTTTTTCTCTCATTCTCTCTCTAAGAATCCCTAACCCATCGTCACACCTTACATCTCCTCTACCCATCCACCGTCTGAACCTTTGAACATTGGAAACCTAATCCACCCACCACCTAATTTGCTCTCATTCTCGACTTTCAACTCTCTCCACCCATCTATCGTCCTTACCTCTCTCCATTCGAAAGTCGAAACTGATAGAAGAAGCAAGAAGAAGAAGACGAAAGAAGAAGGAAGAAGCTGAAGGAAAAAAAAGCAAGAAGTTGAAGCTGAGTGAGAGCTGTGGCAACCAGCCAAAAACTCCATAGTAAGAACATTATAATACCCTTTGTGGGGGGATGTTCTACTAAGACTTACATTGCTTGTGGGGTGTTTTTATTCTAGTAGGTTTTGTGGTTATAGGCTCTTTGTAACCTAAACACTTTGATGTTGTTAAGATTATTGATTTTGTGCTTTGAATTTTGTAAACGATTCCATTTGTGGTGTTTGATATAGGTATTGTGAACAGTGGATTGAATTTCAACATATGGGTTTTTGTTGGATAATTGATTGGAGTTATATTAGTTTACAAATTGGGATTTTTGTAATCAGCTTAAAACAATCCCAACTTTAGGACTCCAATTCCTAACCCAGGTCGAGATTCAAACCTCAGGTTAAGTTCGAGTTTTACCCACAAGGTTAGTATTCCAAACCTCCAGGTTAACATTTGCAATCTAGGTTAAGAATCCCAATTGGAGTCAAGGTTACTAGAATGGGATTCCTAACCTCAAGGATGGGATTCCCAACCTCGAGGTTTGGATTTATAATCTCCAGGTGAGGAATCCCACCCTCAAGATTGGGAATCCAACTCTATAGGTTAGGAATCTTAATGTAGATTGAACATCCAACAAAAATTGAGGTTGAATCCCGACCTCGAGAGTGGGATTCCCAACCTACAGGTTAGGATTCCCAACCTTCAGGTTGTGATTCCTAACCTCCAGATTGAGATTTCCAACCTTGAAGGTGGGATTCCCAATCTAGGTTGAACATCCCAATAAAAGTTTAGGTTGAAATCCAATCTCTAAGTTGGGATTGTTAACCTCTAGAATGAGATTCCCAACCTACGTTAAAATCCTAACTAAAGTTAATGTTGAATCCTAAAACATGTACTATGTAGTCTATTTGAAATTTTAGTACTTCTGAAAATATATTTTTGAGATTCAATCATAATTGAAATAGAACCAAAAACATTATATATATATTTGGCAATCTGCATATATAAATATATATGTAATATATATATCTATATACCGGAATCATGCATGAATCAAATGATGTATTTATATAGCTTTTGTTGTGACAAATCAACCTATTTTACATGCAATAAATCACTTCATTATTTGATTTTGGTCCAAGATTCAATCTTAATTTCTAGACTAGGATACCACTTGTTTGCTTAACACTTGCAATGGTGATCAAATAGCCATCATAGCTAGCTTTTGATAAATACTATGTAGCCTCAAAGTGGTGAACTTCCAAATTTTCCCACACATTTTATTATTTTGCAATTTCCAATGATTTATATACTTGTACACATGAACTAGAAATGCAATTATATTTGCTACAACTACAACAACAATCTAATGAATAGATTTATAAACCATGCTAAAATCTTCTTTTCCTAAAAGCATGATACACCATGTTGAAATCTCATGAAAACCATGTTAGACCATGCTCAAATGAGGTTTCTATTGAAACCACGATACACCATACTGAAATCTCATGAAAACCATGTGTTTAATTAAATTTTATTGAATGACCATCTCTCTCTAAATACCCAACAATATACAATAGTTTGTGAGAGGTTTATTTAACTTTCACAAAAATGACCAAGCCACTTATTATGTGGGGGCTTGCAATTTTGGGTATCATTTCACCTTGTTTTGATAAGAGTGGTGCCATTATGCATTAGCACCCCACATCACTAAAGCCTACAGAATTTAACCATAAGTAGACCAAATGATCTCATAACTCAAACAAGCAATATAAGGATGATAAGAGTGTAGTGTAAAAGTTGTTGATCTTGCTTGAGGTTGAAATAAAAAAGCAGGTAACATCACTAAATCAATATGGCTAACCAAACAAAATGTCAATTATACTATATTATAATCGTAATTGATCATTTCAAATTCTGACAAATATAAGCCAGTTGATGATGCTAACTAACAAAGATAACCCAAGTGACTTCATACATACGCAACCAAAACTCTGGTCTCAAAATGAATATACCTTATTGTTATGGGTATATTTGAGACCACATAAATGGGTTGGTAAAAGCCCAAAGCACTGATATAATGGATTGGCCGTCTAGATGAAGGCCCAATTCACCAACACCCACCTCGCAGGAACGAGCTCTCAGTTTACCACTATTCTCAGGTCATTATTCAACTATGGTTAAGGCTACCTTATACTTAGCTCGAGGTCGTCCATGATAAGCTCCAGCTTGCAGCTCGCTGTGCTCGTTAAAGGAATCTTCCAAAAAGGCAACAGTCCAAATTGAGAAAGTCAACTACCAAAATTGGAAGTAAATTCAAATTCTTATGTCGGTGGAATCTATCACTGATATGTGGAAACTGATTTTGAAAGTATAATTAATGTGGGATTCTTTGCTATTTTAATTGTACTCAAATTGTAATACTTCACACTATAAATAGGGATTGAAATTTCATTGTAAACACATGAAAAAAATAATAATTAATAGTATACTGTGATTCTCCAAAATCACCAAAGAACACAATCGTGGACGTAGGCATTGTTCTTGGGCCGAACCACGTAAAAATCCCTTTACAATCTTTGTTCTTCCTCTTCCTTTTGTTTTTTTTTTGCTTTGTTTCTCTTTAATTGTAGGTATTGGGTCAAGGACTTCGGTTGACCAAATTCAAACGTCGACATTTTAAAGCTAAAAGGAGGGCCGAAACTGTAATTTTTTGGAATTTCCAATAGTCATGGCAAAAGGAAGAACCACCAGAAGTTCTAACAAGGCGGTCGATCAACTAGAAAGGCAGATGGATCAGTGGCAGTGTAATGTCCAGCCGATGGAGGATGCAATCATGTCTATGACAAACTCATGTCATGTCCCCACGATTGGCGCTACTATAGGTATGTCTCCACTGGCCTCTCGCCAACCAACACCCATAGTGCCCACAGCCGAGGGACTACATGTGTGACACTAGGGCAGAAGGCGTTAGGAAATACAGTGCGACAACTTGTGGGTGCAGTCAGGGCATTGGCGTAGGCCCAAGCCCAGGCCAAAAACACGTCTAAATCAGACGTTACTGGTTCAAGAGAAATTTACCAACAGCGACGAGAAAAAGTCCCAGCTACTGAAATACCCATAAGAAAGTAGACGCGATCTACTAACTCAGCTCATTCCTCCAACCTACGATCGAGAACTGAAGATTGTAGAGCTTGTGAAGAGGAGGAAGCTCCACGACCTACGAGCTTAAGAGAGAGGACTAGTCAAGGATAGGGGTAGGCAACACCATGTTCGGATCGATTCTGACTGGATCCGATCTGAACATGGTAAATTTACGGATCGCCATTTTTGGATCCGAACATGATCCATCAAGGAAAAGAAACCGATCCGATTCGAACACCCAGTCGCGGATCGGATCGGTTCCATATTTGAACATCTACTTTCAATTTCAATGTATACACCAAGACTTTTTTCTACCCTCCTTAGTTTCGAACAACTCAAAATGCTCCCAACAATCTGACTTAAACATACAACTACATTCATTCTTCAGCTTCTTCTCTATTTTTTTTGTCACCCCAAGATTTTGACTTTTTACAATCGAATTAACATCATCAATATCAAATTCAGATTCCTCACCACTCTTTATATTTTTCCTCATTTATTCATAGCAACAATAACATATATATATAATCAGCAAGTGAAATATGTAACTCAATAACATAACACAACAAACAAGCATAGAAATCACTAAAACACTAACACCCAATCATGTAAATATCAAGCTAAAACTGCAAATAGACTCACCAAGCTGCTGAGATAAGAGTGAAAGGAAGTGAAAGATGGATGTTAGGGTTAGCTTAAGTGGACTTTATATAGGGGCATGTGAAATTACGTATGTATCACTGTTCACGGGTTCACGGATTGGATCGATTTTGGATACCCTGATCCGATCCGATCCATAAAACATGGTGTTTTCACAAGTGAGGATCCGAACACCTTACTTTTGAACATGTGATCCGATCCAAACACCCACTGATCGGACCAGATCAGGGTGTTCGGATCGGTTTCATGTTTTTGTGCCCACCCCTAGTCAAGGATACATACCAGACCACCGCTCTCCAAGTTGTGAGCATAGAAGAGGATAAAGGCCTCAGGACCCAAGGATAGAGAAGCTCCTTTAGAGGGTTCAACAATTTAAGACACGCCTCGGCACCTCGAACTAGCGTGATCAATATGATAAAAGGACCCCTTTCTCCAAGGAGATCGAGACACAGCCTCTCCCATCCAGATTCAAGGTCTCTAACATTTCTTAGTACAATGGAGATAGTGTGATCCTTATGATCATTTGGCTACGTTCAATATTTAAATGGATCTTCAGACGGATAATTCGTTAGTTAAGTACCGTGTTTTTTCAGCCACTTTAGGGGACGTTTCGCGGACCTAGTTTAAGAGTCTCCCAGCTCGCATCATAGATAGTTGAGAGAAATGTCAACAAACATTCATCAACCAGTACCGAGCTCTGAGAAGGTAGCTCGCCCCATCTTGTCAACTCGCCACGGTCTTCCAACGACAAAATGAATCGCTGAAAAATTACATTATCAGGTTTAGATATGAAGTCACCAATATGGAGAACCCTTAAGATGAAAGCATCTTAATTGCGATCTCAACTAGGCTTCACTAGGATGGAAAGCTATATGAGAGTATCTACAAATCTACAATGAGGGACCTGGGCGAGTTCTACGACAAGCTGCTAAAAGAGATCAGATGGGGAGAGTCTTTCGGCCTCAAGCAATCTAATCTGAAGGGTGAAGCAGGCAGTTCCAACCAACCAAAGAAAGAAATAATAGTAGGAATGGAAGTGAAGGTCGGAATAATGGCTTAAACAATCACATCGCTAAGAAGCTATAAACGAGCCCAAGAATAAGCGACCTCAGTGTCAAGGTCATCATGATAGCAACAATATCTTGTCAGATACACCAGACAGGATCTTTGTAAATGAAAAGAATAGAGAGGACTTCAGGAAGCTCAATCTCATGAGGACCCCTGCTAAGTTCAGAAACAAGAACAAATTTTGTGTCTATCATGATGAGGTCAGACATAAAACTTCAAAATGCTGAGAGTTCAAGGACGTCATTAAGGATCTAATCAAGAAAGATCGCTTCAGAGACTATGTGGTGCGACCAACAAACCTGGGAACTCAAGAGCAACGACCTCAACAACCACCATAGCTAGTACAACAAGCTCTCAAACAAGAACATGAACTTGCGATAAGGATCATTTTCACCATGCATGGTGGCCCTCATATTGTAGGTGCTGATTTACTCTGAATAAGTTATGATTCAATCTTCAAAAGTCAATAAAAGCTCTAAATTTCTCATACTACTTTACTATGAGTAATTGCTCTGTTGATTTCTTTATTAAATGTCAAGTGAACAGTGACCTCTCTACTAAGTTTTTCTTTGACAGAATTTTATTAAATCATTCTCTGTTAGCTGAGATTTCGACCTACTGGACATATTTTGACGAAATTTTATTAAGTCTTGCTATCTTAGCTGAGGTTCTGACCTACTAGAGATGGCCCGATATAATGCTATCTTAGTTGAGGTTTCGACCTACTAGAGATAGCTTGTCGTAATGTCGTTAGCTAAGATTCTGACCTACTGGACAGCTCCATAAAATTATGTTATCTTAGTTGAGGTTTTGACCTGCTTAAGATAGCTCACCGTAACGTTATTAGCTGAGGTTCCAACTCACTGGATAACTCCATAAAATTATGCTATCTTAGCTGAGGTTCCGACCTATTGGATATAACTCGATATTACGCTGTTAGTTGAGGTGGCAACCTACTAAACAGCCCGACATGGCTATGTTAGGTGAGGTTCCGACCCCGTACATAGCTCGACAAAATATCGCTATGGTGGTAAGGTTCCAATCCCTTACATAGTTTGTCAACATTACGTTATGGCAGGTGAGGTTCAAACCCCCTACATAGCTCGAAAAAGTATTGTTATGGTATGTGAGGTTTCGACCTCCTACATAGCTCGAGAAAGTATCGCCATGGTAAGCGAGGTTCTGACCCCCTACATAGCTCAACAAAATATCGCTATGGTAGGCTAGGATCTGACCTTCTACATAACTCACCAACATTACGCTATGGCAAGCAAGGTTTTGACTCCCTACATAGCTCGATAATTTACACTATGGTAGGCGAGGTTCTGACCCCCTACATAGCTCGCCAAAATTACGCTATGGTAGGCGAGGTTCTGACCCCCTACATAGCTTGATAAAAGCTCGCTAATATGCTAAAAGGTTACAACCTACTAGCTCGCCAATATGCTAAAAGGTTATAAGCTACTAGCTCGCCAATATGCTAAAAGGTTACAACCTACTAACTCGTTAATATGCTAATAGGTTACAACCTACTCATCAATATACTAAAAGGTTTCGGCCTCTTAACTCGTCATTATGCTAAAAGCTATTATCTGTAAACTACATTCAAATCTGAAGGCTTAGTCAACATGGCAATATCTATTTCTACATCAAGATCGGCGAGTTCATGAACTCTCGCCAGTAAAATAAATACAGAACAAAACACAAGATAACATTGAAGTGAAATAAATCAATTTCATATAAACCTCACAATGACGTAAAATAGTTCAATAGTAATATCCTCGAAATGAAGTCAAAATGTTCATTACATATGAGCTTGCGAAGTGAGGTGAATATAACATAGTCATGAAAAATTCTAAAAATAAAGGCTCAAACTACATGGGAGCCATGTCCTGGAGGGCTACAATTGAAGGCTCTGCGACTTGAGTTGTCTCATCTTGAAAGGTTGTAGTTGGGAGCTCTGCATCTTGAGCAGCTACATCTAGGACAGTTGAGGATTGGATGGCTTGCTTCTTATACTTTTCCACCTCAGTAACCGCCTTTTCACCGAAGAATGAGAGGTCCAGCTAGGGATGAACTTTCCATAAAGTGTAGAGGAATAAACTGGAGGTCTCTGACTCTGCATCCTCTCTAGTTTTGGTGACTCGCACCTCGCTCTCCTCTTTGGCAAGTGCGAGCTCTCTCTTAGCGTCCTTCACTCTTTTCTTAGCAGCCTCAACTTGCTGCACCAGCTCGCTCTTTACTTTACTCAATTCCTCTTCGCTTTTGAGGAGCTTGGAGGTGAGGTGTGACCTCATACCTACATAAGTACCTTCCTCATGAGTTAGATCATCCTTAGCTTTCTTTCTAGCTTCCTCAGCATTCCTCAGCTTGATCAAAAAAGGTGCTCCGAGTTCTTTGCTTTCTTAGCCTTAATAGTCATGAACGAGAGCTCAGCATTCAGCTTTTTCTTCTCATTCTCAAAATCTTGGACCTTTTGCATCTGCTTCATTGCCCTCATAACGCCCTGAAATGTAGTAGGTTAATACTTAAACCAATGAAGCAAGAAAAGCAAGTAAGCCAAAGGTATTGAATATTGCCAGCAGCTCGTGGCGAGCTATGTAGCGACACAAGACAACACCTCTCATGCCCTCTTTGTCTAGGGTTTTGTAGAGTTCCCTAGGATCGCAGGCAAATCGTCGAGGAAAGTATCGAAGTATAGCCCTCCTGGCCTGTCCTCGGGCTGCGCCCTGGCCTGTGGTTCAACCCTTCTCTCTATGACCCGGGATGCTCACCCTTATCTATTTGTCATCGCTTAGCCGAAGAAGGATTAGACACTGACTTTCTTTTAGCCTCATTACTTGGAGCAAGTCGGACCTCGCGAACAAAAGCTCCCACTTGCTCTTGTTGAACTACAATTGCTTCTGATTGTAAGGTGGGGACCTGGACTTGTGAAGTCCTGAAACTGGTGTCGAGGTGGGCACCTCAACAGAAGTAGCAACTAGAGGGGCTGCAAACTTAGCGGATCGAGCTGATGATGGCTTTTGGAAAGCGAGTTTCACCATCTTTAGAGCTCGTTGAGGGACAAGAACTGGTTATAGAGCTACTTGACGGACCAGAATAGCCTCCACTTCACCAGCAACTTCAAAGGAAGAGGCGAGCTTGAGTTCACCCCCAATTCTAATGTCTCTCCTATTGTCCAGAAACTCACTGTCAAGAGAAGAAGCTAGTTGATGGGCCTTGAGGAGCTCGTCGTCAAACGCATGATTAATTCGTCTTTCCCTCGAATCTGCAAGTATTCTTAGAATTTCAATCTCCTCTCCAGTGAGCGTTGCCCTATCTCTTGTCAAGTCTGCGAGGTGAAACAAAGAGTGTTAAAAAAAAAAAAAAAAAAAAAATCTCTGCTACAGCTTGCAAAGTTATTTCCATCTATCTACCTGGACTAAGGATGAAAGAGAAATTTTGAAGCTACCTAAGGGAAAGGCAAGATATGTGAAACCAATTTGACTTGTAATCCCTCACATTGGACTTGCCCTTTACGTCTCCCTAGGGCAGGAGGTCCTTGAAGCTCATTTTTCGAGCTGTGAGATAGTAAATTGTATCTCACATTCCCTCTTTTAAGCCACCAATACTCTTAATACTAAAAAGGTGGTGGTAGATTCTTGAGTTTGGAGGTGGGAGGCCATTTCTTATGAAGATCAAGGCCAAGGATGTAAGCTGAGAGTAAGAGTTGGGGGTCAGTTGAAAAGGGCTAAGCTTTAGCCTATTCACTAGGTTGATAAGATAAGCAGGGATTGGAATCTGAGCCCATACCTAAGGTGATGAGTGCTAATAGCAACGAATGCCTTGGGAAGATAGGTCGCGTGGTCGTTAGATATTGGTAACATCACACAGCAACCTTTGGGAAGATGATATTGCAAATCAATTCCCCCCAACTCCTCATGTGTTATCTTCGAGGTGTAACGGTTAAACACCTCGCGAGCTCGTCATTCCTCAGCGGCCTGATGAATCATTATGGGGTCAGCTTGAGCTATAAACCCCTCAACGATCTCACCACCCAAAGAGGTTGCTTCTTCTCCAACATTACGAACTACCCCCAAGTCAAGCTTCTTTGAGTTGAGAGAGTCATCATCCCCTATTCTATATGATTGACATCCGTGACTTGAAGACATCTACATGCAAAAGGAAGCAGTTAGGTTACTACATGCAGACCATGTCTAAAAACCTAAGCTTCATATTCTCTAACAACAGACTTCCTAGTCTACAAGTCACAAACGCCATATATATCGCTAAAGCTATGAGGGGCTCGACTTATAGGCAAACGACCTATGAGCTAATAACCTACAGACATATCATCCTACGTCTCGCATACATAAGTGTCACAAATAGTAAACAAGCTGCTAAGGGCCGATCAACAAACCAACAAGAAATGAAAAGTCGCAATCAATAACGAGCATGCAACATTAAGAACATAAAGCTTTCAAGCCAGTTTCAGATCCAGAAAAAACACAATGTGTACAAGAAATGGAAACAAAAAAACTCAAGATCGGTTATGAAGACTTACTGTAAACGCTTACCTAAGAACGAAGAATCTGATCGTCAAGGATGTTGAATTTAAGTAAAATTGGCGCAAGGAAGCGAAATGAAAGAAAACAAGAGAAGAAAGAGATTCGACGTTTGAGTTTGAAAATGGTAGAGTGAGAAGGAAAATGAAAGGGCTCCACTCATATATAGACGTGGGATTCAAACCCTAACCATTAGATTTGAGGGCTACTCAACCGCCTTAAATCTAACGATGTAGCACGAGTTGTGGCTTTTGTCATCATGAGTTGTCAGTTGAGAAATGTGTGCATGAAATGTGCATAGCACGAGACGTGCCAGTGGTGCAATTACTCGAAGAGTTGCCATGTGATGAGTGATGGGACAGAATCTAAAAAGGTAGCACGACAGATAGAGACACGTTAGTTTTTACTAGCGAGCTTAAGCTCCCAGTCCGAAGATTGCACTGAAAGTTGAAGGGCCAATGTTGTAAGTATATTTGGGACCGCATAAATGGGTTGGTAAAAGCTCAAGGTACTGATCCAAAGGATTAACCGTTTAGACGAACGCCTAGTTCGCCAACACCTAGCTCACAAGAATGAGCTCTCAGCTCGCCGCTATTTTCAGGTCGCTATTCAGCTATGTCAAGGCTGCCTTATACTCAACTCAAGGTTGTCCATGGCAAGCTCCAACTTGCAGCTCGATGTGCTTATTAAGGGAATCTTCTAGAAAGGCAACAACCCAAATTAAGGAATAGTCAACTAGCAGAATTGGAAATAAATTCAAATTCTTTTGTCGGTGGAATTTATCCTTGATATGATGGAAACCGATTTTGAAAGTGTAATTAATATGAGATTCTTTTCTATTTTAATTATACTCAAATGGTTACACCTCACGCTATAAATAGGGGTTAACATTTCATTGTGAACACATAAAAAAAAATAATTAATAGTATATTGTGACTTTGCAAAATCACCAGAGAACACAGTCGTGGACGTAGGCATTATTCTTAGGCCGAACCACGTAAAAATTCCTTTGCAATCTTTGTTCTTTCTTTTCCTTTTGTCTTGTTTTTGCTTTATTTCTCTTTAATTATAGGTATTGGGTCAAGGACTTCAATTGACCAAATTCATATGTCGACACTTATACATTTGATTTAACATTTGTGTATAACTATGTCACAACTTAAAATTGTTTGTCAAAAAGTTGTTGTTCTTGCTATATTCACATGATGAAATCCCATTTAACTTTTTAACTACACAAGGCAGTTTGTAACCAACACTAAAATATCAATAGCATCTCAACTATATAACACAAAATGTTAACTACATCTCACATGATGAGAGTCAGGTTGAAATTCTTGTTACAACCAAAAAATGAACCAATTAGATAATGAAAGAAAGCAAAGAATTAAAAACACATGCACTTACACTTTATATTATGATAATGGAATTGATGCCTTACAGTTTTATTTATCGACTCTCGATTTGGGTGCAACAGCTTATGATACTGAAATTAATATCCTATACTTTTGTCTGTTGTGGCCCACACTCTCACATCTACTACACTTTGATTGTTGTTTATCTTCATGATTGGGCTAAAATTAAGTATGATTTTGACAGAACCCATCCCGACTCTTATCTCGAGTCCGAGAGAATCTCGTGAAAACTGAAGTCTTTTTTATTAAAATCAAGATTTACTGAAAATTCTTTAAAATAATTATCATAATTTTGATAATTGCCTTGATCGAAATATAAATTGAACAAATCTGAAATGTTTAAAATTTGTCATGTTGGACTTATACATTGAATATGTAAAATATTTTTAAAATGTCTGTAAAACTAATTTGGAAATACTTTTATGAAATCTAGTAAAAAAAAATAATGTACATAAATGCAACTATTTATCATCATATGACCCTTCTCACGATATGCAATAATCTGCACGAACCTGCAGCAGATCCCTGAAAAAAATGGATTTATAAAGAGTGAACGCTAATCCCGGTGAGAATATAAGTTTCTACAACATTTCTAAATAAAATATAAAATATTTTTTGTAACAATAAATATTTCTCAATAATTTCATATTTGAAATAATAAAACTAAATTTAAATATAATCTCGTTGTAAAACTGCAATATTTTATATAAATTATTTTGATAATTTTAATAATATAAAATATGAAAATATATAATCTATAAAACTTTTTTGGAAATCTCTTCCTATAAATCTAGTATTATGTAAATCTCATTCTGTAATGATCAAACTTAAAATGTAACATCTGTTATTTGAAAATCTACATCAACTAGTACTCAGGAAAATCTGTTATACGTGTGGAGATACTCAATACACACGCAGAGCGAGGGATAACATCTGTCATACATGTACTGGACGACTTAATGACTCTAGACACTTGTCATACATACGTTAGGCGACTCTCTCAAATTTACACACATGATGTCAATCTGACTGTTAGAGCGGAGGATACAACCTTGATGTTTTGAAAATATATTTTTTTTCTTTTCACCAATCTTTTCTGAATATACAGAACATTAAATAATATTTTTCACAAAACATAAACAAATATTTTTTTTCTTGAAAAACAAAATTATATTATTTAAAACATTCTAAAATTTTGTTAATAATAACTCAAACTGAAAATATAAACTTTTTATTGGAATTATGATAAGTATACATATATACAAATTTGTAATGAACTTTTATTTTAATCATAAAACATAATTTATAATCTATAAAATCAATTAACTCAACAAATTATTTGCTTAAAGTAAATAATAAAATCTGAAATATAAATAAATATAGCTCAATCAATTTAATTAAAAATAAAACTATCTATTCACATAACTTCTTTACTTATTTTTGGATCTAAAACAAGTTCCTTTTTTATTTTTTTATCATCTTGAATCCACTCTAAAATCACATAAAACTTAATTTAGATTTATAGAAAAATAAACCAATTTTCTAGAATCTAAATCTTATTAGTATAAACTTACTTATTTGGATAATTGAACACCCAAAATATTTTTCTTTTCTTTCTTCTTCCCTTTTCTTTTTCTCAGCACCTCCAATTTTTCTTCACAATTTTTTTTTTCTTTTCTTCTACTGGCCGAATGGCATCTGTGTTTGATTTGCTTGAGGGAACCATATATATACACATGCTACATCTTTATCAGTTCTCCCATGCACCGCCTCTTCTTCTTTTTTATTTTATTATTTTTTTTCTTCTCTTCAATCGACAGCCACTTAACTTTTCTATATACATACATACATATATATATATATATATTTCTTCTAATGGCCCACCACACTAACAATTATATATATATATCTTTTTCAATGGATCCTACCACCTTATATTATTATTATTATTATTTTAAAAAAAAAAATCACGCCAACCCCATTTGACCTTTTGGTAACATATGTAAATTTTCATTTATACTCCTATGATCATTTTCCTTTTAACCTCACTTTCTTAATTTCTTTTAAAAATATCCTCCAATAGAATATTTATTCACAAACTACTGTATTTCTAAAACTGAAGTCAAACCAAATTAATAACAATAAATTAGATTTCAATTAATCGCTTAGGTTTATTAGGATTGGGGCTTTACAGATTTTATATTCTCAACCAATGCTTTTGTGATAAAAACTCGAGTAAAATAAGGTTGTTTTATTGTTTTATGAGTGTTTTGTTTAGAAATTTAATGGAGGAACTAATTTGTAATTTTATGGGGCATAAGTTTAATTTTTGAAAGTTACGGGGTCTTTTTGTAATTTAGTTGTAGGCCATAGCAGCAGACTATGAACCTACAGCCCAAACCAGTGTGTGTAACCCTATTTTGTCACTATAAAAAGGCAACTAAAGAGAGGTTCAAAGAGAGAAGAGACGGTAGACATAACACAACTTTAGAGAGAGCATTAGAGAGAGTTTCGAACACAGTTCAAAGGGGGATTTTGGAGACGAAAAGTACTGCAGATTTTTGTAGTTTGTAGCTGTAAAATCCAAAACTTATGGAATTGTATTTTCAAATGAATAGTGTTCCGGATGAATAGTATTTTTATGTGAATAGTGATTTCTAGAAAACGAAAATTTCCTCAAGTTTCGTGAGATAAAATTTTTTTCGGTGAATAGTGTTTTCGGACGGAAAGTGTCAGTGTGAATAATAATTTTCAAAAAACGGATCTCATAGATTAAAAGTTTTGATATTAATATTAGAGTTATTAGAAACTGAAACGGATCAAAAATAAGTTCATTCGAATAAGTTTTAAGCAATGTAAAAGAAATTGACGAAAATGTCCTGTTCGGAGAATAATAGGAATTAATTATTTTACGGCCATTAGAATTTTTTTTCAAAGCATAGAATTGAAAGTTAAGACACACAATTAGAATATTGCATGGTCAATTTGATGATAGGATGACCATGAAATATTTTTGGAATTTATTAGAGGTGAATGAGAATTAAATTTTAAGTTTAAGGATTTAATAAAAAAAATTCATGAAGAGATAGCCATCAAACAAGCACAATCCATGTGATTATGAATGGACCAATGAATGACTGACACATTTAAGTCAAAAAGAAGAATAATTAGTTGGCATAAAATTAGATTTGGATTGATTTGGTTGGTGGATTAATTGGATTGATTTTTGGACCAATCAAATGACTTGTTTTACAACTAATGGCATTTGTGATATTTTAGAGATAGTTAGAGGGCAAAATGGACTTTTGGAAGGATAAGTATATAAAGTGAGATGCATGAGGGGATGAAGAAGTGAGCATTATTCGGTCAAGCAAGGAGAAAACATGAGAGATGGGCTGAACCGAGAGAGAAAAAAAAAAAAAAAGAAAAAAGAAAGTGCAGCCATGAGAAGAAAGAAGGAAAAAGAAGAAGAAGAAGAAGAGATCCCAAGTGTGTTCCATCCATCCTTAACTCTCAAACTCATCAAGAATCTCTCAAGAAAAATTGAAGAAAGTGGAAGGTAAGTTGGATTTATTTCATAACTAGTTTTATGGGTATATATTTTTGTAGTGGATTAGTTGAGTTTTTAATGGAATTTATAGGTTGATTAGAGTTAGATCAACTTCAAATCAAGCTTGGAAGTGGAAGGAGAGTGAAACAAGTGTTGGTCAAGCAATCTTAGTAAGGTAAAAGTTAGGGTTATGTCATGATTTTATGGAATTAAATTGATCTTGGTTTTAAGATTTTAAATGGTACAATTGATGATTATTTGATGCATTTGGGTGTGATTGTTGAGCTTGAAATGAAGAGAATAGCTTGGTTATGTCTTATACTAGTATGTGCCTAACTTGGAATAATTGATGTAATTGAGTGATTTTTGGATGTATGGATGAATTTATATGAGATTTTATGTTGATAGAGATGAATTTTTTAAAAGAAAAGTCAAGTGAATGAAATGATGGGCATGTATACTAGTGTATGGCAAGTTATGTTTAAGCATGTGTTGTGTTGATTTTAAATGTTTGAATGGGTTGTATGATGTTTTGGAATGGATTAGAGTTGATTGGCATCAAATGAATGGAAGAAAAATTGAAATGAAAAGTTTGGGTGTTAATTTTGGTTAAGGTCAAGAATGGGTATGTAAATTGTCATTCAATCCTTTTACTGTGTTTTGGTGATGTTTATGATGTGTTTGAGTGTTTTGGTGCAAAAGAAATTACAAGGAATGAATGTTATAATATTAGTTGGAATTATGTTAAAGTTGTGAAATTATAGGGTATATGTATTGAATTAGAATTTAAGTGGTTAGTTGGTGTTTATTATGTTGAAAATTTATTTGAGGAAATTGTTGGATACTTGAATGAGTTTAATGAAAAGTTTTGGTTCGAATGTTGGTTTGAAAGATTAGTCAAGAATATGGTACTTTTGTGTATTGGTGTGTGGAAATTGAAATTAAGTTATTAATGTGGTATTTATGAATTCTAAATCAATGTTATGGTTGGATTAAAGTGTAGGGAAGTTCAAGGTCAAGAAGGACTTGAAGAATGGTGAATTAGTATTGGAAATAAGTTGTGAGTGATTATAATTTATTTATTCAATTGTTGTTTAAATACTCAACTTATAATTGTTAAAGTTACCATTTTTGTTTTAATCTCTAAAGTTTATAATTATGATTTATTTACACTTTAGCATGTCAATTATTTTAGTATTAAAGCAATTTAGTAATTTGAATAAATATATGCAAGAATTAGACATGCTAAATTTGTTTACGAAAGTTAGGCTTTTGGTTTAGAGAAACCAAAGTTTAGTTTCAAACTATGAGATAAAAGAAAATAAAGAATTTTTAGTATATTGAAAGAGATTTTAGATGTCTTTGGTTTACTCTAATCCCCACTATACCCGGCCGTAGTACCATTGTGTGTATGGCAAGATGGTTGGGATAGTCACTAACTTGAGGGGTTGAGTTTAAGTCCGTGAGTTGCTCTCTGCACGTATATGGTAGTATAGATCTGTCTGATGCTAGGGGGGAATCGCGACTCCAGAGTTTCCTACATCTGCGACTACACATAGTAGCATTCCCGAGCTCTAGTGGTGATGAGAAATTCCATCACAATAGAGCTAAGCTTCCCTGGGTTGCCTTGGGTGAGTTTAAAAGAGAAAAACACGTCATTAGACCTGAAGTTTATCAAATGAGAAATTTATTACAAGTTTTGAGAAATAAAGAATTGTTTATAAGATTTAATTAGCTTTGTAGTTTTAATAAAAATTATAAGAAATTATTAGTTTTATAAATGATTTTGGGAGGATATATATATATTTTAGAAAAGAACATTTTAGTTTAAAAGTTATCCGCTCACTGAGTTTTATACTCACCATTCTTTTCATGTGTTTTGAAAAAAAAAAAATCCTTCCTAGGTGCAGGTACGAGCCATCAATCAGAAGAGGTTCCGTCAGACTCGTAGGTGGACTGATGCAATGAGATCACTGCATATGTTTAAATTTGAAATTGTAGGTCATGCATTGCATGCACCTTTTTAGTGAATATGTTTATAAATAATACTTTGAGTTGTATATAATCTTTGGTGTTAATAAATTTAAATGTTTGTGAATTAACTAAACTTTTGTGTTAAAGGAAAATGAATTGCAAATTTATTGATTCCAATTTGAGAAATTGTTTGTGGTTGAATTGTGAAAATTGATTTGAGGGTCTGAGGCCCAGTAGTGAAGAATTGATTGATATAAAAGTCTTAAATTTTTAAGTTGCAGAGTGGTATGTTCGGAAAATAGCCGTTATGTTGCTCAAATTTTTATAAATCCATTTTGTAAATGTTTGGAAAAAAAAATTCCTCACATTTTCCGCATTAAAGGAAAGTTTTGAAAAGTAAATGGCGTAACTTCACGGAAACTTTCCAATTTGATCAGATATCCGCTAGAGGACTACCGTGAGGCGATCGGCAGGCCAGGTAGGGAGAGGGGCCTGTCAGTAGCAGCCTTTAAACTAGTTTTCAGGCCATGTACAGTAGCTTGTGGAGAAGATTTTGAACAGCCAACAGTAGACCTTAAAAAGTCAACCGTAAGAAAGAATGTGAAAGGTTCTCGAGCAGTATTAGAGAGTTTTTGAGGCTACGTTTGTAGTCTTCATCAGCATGAGTTTTTAGAGTCAAGAATTATCAATCATCACCAACAACTCAAGTGCCACAATAGAAGAAGGAGCATTTTTTGATGAGAAATTATTTTTCTCTTAAATTTTATTTATTTAAATTGGTGTTGGTTGATTATTTCTTGATTGTTTTATATTGTAAAACGTCGATGATGAACTAAATTATTTATCTAGGATTACGATGTAACTCAAAATCCATGAACTCGCCTATAATATTATTTGTAATTTAATTCTCATATTTTGTGTTCTGTTCTGTTCTGTTCTGTTCTGTTCTATTCTATTCTTAATGCTTCTAAATTAATCGATCACTAGTTTAGTTGGTTTGATAATCGTGAATGCGTTTGACAAAGGTATTCATGTGTTTAAATATGAAATAGGATAACATGAATTACATAGGATAGACATATACCTATATGGTTTGTGTGCTCGCTAATGAGTTACTGAATGCTTAATATGCTTAGGTTGATTAATCGTCATAGACATATAGTCGGTTAATTAATTTAGGTAAATCCACTTGATCGTTCGAAAGAGGCTTGTGGATAATATAGTACTCGATCAATCACATGATGAGAATGAATTAATTATAATACATTAATATAGGTTGAGTGAATTGGTAGGGTAAAGTTGTAATCCTAGACTCAATTCTTCATTGATTGTAATTTAGTTTAGTTACTTGTTTATTCTTTATTATTCTTATTTTACAATTTATTATTTTGAATTGGATGAGGTATTGTCTTGATCAATTTAGTAATTAACATATATAACTTGGACAATCCTGTAAACCGCGTATACTTGCATAGGTTTCTAGTGTGTATTTTATTTGTTAGAAAATTTATCATCACTTCACCTTTCAAAGGTTTTCCTTTTTTAGTAGGTCGTTCACAAGGCTTACGTCCTTCAGGTGGTAGGATAACATGAACTTCAACATGTTCAAGCAAAATCCAATTATCTTCAGATCTAATTGGATGAATGGAAGTTGCATATGCAATTGCTAATAATTCACTTTTATAGTAAGGAGCACATTAGTCATAACAAGATATACGACGACTACTACAGACTACTATGCATATGCACATAGTAGTTGGTCCAACTGAAATTTTCTACAATTACAAGTCCTATTCTGCAACTTTACAATGACAAAATACTCAACTAGATCAATGGGATGCACAAGATAAGAACAAGCTTTCTTCATCCTCTATCGTAGCTTAGTTTCAACCCAACTTGTCATTGGCGTAGGCATTTTTGCATCTACCTTACGCCTTTCCCAAAACCATATTTGAAGTATGCCATGTATATGATCTATTAACTTCATGATCGGTAGCTCTCGTGCCTCCTTCAAAATGGCATTCAAACACTCTGCAATATTTGTTGTCGCAATGGAATATCTTTTACCATCAAAGTGACATCTAACCCATTTGATAGGTTTCGCAACAAACAAATACTTAGCTATTTTAACATTTACTCTTGTGATTTGGGACATGACTTAATTGAATGTTAAAACCCAATATGTTTTGGCAGCTTGTAAAACAAATCATGCATATCACCACCTTTACGATTGACCTTCATGTTTTGGCCAAGGTGATACATACATATTCCATGCAATGCCCCTAGAAAAGAATGTGTAATAGTTGTTGCTATACTTGTGTTTCAATCTGAAATGAACACTAGATCATCTTATTCTCCAATATAATCACGCAATTTTGTCATAAATCAAATCCATGCATTATCATTTTCTGAATCGCCAATGCCAAAAGCTAATGGATACACTTGGTTATTTCCATCCATGTAAGTGACAATAAACAAAGGTACCTTTATACTTGGATTTCAAGAAAGTTCCGTCAATAGCTATAATAGGTCAAATGGAAGATCTAAATCTAATAATAAAACCTCTTAATGCCATGAAAAAATACTTGAATTGATTAGAAGCATCACATTCAATATTAGTTATTGTCCCTGGATTTTTCATTTCCAACATCGCATAATACAACGGAAGTACACTATAGGATTGTTCGGGTGATCCCTTAACTAATGCATAACAACCTCTCTAGCCCTGCATGCTTTATTATAACTACAAGTTATCTCAAACTTTTTTTTTTTCATGTCTTGAACTATATCGTTTGGTCTGTAACATTAAGAAGCACAATCATACTTCTGTTTGATATAATGCCTAATCATTTTACTTGTTGCTTGTGGTTGGTAAAAAATGAGCGAATCAAGAAAACATGTATGATCTGGAAGGTACTTTTGCAGAAAAGCTTTTAACCCTACAAGTTTTGTTACATGTAGTCACCACCTGCAACTTTTCTACGCACAAGCCAAAACCAATAAGTCTTTGGTGGACTTCTTCATTCTTATATTGAAATGTCTACCAATAGTTAACATTCTTTTATTCAATTATAGCTCTTCCTTATGAGAGAATAAATCACTAGATTAAACATCTTTAACATTACTAAACACATTGTCCATACAATCGACATCTTTTGCTCGAGGAAATGAAGATGTCGTTGGAAGTTGACAATCCCATTGAATTTTTTTAACTTCTTCTCAGTTGTACTTTTAACCCTATCAATTGGCGATGCTTCTGTTGATGCCTTTTAGAGATGTAAAGATATAATCAAGTTCGGTACGAAAATGATCAAATATGTCTTCTGCAAAGTTATCAAGCCCGATCGCATCTTCATCGATCATTGTGAGTTCTACACAAACAAGAATTTCACTGCCTATAGTTTTTTCTACACTAATTTTTACTCCATTATTTTTGGCACATTCTTCCTTACCAACTAACAACACTGTTGTCAAGTCACATTTATGTTCCACTATAACACATAATGGATGCCTCATCATTACATCACTAACTGTAATGATAAAGAATTCAACATCACTATTATTCACCACTACAATTGGTGGGGCTGCATCACACATTTTATATTTGAACTTCATCATCATTGCAAATTCAGTAGGTTTGATATCAAGTGCACAACATACACCATCATATAATTCTTGGTACGATGAATTCTTCTACAATAAAATTCCTTTGGTCTTTCCACTTTCGTACATAATGTTTTCTTTCTTATTTATCCATTCACCATCATATTGAATTGCAATTCAAATTTTATCCATGTCATTCAACCTGTCAAATTAAGTCAATAGTGTGGTCAGTATATATCCAAATATCGATTTCTCCTGGTTTGTGTTAAACAAGCACTACTACTCTTAGAATCTCTCAAATAAGGCAGCATACAATATAATTTTTTTCATTAGCAATTGTAATTATTTCAACAAAAATAAGCACTTGTACGTATTTCATGACAATTTTATTATTTCATATCAACTTGTATACAACTCACTATGTTGATCAGCAAAACCAATGCTAGCAAACATTGAAAAAACACCATAAATATGTAAGAAGTAAATGAAATTGTAAAAAGAAAACACAAAAATAGAATTTATCAAATTAAACACATTCATAATTGACGTACAATTCACATTCTACTTACATTTTAAACTCATTCAACAAAAGCAATCACCTATTCTCGACCTTGGGATTCAACCTGTACTCTAATAAGGATTTTCATCCTAGGTCAGGAATCTTAACCTGAAGGTTGGGAATCCTAACCTATAGGTTAGGAATCTCATATTGGAGGTTGGGATTCAACCTCAATTCTAGTTGGGAACATTGAAACCTAGGTTGAGAATACTAACCTGCAGGTTGGGATTCAACCTTAACTCCAGCTGAGATTTTAACCTAGGTGAGGAAATTCCACCCTTAAGGTTGAGTTTCAACCTTAACTTTTGTTGGGATGTTCAATCTACATTGGGAATCCTAGGATTCCTAACCTGGATGTTAGGAATCTTAACGTCGAGGTTGGGAATCCCACCTTTGAGGTTGGGATTCAATCTTAACTTCTATTGGGATGTTCAACGTACATTAGGCATCTTAACCTCTAGGATGATATTTTCAACTTAGAGGTTGGGAATCCCACCTTGGAGGTTACGAATCTAAACTTCGAGGTTGGGAATCCCACCCTAGAAACCTCGACTACAGTTGAGATTTTCGACCCAAATTGCAAATGTTGACTTGGAGATTCGAAATCCCAACCTCGAGATTAAGATCGACTTTAACCCAAGCTTCAATTCTTAGCCTCCATTAGGAATCCCAACCTCAAAGTTGGGATTGTTTTCAACTGATTATAAAATCCTAATTTGCAAACCAACACAACCCCAATCAATTATCCAATAGAAACTCATATGTTCAGATTCAATCCACTATTCATAATACCCATATCAGACACCACAAATGGAATCGTTTACAAAATTCAAAACATAAAGTCAATAATCTTAACAACCACATTAAAGTGTGTATGCTATAAAAAACCCACTATGAACAACATTATAGTTTGTTTGTTCATTTAAGACACATTCACACATCAAGCAACAAAAAGGAAATGATTTTATTTGCAATTTCTTTGGCCAATATACTTTATTGATGTCTTAATTTTAACATCCCATGAAGCCATCCAAGAACACTAAACAAAAATTAACACATACTCCTAAGTTTCATGACTCCTTGTTTAAGACAAGTTACAGATTTACATAGTGATTATTTGGATCAACTATAGTTGTGTAATACAATGTACGAACATGAATGACATAACCCTCAAGCTTATTGGATTATATTTTAAGAAAATCTTCTTACTAAAGGCTAATTAATTAATGTTTACCTGATAGTTTAATGGAGAATAGCTCAAAATTTCCCATTATTTTTTCCTAAATGATTGATTGCTCATGTTACCTATATTTTCAAGTGGAATTTCTACTTTTCCAATTGCATCAAACTAGCAACAATGATATTAGAACCATGTGGATTTGACATGCTCTAGTCGTCAATTACTTAAAAACCCATAAAAGTATAACTTGGATGCTCCACAACAACTAAGTATTCAAAGATGCTTAAAAGACAGTATATCGACCTTAAAGGACAGTGGAAAAAAAAATAATCCAAGAGCAATTTGTCTTCCCACTACAACACATTCACATTCTAAACACATTCACCAAAAACAATTACCAATACAATCCAACTTTCATGTTCTAATCATACCACACACAAAATAAACCAAACAATCAAAACCCACTTTCAATACGCCAACTCGGTTCACATTACTATTTTCAAATAGCCAAAGCAAGTAAAGGTAGTCAAATAAACTTACCAGCCGAAGAGAAAAAGAGAGCAAGCTGTGGTTATAGTTCTTCTGCGATCCAAAAAATGAGAGATGTTGGCAATAAGTTGACTGACTCTTTCTTTTATTAGGCGTGGGAAGTGAGAAGAGGGTGAGACATGGAAAGTAAGAAGAGAGTGAGGTATAGGAAGTGACAAAACATAGAGCTTTTGGGCGAGAGTCTACTACACAACAAAATAAACTGCAACTTATTTTGGGACCACCTATCATCAAGGGCATTTTTGTCCATTAAAAGTCTTTTTTGTAAGAATCTCAAAAAATGTTGATTTTCAAGTTGGCTTTCCAAAAAGGGTTATTTGGGCAGTTTCTCTACTTCTTTTAGTAGAGCCAAAAAACACACAATATGTTCTCTCAAAAAAAATTAAATTAAATTAAAAAAAAAAAAAAAACATAGAGTATAGGTTGCTTCAATAACTTAACTTGTAGTAGTCAAAATCTATACGGTCCAAATAGTTGGGCCTAGGATCGGTTGAGCTACATCCAAAACCCAAGCGAAGCCCAAATGCCCATAAGATATATTAGTTCACAACCAGCTAAGGAAATTTGCTATTCTGAATGAAGTTCAATATTGGAAATATATTTCAACAAGGAAAAAACCCTCTTCGTGATAATTTAAGCAGCGAGAATCAAGCAATGGATTCCTTTTCCGAACTTAATTCTCGTCCCCTAGATTTTCTCCTACGGTGTCTGTCATCATCCGCTATAAAAAGAGGATACACGCTTTATCTTGAGGGAGGCCGAAATCCTTCACCTAAACACACTTGACAGCCAACATGGCCCCCCAGTAAGAATTCTCTATCATCTTTTTTCGATAATATAGTGACATATGGATGGTCAAGATTGTTAAATTTTTTATCTCCATACATCATTTAAATTTAAATTCTTCTTATAAAAAAATTGTCACTATGTCAATAGTGAAAAAGAATGCTTGCTCTCCCTCCCTCAACCTCTGTCTACCTTTATTTACCTTGGTAAGTTCTATCACGGCTAAAACGGTATCTCAGTCTTCCTATCTCTCGCCCTTCTCAGGTATCTGCGAATACGGTGGGTTCGCCTACAGCAGTTAGCGCACTGGACCAACGTGATAGGTCTACCATACATTGCCGGCCCTCCAGTTCTATCGTCTTCTACTGGCGATGCCCGTGTCTTCACCGTGCGTGGCTGTTCCCTACTAGTTTATCTCGTTGCCAGAACAGTTTCATTCTGTATTGCGCAACCGCTGGCTGCTGTTCGGTTTCCCGCCTTGCCAACGTTGCCGTCATTGGGTCACCCGGAACTGTCAACCACCAGTACCGCTGCTGCCTCGTACTGATACAGTCGAACCACTGGCATAGCCCGGTTCCTTCATTCTCTACTTCGTTGCTACTGTTGTCGTTGATCGCACCTGTCACATGCCACCACCACAACTTAGTTGTTGTGGTCGAGCCATTCCCATGTCATTTATACCTATCATACCCACATGAATGCATGGTCGACACCTTGCTCTCAGGTTATTTTGCCTGGTCAGTCAACATTCTACCCTGGCTTATAACTTTATATGCTCATTACTGCTTTTTACATTATCATACATGATCATGCTCATTGTTATATGCTCATGCTTATCACGTGGTCATACTTACTGTTATTTAGATATCCTATTCAAAGCGAATTACTCAAAACCCTTTGGATATATACCTTATTATAAATGGAAATCCCATTTATCTTTTATTACAACATCCTCCCCTGTATTAATGGTTTAACCATAGTTGACAGTGAAAGTTAATTGTTATAAGGATATTTTGGATATTTTCTCTAATTTTTGTGTTTCTTTTAAAAATGATATTAATTAATAAATTGTTTGGATCTCCATCATGCATCTGGATAGTAGAGATCAATTTCAAATAATTTAAAATTTTAAAAATTAAATAATTTTAATTTTTTTAAAAAAATTAAATTTTAACTATAAAAAAAGTTTAAAAATTTTTCAAATAAATCTAAGCTGTCTATCTCAAAGATAGATAGTCAAGATTAATTCGGAAAAAATAGAAAAAAAATTTTAAAAAAATTGAAAATGGCATATTCACAATGAAAATCCAAATTGGTTGAACATTACCATCTTTAGCATCTATTGATGAACATCATCAATGGAAACGGTTTAACATAAATAGGGATCCATCATCAATCATCAACAAACAAAAATCACTTTCATCATCATCAATCATCAACATAAACAAAAACCAAATTACGTATTTATAAAAAACCACTGCCATCTTCATCAATCAAATGCACACACAACAACTCAGTCCTAGTGAGAGCAAAGAGAGGAAACGGAGATGGAGGATACCATATTGGTAATGATACCAAATCATCATCGATCTGGTTACTTAACCAAATCTGTTCTAAGTTGGAATCAAACCATTGCCAGTCTGGTTTCATCTTGGAACCAAATCGGCATTTGGGTTTCTAGATCGACATCTAGGTTTCGATATCGAAACCCAGACATCCATTTAGGTTTTGATCTGTAAACCCAGACACCTAGTACCCATACATCACTACGGGTTTCTTGGAAACCCAGATCGACATTAGGGCAACAAACCAGCTCATAGATTTAGTGAAAGAGAAGAAGAAAAAGAAGAGAAGAAGAAGAAGAAGAAGAAGAAGAAGAGGAAGAAGAAAAAAAGACGGAGAGAAAGAGAGACGATAATCGATTGGTAGAAGAACAAGATGAAGATCATAAGGTCAAGTGCGGTTGGCTTTAATAAATGGAGATCCAACCTCTCCAGATTGAATCTCCATCCCTTTTTTCTTTATTTTTTAATTTTTTAATTTTTTTTTTTTATTTTGGTTTCTAAAATTAATCTTCATCGTCCATCGACATGATAGACAATGTAGATCTCACTTTTTTTAATTTTTTAATTTTAATTATTTTATAATTTAAAAATTATTTGTAATTATTTTTCAATTTTTTATTATTTCCAGAATTTAAGGTTTTTTTTTTTTTAAATGGATCTTAACTATTTATTTTCGAGATGGACAGTTAAGATTTTTTAAATTCTTAATTTATTTTTCCCATAAAAGTAAGACAACAGATTAGTTAGTTAAGGGTATTCTCATCATTTTGTTCTATTTTATCATTTTTCAGTTATCTCAAACTTTCAAAATAGTCAAATTATTAGTACAGAGGAGAATGTTGTTACAAAAAATGAAAGTGGTTTTCGTTTATAATAATACATATTTCTAGAGGTTTTTTTAGTAATTCTCTCATTCTATTTAATATGTCATTGCATGATTATTATATTATTTTCCTATTATACTATTATAATATTATAATATTATATTATGTTTGCATGCCATAACATTATATCATGCTACTATAATAATATTATGTCTGTCATGAATGCTAGTGGAGCTATGGTTTGGTGTTACAATATTATATCTTGATCAAGGATATAATTATAGGAACATCATATGGATCATTCTACATGATTAATCCATCTCTGCTTGTCATCTTGCATAATCGGTTGGCTTATTATATATTGTTGTCAACCATCATGAGTCTATTATAAGCAATTAGACCATTATATATTTATAAGTATAAATATATATAAATCTGGTCCATAATAATAATCTTTGCATTAAGCTCACTTCATAAACAAAGCCTTATTTACATTATCACCCTGCTTCCCAATCCTACGAATGTTCTATCCTACAAACATCGTTGTTCCTAATAGAACCCAACTAATTGACCATCATGGTCCATCCAGTGGGTTGACAGCCCTATACCGACCAAATAATCACCTCCGCACTTAAGAACCTTCCTTGATAGAGGCATTTGATCATTGAAACTATGTCCCCGATGCTGAGCCACCATTCACTGATCACCATCAGTGCATCTAGCACCTTCGTCGGCCTATTTTCCATTGGTCTACATTCTGAATGTAGATTGATATCTACTGTCTACTGCTACTTTGACTGCCATTTACTTGCTTTTACTTATTTTTACGCAATTTACTAACTTGAACGTTAGAGTATCTTCAATCGGTACCCCACTAGTGTCGAGATCACCCACATTCCTTTTATTTGATTTGTTCAAGATATAGGTTGCTAGGTTCCAAAGAAATTGACTTGCGAGGCCAGTTTGAAGTCAACATACTATAGTTTTGACTTACTATCAAAAATATTTCCAAAATTGTGAACATGAATTAAAATTGAAGCAAACCATTTTTCTACAAACACATGAGCCTAAAATTGCATTTTATAGATTTTCAAAAAGAAATAATTGCGAAAATGACCCATTTGGAGAGGTGGACTTCAAAACTAACCCTTCTGTTTTTTATGGTACAAAAAAAAAGAAGTATAAATGGACAAAAATGCCCTTAATGAAAACACCCAAACCCGTCCAAAAGCTCTGTAGCTCTTATGCCCAAATCTACCCAAAAGCTCTGTAGCTCTTATTTTACCTCTGCAACTCTTACTTTCCAGCTATGTAACTCTTATTTTACCTCTGCAGCTCTTACTTTCCAGCTCTGCAGCTCTTATTTCACCTCTGTAGCTCTTACTTTCCAGCTCTGTAGCTCTTATTTTACTTCTGCAGCTCTTACTTTCCATTTCTCACTTCCCATTTGTCAGTCCCTACACCTTATTCTCTTCTTACTTTTCACTTCTCACTCTCTTATCACTTCCCACATCGAAGTCACCATTATCTTTCAACGCCCAATAATAGAATGAGGTTTTTGGACCATAGAAGAACTACAGATGGTTATGCTGAACCTGCTACTCTGTTTCGACGCCCAACAACAGAATCGATTTTTTGGATTGTGGAAGAACTGCCCCACAGTTGTCGCTCATCTTCTCTGCGGGTGGATAGTATATTTGACTAGTTTTAGTTGTTTTGGATAGGTGAATATGGTATTACAGACTAAGGTTGGCGTACTGAAAGTGGGTTCGTGGCTGTTGGTGCATTTTGTGTGTGGTTTTGTGGTATGATTAGAATGTGAAAGTTATATTGTATTAGTAGTTGTTATTGGTGAATCTGTACTTTGAGCATGGGATTTGCAAAGAAGGCTGGCAATCGAAGTTTAGAGGTGAAGTCTTCATATGAAGGTTGGAAATCCAAATTTTGTAGGTTGAGAATCCCAACTGGGTTAGGATTTCTAACCTCGAGATTGAGATTCCCTACCAATCTCAATCTGTAGGTTGGAAATCTCAATCCCGAGGTTGGGAATTCCAAACTTGATTGAATATCCAAGGTTGGGATTCTCAACTTTTAGGTTGAGATCCCAACCTGTAGGTTGGGAACCCAACCTGAAGGTTAAGAATCTCAACCTTGGATGTTTAATCAAGTTTGGGATTCCCAACCTCGAGGTTGGGATTCTCCACCAATCCTAACCTCTAGGTTGGAAATCCTATCTTCGACATCGGGATTCCTAACCTTGATTGAAAATTCAAGTTGAGATTCTCAACCTGAAAGTTGGGATTCCCAACCTGAAAGTTGGGATTCCCAACCTGCAAGTTGAGTATATCAACGTAAAGGTTGAGAATCCCAACCTTGGCTGTTTAATGAAGGTGAGGATTCTCCTCGAGGTTGAGATTCTCCACTAATCCCAACCTTGAGGTTGAGAATCCCAATCTTAATTGAACATCAAAGGTTGGGATTCTCAACCTGGATCCCAACCTCTAAGTTGAGATTCTCAAGCTCCAGACTAAGATTCCCAACTTTGCATGTTCAATCAAGGTTTGGATTCTCACCCTCGAGGTTGAGATTCCCCACCAACCCCAACCTCTAGGTTGGAAATCCGAACCCTAACCCTAATTGAAAATTCAGGTTGGGATTCTCAACTTAGAGGTTGGGATTCTCAATCTGGAGGTTGAGAAACCCATCTTTCTCAACATCGATCTTTGATAAAGGTTGGGATCCCAACCTTGACGTTGGGGTTGGGATTGAAGGCAAGATATTTAACCAAGATTCTCAAGGTTAAGAATCTTGCCTTCGAGGTTGGAAATCCTAACCTTGATCGGATATTCCCAACCTGGAGGTTAGGATGCCCATCCTCCAGGTTGAGAATCACAACTTGAATGTTCAATTAGGTTGGGATTTCCAACCTGTATGGTCAATCAGGGTTGGAAATCCCAACCTCCAAGTTAGGATTCTCAATTATAGACATTGAGAAAAATATCTCTTCTCTCCTCATGCCCAAACACTTGTGAAGGTGAGTTTGGGACTTGAAATCTCATCCCACCCGACAAATCCGATGAAACAAATATGGTCTAACCGAACTAAGGATTGATTTATAGACTTCAGCACTAAAAATTGATATGGATTTTAGAATTATCAAGAAAATACATTATATAATTCATAAAAGAAGAAATAAAGTAATATTGAAATTTTCTTTGAGAGAAATTTGAGAGTTGACAATTCAAGTTATTTCTAAGGTATTAGTGGGTGTACAAGGTAAAATTGATAATCTTCATATTCAAAATTGGACAACAAATGGATGCCATGAGAGTATTTTATTTTATTTTTTTTGGTTTTTAACTCGCATTAGTAGCCTCATCTTTATATACCTCATACTATTAAGGGGAGTACATTGAGAATAACATTTGTTGCAATCTAAATCAATTAAAATGAATTTCATTTCCACTCACAAGCTAGGGAAAATAGTGATGTAATCACCCACACTTGCCACTTCAAGTAGCAAGTCCAAGTCTCCTTAGTCTCACTCTTTATGTTAATATTTATAAAGGTATGGATAGATTTCTTCCAATGTCGTTGGAGCAATTATCTGAGCTATAGTTTCTTTTTCTATTGTTATTGATTGCATATGAAAGAAAAGAAAGAAGTGAAAAAACAAAGGAGAAAATTAAAATGTAAATCAATTCCTTTTAATCATAATCATACTTTACACCATTGATATTACATACCATTACTATTTTGAGCAATCAATAACCTATAATTTTAACTCAAAATTCATTTGTAATATTATCTGTTCCCGATTGGTTTTTCAAAATGTAAACAAGAATAATTGCAATTAGCAACAATTTTCTTCAATTTTATATGCATTCCTATTTCGGATCACATCCAATGCTATAACATTACATAGCTTATTGCTTGTTAATTTCTGTCTATCGGAAGAAAACTGGTGCAGCGGAAGTTTGTTTCGAAATCGAAACGAATAAACAATAGAGAAACGATAAAACTAAAACATAAATTTTATTATCACTCAAGAAAATAATCATTAACTTACTAAACTTAAACAAACTAAATCCTTTTATAATGTTTATAATCCTAAAACTACTAGAATTAGGAATCTTAATCAACTCTTAACTTTTTAACTTAAAACTAATTAAAACTAAAAAAACATAACCTAAGGAAATTTAAATTCTATTTCTATAAAAACTCTATTTCGTAATCTTGTCCTACATCAAATCTCTTCCTCTTGAAAAAACTCGTCCTCGAGTTTTGTGGTTGCAAAGATAACTCATCCGAAGGAAAATACTCAAATATTTTCGTAACATTGGATCCCACCGATCATGCCACCCGAAAACACCTTGGTTACCCCTTTGGTACACATGAACCGGGTCGGGTCGGTGTGGGTATGGTCGGGTCTCTTCAAATCTGTCCCTGCCGTCATTGGGCTGTCCTCTGTCGCCGTCGATATGAGGTCGTCGGCCTTTATTGTCGCCATTCCAGGCTATGCGAGCTCCGATTTGAGTCAGGTCATGCGGTTCTACGTGCCTAGGGTTGCAAAACGGGTTGCGGCTGTGTAGATCTGGATATGGGTCGTGCAAATCGGAGATCTTGAAGTGGAGCGGTGAGTGGACCTCGCCGATCTGGGGGGTAAGGAAGGTGAGGTCGCTGTCTGGTTGGAAAACGGGTCGCACGGCTTGGTTGCTAAGATTCGGATCGCGCGCGGGTTCTCTGCTCAGATCTGAGTCGCGCGAGTCACGGCCGTCCAAACTCCGGCCTCCCTGTCACCCGTCATTGTCTCCAGCGTCCTCGCCAGCAGTTACCGTCCGGCCACCTGGCAAGTCAGGTTGACGCTCACAGACAACTTGTCTTCCTTCGAGAGTCAACGCAGCAAGGGTCTGCTGAAGACTTCGAAGCATTTCTTCAATTCTGTCGAGTCGTTGAAGCTTTTCATCCATACTATCGAGTCGTTGCTCGATAATCGTGAACCGACGTTCGTTGTCGGGGGTTCCCTGTCCACTTGAACCAATTTCAGCCATCAGTCGAGGACAGACCACGCTCTGATACCAATTTTGGTGCAGCGGAAGTTTGTTTTGAAATCGAAACGAATAAACAATAGATAAACGATAAAACTAAAACATAAACTTTATTATCACTCAAGAAAATAATCATTAACATACTAAACTTAAACAAACTAAATCCTTTTATAATGTTTATAATCATAAAACTACTAGAATAAGAAATCTTAATCAACTCTTAACTTTTTAACTTAAACTAATTAAAACTAAAAAAACTTAACCTAAGGAAATTTAAATTCTATTTCTAAAAAAACTCTATTTCCTAATCTTGTCCTACATCAAAAACAGAAGCAAGAAAAATGTCACCAAAAAGGCTTGGAAGTGACACATGAAGTGTTGATACACTGCCTCAGAAAAATGCATTCCAAAGATAGCAATTAAGGTCGACTTCAATTCCCATGTTAGCTGCAGTACCTGCTATAATTCTCATTGCTGATTCAATGGTTGTGCAATTCAAATCAGGAAGCTTTTCAGCTAGTCTTTAATTGTTGAGCAATTAGGCCTGTTTGCAATCTTCTTCATTCTCATGTTTGGACCCTGTTTCATCTCTTCCATTTTGTTCTTCATAAAGTCATCGGATGGACATTTGCAATCACAATGAAAACATGTCATATTTCTCTTATAATTTTAAAAGTTGCACCTGTGAAAGCATAGAACCATCGTAAGCTCTATAAGCTATAATAACACTAATCCTGCACTATAAACAATATTGAAAATTATCTTTCTTTCTGAGACTTGTAGCCAAACAAAATCAACAAGGAAAAGATCTGTAATAAAGCATTGGAAACTTACTCAGGGCATTCCCACTCTCCAGGAAGCAGCTGCCTCTTTGGCCGCTTGGCATCACATTGTAAGTACACCGTATTCTTTGTGAAATTCATGAAATCACGCCTAAGACAATGGTTTTTAATTGTTGTTACTTACAGCCTTTATAAAATACCAAAAATGTTTTCAAAGCTGGAAAATTCAATGGCTAATGCAAAGTTGATTATCAGTACACTTTGAGACAGTGCAAATGAAACCATTACATGTGCCATAACAACACGGGTGAGTTAGTACTTGCTCAATATCAAGACTTGAACAATATATTGCAACAGAACTAAAAGCAAACAAGTTTGGTGCCTCAAGATCACAATCATAGTTCACATACACATAAACAAGTATCCGAGGATCTTTACAAACCTTCTCAAGCATCTTGCCAAACAAAACTTGTCAGAAAAGGAATACTAGAAGACATCTGAACCAATATAAGGACAGTATGCTGAATGGTATGGGCATGCACACAGAAATATATAATAAAATAAAAGGAGAGCCCAAACAATATGTGTATATTAATTAAATTGGAAAGAATAAGATACATAAGAACACTCAATTTTTGGTTGATGGAAAATTCAAAGCCATCCAATGAACATAGGACTAACAAGGGAAAGAAGATGCCTATCTCACCTTGAAAAAAGATGCAATAACAAAGAACATAATATATCTCAAAGTAACAACATTACCCTAAAAAAGGAGGTTTAACAATCTATCAAGATTGTTTGAAATAATGTTGACCAATCACATGATTTTAGGGAAGAGATCTTTTAGGAATTTTATTCATAATTTAGTATTTCCATGTATAGAAATAGATTAGCTTAATTTGTGTAATTAACTTATTACTTTCCTAGAAATTAGGTGTTTGTCTTTTCTATTTAAACAAAGTTGTAAAACCTAGAATGTAAGTAATACAATACAGCATTCAGTTTCAAGTGTTTTCATGGTATCAGAGCCTGGTTCTCAATTCTGAGACCTAAGGTCTTTCTTTGTATCTCTTTTTTTTCCCTTATCATGTCAACAAACCTTGAAAAACCTTCTGGTCAATCTGACCATCATACTGTCCAAATCTCTACTATAAAGCTTAATGGAGATAATTTCCATCGCTGGTCCTTGTCTGTTCGCATGTATATTCGTGGAAGGGGAAAGATCGGGTACTTGACTGGTGATAAGAAGGAACCCGACAAGAAAGATGCACAATATGAAATTTGGGAGGCAGAAAACTCCATGGTGATGGCATGGCTTACCAACTCTATGGAGGAAGATGTGAGTTCAACCTATCTTGGTTATTCGACAGCCAAAGAGATGTGGGACAGCTTGAATGAAATGTACTCAGATCTGGGAAACCAATCTCAGATTTATGAATTGCAGTTGAAGCTTGGAGAGTTAAAACAAGGTAACGAGACTGTGACAAAATATTTTTCAGCTCTAAAAAGACTTTGGCAGGAGCTTGACTTATTTAAAGATTATAACTGGAAGGATCCAACAGATGCTGCTCATTATCTGAAGGAAATTGATAATTCAAGGGTATACTCCTTCCTGGCAGGATTGAATGTGGAGTTTGATGATGTTAGGGGTCGTATCATAGGCAGACATCCCTTGTCACCCCTGAATGAAGTATTTGCAGAAGTGCGAAGGGAAGAGAGTAGACGGGCTGTGATGTTGGGGAAAAAGGAGCCAATACCCAGTCCGGTTGAGACCTCAACCCTGATTTCATAAGAGAATACAGCCTTGAAGGCTACTGCTCGCAAACCTGAAGAGAAGAAAAAAATCTGGTGTGACTACTGTCATCGTCCTTGTCACACCAGAGAAACTTGCTGGAAATTGAATGGCAAACCAGATAATTGGAAGGCTCGGGAAAAGAGTACACCCCATGTAAACTCAGCTGAACAGGTTACACTTACCAAAGACCAGATAGATCAACTTCTCAAACTGGTGCACCATTCATCAACTCCTAACTATTCTCTTGTCCACACAGGTAACTTATCTACAAGCTTTTTAAGTCACATTAATCACACACCCTGGGTCATTGATTCGGGTGCATCAGACCACATGACAAGCATATCATCCTTGTTTCAAAATTACAGCCCTTGTCCTGGTAACAAGAAAGTGAGACTAGCTGATGGAAGTCTTTCTCCTATTGCGGGGAAAGGAACTGTCAAAATATCTGACACCCTCATCTTAGAATCAGTTTTACATGTTCCCCATTTGTCTTGTAATCTATTATCAGTTAGTAAATTATCAAAGGATTCTGACTGCTCTGTCATTTTTACATCTCAAAACTGTGTGTTTCAGGACAGGAAATTGGGGAAGGAGATTGGCAGTGCTAGAGAAGACAATGGACTCTATTATTTTGAAGACAATAAAAGACAGGCAATAGGGAATAAAAGACAGGCAGTAGGGCTGTCATGTGATGAAAATTCTTTTTCAGTTAGAGAGCAAATAATGACTTGGCATTATAAGTTAGGTCATCCAAGTTTTCCTTACTTAAAACACTTGTTTCCTGTTTTATTTCAGAAATTGAAAAATTAAAATTTGCAATGTGATATTTGTTCATTCTCTAAGAGTACTAGACAAATATATCCTTCAAAACCATATAGGGCTTCAAAACCTTTTTACTTAATTTATAGTGATGTTTGGGGGCTATGTAACACCAATTCTCTATAAAGTAAAAGATGGTTTGTAACGTTTATTGATGACCACACTAGACTATGTTGGGTGTATTTGATGAAACAAAAATCCGAGGTCCAAAATTTATTTAAAATATTTTATAATATGATTGAAACACAATTTCAAACTAAAATCAGTATTTTGCGAACTAATAATGGTAAAGAATTTTTCAATCAAACTTTGGGATAGTTTTTAAATGATAAGGGCATCCAACATTAGTCCACAGGTAGTCATACGCCCCAACAAAATGGGATTGCGAAAAGAAAAAACCGCCATCTTCTTGAGGTTAGTAGGGCTCTCATGCTAGCTATGAATGTTCCAAATTATTTGTGGGGGGATGCAGTTCTGACAGCTGCATACTTAATTAGTAGGGTGCCCTCTCGAATCCTAAAACATAAAACACCTTTAAACTGCTTAAAAGAAATTTTCCCTGAAAATAGGTTACACTTAAACCTACCTCTCAAAGTTTTTGGTTGTACTGTTTTTTTGCATATTCCAGATGTGGGTCGGTCAAAACTTGCACCCAGGTCTGAAAAATGCATTTTTATTGGTTATGCAAGTAACCAAAAAGGGTATAAGGTTTTTAATCCTAAAACAAGGAAAACACATGTGAGTATGGATGTTATATTTCATGAACAGCAACCATTTTTTGAAACTCATCTTCAGGGGGAGAAGTTTAGTGTGAGTGAAGATGAGGGTGTGGGTACTGGTAGAAGTAGAAACTTTCAGAAAAAAGGAACCAGTGTTAGTATTCCAGCACCCTGTTTTTCGAGTGAACCATTAGGATATAAACTTGTAGATCAGACCATTACTCCAAGTCAAAATGTGTCTATTTCAGGGGGAGATTCAACATCACAGGACCAGTACTTAGCTGCAGACCATCAACCTACAACTGAAGTGTTAGTTTATACCAGGAAGAAGTCTCAAAATAATAGAGATCATCAGTCTAATCAAGGTCAAAGCCAATCGACTGACCCTATTGAACCTGTTCTGGAACAGCATCATCCAGGTAATTCATCTATGCCTAGTGAACCTATTTTACCTGTTCAAACTGACCCTCCTTCTACCGTGATTGAGTCAAACACTAAAAATAACATCAGACTTTTTGACACAGATCTTGATATTCCAATTGCCATTAGAAAAGGTGTTGGGTCGTGTACTAATCATCCCATAGCCAAATACCTGTCATATCATAGGTTGTCTAGTGATCATCAAGCCTTTACTTCAAAAATATCTCACATTTCCATTCCTAGAAATATACAAGAAGCTTTAGAATGTCCTAGTTGGAAAAAGGTAGTTATGGAGGAAATGAATGCACTGGTAAAAAATAAAACATGGAAGAGTGCTGAATTGCCTAGAGGAAAAAGAGCAGTGGGATGCAAGTGAGTGTTTACAATTAAGTGTAAAGCGGATGGGTCTATAGAAAGGTATAAAGCTCGTTTAGTTGCTAAGGGGTTTACTCAAACTCATGGTCTTGATTATCAAGAAACCTTTGCACCCGTTGCCAAGGTAAACTCAATTCGAATTCTATTCTCTATAGCAGCCAATCTTGGATGGTCTTTACATCAATTAGATGTAAAGAATGCCTTCTTAAATGGTTATCTAGAGGAGGAGGCATTCATGGAGCCTCCACTCGGTTTTGAAAATCTTGTTGGTAAGGGAAATGTGTGTAGATTAATCAAGTCCATATATGGATTAAAACAATCACCTAGAGCTTGGTTTGAGAGATTTGGGGAAGTTGTTAAAAAACTAGGCTTTAAGCAAAGTCAAGGAGATCACACCCTATTTGTAAAGCACTCTAGTGAAGGAAAATGTGCTGTGTTGATTGTGTATATGGATGATAACATTCTAATAGGGGATGATAATAGTTAAATAGATAAATTGAAGAGTTTACTGGCCCTTGAGTTTGAAGTCAAATTTTTAGGAGAGGCGAAATATTTTCTTGGCATGGAGATTGCAAGGTCAAAACTAGGGATCTCAGTTTGTCAAAGAAAATATGTGCTTGATCTTCTAGGGGAAACATGTATGCTTGGATGCAAAACTGCAGAAACCCTAATGGAACCTAATTTAAAATTAGAGGCAGCTACACCTGAAGAACTGGTAGATAGGGAGCAGTATCAGAAGCTGGTCGGAAAGCTTATTTATTTAACTCACACAAGACCAGACATTACCTTTGCGGTCGGAAAGCAAAAAATGTGGTAGCAAGAAGCTGGTCGGAAAGCACATGGCGAAGCAAGAAACAAAATGTGGTAGTAAGAAGCAGCCTTGAAGTAGAATTTAGGGCAGCAGCTCTATGCATTTGTGAAGGATTATGGATAAAAAGAATCTTGGAAGACTTAAACATCAAGTCAACCTCTCCAGTTAAACTATACTGCGACAACAAATCTGCTATCGTAATAGCACACAATCCTGTCTTGTATGATAGGACTAAACATGTGGAAATTGATAAGCATTTTATTAAAGAAAAAATTGACAAAGGTCAGATATGCATGCCATATCTGCCCACTGCAAAGCAAAAAGCTGATATCCTCACAAAGAGTCTCCATAGAAGACAATTTGAAGAGTTGATGTCCAAGCTGGCGATGAGAGATATCTTCAAATCAGCTTGAGGGGGAGTGTTGCAAATAATGTTGACCAAATCACATGATTTTAGGGAAGAGATCTTTTAGGAATTTTATTCATAATTTAGTATTTCCATGTATAGAAATAGATTAACTTAATTTGTGTAATTAACTTATTACTTTCCCAGAAATTAGGCGTTTGTCTTTTCTATTTAAACAAAGTTGTAAAACCTAGAATGTAAGTAATACAATACAAAATTCAGTTTTGAATGTTTTCAAAGATCTTCTACTTTAAGACTTTCCCTGAAGCACAATAGAAGCACCGAGAAGATTCCAGTTGCATATTGCCACAAAAGATGCATATTCAAATATAAGCTCATAGCAACGCATTGTCGTACATTATAATTAAAAAGAAGATTAGAGATGCTAAACCTGAAATATGACGGGATTGAGTAATTGCAGCTCTCAACAAAGCTTATGAAAGATATGCTTTTACTGAGTCAATGAAATGGAAGTTCTTTGGAAATGAATGGCTAACCCCTTCCAACAAACCCTGCATCAGACGCATAAATCTAATTTTCTCGATTTTTCTTCCTTCTTTCTCAACTTATATATATATATATATATATATGTTCACCTTTTCTACCGGTACTTGTTTCTACTATTTCCTTTATTAATTATCATTATTCTTTTTTTTTTTTGTTATTTATAATAGTTTTAGTTTGACCAAGGTCAAATTAATGAATCTTAAAATGTCAAATTCAATTTTTTTACTAAAATTATGCATCTATAATAGAAATTTGTTGTGTCAAAACCGAATGAATATGTTGTATTACTGTCATGTTAAGTTAGTTTGTACTGTCAGTAATATGCACTTCAAGAACTACTAAATGACAGTAGTTGGCCCATCTACACAAACATATAGAAAACTATTTTCAATAAAATTGAAAGAGGCTGTTATTAAAGGATTTCAAAGATAAAAATATTTTCGATTTTTTGTTTAACATAATACTCTTTAGGTGATCAAATTCATATATAAATAAAGCATATCAACTACATCGTAGTTATTATTAAATTTTTTATTTTTCTTAAAGCGCCATCTCTCATATAAATTTTAAGGTTGGCCACTAATTCCAGCTCACTAATAAGACCGCTTTTCCAAATATAAAAGTAAACAACTAGATACATAGATTCAATTAAAAAGCATCAGTAACATACTGTTACAAAGTTGGTAAAAAAAAATTACTGTTACAATGTACCTTTGAACTTTGTGGATGCCATAGCGGTAAGGAGTACCTTCAACACTTGCCATATGGTACTGCACATTGTTCATCACAATTAAATAGTGATACTGAGCAACATAGTGATAAACAAAGATACTAAGCAACACAACGATAAAT
The DNA here is from genome assembly GCA_019925255.1 of Litchi chinensis. Taxonomy (NCBI): domain Eukaryota; kingdom Viridiplantae; phylum Streptophyta; class Magnoliopsida; order Sapindales; family Sapindaceae; genus Litchi; species Litchi chinensis. Next base: position 21,870,685 of record CM034474.1, read on the forward strand.
AAAGGAACCAAGCAACATAGTGATAAATAACGATACCCAGCACAACATATAAAAGGAAGCAAGTTGACAACATATAAATATGTGTACCTATCGGATGAAGAATTATCAACAAAACTACAAACCCTGTTCAGAATGTCTGTAAACAGTTGGACATTTTTACCACCATCTAAACCAAGATCACCCTCTAAATGATCATAAGCAATAAGTTTCTGTGTTTATGCAATTTAAACAAGTTGAATTAGTAATTACCATGTAGGAAATGCATGCAAAAGGATACTCAAGAGTGTGGTGAACATAATTAGGGAGCAATTTTAAGAAAAGTTTAAACTCAGGTTTTCCTGGTCCTCAATATGATTCTCATAGAAGACTACTCTCCAAAAAATATACATGCTGTAATTTGACGTCAAAAGAGAGCAAGCACTTACATGAAGACAATCCAAAACAGATTCTAAGATTTTCAGGTTCTTAGTCTCAAATGCTAGTCGAAGAGGATTCAAAACAAACTCCACCTTAGCACCTTCCAAGGTGCAACCGGTGTTAGTTAAGGCAGATGCGACAGTTCCACCCACACCAACTATCATCGCAGCATGTTCCGACTTTTCAGCAGCATGTGGAACTGTGGGTAACTTATCAGATCTTGTTTCAATCTTTGCAGCTTCACCTTTAGTTTCAAGTGAACTACAAGCATATAAAAACAAGTTCAAGAAAAAGTAGCGTTCAAGGTCTTAAACTAATCCTACACAACTACTTTAAAAGCATTTTTCAAAAATTGCCAATTAAAATTTGACAACGAATAAAGCATGACCAGCATGCTTCAGCACGAAAAGTATCAGTCACAGTCTTGAACTAATCTACAAAACTGCTTTAGTAGCATTTTTTAAAAATGGCCAATTAAAATCTGATACCAACAAAGTATAACCAGCATGCTTCAGCACGAAAAGTATCAGTCACAGTCTTGAACTAATCTACAAAACTGCTTTAGTAGCATTTTTTAAAAATGGCCAATTAAAATCTGATACCAACAAAGTATAACCAGCATGCTTCTACTAGGCAGGATCAAAGTGTAATCTCACTAGTGTAATGTGGTATTACATGTTACAAATGAACAGTAGAAAAGTGACTTAAAATTGTTAGCCATCAGCTCACCTCCTCCATATAAGATTACATGTATAGGAAATATCACCAAAATCAAGGAAAAGAATAAACCAAAATCATTAAATGAGAAACAGGGAGAGCTGGTCAATGTTTTTAGCCATTGAAAAAATATATTGCTTTTAAAAGGAAATTCAAGTCACCAAAAAATATCAAAAAGGAAGCAACGCCACAATTGTTTTGCTCACAAGCATATCTAAACCATTAATAGAACATTTAAGATAAAACCTGTGTCAAGACACCTCTTCAAGTAACTTTCTTTCCTATCAAAATAACAATATAAATTATTAAGGGAAAGAAAAGATGAACTACAGAAAGGACACGAACCATTAAAACTTCTTCTTTATGCTATAAATCAACTATAGGAAAGTGAATGTTCTAGAAGTTCCAAAATGTAAACAAATTAAGCTACTTGATTCATAGAATTAGAAGCTGACTATGTCACAGTAAATGTAGGTATTGCTGAACCAGAATTTGCAGGGGCAGTAGTAGATGAGTAGCCGACATAATGGCCAATACATCTGAAGAACATGAGTCCGTAAGAGAGGCAAGCAAATCAATTTTAGCATTGTCTGAAGTAGTGGGAGCCACACTGTTGGAGGGGGTAGGAGCAGCATTGTTTGACATAGCAGCTACAACTGACAAAAAAAGGTAAAAAGTTAATCAAAATACAAAATTTCACATTAACATCAAACCTAACCTCTAGCCAATCACAACACATCTTATCCCATCAAAGGATGCCAACCATTTTATTAAAATTACCTAAGTTATATTAATAAGTAGGCATGGCTGCATGTGTGGTTGTGTGTGTATAACTTAACAACACTTACATGTGTGGTTGTGTGAACAACACAAGTTACTGTTTCAAGAAAATAAAAAAAAATAAAAAAAAAAAACAACTCCATTAAAACAGCCTTACACTACCATGTTGACTAGTATGGAAAACTAGAACAAAATAGCTAAACAAATTGCAGGCATGACATAGTCCCTTCACAATAACTCAAGATGCAGGTATAAAGACCAACTATACAATCACATCAATAAGTTAATTCCCTTCGAACATGGGTACATGCAAGAAAAAGAGAAGCCATACTGAATTAACATATTGGGAAGCAAGTTGGTTAGCGTGTGCATGTATGGTTTTATAACTTCAAATAATTGCCACAGATACAACATGCTTCAAGAAATATTAAAAAGAATGTATAGGAAAGAATAATTTGTCAAATCTACATGAGCCAGCAACTAGAAATAACCTTCATCATACCAGACATCTAAGGGTTACTTTATCAATAAGTTTCTTCCAAGAAACTGTATAAAGCAGTTTAACATGCACCTGCAATGATGATATTCTTGTCTAAGGTTTTCAAGTTCTGACATCAGAGCTGGTATCTGTGGCAGATCTGTGTGAGCCTCTAAAGATCCTGATTCTGTTGATGCACTTTAGCAATGAGTTCCTCCCTTGGTACAACCAACTTCTGAGCTTCTGCTATTGCCTGCTGCAACTCTAACTTAACAGGCTCTGCGACTTTTAGTTCAGCTTCCAACTTAGCAATCTTATTTGTTAAATTTCCCATCTGTTGCTCTCTCCCAAACTTCATATCTCCTATTTGAGCATGCAATATCTGCAACTCATGCTAAGTTGCAGCAAGTTTTTGTCTCAAGGTACCATGGGTAACAGCAAGCCTCTCATTCTTCGTTGCAAGCTTCTGCATCTCCACATGTTGTGTAGCAATTTTCTGTTCCATAACTTCAGGAGGCGGCAACATATCAAAAGCAGGAAAGGGACCCGACATTGGATGTATTCTAGGAACAAATGGTTCATGATGAATTATGCCAAGGATTGGAAGCAGGCGCCTCAGATGAGAAGGTGGGATTCGACCTTTGCTTCCCATCATTGACAGTAGCCTTTTAAAACCTAAACAAAGTAATATTACAAGAACATAAATAAATCCATTACAAAAATCAATATTGCAAACCATCCGCATGAATGTACTTCAAAAAGCTCTAATTCTGTGATTTAACAAATAATCTCAAACATTCGTATTGATTCTAAGACCAATACAGTCAAGGATGCACTGTTAAATACAACAAAAACAATGTCGATGAAAACATTGCACAGATTTTTAACTTCTCCTACAAATTTCATCACTGCATAACACATTCATATTTTACATCATTACAACATCTTCATTCTATAAAAGTAAATGCATAAACCACCAAAAGGGTATCAGTAAAACTTGCAAATTATGACAAATATATTCAAAACAATTACATGCCCAAATTCAAACCAATCAATTACCATCTAAAATCCAAAGAAGGGGGCACTCCAACAAATGGGTCATGACTTAGGGCTCTAACTAATTAGTCATGTTCAACCTATTACAAAAAATTTCAAACCCCAAAAAGAACAACAGAAACATAAATGGATTATGATTTAGAGTAATTACAAATTTCAATAAAAATAAAGAGACTTTTATGTTTTAATAGATAGCCCTAAATAAAGTTACACCCAACAAAAAGGAAAATGTAACAACATCGTTTTTGCGGTTACCTGAACCAGAAAATCATCAAGAGAGAATGATAGAACAGCAGCCCACTTCAGTTTTGTAAGTAGCGAGACAACCAAGAGAACCTTGTGATTACTTACTAGCACCAGTAAGAAAAAGGTTGGATAATGATAGATTGAACGCCGGTGGGTGCAGATGTGCCGGTGAGGTGCGACGGTGAGGAGTTCGAAAAGTGGGTTGGGATTCTTAGAGAGAGAATGAGAGTAAAAAGTTGGGAATAGAGAGAGTAACAATTTGGTGTAGAGAGAGTCACCGCACATACAAAAAGCGTAATAGCAAGGGTATTTCTATCCAACAAGGGACAAGCTTCTTAGATTTTAAAAAAAAAAAAAAAGTTGCATTTTATAAAGATATGAAAATTCCATGTCAATATTAACAAAAATTGCATGAACAAGAATTGTGTGTGTGCATTCTTAGTTCTTTTAAGAAATCAAGGCTAATTGAAATTGAGGAAAAGACTTGTGAAACATGTAAAATTTGAAGTTATGCTAAGACTAAAAAGGGAGTTAAATAAATCGTATAAAACTTTTGCAAAATTCTAATACACTCTTTGATGGAAACCATTTTCATACATTATTAGAGTGCAACGCATTTTTAACTTGACCTCAAAAACACTTGATATAGAAGTTACAGTTCAAAACACATTGGTTTGAGACTTTTTCCTGGAGTCTGAAAAATAAATTTTCGATATTGTAACATAATGTTCGGATTATACATAAAAATAAAACTTGCAAAATAGCTTTAAATGATTATGAAGTCAAGCTCCAACATACAAGTTGTTTGACCTTAATCTTACCTAGTCGTGCCTCGGACTCAGTCAACTAATTCTTTCATGCATCAAGATACAAATATTTTATGCTCTAATTCCTACGAGTGAATTCACCAAGTTTAACACAGTACACTTGGTTTAGAGGACTTATTATTCTCACCCTCCATCTAATGAACCACCTTTTGGACGTTACCATTTTCTCATAAGATTTTACGCATCCAAGTATCATCTTGTAGTGGCTCTCCTAGCTAACCTTACTTGATACTCTATCAAGACTTTCCTAACAGAGTTGGACTTTACTTTAATATTTTGATCTAATTCCTTTGTTCAAATACACCTTTTGCTTAATCTAATGGTAGATGGTTCTGTACTTGCTCCTTTAATATCATAATCTCATTTGTTTTTAGGACAATACATAATTTATCATTGGGTCAACCTCATCTTATTTGGTCCATTGTTACAATATTAAATCTCATTTGTTTTTAGCACAATACATAATTTATCATTGAATCAACCTCATCTTATTCGGTCCATCGTTATTTTGTGAAGTATTTTGTTTTTCTTATTTGGTTATAATCTCATGTTGTGTTTCAAATGTTGGAGTAATGTCATGCGATTGTTGGAGTGTAAAGAGCAAGTCTATGAAAGAATAGCGGGTCTAAGAATACGCATGAAGTGGAGTATCCTATTCCTAATCTGTGTCATGAACATCCCGCAAAAATGCCTACAAAATTTGTGGTTGTATAGTGAAAATTACATATAGACCTTAAAAAATTGTAAATTGACTCAAAATTCTTTTTTTTGTTTTCCTCTAAACGAGTATCATCTTTGCCAAAAGAGCAACTTACAAATTAGCTACTTGGTTGGAACTTATTGACAGGCAAGGTAAATTATATACTTTAATTACAATTTGATTACTTACCGTTAGTCCAATACTTTAACATCTATGAGGGTAGTTTTGGCTTTTCATCTTATTTTTTATATTTTATTTAAAATAAATTCAAAAATAAAAATAATATAGATTTATATTTGAATATATATATATATATGCTATCCATCTTAAGATAGATAGTAAAGATATCATAAAATAAAAATAATTTCTTATAAAAAAAAAAAAAAAAAATCTCTATCTCCATGAAGATTAATGAACATTTTATATATATGATATCCATCTTAAAATAGTTAGTAAAGATATCATAAAAGAAAAATAATTTCTTTATTTAAAAAATAAAATAAAATTCTCTCCGTCTCCATGAAGATTATTGAACATTTTTTGAAAAAAAATATATATTTTTAAAAAGAATTAAAATTTTAATTAAAAAAAAAAAGTTGAAGGGTGCAAACTCCATCTCCATAAAGATTCAATCTCTTATGTTGGGCCTCCATTGTCAATGGAGATCTCGGCCTAGATCTCTATTGCCGATAAAGCACCATCAACAATGGAGATCCATGTGAGAATCTCCATTTGGCGAGGCATCCAATTGGTGGAGTGATTGTTGCTTCTGGAACTACACTAAATTGCACAAAAACTCATGTAAATATATACAATCTCTATATGTAATATAGTAATAAATCAAGGTCGATCTTATAGGAATAGTTTGAATCAAAACTAAGTACCAAAATTGATTTGTACAACTTTATCCAAACAATGATTAAATGATTGAATTTTTAAAACTAAAATTTGCAATTAAACAAAAGATGAATTCAAATAAAATTTTAGCAACCAATTAATTAATTCTAGGGATTTAATATCACTAACATTACATTATTCTCATGTCATTTTCCAAAAAAACAAACATACGATTTCATTGAGTAATTGATCGGATATACTAATGTATTTGTGAGCCTCCTTCAACTAATCTCACAAATATATTCGTATGAAACACCTAACTACATTTCTATACCGAATGGTTAATAATTCATTAATTACAAATACACACAACATCACATCCAATAATTAGATATATTTCTATTCTAACTACAAGATGCCTTTTATTATTTTCTAAGAATCAATACCTTTCAAGTGTATTACAATCACAAGATCTATCAATTAAATAGGCCTAAATCAATCAATAACATTAAGGACTAATAAAACAAAATACTAATCATAAAAGAATAATACTACACTTCCCAAAAATTTATCCAAAAATTTTACTCAAATGATGTGGCAAGCTGATTTGCAACTATCACATTAATTTTGAGATGATGTATTGATGATGTGGTAATTACATATAAGCTTGCCACATCTTTTAGGCAAATTTTTGGGTAGTATAGCATTTGTCATATAAAATCATGCATTAAAATCTCAACAAATCGTCCTTGAGAATAAATAACTTCATGTTAGGTTACAATGAAATCCCTTGATCTACGCTTAGTTTATCATAGATCTAGCAACAAACAATACCAAACAATAAATAAATTCAAACAACATATAAAAGACATCAAAGGGCAAAGAAATCATCGCGAAATCACTTCTGGTTTTGGCCACAAATCAGCCCAAACTCCTCTTTGTTGCACTTGAAAGCCACCACCAATGATGTTGCTTGAACTTCTTGATGAATCAATCTATTGAATGATGAAAACTAATATGAAAATGATAGAAAAATGATGAAGAATTGAATTTAGGGTTGCTATTGTCTCTGCTGAACGAGAGAAATGAAGAATTTATATATTGCATTAAATCGAGAGTCTTTCCTATGCATGTTTCATGCCGGTTATCATAATCATCAATCGCGACTCATGTCTTACGATCTAATGTCATGATCAACCCTAAAATGTTATAGTGACTGTGGATGGCGACCTACAACTCTCACCAGCTTCATTACCTATGTCATGATGCTCCACTGAGTAGCTATGACAACTCGATGACACAATGAATGCCCATCCTTGGTTACGATCATCCTTTATGATAAATTCCAATTGATTCATGGTGACCTATGATTGCCACTCACACTTAGACACTAGTCTCAATAGCATGTCTTGATCAACATTGAATTTCCTTCAAATATCACTTTAGAACCATTGTTTTCATACATTTTCTATAATCTGCAACCTACATATAAAAACACTAAAAATACATTAAAAATATTGAAATTCAACTCGACTATTCTTTACAAAAGTCGAGACTAAACGTATAAAATCATGTCTAATTTTGACATGATCAAATACCCCTAAATCTAACCTTTGCTCACCCTCAAGCAAACTTGGAAAACATGAATCTACTAACCTAACTTAGACTCTTTAAAACTATCTCTACATCTTACTAAGCCAGTTTCATAGGCCTTCATGATGACATTTAGCATATGCCTTGAAAGCCTTTAAACCCCTAAATGTCTCTAGTGGAGGAATTCTAGTCTTCTTGGGGTTTACTAGGTACGCTACCTACAAACACAAACTATCCTGATCAAATTCATCAACAAACCACCTAACATATTTTCAAAGAAAATTCAAGTATGCATAATTATGTATCTAGACTAAAATTAAGCCACTAGTATTCATCACACAAATTTCAGTCATTTCACACCCATCAACAACCAATCAAGTGTCAATCAAATCAAGTGCATATGTCATGGATTTATTTTGTCTTGACTCTAAGCCTCACTAGATATCACTCTTTTAATTTTACTCAGAACCTAAGCTCAACACTTTTATGGAGATTCTAAGAGATAGAAAGGCAGGAAAATTGTACCTAAGTCAGAAAGGGTACAGCGAGAAAATCCTTCACATGTTCAATATGCAAAATGCAAAACCTATTAGTACTTCATTAGCTTCTCATTTCAGGCTTTCATTTGCGTTATATCCTCAATAGTTGATAAGGTTGATTATGTCTCACGAGTTCCATACTCCAATGCAATAGGTTCCTTAATGTACGTTATGGTATGTACTCATCAAGATTTATCTTATGCAATCAGTGCAGTCAGTAGATATATGGCTAATCCAAGTAAAGAATATTGAAAAACGGCAACGGATTTTCAAATACTTACGCATTTCTATTGATATTTGTTTGAAGTTTGGGGAAATTGGAGATAATGTTATTGGTTATGCAAATTCTGACTTTGCTAGAGATCTTGATAAGAGAAGATCACTTACAAGGTATGTCTTCGCTATTGATGGTTATGCTATTAGTTGGAAAGCTACCTTATAGACCATTGTTACGTTGTCCATTACTGAGGCTAAGTATATGCCCATTACTAAGGCTGAGTATATGGCCATTACTGAAGCCTTTAAAGAAGCTATTTGGTTGAAGGCACTAATTGATGAATTGAGTGAAGATTTGTAGATTACCACAATTTATTATAAAAACTAGGGTGCTATTTTTCTTACTAAAGGTCAAATGTTTCATGAGAGGACAAAACACATTGATGTGAGGTATTATTTTGTTCAGGATATCATTGCTTGTGATGATATTGTTGTGAGCAAAGTTAGTACTCATGATAATCTTGCTAATATGATGACTAAGTCACTTCTGATAGCCAAGTTTGAGCATTGCTTGGACTTGGTTGGTGCTTGCCATTGAGATTAAGCTTTTAGGGCTTTTGTGGAAAAGGAGATAAGTTTTATTGAAGATTGGAGATTTACTTATTGCATTGGAATTTATGTCAAGGTGGAGATTGTTAGAGTTTAGTGACCCAAATTCTAAGTTGGTTTTGCTCAAAAAGCTTAAGGGGCAATTAAGGAAATTAAGGATCAAGTTGGAAATCTATCTAAATCAATTTAAATTTTTATTTTTGGAAGAAAATCAGAATTGAGTTTTCTTAGATAACAAGTGAAAATCAATTTAGGCAATTATTTGGAAATAAGTTAAGAATTCTGTAACATACAAATCAACATCAAAGAGTAGTGACCTAAGAATTGTTATACATGTATATTAAATAAAGAAAAAGAGCAAACCATGTGCTTGTAAAGATTTTCATTAAAAATGTCCTCAAGAGACCAAGAAAACAAAACATCAATGAAATCATCCTCACAAGGATTATGCCTTCACTTACTAGATTTTTTTTACTCTTTCACCCTCTTTCTATCCATATCATCAAACAAACAATCAAAGAAAATAAAGAAAATAAAAATTAAGAGATTTCAAGATGACCCTTTTACACAGTTGAAAGGAAGAAATAACTTACTTAAGAAGAAAGTATGTAGAGATGCAATGAAGAGAAGTAAACAGCAGTGTAACGATAATGATAAGACAACATATACACTACTGTCTAAAGAGTAAAAGCAAGTGTAACTTTTTTTCTAGAGTAAATTATAATTTAGCTACCCGGTTTGAAACTAATTACTGGCAGAGTCAAGTTTTGATTGTTATTACAATAAACCCCCCTACCATTAAGGAATCTCCGTTAAAGTTAACCGTAAACTTAATAAATATGTTAAAAAGATCTAAATGCCCTTGTTGTCTGTGTTGACACAATTAAACTCGTTAGAACATTAAAAAAACAAAAAACAAAATAAAAATAATTAAAATTTTAATAAAAAAATTTCAACCAAAACTTTGCACAACCAGGTCATCTTCGTCAACCAAATCTTTGCACAACCCAAATCATTTTCATCAACAATAATAACCCTAAAAGAAATCAACAAAAAAAGAATTGTGAAATAAAAACTAGAAATTCCAGGCCACTGAAAACCCAAAAAACTAGTTTTCTTGTCGCTGGAAACCCGATTCCAGGCAACATCATCAACCATCAAAGTCAGCATTCATCACCCACACTATCGTCCATCTTTATCACCATTGAAATCAACATCAAACCATCATCACCATCACCTATTCATCAAGAAATTTGGCAGTATTAAAATCCACTCAAACTCAAACCCAAAGGTGTTGGAGATGTTGAATTCATCCAAACAAACTCATTCAACTCATCCAAACAAACTCAAAGATGTTAAAGATGAAGAAAGGGGTTTCAAAGATGAACAAAATCAAAATCAATCACTACATTTCGAAAATAAACAAAATCAGATCAAACACAAACCTTTTTCGTACCTGGGTTTCAAAACCCCAAGAGCTTGAAAACTAATTATTTTTGGATCGAGATTCGTTGTTGCGGCGGGAATGGTGTGAACAGGGGAGACTTGCCTCCATTTTTTTTGACAACGTTTGTCGAGGGGAGATGAGCCTCCTCACAATGAACGCCACAACGAACATGGAAGCGACCTTCTCTTGTTCGTGGCCGACACCTCTGAAGAGGTGAAGAAGCTGGAGGAATAAGCCATCACCGAGCCCTAGATATCTGCATCATCGAAGAAGAAAAGGAGGTCGATCGGCAATGATGGATGTGGAAGAAGAGGAGGTCGGCGATGGGGAAGAAGAAAAAGAGAGTTCGGCGATTGTATTCGTCATGCATTCCGACGGCAACGAGGAAGAAGAAGCAGATTTGGGAAGAGTTTTTTTTTTCTTTTTATATTAACCTTTTTAATTTTTTTTGAAATGGTTTTTTTTTTAAATTTTTTAAAAAATATTAGTGGAAATCTGATAATTTATTTATTTATTTATTTTAATTTTTTAATATTTATTCAAATTAATTTTCACAGTCCATTTTAAGATGGACGGTAGAGATCTGAATAATAACATTTTTTATTTAATTTATTTTAAAGTTTTTAAAATTTATTTTAAAAGAAAAATAAAATTAAAGTTAAAAGAGAATTTTACCTTTCAACTCATTAACTTTCATTAAGATGAGCTAATTGTAAAGGGTTTATTGTAATAAAACTCAAAATTTGATTTTATCAATAATTAGTTTCAAATTGGATAGCTAAATCGTAATTTACTTTTTTTTAAAATCAGAAAGCTCCATTAATTAACATGTTAACAAGTGTACATGAGGAAGTTGTTTAGACACATTGGGTGTGGAAATCCTTTCATTAATTAGTTGGTTCTCATGAATTGCTCTCCCGAGGAAAATTAATTAACATATACCCTCCAAGCATAACCTTCAAAATACAAATGAAAATAACTGAAATAACATTGATATTGTTTCATAATCACATACCATAATAGAAAAGTAAGGAACCTTTTTTTTTTTTTAATGATTTATTATATATACTATTACAAGAATAGATATGTAATCAGGCACTCAAGATAAGCCCACCAAAGCACAGTTTGGGAATGAGACTAATTAGAGGGAGAGAATGGATCCCAAGAAAAGAAGAGGATCTAACAGTGGTGAATCGATCTTGGCACACTAGTGTACTAAGATGGCTTGCCTTTCCGCAGAGGCATTGGACCTTTGCTTGTAGGAAACTCTCTTCTTAGGTCATCTCCAATGTGTGGACACTAAATTTCACACCATTTTGTGTCTACATTAAATTTTCTTACACCAAATTTTCTTATACTTCAATGTTTTTTATACCAAATTTGTGTAAATGACATCTTTAAATAATATTTTATATATATATTGATTAAAAAATTATATATATTAAAATATATTCAATATTATACTCATTTTAAAGATTTCAATAAAATATTTTAAATAATATATTTTTTAATAATAATTTAATATATATTTTCAATTAAACTAATTTCTAAATCAATACCAAATTTAGTGTTATGAATAGTGCAACACCAAATTTGGTGTTACATTGTTCATTGACACCAAAAAGTTGTATTGGGATGATAAGTTTGATATATACATTGGAGCTTAAAAATGCACCATTTTGGTATTCAACACTATTTTAGTGTATTCATTGGAGAGGGCCTTATATATTCTTTTTGAAAGCCAATGATGAAATAATATAATAGGTGTTGGAATTTTAAAAGAAATATTATTTTATTTTATTAGAATAGTCAACTACCCTTCTACACGTTTTTCGTTAAAAGCGGGACATCAATTGATGCAAGTTTTCAATTTTTAGAGCAATTTTCTATCAAGTCAAGCTATAACATTTGGCCTTGCAGTTTGCTTTAATTGCACTAGGTTATCACAATTTTAGAAATTTGTCATTAGTACCTCTTGTCTTTCTTTTTCCCATTTTGTTTTTTAAATTATTACAACTTTAAGGATTGAAAACATAGTTAAAATAAGAATCAGTCAACATGAAAGAATAGAACAATAGCACAAACTAATTATAGTCATTATATAACCTTATAGAGGACACAATAATATAAACTAATTGACTAGGCATTACACCTACTTAATAACTTATGGAGTTTCAAGAAATGATTCATTGTTGGCCTCCTTGTCTGCAGCCTCTGATCTTCACATGACATGCCATTCAGAAAAACCTTGCATTAATTCTTCAATCATGTTGGCTGCTTCATCCAACTGCTGGCTTCTATCTTCACTGTTCCAACATTTCTTCTGAGTCAAGCCATCCCTTGCAGCTTTAATTTGACAACAAAGTTTATCTACATCTGCCTGTGTAATATACCCAAAAATGAATATGTCAATCTCCAATTGTTCTGGCTATCTTTACAAGTAAAATTTATCAGAAACACATACTCACTCACCTTTGAATAGTTAACATAACTTGTAGCATCTAAAGATGGTGCTGACGTAGTCTTTGGAACTTGCAAGTTCCTTGCTGCAAACATTGCTCGTGCCAAATCCTTATCTTCATTAGCATTAAAGAAACACTGACGATCTTTAGCTTCACGCACCAACGTTCCCCAAACAGTTTTACTTCTAGTTAAGGTTCTTTCATTCCCCAAAATCCAAAGGCAGTGCCTGTAAACCATCAATGGAACAGTATTAGTCATTCAGCACAGTTGATATAAACATATCCAAATTCATTGTTTGGTATAATAATATATTAAAATTGTTACCTAGCTCTTGTAAGTGCAACATTAATTCTCTGTGGCTTGGATAGGAATCCAATGGATCCACTGCTGTTGCTTCTTACAGTTGATATCATTATTATGTCCTCCTCACTACCTTGGAACCCGTCCACTGACTTCACTTTTACTGAAAAACCAGCTGTGTTGTCATACTTATGGCCAAGTTTTTGCTGAATTGCAACTACTTGGCCATTGTAAGGTGACACCACACCAATGCTGAGCTTCTTTTTTGAGCCAGTCCAAGCTGCATTGTATAGATTATAAGTGACATCAGAAGGAAATTTTTAAGCTTTAGAACTATTAAACAATGGAAACTCTTCAGCTTGATTGACATATTTTCCAAGGGGCCTGCGAAATGGGGAGGACCAATTGCTTATATTATGCACTGAGACACACCAAAAGATACAGATTTTATTCATGAAAATGAATATTGAACATGTAATAGGTTGTGTATGCAACACCGTTATGAGTCCATTTGCAGACAATAAGGAGAATCATATCTTGTTCCTCAAAGGGCAACAATTAAAGAAAGATAAAGCACAGGCTATAAGGTAATGTAAATTTTCATCAGCATCAGAAGCTGGACACAAACAAAACAATCATGGCAAAATGAGCATTAGTCTACAGGGAGGCATACCTTTGTACAACTTTTGAAGTATGCTCAGCAACACGGATACCTCAACCATATTTCTGGGGCTGTGCCCAACATTATCAAACTCTTCTTCTCCACCCGATATGTTGATGAAAGAATAGGGGCCAAACATAGGACTTGGTAAATAGTGCTTTTGGTAACTATCTCTTGTAACATTGAGGCCATCTGAAATCTGGTTGTGATAAAAGTTAGAATTTGGGAAGGAGCTTATTGATGGATGCATCCGGTATTGTACATCTAGCAGGTATTTTCTATGACCTGATGAACTTAACCTCTCAAATAAACTTCTTCCGAAACCAGCTTTGTCAGAAACCTGAAACAAAACCAAAACAAGGCCAAGGAAAACAATAAAGCAAATGCCAGTTATAGACATCAAATCCAAATTACCAAAACAGAAAGAGTATGCAAGTTAAGTATCCAAATAAGATCAACATACACTGCTTTTCACCATTGCTGGTAACTGGTTTTCATCACCGATTAGAACAGCATGCTGTATACCAGGGAGTTGAAGACTTATAGTTGACTCACTTTCTTTCAACTGTGCAGCTTCATCGACAACAAGAAATCTGAAGGGTTCCATTTTCCCTGAATGTAACTTATATGAACTAGAAGCAGTGCAAAATATTAAAGTGGCCTTTCTTAAACAGAAGTTCTTTAGTGATCTTTTGCCGTCGCCCCGTGGAAGGTCAAGTTTATCAAAGGAATTCTGAAGAACTTTTAAAGCAGAATGACATTCCCTTCTTTTCTTGTGCAACAGGTACTTTTCGTCTGTGATTGTTTGAGAAAGATCTTCATGTACTGAATGTGAAAAGAGCTGCTTTAGCCCTTCAGAAGGCACATTGTCTTGAAGCAATAAAGCTTCAAAAGAATCGAGTAAACTACTGATCGATACCATGAACTGATGATTAATTCCCAAAATGTACTTTCCTGGTAAGTGACTAAATAAGAGAGAAAGACACTTTCGAAGTGAATTTGCAAGGCATTTAAACTCATCCCTCACAAATTTAAGAAATGACTTGCTATTCCTCTTGATGCCATTCTTCATTTTTTCACTTTCATTACCCTCTTTAGTCTTCTTCTTCAATTCATTTTCCAAGAAGATGTAATACTGAGAAACACAATCTTCAAGAAAAGCTATCAAGGAAGCAAACTGATGCTTCCATCCTGTCTTCTGTCCAAAGCACTCTTGAAGCCCTTTGACGTGTTGATCCATATATATCTCTCCAATTTCTGCACCAACCTTTAGTCGCTCCCTGTTCCCAAATAACAGAATATTCCCCAAGGGACACGACAGGGCATCTCTTCCAGAGGTGTCTGCTTCAAACGATTCTTTCACCAGCTTTAGAACACGAGAGGCCACTTCTGAAATTGCAACATTGGTTGGGGCACAAACAAGAGTTCTGCACTTCATTTTCAAGAGGTTAAAGAGCAGAATACTGACAGTTTTAGTTTTCCCCGTCCCAGGAGGGCCCCATATAAGTTCGACACTGGACTTGTGGTCACAATGTAGTTTACCAAGACAAGCTGAAATGGCCTTTGCTTGTGAATCATTCAATCCAGATAATAAACTACCATCAAATTTCTCATTCTGGATGCCCTTCCTCTTCACACAACAAAGTTTACAGTCTCCCTCAACCTGACATTCAATATGACACTTTAAATACAATAACACAAAAGGTAATAGATATTTATGAGCAGGCAAAGTAACTCAATGATCCTAAAACTCATTTTTAGCACTGCATTACAATCAATAAAAGGAAAAGTACCATCCAATCTTCAAAATGCTTACCTCAGGATCAGTGCGCAAAATTTCCTTGATAATATTCAAATTGCTTGACATATGCAGTGAATGAAATATTCTTTTGTTTGGAGTGACATTGGCCAAGAAAATGAGAAACAGTGATTTCTTCAACATCGCATCAACTTGGATGTCTTTTGAGGCCCTCACTTTTAAAGTTGTACTGATCTCATTCTTATTACTCGGATTACTTATTACTGAAACAAATGTCCACCTGCTTCCAAGCCTTAGCAAATCAGATGGAGTTTCAGGCTTAACATCCGCCAGAATGAAAATATCGCCTGGCAATGTTTTGTAAGGCTCCTCGCCATGATTACTGGATCTATTCTGCCAGTGATCGACCTTAACATCATACGACTTTGTTTCGAGAGACTTGCACTTCAAAGCAACCACTTTGCCGATAGGTGCTCTTGAAATAATCTCCATTCCTGAACACAGTTCTGTTCGTGTTTCTTCCAGTAAAGGGACAACAAATGACCCAAGATACTGTCCAACAGAACCAAATGATGCTGGAATCATTCCCACCTACAAGAAATGAAACAATTTCAATGCAGTAGACAACTTTGAGCATATGTTTATGCAACGGCAGAGAAATGCCAAAAATAAACATTTGATTCGTACTATTACTCAAAACGTAAGTGCATGTGCAAAGGTTTGCTCAAATGACAACCACTTAGGAACACACATATGCAGCCTCATAACTGATACTAGATGTAAAGATACTGAGTTGGGGAATAATACGCTACATGAATCAGGTGCACTTTGGGAACTGACTTTAGACATGACAGAAGAGTGTAATAATAACATGCGTTAAAGTATATGACATATATATATGTATGAAACAAACATAAATTGTTAATTTCCTAGAATGCCAGTGTCCATATAAAAAACATCTAGTCATCAAAAACATTGGAATCATACACCAACAAGGAACTTCCTAGTAGTTGAAGCCTAATAAGATAGGTAGAAATCATTCATTTTTTTTATTTATGGATTGTTAACAAACTGAAATCTTCTGCCATATCAGTAGAAGAGCAGCAGTATGACATTCAGGAAACACAAAGTGCATGACAGATTATTATATGTTATTGGCAATTTCCTATTAGTAAAGTAGTGAACTAATTAATCCACAATCACCATCATTGATCAGCCTCACACAAACAAAATGTTAGTTTACAATCATTTTTTAATGGTCTTATCAACAAATTCTGAAATAGATAAATCTCAGCTGATTCCTTCTTGTAAATTTCAAATTAAATCATTAATGTGAAGAACTAACTATTGATCATAACTTTAACAAAATCAGGGATAAAGAATCAGGTGATTACAAGTATTTAAGTGGATACAAACTAGAAACATGTTAAATTTAGCAGAGCTAGAAGCCTACCAGAAACAAAGCATAACAGCAAAGCTGATTTAATTATTAAAAGAAAAAAAAAAACCCAACCTTGTCGTTGAAGAAGTTTTCATTAAGAATGTCCTCAAGAGACCACGAAAACACAGCATCAATCAAGCCATTGTCATCAGAAGCTGATCTTTTATTTCTTGATCCTTTATCTTTCATCATTTCAACTTATTATCTGCATCATCAAACAACAATCAATTAAAGAGCTAAGTTTGAGAAATGAAGACCAAAAACCAAAAAAAAAAAAAAAAAAATCATTATCAACCTTAAAGCAAAAAAGAAAAAGGAAAAAAAAAAAAAAACTTACTTAACCAGGAGGGAAGTGAGTGAAAATGCAAGGAAGAAAACCAAAATTTTTAGTTCAAAGAGATGTATATCTGTTATCTATTTAAAGGGGGTATTTGTCTATGAAGGAAGTTGTTTAGACAGTGTAACAAAAGAGAGTTGGTTTAAGAATCGAGTATGCAGCACAAAATTAATCTTGAATGCAAGCATGCAATTGTTTTGAATGAATGATCATGACCATAATTGAAAGAAACAAAATGGAAATGGGTGCTATAACCAAAAGACACAGGTACATATGTTGTCTATGTTGGTATGGCAATATATAGGTTCTTTTGGAAAAAGCGCAAAGGAATAAAAATTTGGAAACTTACGAAGAAAGTTGTTTGGTCACTGTTAATTGAAAAAAGAAATAGTGTAGTTAACCATTGAAGACTTCTTTTTGCATACTCTATCACTAGTTGAGTCAAGTCATTCTTTTTTACATCAATGGTCTTTTTTTCTTTTCTTTTTTTTTCCATTACCCATATAATTATAATTACTTTCCTTTCTGAATGGACGAGTGTCCTCCCTTTGTGGAGGCCCTCCTCCCTCTTTATCTGTAATATGTTAGTTTTAATTATTTTTATAATAATAATAATAATTTGAAGGAAGATTTGCAAAAATCGCTTGACGACTTCTTAAAAATAATTCTTTTTGCATATTTACAAATAAAAAAAAAAAAGGAAAGAATAAACTCTTGATTAGTGATTCCATTGTTTATTAAATCTATCAAAAATCAAATTATATAGACTCCATTTTTAATTAAGAAATTAATTAAATTCCTTTTAAAAAGAGAATTTTTTCAACGAATTAAATTCTCTTTCATTAATTTTTATGAAATTTAATTCTCTTTAATTTTATTCATAATTAATAAATCTGTACTAAGTTTAAAATTTAAATATATATATCCTTATTGTATACCAAAATCACTATACGCTTTAAGACTTTAGTTTAAACCCCCTAATTGTTAAATGATATATCAAATTAATATGTAACGAAATGAAGTTATTGAGAAAAAGTAAAAAGAAAACATAATGGAATGGAATAATAAAAAGAGCGTGTGCATCTCAGACAATTAGGGGGTTGATTGGCAATTCCTTAACCAAAAGATGTTGTCTTTATGCCCACTACTTGCGCTGCAAGTCGACATAGAGACAATACCTTTTGGTGAAGGAATTGCCAATTAATTGTGAATTTTGGCCCTGCCGCATCAAACTCTTCTGAAATATTTCTACTCTATTAGTTATTCAGATATTTAATTAAAAAAGAAATCCTTTTTACTTTTACTTTGTTGAACATTACTAGATAAAATGAATCTTTCTCTACCACTAAGTCATATTAAATGATAGTTTATTTATTTAGTTGTTTTTAATAATGTTACATTGCTCAACATTTTATAAGATAATAAAAATATATATATACATTCACTCATAACTTGAGTGATTAGTGAAAGGAAAAAAATCAATTTTAGATTAATGCGAAAATGTGAATTTTTAAAATTTTTTTGAATGACAATGTGTCCGATCGATGCTAATAATAACAATTCAATAACTATTATGTGTATTTTCTGGATCAAGCAATTAGGCTGGTAAAAGCCTGAAAGAAACCCAATAAATCAACTCAATGCAAAGGCCCAGCAGATAAGGCCCAGTTATCAACTCCAAGCTCAGAGAACTCTGTAGCTCGCATTAGTGAGCTCGTTTCACAGTCAAACTATAGGTCGTTATGTAGTTTGCTCTATGCATAGCTCGCTACTCAGCGAGGTTCAGCTCGAGATCGTTCAAAGCAGTGCATCAGCTCGCCCATTGACTAATTAATACAAAATCTTTCAAAATAGGTAGTTACCTGATTTGATCATGATTCTCTCACCAGAAATGGAAGTTAATTCAAATTCGAATTCAGTCAACGTGATCTCGAGATATACGGAGCAATTTCCTGATTAAACTCTAACTGATTACGAAGTGCATTCAATGTAATTATTTTCCTATTTTATTGTTACCCAATTTGTAACGTCTCTTTCCTTACAAATAAGAGGCTAAATTCATTGTGAGGGGGGAGATATAAGCAATAATATATTGTCACTCTACCATATTATTGAGAGACAGTCGTGGACGTAGGCGCACTCGTTGAACCACGTTAAAAATCTTTTGTTTTCTTTTGTGTTGTTCTTTATTCTTTGCTGTCTGTTTTTTCTGTTTTTCGTCCTTTCTTACATTGATTGTAGGTATTAGGTATTGAATTCTCGTCGACTGGATTTCAACGTCGACATTTTGGCACTAGAAAGAGGGTCCAGACTACAATCAGTTCTAATTCTGTTCTTTGATTTCTAACAAACATTGCAAGAACAAGAACAACCAAGTATTTTAGAGATGCTGACCAGATAGAAAGTCACATGAGCCAACTGTAACAGAACGTGCAACCTATGGAAGACGCACTCATGCATGCAACTGGCACATCTCATAGCCAGGTAATCAGTGCTGCAGTAGGCATACCGCCCTTACCCCCTCACCAATCAGTTCTAATCACCCCAGCAGCTGAAGGGCAGCAAGCGTGGTATCAAAGGCAAGAGGTACTGGAGCTTACAGTTCGACAATTCACAGATGCTGTCAATATGTTGGTGCAGGCTCAGGCACAAATGTGCCAAGGGTTGAGATTGAGGCTCCAAGGCAAGTGTATCTGCAACATGGAGTGCAGGCGCTAGAAAGACCAGTTAGAGAGGTGTAGCGACTTGCTAGCTCAGCTCGTTCCTCTAATTCGAGATCCAAAGATGGAGGTCGCCCAGTTCGCGATGAGGAGGAACTCGCGTGCCCTGCTAGTTTGGTCGTAAAGGTAAGCCAAGATGGAAGCAGGCGAGTGGAAGCAACCTATGATAGAGTTCGAGTTGCACCTCGGCATGAGAAAGACGAAATGGGCAATGAACGATATGCAAGGTCGCATCTGGTGTCTTGTTTAGAGGAAGCCAAAGGTACGATCCAGAGCGTCGCTCTCCAGGCCGTGATCATAGGAGGAGATATGAGCCCTTAGACCCACAGGTACAGGAACTCCTTGAAAGGGTCCAGCAGCTAGAAGCACGACCTGGCACCTCAGACCAACGTGGGCACTATAGGGAAAGGACTCTATTTACCAAGGAAATTGAGACGCAGCCTCTCCCCCCAAGGTTCAAGGTGCCGACCATCTAACAGTATAACGAGGACACCGACCCCTATGATCATCTTGATGCTTTTAATGTCTAGATGGACTTGCAGACAAACAACCCGTTAGTGAAGTGTCGCGTTTTTCCAACTACCCTGAGGGACATTCTGTGAACTTGGTTCAAGAATCTCCCAGCTCTCAGCATAGAAAGTTGAGAAGAATGTCAGCAGAAGTTTGTTGGCCAATACAGGGCATTGAGAAGGTAACTTGCACCATTTTGCCACATGGCCACCATATTTCAACATCAAGGTGAACCATTGAAAGATTATATCGTTAGGTTCAGACGCGAGGTCGCGAATGTGGAAAGCCCTTCAGACAAGAGTATATTGATGCGATCTTAGTCGGGTTGCGCAATGATGAAAATTTGTACGAAAGCATTTACAAGTCCCCGGTGAAAGACCTAGGAGAATTTTACGAACGAGCTACGAAAGAGATCAGATGGGAAGAGACCTTCGGTCTAAAGAAGTCCAATCAGAAAAATGAAGTGGGCAGTTCCAACCAATCGAAAAAGAAAGGTGATGGCAGGAATGAAGATGAAAATCGAGACAGAGACTCAAGCAACCAGATTGCCAAGAGGGCGAAGAGAGAGCCCAGGGATGAGCAACCTCAGCATGAAGGTCATTATGACCATTACAGCATATTGTCAGATTCGTAAGACAGGATTTATGCGGCAGAAAGGAACATGGAAGATTTCGGGAAGCCTAATCCCTTGAAAGTCCCTGTTGAGCATAGAGACAGGAGTAAGTTTTGTGCCTACCATAACGAGACTGGACACAATACTTCAAATTGTTGGGCGTTGAAGGACGCCATTAAGAAGTTGATTAGGAGAGGTCGCTTGAGAGATTATATGGTGAGACCAGTAGACTCTCGACTTCCACAACAACAACCTTAGCAACAACCAGCATAACATTCCCAGCAAGCTCCCGAGCTCGAGTATGAACCTGCGATAAGAACGATTTTTTAAGTATTAATGGTGACCCCCTGTATTACGAGTGTCAAATAGGTTGCATGAAAGAGAACTTGGGGAATGGAGCTTATCGCCTAACCAATTTGAACGGAGTTGAAGTCCATCGAGCTTGGAATGCTGAGTATCTCCAACCGTATTATCGGTAACTCTTTTAAATTACATATACTTGATTTGTAAATTAGTTTTATTAGGATTAATGAAAGCTCTAGTTTTCTTATATTGTTTTGAGTGATTGCTCTTCTTAACATTATGCTCAAAGCTCACGAGTTATCAAAATTAGCGGATTCCGCTCTGATTAGCTCACTGTCACGCTAAAAAATAAGAGCCTAAAAAACAGGCGAGGTTATGTACCCCTGCATAGCACGTCAAAGGAAAAAGAGCCTAAAAAGTAGGCGCGGTTATGTACCCTTACATAGCTCATCAAAAGAAAAAGAGCCTAAAAAGCATGCGAGATTACATACCCTTGCATAGCTCGTCAAAAATAAATGAGCCTAAAAAGCAGGGGAGGTTACATATCCTTGCATAGTTCGCTAAAGAAAAATAAATTAGCCTAAATAAAAGGCGAGGTTACGTACCCCTGCATAGCTCGTAAAAAGTAAATGAGCCTAAAAAGCAAGTGAGGTTACGTACCCCTGCATAGTTCGCTAAAAAAAAATTAAAAAATAATAATAAATGAGCCTAAAAAGCAGGCGAGGTTACGTACCCCTGCATAGCTCGCTAAAAAGAAAAGAGCCTAAAAAGCAGGCGAGGTTACATACCCCTGCATAGCTCACTAAAAAATAAATGAACCTAAAAAGCAGGAAAGGTTACGTACCCCTACATAGCTCGCTAAAAATAAATAAATAAATAAATAAATGAGCTTAAAAAGCAAGCGAGATTACGTATCCCTGCATAACTCGCTAAAAAGAAAAGAGCCTAAAAAGTAGGTAAGGTTACGTACCCCTGCATAGCTCGTTAAAAAGAACAGAGCCTAAAAAACAGGCGAGATTACATACCCCTGCATAGCTCGCTAAAAAGAAAAGAGCCTAAAAAGCAGGCGAGGATAAGTACCTATACATAGCTCGCTAAAAAGAAAAGAGCCTAAAAAACAGGCGAGGATAAGTGCCTCTGCATCGCTCGTTAAAATAATAAAAATAGTCCAAAATGCAGGCAAGGTTACGTACCCCTACATATAGCTTGTCAATATTTCTATTTGGCAGAAAGGGTTCCAACCTGTTGCCCATGTCAGAACATTTTATTAACTATTGAATAAGGCAATTGCTTAAGCTATTATATCAGAGTTCGAGCCAGTTTATGTTATAGCAATTAGCTCGCAAGAAGTCTCATAATAAAGACATGAAATGTGTTACAGCAAACACAATAATTCAAGCACATTCAACAGAGATGATGTAATGAAAAAATTTCCATTGAGTTTGAAAATTCATTACAAGTTAAACAGATGAATTACAAAAAAGTTCAAAAAAAAAAAAAAAAAAAAAACAAGGCTAGCTACAGATTCTAAGGCGAGTCTGGTCTTAAAAGGGAGTCTTCACTGGACGACGTGCTAGAGAATTCGGAGTCACCAGCGGGCTCAGCCTAAGGGGTTATGCCGGGCATCTCTATTGCCAAAGGGACCGCATCAGCTACAACTGGAGATGAGGTGGTCTCTGCCTCGAACCTTTTCACAGCTCGGAGTCCCTCATCGCCAAAGATAGAAAAATCGAATTCGGGATGGGACATCCATAGCGTGTAGAGGAAATTAATACCCATTCTTTCCTCGACCTCGTCTCTAACTTCAGCAACCCGTACTTTTGTGTCCTAAAGAAGTCTCTCTCTGAAAACTATGAACTCTTTGCAAGTGTCACGTGCGTGTCGTTGAGCAGCCTCCAATTGCTGCTCGGTAGCCTCAGCTCATTTCTCGATAGTCTTAGCTCGCTGCATTGCGACCTCAACTTGCTGCCCGAGCACCTCGACTTGTTTCTCTGCAATCTCAGCTCGGTGTTCGACCTCCTCAGTTCGCTGTGCTGTAGCCTCCACTCGCTCAGCCCGTTTTTTAACGGCATCTGCTCGCTGCTCGGATTGCTTTAATTCATCTTTTGCCTTTTTCCAGTTCATCCTCACAATTGCGAAGCGAGACAGTGAGATGCGACCTCAAAGTCTCTAAGCAACCCTCCAAGTGGGCCCGAGCTTCCTCAGCTTCCCTTCTGGCTATGTTGGCATCCATTAGTTATACCTCATAGCTAGCCTTATGCCTCCTGACATCCGAAACCTCCTTAGTCAGGGACTTGTTCTTCTTTTTAGCTTTTTTCAACTCATCCTCCAACCTCATTATGTGATCTTGAGTGAACCCGGTCTCTCTCCTCCGTTTTATTCCCGTAAGAGCGACATAAAATTTTACAAGTTAAAACTTAATAAAACATGGGAAACAAAGAGCTAAAAAAGAGTTAAGTTACCAGCGTTGCATGCCGACTTATATATTTGTCCAGGTCCAAGCCCTTCAAAGACTGATTTTCCAAAGCCCTTGGATGGGTCATCATGATATCCGACCAGTTATTAAGGAGAGATATTAAATATCTTCCTTCTGGTCCATCTTAAGGGCTTGTCATGATTGGCGAAGTAGTACCCTCAGTTGGTGCGACCTCGGGCTTTTTCCCTTTATATACATGTCGCACGACGGAGAGACGTTTACTTAGATTTTTTCTCCTTCACCCCTGCTCGCCCTAGTTGGGGTGTCCTGTGACGAGACTCTGGATGGAACCTCCCCTGCTTCAAGCTGCGAGCTTGGAGTCGGGACCAGTATTGGATCTGCTATTGCTGTTGGAGGTGGCGCCTCGCTAGGAACAGATAAAGTAGCTGGTGCCTTAGCAGATCGCTTCGAAGGAGCAACTGAAGGAGTTGAGGCTTCAGCAGGCCGCTTTGAAGGAGTAAAAGAGGCTGGAGCTTTAACAGGTCGCTTTGGAGTGAACTCCAGAAGAGTAAGTTTTCTCCTCTTAGTTGGAGCTCGCCCAGAGTAAGAAGCAGAAGTTAGACGAACCGTTGTTTGAGATATGCCTATTGGGGAAGTACAAGTTGAGGTCGGAGCCACTTCAGCAGATGTTGGAACTGTTGGAGTAGGGGCTGGATCTGCTTGAGATGAAGGTGGGTTCTTTAGAATAACTGTTCGAACAGAAGAGGGAGTTGAATCTATCTATACAATTGGAGCTGCCTGAGTTGGAGCAGAAGCTGGAACTGTTTCTGCCTGCGAGGTAAAGGCAGGAACTGGAGCTGATCGAGGAGCAGGTGCCTCCTCTTCCTCGACAGGAACTTCAAGAACAAAATGGAGCTCAAACTCTCCCATGCTCCCTATATCATTGTCACTATCAATTAATGGAAAATCCTCAGGAGGAACAAGACCATGAGTTTGGAGAAGGGCAGTGTCAAATTTGTTATTGATACTCACTTCACCTGAACTTGCGAGTATCTCGAGGGCATTTTTCTCCTCGTTGCTAAGAGGAGACTTGTCCATTTTCAGTTCTGCAAAGCAAAATGTTAAAAAAAAAATTAAAATTAAAATTCTTAGCTCGCTAAAGATTCCCCTCTACATACCTAGGCTCAGGACAAAGCTAAAGTTGTTAAAATCTATGAGAGAAGAGCATGAGATGAGAAACCAATTCGTCTTGTATGTCCTTACGTTAGATTTGCCCTTCGCACCTCCTTAGAGCAAGAGGTTCTTGTACTCCGATTGACGAGCTGTGAGATAATAAATGTCATCTCGTTTTCCATCATTTGAAGTACTTCTAGCCTTGATGTTGTAAAGGTGTTGTATGATTTTTGGAGTTAGATAAGAAAGGTCGTTTCAGAGAAAGGCCAAGGTTAACGAGGTCAGCTGCGATGAGTTCAGTGTCAACTGGAATGGCGTGAGCTTAATTGTGTTCAAGAACTCGATCAGGTAAGAAGGAATTGGGAACCTTAGCCCGTGTTCCAGTGCTGGGTACTGATAGCGACGTACCCTCATAGAGGATAGCAGGCATAGTTTTCTGGAGCCGGTGTCATCATACGACAACTCCTGGGGATACGAAATTGAAGAGAAAGTCCCTCCAACTCGAAAGCATCTACTGAAGATAAATAGTGAGCGAACACT
Organism: Litchi chinensis; assembly: GCA_019925255.1. NCBI lineage: Eukaryota > Viridiplantae > Streptophyta > Magnoliopsida > Sapindales > Sapindaceae > Litchi > Litchi chinensis. The sequence continues at coordinate 21,896,383 of CM034474.1, forward strand.
TTGCGAGTTTCCCTCTCCTCGCGAGCTCGTCACTCTTCTGCCAGTCGACGAGCTGCTTCAGAGACAGCTTGAACTTCAGCTTGCCCTTCTCCACCTTGAGTTGTGTCATTAGCATTGCGAGCTCCGCTTGAAGACATCTATATAAAGGAGGTATCGTTAGGTCGCAATGAGCAAATTACTAAAATGCTAAAAAATTTTTAAGTTTCCTATTTCACAAATCGCTCATACAGTGGGAGGCTCAACTTATGAAAAAACGTCCTATGAACTAGTAATCTACAAATGTCTAATCCTATAGTTCACATGCATGAGAGGCCACAAACAGTAATCAAGTGGCAAGCAAACAAGCTACCAGATCAAATAAGTAGAAACTGAAAAATCGTGCTAGACAAGAAACTCAAAACAATAAAGATTCAACATCAAGAATTCAAAGCATTCAAAACAACAACAATGGCAAAATCAGAAAGCAAAACGCAAGCACAATGCAACATCAACTCAACAAAAATAAACCAAGAACTGAAAGTTTGAAGTCGAACAAAAGCTTACCGTGAATCTTTGTCGAAGATGTAAAAGTGGTGACTGAAGTTGAAGAATCTGTGAAGAATCGGTGAAAGAATGGCAAGAGAGAACTTGGTGGCTGGAAGAAAATGACAAGTGAAAAAGAAAATGAAAGGGCTCCACCAGTTTATATAAGTGGCTGAGCTCGAGCCCCAGCCGTCCAATCTGAATGCTGCGTAATCGCCCTAGATCCAATGGTACAGCACGAGTAACGACTTTGTAATTATGCAGCCGTCAATTGAAAGACGTGCGCATTAAATGCGCGTGGTACGAGGCATGTTAGTATTGGTTCAGTTATCTCTTGCATGACCACCACGTGTCAGAACTGATGGGATAGAATTTGAAAGAGCGCGAAACGATAATTCAAGTTAGTTTTTACCAGCAAGCTCAAGCTTCCAATTCGCAGAACGAACTGAGAGCTAGGGAGCTGATGTTATGTGTATTTTCTGGATCAAGTAATTGGGATGGTAAAAGCCTGAAAGAAGCCCAATAAATCAATCTAATGCAAAAACCCAACAGATAAGGCCCAGTTATTAACTCCAAGCTCAGCAAGCTCTGCAGCTCACATCAGTGAGCTCGTTTCACAGTCAGGCTACAGGTCATTATGTAGTTCGCTCTATGCATAGCTCACTACTCAGCGAGGTCCAGTTTGAGATCGTTCAAAGTAATGTAATAGCTCGCCCATTGACTAATTAATACAAAATCTTCCAAAATGGGTAGTTACTTGATTTGATCATAATTCTCTCACCAGAAATAGAAATTAATTCAAATTCGAATTCAGTCAACGTGATCTCGAGATATACGGAGCAGTTTCCTGATTAAACTCTAACTGATTAGGAACTGCATTCAATGTAATTATTTTCTTGTTTTATTGTTACCCAATTTGTAACGCCTCTTTCCCTATAAATAATAGGCTGAATTCATTGTGAATGGGGAGATATAAGCAATAATATACTGTCACTCTACCAGATTATTGAGAGACAGTCGTGGACGTAGGCGCACTCGCTGAACCACGTTAAAAACCTTCTGTTTTCTTTTGCGTTGTTCTTTGTTCTTTGTTGTCTGTTTTTCCTGTTTTTCGTCATTTCTTACATTGATTGCAGGTATTGGATATTGTCAACGTTGTTTTCTGATTGACGAGAGCTCAAATCCCAATACCTGCAATCAATCTCAAATAAAACAAATAGCAAAGAGAAAGATGAAAAGGGGCAGAGAACAAAAACAACACAAAGAAGACAGAGGGTTTAACGTGGTTCGACAAGTGTGCTTACGTCCACAACTGTCTCTCAATATTTCGATAGAGTGACAGTATAATATTTCCTGTATATCTCCCTCTTCATAATGAATTCAGCCTCTTATTTATAAGGAAAGAGACGTTACAAATCGAGTAACAATAAAACAGGAAAATAATTACATTGAATGCACTTCCGTTTCTGTTAGAGTTTAATCAAGAAACTGCTCCGTATATCTCGAGATCACGTTGACTGAATTAGATTTGAATTAACTTCCGTTTCTGGTGAGAGAATCATGATCAAATCAGGTAACTGCTCATTTTGTAAGATTTTGTATTAATTGATCAATGGGTGAGCTGATATACTACTTTGAACAATCTCAAGCTAGACCCTGCTCTGAGTAACGAGCTGGATGCATAACAAGCTAAGAGCTAAGAGCTTAATCTTGCGAGCTGGATGTAGTGAACTGCAAGTTGGATATAGCGAGCTATGAGCTGAATGCTGAGATCTGATAGCTGAGAAAGCTCATTAGCGAGCTGAGAGCTGAGACTTGAGAGCTCATCAGCGAGCTAAGAGCTGAGAGCTAGGTTCGTTCTTTGGATCTTAGGCTTTATCTATTGGATCAACCCTCTAGGTCAGTTCATTGTGCTTTTACCAGCCTATTTACACAGCCCAACTTATACCCACAATATTAGCCCCCTAGTTCTCAGTGCGATCTTCGGACTGGGAGCTATAACCCGTTGGTAAAAACCGATGCGTTACTATCTATTGCTTTGTCTTTTCAGATTCTTTCCCATCACTTGACTCATGGCGACTATTTGGGTTAAATGTTTACTCGCTACATTTCAGACCACTATGAGAACGATGAAGCGGTTGGGGTTTCAAGTCTTCAAGGAGAAGAAATAGCTTGAAAAAGTTATCTGACAAGCTCCCATTCACGATAGTGAAAACTGAGAGATCAGCAAGTCTTTCAAGTCAAGTTGATGAATGCTGAGGAAGCTAGGGAGGAGGTTGAGGACGTTCTGACTTTAACAAGCTGGAAGCTGAATAACTAGCTGAAGCTGTTGAGTGAAGTTGCTGAGTAGCTAGTTGAAGTTGCTGAGTAGCTAGCTGAAGTTGCTGAGTAGAGAGCTGAAGCTAAATAGCTAGCTGAAACTGTTGAGTAGCGAGCAGTAGCTGAATAGCTAGCTGAAGCTGCTGAGTAGTGAGCTGAAGTTGAATAGCTAGTTGAAGCTGCTTAGAAAGAGGTTGCCAAAGCTTGCTCCACAAAATCATCTTATAGGAGCTTTAGAAATCGCTAATTTTGATGCAATATAGCTTGCAAGTCATAGTTCGTAGATTACAGCTCGCTGATTTTGTTGAGCTAAGTAGCGGGTCGAACTTCGGCTAGCATAGTGAAATTGTGTTGAGCTATGTAGAGGGTCATAACCTCGCCTGTCATAGCAATATTGAGTCGTTCAGAGGGTTGAGATCTCAGCTAACAACATAATTGATGGAATTGTCTAGAGGGTTAAGGCCTCAGCTAACAACATAATTGATGGAACTATCCAGAGGGTTGAGACCTCAGCTAACAGCATAATTGATGGAACTGTCCAAAGGGTTGAGACCTCAGCTAATAGCATAATTGATGGAACTGTCCAAACGGTTGAGACCTTAGCTAACAGTATAATTGATGGAGCTGTCTAGAGGGTTTAGACCTCAGCTAAGAGCATAATTAATGGAACTGTCCAAAGGGTTGAGACCTTAGCTAACAGCATAATTGATGGAGCTGTTCAGAAGGTTGAGACCTCAGCTAATAGCATAATTAATGTAGTTGTCCAGACGGTTGAGACCTCAGCTAACACCATAATTCTAGCCACACTATATTTAGTAAGTCAGACCTCAACTAATATAGCAAGACTTAATTAAACTTCTCAAAGAAAAAATTGATAGAGAGGTCACTGGCCATCGACAAGGGAAATCCATAGCTTTTATTAATTTCAGATATTGAATTACAAGTTAGAGACATGACCTATTGGGTGCAACTGCATTGTGAATGCACTACGGGTTTTATATCTCTTTTAGAGCCTCACTAGGGTTGCAATTATACTGGCTATAGAGGCTGTTGAGGTCGTGGACTTGTCGGTTGAATCACATAATCTCTCAAGCGGCCTTTCTTGACTAAGTCCTCAATGGCGTCATTTAGTTCCCAACATTGTGAAGTATTATGCCCAACTTCATCCTGATAGTAACAAAACTTGCTTTTGTTTCTGAACCTAGCAGGAGTTTTCATGGGATTGGGTTTCCCGAAGTCCTCCATCTCTTTCTCTTCGTTGCAAAAATCTTGTCATGTATATCTGATAGGGTGCTATAGCTATCATGACGATCCTGATGCTGAGGTCGCTCATTTATAGATTCATTCTTAGCCTTCTTAGTGACCTGACTATTTGCACCGTTACTCTGACCTTCACCTCAATTTCCACCATTACTCATTTTCTTCAGTTGGTTGAAACTGCCTAGTTCATCCGTTTGGTTAGACTTTTTAAAGCCGAATGTTTCATCCCATCTAATCTTCTTAGCAGCTCACTCGTAGAACTTGCCCAAGTCCCTTACAGGAAACTTGTAGATGTTCTCATAGAGCTTCCCATCTTTGTGAAGCCTAGCTTAGATCACAGTTAGGATGCTTTCATCTGAGGGATTTTCTATATTAGTGACCTCACGTCTGAACCTAGGAATGTAGTCCTTCAAGGACTCGTTCTGTTGTTGAAAGATTGTAGCGATGTGGCAGGGTGGTGCAAGCTGCCTCTTCAAAGTTTGGTATTGGCTGATGAATTTTTGCTAACATTCCTCCTAACTACCTATACTGCGAGCTGGAAGACTTTTGAACCAGGTCCGCAGAACGTCGCCCAAGGTGGCTGGGAAAACACGACATTTCACTAAGGGGTTAGATGTTTGTAGGTCCATTTGTATATCGAAAGCATCTAGATGGTCGTAAGGGTCACTATCCCCACTATAAGGTGAAATGTTAGGGAGTTTGAACTTGGGAGGGAGAGGTTGTATCTAGATCTCCCTAGTGAAATAAGACCTCTCCTCATTTTGATGGCATTGGTTTGAAGTGTCAAGGAGTGCTTCAAGTTGCTGGACCCTTTGAAAGAACTCTTCTAATACTAGGTTCTGAGGGTTATATCCTCCTTCGAGCTCACAACTTAGGGAGCTGCGATTTGGCATATATTCCAAACGAGACCTTGGTGAACTCCCAACTCTACGAGCTCTACGACCTTCAGTTCTCAAATGCGAGCTGAAGGAATGAGCTGAGTTAGCAGGTCGAGACTGATCTATGAGTGGTCTTTCAGGAGCTGGTATTTCTTCTAACTGCTGCTGGTAAATTTCTCTAAGGGCAGCAACTTCGAATCTAGGTGCGTTTCGAGCTTAGGCTTGTACCAGTGCCTTAATTGCTTTGGTGAGTTGCTACATTGTGTTCTCTAATGCTTATTGTCGTTGGTGCCATACATGCACCCCCGGTTATAGAGTCTAATGGTGCTGGCTGGCGAGAGGCTGGTGGAGGTATACCCACAGTAACACCTGTTATGGGGGCATGAGAGGTGCCTGACATGGGCATAGTAGCATTCTCCATCAGTTGGACATCATTTAGCTACTGGTCTATCTGCCTCTCTAGCTAATCAGCCACCACATTTGAACTTTTGGTTGCTTTTCCTCTTACCATGGTTGCTGAAAACTTAAAGATTGCAGTCTGGGCCCTTCTACTAGAGCCAAAATGTCGACGTCGTTTTCTGGTCGACGAGAGCTCAAATCCCAATACCTGCAATCAATCTCAAACAAAACAAATAACAAAAAGAAAGATGAAAAGAGGCAGATAACAAAAACAATGCAAAGAAGATAGAGGGTTTAACGTGGTTCGGTAAGGATGCCTATGTACACGACTGTCTCTCAATATTTCGGCAGAGTGACAGTATAATATTTCCTGTATATCTCTCTCTTCACAATGAATTCAGCCTCTTATTTATAGGGAAAGAGACGTTACAAATCGGGTAACAATAAAACAAGAAAATAATTACATTGAATGCACTTTCTAATAAGTTAGAGTTTAATTAGGAAATTACTCCGTATATCTCGAGATCACGTTAACTGAATTTGAATTTGAATTAACTTCTGTTTCTGGTGAGAGAATCATGATCAAATCAGGTAACTGCTCATTTTGGAAGATTTTGTATTAATTGGTCAATGGGCGAGTTGATACACTACTTTGAACGATCTCGAGCTAGACCCTGTTCTGAGTAATGAGCTGGATGCATAACAAGCTGAGAGCTGAGAGCTCAATCCTACGAGCTGGATATAGCGAGCTACAAGCTGGATGCTGAAATCTGAGAGCCGAGAGCTCATCAGCGAGCTGAGAGCTGGGTTCGTTCTTTGGATCTTAGACTTTATCTATTGGATCAACCCTCTGGGTCAATTCATTGGACTTTTACCAACCTATTTACACAACCCAAATTATACCTACAACAAGTATTGAATTCTCGTCGACTGGATTTCAACATCGACAATAATTAAATTAATAAGATCGAATCTTACATTACATGAAGATTGAATTGATCTCTTTTGATTCAAAGATTCTTTACCACCTGATCTACTTTGCTACAATTCTTCACAAAAGAAACTGTGTATTGACATAATTTTGAAGAATCAAATCACGAAAATTTTTCATAAAAGAAAACTCTGTAGAAATCAATAAACGATTTTCTTGATTTCTTATGAGGTGGGCAACAATATAGTGTTTTGAATCAATAATAATTTTTGGTTCAAGAAGCTTTTTTTTTTGGGTTGGGGGGATACAAGCTCCCCAAATTTTTTAAAAATTAATTAAATTTACTATATTAGTCATTACATTTTAAATATATACATACAATGATATATTCTTTCAAGGGAAAATAATGGTGCTTATGGTTAGCTTGCTTTTCTTTCCCAAGCCACCACAATTCAATCTGTTGCCCCATCCAAAGTTCTTGCTTTTTACCCTTTTTTAGTTGTTCAATATATTATATTAAAAAAAAATTGCATATACAATCACAAACACGTAAAGGGTTGGATGGTTATGCTTGACTTCCTTTCTAGCTTGAATTAGGATTCAATTCCCTTTTGTCTCATAAATATGTGAGTGTGTGTGTGTGTGTGTGTGTGTGTGTGCGTGTGTGTGTTTTTGTTTTAAATTATTTACTCATAATCATTTCTTTGTCTCATAAATATATTTTTTTAATTTTTTTTCCTATTATTACAAGCTGGTCTTTACATTTGAAATATTTTGACTTTACAAATGATTATCCTCATTACAAATATTCTTGTTTGAAAGTTTTGGTTTTTCCTCCTTTTTTTTGGCCGTTCAATATATTATATTAAAAAAAATTGCAAATACAATCACAAAAACGTGAAGGGTTGGATGGATGTACTTGACTTCCTTTCTAGCCTGAATCAAGGTTTAATTCCCTTTTGTCTCATAAATGTGTGTGTGTGTGTGTGTTTTGAATTATTCATTCATAATCATTGCTTTGTCTCATAAATATTTTTTTTAAAATTTTTTCTCATTATTATAAATTGGTCTTCACATTTGAAATATTTTGATTTTATAAATTATTATACTTATTTCAATTTTTTTTTATTGCAAACTATATCAAGTTTACACGAACTAAAGAATAAAATATATAGTGTTGTTTAATCTTAATGTGTCTTGGTTTATTCACTATTATTTGTGTGAATTATTTTTCTTTCACATAAACTATTTTAAATGATAAATTCATATATAAAAAAACTTATATTAATTTTTTTTTAATCTTTTATTTTTATTTTACTTTATTTTGTTATAAATCACATACATTTATGAGATAAAAGATTATAAATATAATTTAATTAGTAACTTTAATAATAACTATATGTAGTTTTATTACATACATTTATTTATAATCTAAATAGTAACTCATATCGTAAAGAAGATATAACCCTAAATTAAGTTTTTATTTATTTATTTATTTATTAGCAATATAAAATTTGAACTTCTCATAATAAGAAAAAAGAAGCTAATGGACAATCAACTTACAATTGGTATACTTTTGTTTTTATACTTGTGTTAAGAATGTTTTTTTAAAAAATTTATTTACAATCTTATAAGAAGTAAAATTATATAGCTTCGACTGGTTCTATATTTTAACTATTTTTATTTCATATAACGTCATTCTAGCATTTGACGAAAATATTATAAAGAGAATTTCATATAACATAATTTCTTGATATTATAATTATTATATAAAAGTACTATCTTTCATATAGATTTTTGGGTTCGTTATTGCATAGAAACAATACCTTTTAGTTAAGGGATTGCCAATTAATTGTTAATCCTGGCCCTACCCCCACCAAACTCTTCTATAAATATTTCTACTCCATTAGTTATTTAGATATTTAATGAAAAACAATTTTTCCTTTTTTCCTTTTACCTCTATTTAACATTACTAGATTAAATTGAATCTTTCTCTACCACTAAGTCATATTAAATGATAGTTTATTTATATAGTTTTTTTCAGTAATGTTACACTACCCAACATTTTATGCCAAAAAAAAAATAATAATAATAAATAACTTACACATTCATTCATAACTCAAGTGATTAGTGAGAGGAAAAATTGATTTTAGATTAATGGGGAAATGTGAATTTAAAATTTTTTCCAAACAACTACATACCCAATTAATGTTAGTAATAACAATTTAATAACTAAATTAATAAGATCGAACCTACATTGTATGAAGATTGAATTAATCTCTTTTGATTCACAAATTCTTCACCACCTGATTATGAAGATTGAATTGATCTTTTTTAATTTGCAGATTCTTTACCACCCTATCTATTTTGCTATGATTTTTCACAAAAAAAAAAAAAAAAAAAAAACTGTTTGTAGGTATAATCTCAAAAATCAAATCATGAAAATTTTTTATAAATGAAAATTTTGTAGAAATCAATAATTAAGGTGAGCAGCAATATGGTGTTTTCAATCATTAATAATTTTTGGTTCAAGAAGCCCTTTTTTTTTTTTTTTTTTTTTTTTTGCGGTTACCAACATAAAACACCATTTCATAATGATAAGTTAGAGTTTTTCAATCTAAGAAAGAATCTAATTTCCTTATTGGCTTGGAACTTTTTACTTTTAATTTAACATAAAATCCAATTCCTATTAAATTAAAACTCCTTTAATTTAATTTAATATGGAATCTAATTCCAATTAAATTAAATTACTATTTCCATTAAACAATTTTTTTCATTAAATTAAATTATTTTAAATCATAATTAATTCAATGACACCATTTAGAATTGAACCCATGACCTTTATAAATAATTAAATAATTAATAATTAATTAAATAATTACAAATATTTAAATAATCAAATTGTTTAAATAATTCGTGAACATGTTCATAAAATTTATATGTGACACTAATAATTGGACAATCCAATTATACTCTTCTCTTTGTTTCTTTATATGGTTGTGAGTTAGTAAGGAGACCAAATGGACCTACAATTTGAGCTCTAATAATATTGAAATTATTAATTAAACTCTTCGATTAGTAATTCACTATTATTAATCTTAGAGTTACTCCACTAAAAACCCAATATTGTACTCTCAAAATTGTAGATATTTACACAATCTGAATTTTCAATGTCCATTAATTTAATGATTTCATGTGGTTTGATTCTCCATGAGTAGTTCATAATTAGAACTAGGTTATTAAAGTCTGTTATACCTATTTAATTATATCTTGTTCCGTTAAGTATCATTAATTCTCTAATGAACAATATATCTATAACAATTTATGAATTTATGTTTCTATTTACTTATAAATAGAAAATTGAGCTCTCTTATTGTTTAAGATCTAAATCAGCAATGAAGGGAACTATTAATCTACTTCTTGCAAAAAGAAGTGAATTCCATTATTGTGTAAAATATTTTCAATCACTTATTAAATCATATTTTCAAAGTATGAAGCTTGTTAACCGTAAATCTATAACAGTCTCACATATGTAAATAAAATATATATATATGACTCAATAAATAGGAATCCATAAAACACTCAGGATTAAGATCAATCTATAAATGATTATCTAGTTGATAAATATAAATTTCTTTGTTTAACGGATATTAATAAGAAATTCATTTTTATCGTCATTAAGTTTTATATAATCTTTGTTATATAAGGTGCTTCCATTTTCATATCACCATATGAATGATCCTGAATAAGATCATCGTATCAAATATGAAATTGATCGCAGCTGTAGATTTACCACAAACAAAGTATCCAGTTTTGTTTGCTTTCTACAGACTCTTTTAAATTACTAATCTTAAATTAAATCCTCTTGTATATAATATTTATACACTTAGTTTGAGACGACATAAGTATTATATGATATTCGTATGAAGTAAACATTTCATAAATACGCACAAATTGAATAATATGAACATCTTTTATTTGTTATTTATTTAATTAAATGTTTACAAATTATAAGCTCTTAAGGTACAAAATCCCAATAATATCTCATAAGCCTTTAAAGCAGATAAGACATGTCATGTAATCCTAGATTCTCTAGATGACCTTTAAAGACTTTAGCCGTAAAGGTCTTTCTAAACGGATCAACATGGTTGTCCAATGAAGCTATCTCCATCATTAACATGTCTCTTGTATATACTATCTCTCTTATTAAATGGTACTTTCATTCTATGTGCTTCCCACACTTATGGCTTCTTAGTTCTTTAAAATTAGTCATTGCACTACTATCATCACAATAAAGTGTGATTGATTTATCTATACTTTGAACAACTTTCAAATATGTCAAGAACTTACGAAACTAGACTACTACCTTAGTTGCTTTATAAGTTGCTACATATTCAGCTTCCATGGTGGAGTCAACGATGCAAGATTGCTTAACACTCCTCCATATTATAGCTCCACCACCTAGGGTGAATATTGACCTAAATATGAATTTTCAAGAATTTTTGTCTAACTGAAAATTAGAATCTGTATATCTTGATAAAATCAAACTTAGGTTAGATTGATAACGACTGACTACTCCTACCGAATAATATATGTCAGGTCTCATCCGTAGCATATCATACATGAGACAACCTATTGCGGAGGCATAAGACATTCAGCTATGTTTGTTTATGTTGAGTTTAGCTTTGTTGCGATTGCTTTGACCCTTTTATGCCAAAAATGGGGATAGAAGTTCACTATGGAGAGTTGAAGTGTAGAATATAGAGGGAGAGTTTGGGTTGAAAGTTGTTGTAAAGAGGGAGAATAGAGTTAGGTGGAGTAGTTTTGAATTTTGAGTCTTTATTATGAAGCGCACTAATAATTGTTTTATAGGAAAAAGTTGTCCATAATATTTTGCTTGGTAGTATAGTTTTGCATAAAATATGTCAAAGGGGGAGATTGTTAATGCACATGCGTGTAGTGCACTGGTGTTGGCATTTTATGATATTAAAAGGTATTTTATGGCACTGACGATTGACTTTGTGTGTGCAGCAAAACTCATGGATAGCAAATGTATTTATGGACTGTAGTATGTTTATGTACTATGTGTTGATTATTTTCTGAGTTATAACATGCATATCAATGTTATAATATCAGTTTTAATGTTACAATAAATTTTTTCTAATAGTTCACAGTACATGTCTCAATGCAAATTTTCTGAACTTTTTTAGAAGTGTTTTGTTTTTGTTTTAATGATTCTTGTGTGACTTGTGGAATGATTTTGTGATTATTCAATAAATTTTTTACCATAAATAAAATATTTATTTTCCTTACAGGATGAGGTTGATGAAGATATCTTTTTATAAGGAAAAATTTTTAATAGTTGAAATATTCTTAGGCAAGAAGCTTGGCAAATATCTTTGGTTGAGTTTGGAAAGTTATATATTTGTCAACTAGTGATTTAATGTGTAGGAAACTTTATTTATTTCCTAGTTTCCAAACGTGGACTTGAAAGAAGAATGGAAGATAAGATTCTCGATCAACTATCTAAAAAATAGAGATTTCCTTCTATTTTTAAATACTTTATGCAGATTTTGTTTCTCTGTTACAGTTTTTTAGAATTGATTTTTAGGTGTTTTCTCTGACAGTAAAGTGGTTGTGCACTCGTGAATAAAAGGAAGATAGTTTGTCTGAAGGAGATCGAGATGTAAGCAGTGCAATCCTTATGAGCATCAATGAAAGTGGTTACAGTTTGGTGTGTAGTTTTGTATACAGAATGAAAGAAAAAATATCTTATAAAACTACATGTATTTGTGACTTAGAGTGTTTGAATCTTGGTAGTTCTTTGTGTGGGTTTTTTGTCAATCAATACCTTTCATATTGTCTTGAATTGTCGTGACCACCATCCATCACCCATTATTAATTTTTTTGTTTCTTACTTTGTTATCAATTTTTTTGGGTCTCATCTTATTTTCATTTCTAGCATCATATTGTGTCATTGTTTGTCAGTCTATTCACAATTTGTCTTCGGTTTGTTTCATCATCAATCTTGGTCGTATGTCATTTATTAAGGTATTCATCAAAATTATCCTAACGATCATTTGAGCATAAATGATGGACCGATGACTAGGGACAATTAGGAGAATCAAGCTTGAAAGCTTAAATTGGGCTGGTTTCTTAAAGATTATAAATCATGAAGACAATTAAACTTTATTGGGCTTTAATTTTAATGCAAATTGGGCTAATGTTTATTTGTTTGTATTATTTTGGGTCTAATTTGTATCATGGGTTGGGTTGTAAATTAAGTTAGATCAATTTATTTTAATTAATGTTTTTGGGTTGGAACATTTAATTTAATTGAAGCTCAAGTGAGTGTGTTTACTTAAGCCCTGTTGTTAGGGAGCTAGAATTTCATGCTAGGTTTTATTTCTTTGCTTATAAAAAAACTTGTAACCTAAGCAAGCAAAAGAACATTGATGATGTAGCCAACTTTTTTATTATAAGAATAGAGATTTGTTTCTCTTTTATTCATTATTGAATATGTTATCTTATCAAACTATGATTGTAGCGATCGAAATTATGATTTATCTCTCACCTTCTCATCTATGTCTTGAAAGTGACGTCAATATCTTTATGATAATTTTAGTTCTTGATTGAGTTCTAATTATTGGATTAAAGTTCTTTATAATTTTGGTTCTTGATTGACATATAATTAATGAGTCATTTTAAAAAAAAAAAACTTGTTTTAATCTTTCTTAGGATTATGTTTTAATTTAATTATAGGTGTTGTATCTTTATATATGAGGTTCGTATCACTAGTGTTACTTTTGTTTTAGATAATTGCATTAGAGATCAAAATATGTATTTCTACATTTTTCTTACCAAGATGGATCCATATTTAAATAAGTTGTTGATGTGTTACTAATAAAAACTTAAAAATGCATAGTAGCATTAAAGATACTCTTAGTTTTTAATGAAATCCGATATTTATCTTTTATAGAATTTGTTAATCAAATCATTTTCTATTTTCCATTATTTAACTCAAGTTTTTATTACATATGCATTTTCATTACTATATCATTTTAATAAAAAATATATATATTTCAAATTAATTAAACAACTTTATTGTTTTAAAAGAATTTTTTATTTCAAATAAATTTGATTATTTGATTATTTTAATAAATTTTTTATTTTAGATTATTTTTATCACTCTGTTATTTTAATAAAATTATTTCACATTTTTATTACTTTATTATTTTTATAAAATGTTCTTTTTTAGATTAATTTGTATCAATTTATTATTTTAACAAAATATTTTCTGTCATATTAATTTTTATAACTTTATTATTTTAATAAGATTATTTCTTTCAAATTATTTGTTCTCTTTTTTTTTTTTTTTTTTGTATCACTTTATAATTAATCGAATTTTTAAAATTCGTCGTTTACTATTTAGAGAAGATTTGAAAATATACAAACCAAACAGAAATAAAAGCACTGTTATATGAAAACCACCTCACTATTCAAATAGTTGCAACAAATCTCCTCCTTGTACTCCTCCTTTCCTATGATAGAAACAAAGTGAAGAAATTAAATATCAATTTTAGTAAAAATATTGGAATTCTAGATTTATGAAAATTTCAGTAGAGATAACAGAAATATCAAAAATATTAAGAGATATTTTAAATATTGGATACCATTTCAAAAGATATATTGGGTATCATTTTGATATTTAGTTCCTATTATAAATAAAAACAACAGATATCCCAAATAAACACTTACACAAGTTGTACAAAAAGAGCTTGTAGACCATGATGATGTAACCGACTTCTTGATGAAGAGAATAGAGACTTGTTTCTCTTTTGTTCATTGTTGAACATGTGATCTTATCAAGTTATGTTTGTGATGATCAAATCATGATTTATCTCACACCTTGTTGTCTATATCTTGGAAGTTGTTTCAATATCCTTTTTGATAATTTTGGTTCTTAATTTAGTTCTAATTATTGAGTTAAAGTTTTTTATAATTTTGATTATTGATTGACATATAATCAACGGGTCAAAATTATTTTTCTTCTTATAAATCTCTTTTAATTTTTTTGGGGGTTGTGTTTCAATTTGATCATAAATATCGTATCTTTATATATGAGGTTTGCCTCGATTGATACCAAAACTTTGAGTATTAATTCAGATATGATTTATCAATTTATCCTTTTGTTTCTATTCTAATTTTTTTAACCGTATAACATGAATTTATTTTAGGTTCTCTATTCATTAATTTTGCTCATCAATCTTTGCTCATGTCTGTGTCAACACACAAGAAATCCACCATCAGCCTTTGGAATTATTTTTTGTCTTCTTTTTTATTCTTGAATTGTCGCAATCCACTCACCATCCTCCTGATTTTTTTTTTTTTTTTTTTTGTCTCGTACTGGTGAACATCAACTTCATGAATCCATTATATTATATTTTTTAATTTTGTTTCAAGAATTGTCGTGAACCGACATCATCATCCGCTATTAAAAATATAACCTTTTTTTTTTTTTTTTCGAAATTTTTTTTTTTTTTTTTAATTTATTTTTGTTACCGTTTTCAGCATCATCAATATATATATATATATATATATATATATTTGGGGGTTTTGTGTCTTTGTTTCTGGTCTGTCAATGACACGGTATCTTTTTTTTTTTTTTAACACGTGAACTGTAACTGGGACAGACCCAGGGGACACGGTATCTTGATGTCAAAAATTAGTGTGTTGACATCTTGATTTGCAAGATTCACATTGCTTAAGGTTTCTCGAGTGACAAACATGTGACTAAGTGGAGTAAAATACATGAGAAAGTGTGTAAGGTTCTTTCTCTAACATTTTTTTCAGGTTTTAATTAAGTCTTCAGACAATTAAATAGGCTACGATTTGAGGACAAATCATGTTGAAAAAATAGAGAATGAGAGAAACCAAGACAACAATCATGGTGGACAACAAGGTAATAGAACAAGAAAACAATTGAAGACAATTGGACTTAATCTTAAAGGCCTTAGGCTCTAATTAAAGACAATTAGAGGCAAATTGAAATTAATTGAGTTTTGAATAATTTGGACTGAGTTTGTTTAAATTGTAATGAGTATTAAATTAAGTTAGCCTATTTTATTTTTGTTTATATCATTTGGGCTGACACATTATAATTAATGTAAGCCCATGAATGTGTTTAGTTAAGTCCAGTTGTTTGGTGGTTAGAGTTTCGTATTAGGGTTTGATTTGTTTGCCTATAAAAAGTTTGTAACCCTAAGCAAACACAAGAACAATGATGATATAGCCGACTTCTTGATTAAAAAAATAGAGACTTGTTTCTTTTTTGTTTAATGATGAACATATGATCTTATAAAACTATGCCTGTGGCGATCAAATTATGATTTATCTCCTACCTTTTTGTCTATGTCTTGGGAGTGATGTCAATATCTTTCTTGATAATTTTGATTTTTAATTGAGTTATAATCATTAGATTAAAGTTTTTTATAATTTTGATTCTTGGTTGATATATAATCGATATGTCAAATTTTTTTTTTCTTTTTATAAACTTGTTTTAATTTTTTTTGAGGTTGTGTTTCAATTTGATCGTGGGTGTCGTATCTTTATATACGAAGTTTACATCAAAAAGGATGATGAATAAATATCCTATTGATGGATATTTTTAAAAGAAATTAAGAAAGTTTGATATGAAAGGAAAAAGATCATGGGAAAAGGTGTGAGGGTCAAATGCAAAAAAGGTACATCAATGATTGAGACAAATGGTGTGGCCAAGAATTGAACTAGAAAGTTATGAGATAATGGCCAATATATATATATATATATATTGAATAAGGCCAATATATAATTTAGAAAAAGGACATGTGTGGTAAAAGTATGGTATGTGAGACGGTGGCATTTTTAAATGAGAAGTGGACAAATGTTCTGCACGAGGTTACTAAACAAAAGAAAAAGAAAGAAAGAGAGAGAGAGAGAGAGAGAGAGAGACAAAATCAGGTATATAGCTAAAGACGTCAAATTAGTGGAGGAAAAAAAAGAAAGAAATAATATATATATATATATATATATAAATATATAGTATGTTTATCCATGAGAAGCTTAAGGCGACATAGTATTTTTGATATACATATAAGCCTTTGGCCAAAAAAAAAAAACACACACACACACACTCACACATACACACATATATAGAAGTTGGTACAAGCAGCTGACAAGAAAAAAATAGCCGAGAGAAAAGAAGAAAAAAGAAAAAGAAGAAAAGAGAGAAGCAAAATAGAAGAAAATTCTGGATGGGAAAAATGAATATTTGAGTGTATGATTTATTCACATAATTGATTTTGTTTTAATGAGATTTAGAATCCAAAAAATTTGTTAATTTTCTCATAAGTTCTAAATTCAATTTTATATGATTTTAAAGTGAACCTAGGATTAAGAAGAATCAGATGGAAACCCGTTTTAAAACCAAATTTGAGTAAATGAGTTCTGTGAGTAAATAATTTAATTTTAATTGAATTGATTTAATTATGTTTGTTTATATCTCAGCTTTTTATTATTTATTGGAATTAAATATTTTAATTAGTTAATTGATTTTATAGATTATGAATTATGATATATGTTTGGATTATCAATTATGTTTTAACAATTGACTTGAGAATTTATTAGATATATATGTATTAGAATTTTAAAGAGAATTTGATGTTAGTAGTTTGACTTTATTATAAGAAAGATTTCAATAGATTTTAAGTAATATTTATTTTCTTATTTGTGCTTCAAGAAAAATATTTATTCAAAGTTACATGTATGTTCAGAAAACGATTTATTTATATTAGTATATCGAAATCTTTTAAGATTTGAGAACAAAAATAAAAATGTATTCAGAACTCCAATGTTATACCCTTCCTTCTAGCAGTCAAGCAAGCTACACATGTATGAGTTCAAGATTTGCCTAACACATATATGATAGATATTAGGAGAATCATTGAGTTATCGAGAGAGTCATTGAGTCATCCAGTACAAGTATGATAAACGTTATCTCTCGTTCGGTACGTGCATTGAATATTTCTATCACATATGATAAATTTCCCTAGATACTAATTGGTATAGATTTTTAGATTATAAATGTTATATTTTGAGTTTGATCGGTATAAAAAGAGATTTACAGAACATCTATTTTACATAAAGAGATTTTATAAAGAGTTTCTTAAATTATATGAGATTATTTATTTAATAGATTCGATAAGTTATTCAAGGATTTTTGAATAAATTATTTAGTAAGAAAGAATTTATAGTTTATTATATCAGATTTAAACATTTTTCTAGCTTACCTTTTACAAAGTAGATTCAGAATGATTTATTATTATTTTCATGGAAGTTTTATAAAGATTATATTAATAAAGTTGTAAGTATGATTTATAAGGAAATTTACAATTTTACTACGAAATTAGATTTAAATTCAGTTTTATTGTTTTAGATATGAATTTATGAGAATCATTAAGAAATATTTATTATTATCAGAAAAATATTATGGTTTGTTTAAAAATATTTTTAAAAAGTCATATTGACTCATTGGGCGTTACACTCACTCTTTTATAAAACTTATTTTTCCTGATATCCTCTGTAGGTTCGTGCAAATTACTGTATATCGTGACAAGTGCCACATAATTATGACAAAATGCATTTATTATTATTTTTGAGTAGACATATTTTTGCATCAATGTATATTATTTTTAATTAACCAGATTTCGTAAATGTGTTATCATAATAATTTACAAATAAAATATAATTTTCAGATATTTAATGAAATTTCAACTATTCAGCTCAGGGTCCAACACGAAATGTACAAATTTGTTCATATTAAATCTTCAAAAGCGCCTATTAGATTTACAATGATTTTTTTAAAGGATTTTCAGAAAATCCAAATTTTAATAAGAAAAATCACAGTTTGTACGAGATTTTCTTGGGCTCATGACAAGAGTCAGAATAGGCTCCATCACTTTTAACGGAATTTTTTTAGACTCAAGAAAAGAGTTGGGATAAATCCTATTAGTATACCTGCTTTTTCATTTAGTTATAACGGAGCTTAACTGAGAGCAAGTTGATTAATTAAATTCAATAATTTCTTAACTTTGTGATTAATATTTTTCTAATGTTATATGATCAAATTTGATTGCTATTGACATTACCCTTGATCTGATATTTTATGCCAAGGACCCACAAAATTCTTTTTGCTAATAAGACATCAATGAACTGGATGGTTTGATTACTGGATGAGGATTTACTTAGATTCGGTATAAATTTCATTTAATCTCTCACAATTCACTCAATTAAACATACTAGCATTACTTCGACTATTGATCGATTTTTGACATCAATAACTTGATCCACTTATTTTTTTTTAAATATTTTAAAATTTTGAAAAAATAAAATTTTCTTTTGGCCCTCTACAGTTGAGATTGACTTCGATTGTGTGAGAAAAATTTTCACCAATACATAAATAAATATATAGTTAATAAATAGTCTAAGGTGGATATTGAACTTTAAATAGGCACTTTTTTTATGAACATCACCGAATTATATAAGTTGGTTTCGGAACTTGACGATAAATAATTGATCACAGTTCTACGGTTTTGTTTTATGTAGTGTCTATACAGATATAAATAAATAAATAAAACAGAAAGGCAACTAGCTATGTATTTTAACAAGTTGTGTCTTGCAATAATGGCCGCTAATTTAAGTCTGAACTCCAACAGACGTCACACCGAGGATCACCATTCACCAGTTGCAGCGGCCTCCAGTTGTGCCTTTGTATTCTCACAACATTACTCAAATTTAATCTCAAGAATCTTTGTTTTTAACAATCTTGCGTAATTCTTAAAACTAATGTCTGTTTATGTAGCAATTTCATCGACTTCTCAGCTGAAAACGAAACTGGGAAAAGTCGTCGTTATGTCCCCCACAATCAAATTAGACAAACAACATCAATCAAGACGCATACAATCGAATTCGATAGATGACATCAATCAAGATACATATAAGATTAGTATATGCTATTAGAAACATCCTTCACTCTTACATATCTCAAATAGGATAGGGTCATAATCTAAAAAATGATAAATTTATAGCCACAATCATAAACTTGCAAATGCCAATACTGGAAATGAATTATTGCCTAACATTTTCATTTGCCCCACAAATCAATTGATTAAAAACCTAATAAGACTTGCACAAGCAGCTGAATTGATATTTATGCTCCATGAGCATAAAAGGCTTATACAGCAATAAACTCAAAGATCAATTTCTTTAAATCTACTATAACGTGGGAGAGCTAGAATTAAATATCTAGGTTGTGAATGGTTTATGGCATTACTTTCCACTCATCTTGCACGTGTCTGTGTCTATGCATGCATGGATGGCTAAAGACATTTAAAAATTTCAAATAGTTTCCAAACGAAACATGCAATAGAGCTACCACCACAGGAAATTGAAGATCCAATATCATCAGCTTACCTTATCAAGTATTATCTCAATGGTTTCATCCAACATTTCAGATTCACATAGAAGTGTGATCAACATTTGCTTGACCTGCCTAAATGAAGACAATTAAGTTGCCTGCAAAGATGTTTATAGAAAAACATAACTGAATCTCAAAAAAAAAAAAATAATAATAATAATTAATTAATTAAAACAAAATCTATCAGGAAGATACATAGCAACCTTTGTCCCTTCACTAACTTACATCCGGCCACGATTTAAACTACTAAAGTCACAATGAAAAGGGAACTATAATTAGCGCAAGGAGCATGCTCATTTTAATTTAGAGAAGAAAATATTATTATGCAAAAGAAATATGCCAACTGCATTGTTTTTTATTTTTTAAAGCCATGTATAGTTTGCAAATAATTTTACTTTCACTAAGTCTTGCAACAACATAAAGGTCCAACAAGATAACAATGGGAAACAATACAGGAACCAAACATCTTGTAGCAATTACCTTTAGAAAAGCTATACGGATTTCCTTATGATAACTCCTCTTTTTGTTTTTTTTTTTGTGGCAAGACTTATGTCATTTCAAATTAAGAGAAAGACTACATGTTCAAGTTTAGTAAATTCGATTTGGAGGATAACTGGTTTTATGTGATATGGACACCAAATATAGAAGCTACAATTCTAGTACAGAGAAGAGGCAGACACATGGATGGACTTGAACACAGCCTGAAGAAAAGCTTGCCAAGGAAAAATAAGTGTCACTAATTATTCTGCCAAGCAAATGCATTCCAACAGACAAATATGAAACAGAACCCAAAAACTGGTTTGATAGAGCAGATTATAAAAAACAGAAACGAGGTACCAACATACCTCTTGGTGCTCAATAAACCCTGTACCATCCAGATCATAAAGCATAAAAGGAACTGCAAAAGATAATCCAAAATTTAGTATGGCGGGCAACATACCCAAAGTCTTTGAACTGGAGGTCCATGTGTCTTATCCAGTCAACTTACAGTCAATCTTGTCTTCTAGAGTGACATTTGGATGGAAAACATTCATTAATCTAACAAAGTCACTAAAATCAATGACTCCCTTCCACTTAACATTGAACATATAAAAGTTCTGCGTAAAAAAAAAATACAAAAGGAAAAAGAGACCATCTTCAGAAATTCAGAGAAAATAAGACTGAGAAAATGAGAACAACAAACTTTAGTTTAGGTTACCATAGATACCTTGTCAGCAAATAAAATTTCCTTCTTCCGGTTCTCGAAGAAAGCCAATTGAAACTCTTCCTGCATATACAAAATGAAAAGACAAAAGAACAGAAAAGAAAAAATCAGTACCACATTTTAAGTTACATGCAAAACAAGATATCAAACTTCAAAATTCAAGTTGTGGTTGTGGCTCCTTTCTAAGGAACTTCAACCAATTCAGAAATCCGAGCATTGCGAACAGCATAACCTGGCTCACCACGAACTTCAGCCGGAATTCCTCTTTGTTTCCCCTTCTTTTTTCCCATTAACATCATGGAAATTAATACAGGTACAAGTACAGCAACAACAGCAGCGCCCACAGTTCCGTACATTCTATCATCCTTCCCATGATCACTAACACCTATTTTTTCCATTACTGGTGGATCAATGACACTTCCCTTGGAATCCGCCATTGCAAATGTTATTCTAATTTAATACACCCTTCTTTTCCACAAGAACCCAAACAAGGACCTAAAACAGATAACAGGTAGAATCAGCAACAAAATCCAATCATTGACTGTTTCTATATATGGAACCCAAAATCTCTCAACATAAATAAATGAACAAAGTTGACAATAAGAACAAATTACCATGCAACATACAACCATCCAATATCAAAGCATCCAAACCACTCTAACAATACTATTAAAGATCTTACAGCAATCTACAAATACCACACTATAGTGCTCTCTAAAGCCAAAAACACGTCCACCAAGCACCAAACAAAAATACCTCAGACTTAACCAATTAAGGTCAAAAGAGAGACACCAAAATTCCACAAAATGGGCCAAAAAAACATGATCAACCATGCCAATAACACGTCAACCTCAGATTTTCCCTCCATTTCATTAAACAGCAGACTCCACACACACACAAACATAGTCAAACAAACACAAATCAACAAATCTACCTCTAAAACAAACCCAATTTAATCAAAACCAAATATGCACCTCCAAAAACAAAAATCAAAATCACACAAACTGATCACCACAACAATCCTGGGGGTCGGGATTCCTAACCTGGAAGTTGGGAATCCCAACCGAAAGGTTGGGATTCCCCAACCCAAAGATTGAGATTTTCAACTTTTTCATTGAGATTCCTAACAAGGCGAGACATAGGGTGGAATTCCTAACCCGAAAGTTAAGAATCCCAACATATAGGAGGTCTCAATCTTTAGATTGAGATTCCTAACTTTCGGGTTGGGAATTCCACCCTATGTCTCACCTTGTTAGGAATCTCAATGGAAAAGTTGAAAATCAGAATCTTCAGATTGGGGAATCCCCACCTTTTGGTCGGGATTCCCAACTTTCAAGTTGGGAATCCCGACTCCTAGAAAACACAAATTTCAAAACAAAGTCAACATTCTTCATGGCCGTGGGAAATAAGATTGCAAAGTTAAAACAAAAAGAACCCATTTTCAATACCCTGATCTTGGTTCATGTTACCATTTTCACATACCCAAAACAACTAAAATTATTCAAATATAGTACACCCGCACAAAAGAATAGCGGTAGCTATGGGTAGTGACAAAACTCATTCCTTTCTTAGGCAAGAGAAGACGGAAGAAAGGTTGGCCGTAGGAAGCCAGAAGAGAGGTCGGTTAACAACGGGAAGTGAGACTGTTGCATAACTCACTCACTTCTTCTTTTGTTGGTCGTGGGAAGAGAGAAGAGACTTTGGGTGTGGGAAGTGAGAAAAGAGTAAGATGTGGAAAGTAAGAGGATCAAGTGAGGTGTGGGAAGTGACAAAATGGAAGGTTGCAATCGGCGGGAGAAGAGTTGCACAGCAAAACAACGTTGACGGGAGGACAATGGTGGAGCAAAACAATGCGGGAGGAGAAGTAAGACGATTGAGTGAGGTGTAAGAAGTGACAAAATGGAGGTTGCAATCTGCGGAAGAAGAGCTGCACAGCAAAACAACACCAACGGGAGTTGCACGGCAAAACAAAACCGGCGAAAGGATAGCTACACAACAAAACAATGAGGGAGGAAAGCTGCACAGCAAACAATTTTACTAAATGAGTTAATTTCAGCTTTTTACTCTCATTTCATTAAGGGCATTTTTGTCCATTCAACATCCTTTTTAATCAATAAAAAAATAAAAGGTTATTTTTTAAATTGACCTTTCCAAATAGGTCATTTTATCCATTTTCTCTATTTACTATATGGACGTATATAAGTTCTTGGACTGGGCTGTAACTGAAAGGGCAATGTGAAAAGTAACCGCAAATAACTGTTTCTTCTTTGTTCCTCATCCTTTCTAGAGATGAACTGTGGAAGTTACCATCGCACTGTGTGTGTAGACCCTGTTTATCAGGATCACTGCTGTTCTTATTGATTTTATTTCTTTCTTTTATTCTATCACTCCATTTTAATTTACTGGTTGTTTTGAAATCGGGTTATGCCTGCCAAGTTTTCATTCATTCTGTGTTTGAGTGTTCCAGTGGATGAAGAGGAACTCTCCCTGATGTGGGAAACTGTCGACAGAGGAGGATAATGAAGACATATTGGTGAGGCAAGTCGGAGCAGAAATGCAGACGCAAGGTATTGGTTTGGTGGGTAAACTTATAGCGAGTAAGGAGATCAAACTTACAGTGATTAGATCAACCCTTCCCAAAATTTGGAAAATCAGGAGAGAAGTTGATATCGAAATGGTTGGTACAAATACTTATATTGTCAACTTCAAATGCGAGATGGAACGAAAACCCATCTTCAAAGGTTGTCCATGGAGTTTTGATAAACACCTTCTTATTCTAAAGGAATCGACAGGCCTAGGAAAGGTGTTTGGCTATCCAAAAATCGTTGAGAATAAAAAAAAAACTGTAATTTTTTATTTTTAACTACATATCAAATCACTTAATGATTTTTTAAATATATTATTTCAAATCAACCCATTTCAAAATAATATATCTCTAAATTTATCATAATTTTACATTATACAGATTCCTTTTAAATGTAGTTAATGAAATATTGCTATGACTAAAATGTATTCCTTTGTAATTTCAACTTTTATTGCAATAATAATTTAACTTAAGAATATTTTGGTTATTTAATTTAAATACACAAATTTAATTTACTTTGTTGTAATAATTTATTTATGTATATATAATTTTAAAAAAATTACTTTATTATAATAATTAATCATATTTTAACTATGAATAAAAATATTATCAATATATACATAAAAAGTGTTTTAGTATTTAATTAACAATTTATTGTAATTGTTTATATTTTATTAAATGAGTTACATAACAACTAATAATAAAAGAGAAAATTGCTGAAAAGTCTCTAGAAATACTTTATTACAAACGGAAACAACTTTTGCTTTTTATAATAGCGTCCTCCCCTACACTAATAGTTTGATCATTGTTAATCGTTTAAGATAACTAAAAAAAGAATAAGATGACCATTTTCTTTTATTTTTTATTTTTTAAATTATATTAATTAATAGGTTATTTGGATCTCCACCATCCATCTAAATGGTGGAGATCCATTTAAAATAATTTAAGATTCTATAAATTAAAACATAATTTTAAATATAAACAAATATTTTTCAATATTTTCTTAAAAATAAAAATAATGGATCTCCACCATCCATTTCTAAAATGGATGGTGGGTGAAGATCAAAAGAATTAAGAAAAGAAAAAAAGTGGTATTCTTTCTCACAAAAATCAAAAAGCCAAATCTTAAACGTCACAAAAGGTTTTCTTCTTGTCCTTGTTCTTCTTCTTCATCTTGTTTTTCTTCTTATTATACTTCATCTTGGCAACTATTGGTTCTTTTTCTTGTTCTTTTTCTTTTTCATCTTGGTGGCTTTTGTTCTTCTTCTTCAACTGAAAATGACCATGGTTATGGGTCTCAATTGGTCTTGTTCTTCTCCATCTGAAAATAACCATGATGGCTCTTGTTTGTCTTCATTTGAAAATGGCCATGGCAGCTCTTGTTCTTCTTCATTTGAAAATGAACATTGGTCTCCATTGGAGACCATTTGATATCTCCAACAATGGAGACCAAACTTGTCTCCATCATCAGAAGACCACCTAGTTAAGGTCTCTACCTGGGTCTCCACGATGGAGATCTAGGTTGGTCTCCATCGTGGCTGAGTCTCCACTGGTGAAGACCCAATTAGGAGACCCAATATTTTTTTTTAGGGAGAGGGGGGTGTGGGGGAGGATAGATTTTTTTATTTTTGATGGATTTGTTTTGTGATGGATTTGTGATGTTGTGATAGATTTGGTAAGGTTGATTGATGATGAAGAAGGGTGAGGTTGATGAAGAAAAAGATAGATTGGGTAAGGTTGATAAGAAGTGCGAGGCTCTTTTCCTTTTTTTTTTTTTTTTTTTGGGAATTTTTTAAGATTAAAGATCTAATTTTCTTCAACTTCATCTTCAACCTTGGTTTTTAGTTTTTTTTTTTTTTTCTTCAATTGTTCATTTTTTTTTTGTGAACCTAAGGTAAGGTTGATCTACAATTGTTTTTTTGAACTGAGGGTAAGATTGATGAAAAAAGGTGATCGATTGTTGAAGGCTTCATCTTCATGATGATGAATGGTGTGAGGAAGATGAACTAGGTGGAGATTTAGCCCAGATTGGATTTCCATTGTTCATTATATTTTTTTAATTTTTTTTCAATTGTTCAACCTTTTTTTTTTTTTAATTTTTCAAAATTTTTAAAATTGATCTTGACTGTCCATCTGCATTGAAAAAAATATTTTTTATATTTAAAATTATTTTTTATAATTAAAATTTAATTATTTTAAATTTTAAAAATTAAGTTAATTTTTTTTTTCAAATTGCTCATGACCGTCTATCTTTTTTGATGAGCGGGTTAGATCAATTTGAGAAAAAATATCTTCTATATTTAAAATTAAATAGATCTCAACCATTCATATCGAGATGACCGATTGAGATTTTTAAAGTTTTTCACTTTTTTTCCCTATAAAAGTATGGGCAACTATGTCATTTTCACCAAATATTAGTTAATAAGGGATAATATCATCTTTTTGCTCTATTTTGTCAGTCTTTAGTTATGTCACACAGTCAAATCTTAGTCTAGGGAAGGAGATTGTTACAAAAAGTAACAGTGGTTTTCATTTGTAACAATGTATATGTTCATAGTCTTTTTAGTAATTCTCTTAATAGTCAAAGGATATAAATGTTAAATTATTAGTTTTCAAATAAATTTAACTTTAAAAAATAAACGAGATTACTATACATTCAGAGGCAGGGAAAAAAAATAAACAAATGTATTATTAAGATTTTAAGTCTCAATCACTATTTAATTTTCAGATTAAAAAAATAAATAAATGACCTCTTAATTGAAGTAAGACATATAACTTGGATTTATTTCATAGTTTCATGTTTTTTCCTCTTCCGTCTATGATAATGATTTTTTTTTTAGTCGATGTGAGCTATCGGTTTGTCCAAAGTCCTCTAAGATTTCACTGCCTTTATTCCTAATTAAATCCAATTAGAGACGTTGTTTGCTCCGATACTTAATTTCAATAATTAATAAATTATTTGACCAGTTTCTAATCAAGCGAGAGAGTTGGCGCCACAGAAATCGTCTTATTTACAAATGTCTCTTACTTCTGTCATAAGTTGCAATCTACAATGTCGCTTCATTTTCAGTTAAAGTTTCTCATCAGTGCTTATCGTCTATGCCAATTGCATCAAGACCTGTTTCGTAAACTATGCCAGCGAAATCTTTCCAACTCTCATTTGAAAAATGTTCTATGAAAAGGGAATGTAAGGTAAATATATTTTAGAAGTTCCACATCATACATCATCGAATACAACGTCATCTAAATCAGTAAAAAAGAAATGAAAATTTGTTTAGTACATGATCTCGAATCACAAAATACTTAAAATAAAATAAATAGATAAAACTTCAATATTTCAGAGCCTTTGAACGGACACGAAACAACAACAAGCCTATTATTTGGTAGAAAAAGGAGAAAAAAGAGGCAATTTTTGGTAAAAAAGAAAGAGGCAATTTGATCCCCAGTGATTATTAATTAGACAAATTGGTCTTTAAAATATTACACTTCAATAACCAGTATGACAATGACAGGCCCCTCTCCCTACTAGGCTTGCCGGCCACCTCACGGTGGCTCTCTAGTAGATATATGATCCAATTGAAAAGTTTTCGTGAAGCTACGCTGTTTACTCTTTAAAATTTTTCTAAATTTTCGTTTAGAGCGGAAAACATGGGAAAATTTTTCTTTTTATTTTCTTTTTATTTCAAACATTTATAAAATGAATTTATAAAAATTTGGGTAGCATAACGGCTATTTCCGAACATGCCACCTTGCAAATTTCAAAATTTAACACTTTTATGACAAACAATTCTCCACTACTGGGTCTCAGGCCCTCAAATCATTTCCACAATCCAACCACAAACATTTTTCAATTTGAAATCCATAAATATACTTCATTTTCAATTAACATAAATATATAATTTCAGTTGCTAAAAACTTACTTTTATTAATACTAAATACTATATACAACCCAAAAGATAATTTACAACTACATTCATCAAAATTTGTATGTAATGCATGACATACACTTTTGCACATAAACTTATACAATGACATCTTTGCGTCAGGCCACCTACACGTCCGATGGAGTCTTTTTTGATTGACGGCTCGTTCCTGCACCTGAGGAGGATTTTTTAAAAACACATAGAAAGAAGGGTGAGTATAAAACTCAGTGAACGGATAACTTTTAACTAAAATTTCCTTTTCTCAATATATATATGTATATATCCTCTTGAAATAATTTATAAACTAATAATTTTCTTATAACTTTATTAAAATTTCGAAACTAATTAATTCTTATAAACTTTTATTTATTTCTCGAAACTAGAAATAAATTTCTAATTTAATAAACTTCACGTCTATTGACGTGTTTTTCCCTTTTATCTCGCTGAAGGCAACCCGGGGAAGCTTAGCCCTATTGTGATGGAATTTCTCATCACCACTAGAGCTCGGGAATGCTACCATGTGTAGTCGCAGATGTGAGAAACTCTTGGGATTGTGATTCCCCTCCCAACATCAGACAAATCTACACTACCATATACGTGTAGAGGGCGACTCACGGACTCAACCCCCCAAAGCTAATAACTATCCCAACCATCTTACCATACACGCAGTGGTACTACGGCCGAGTACATTGGGGATTAGGGTAAACCAAAGACATCTAAAATTATTCCATATACTTGTAACTTTCTTTTCGAATATAAATTTTATAATCGAAAATACTTTCGAAACATCTTATCAACTTAATTTCATGCATGTATATATATCAAAAGCTTACTAATTTACTTTACTTAAAAATAAATACAATTACAATATAAATTCAAGAAATATACATGCATAATAAAATTTAAAAATATGATAGAATTTAATTAAACTTAATAGCTTGAAATCATGCTAATAACATTTCATGAAAATAACTCAATAAAATAAAACCACTCACAAATTTACTTCCAAAGGTAATTCACCACTTATTTCCAAACCTCCCTTTAATCCTTTTTGTTTCCAATTCATCTAAAATCACATTCCACCATCACTTCATCACCTTTTCCATTTAAATTTAATGTCAATCTCAATTATTTCTTTAACACAATAAAATGTCAATTAATCATTTAATCCATCTCAATATATATATTTATTCAATAATTTCACCACTTCACCATATTTTCTACTAATAATCTCACATCCAATTCTATTAATTTCTTTAGCACTAAAGCACTCAAACACCTTATAAACATCATCAAAACACATTAAAAAGATTGGATAATAAATTTACACCCATTCTAAACTTCAACCAACATAATCACCCAAATTTTCCAATTTCATTATTCTTCCACTTCTTTGATACCAATAAATTCATTTTCATCCCCAAACCTTATACAACTCCTTCAAACATTAAAATCAACTTAAACACATGCAAAAACACAATGATCCATACACCAATATATATATATATATATATATATATATCCAACAATTCAATCACTTGATTTTTCTTTTCAAATTTCATCTTAAATTGCCCTAATATCACCTATAAATTCATCCAAACACTAAAATACATCCAATTACCTACTCTTTTCCAAATTCATCACATGCTAGTACATAAATTAACTAAGCTTTTCTCTTCATTTCCAAACTCAAAATCACATTCAAATGCTTCAATTAATCATCAAAAGATCAAATAAAACCTTAAACTCAAAATAAATTAAATTCCATTAAATTTTGGCATAAAACCCTTACTCTTACCTACTAGTTTACTTGTCAACTTGCTTTCTTTGCACTCCTTCCAATTTCAAGCTCAAATACAAGGTAAATAATCTCTAATCACACCAAACATTCCATCAATAAATCAAACCATCAAACAACCACCAAAACCCATAAAAATTCCATTAAAACTCACACTAAAATCAATTTTCTTACCTAGTTATATCCACCTTTTTGCTTAATCTTTACTCTAACACCTTTCTTGAATGATTTTAGCTTGAAAGAATGGATCAAAACCTTGATTTTTGCTCTTTCCCTTGCTGCCCGAACAGCCCCTGCAGAGCACCCAAAATCCTCTCTTGTTGGTAGTCCAAAATGGTGGAGAAATGATCATTCATTCAGTTTATATAGTCCACTTTTTCTTGACAAAAATACCCCTCATCAATTCAACAAATGGCCATCAAATCCCCAAGTTATAATTACCACAATACCCTTAATTACATCTCACCTTCAATTAACTAAATGATGCGCAATTTGGTAACTTGAGCATTAAAAATTAATTAGTCAACTTTACTGCATGACAACTAATATTTATAAATCCCTAATTTAATTTTGATGTGTAATTCTTCCATTGGCTAATATCTCATGACATGGATTGTGCTTCTTACTCAAGTTATTTCCATGTAATGCTCACACCAAATCCATGTGTTAATTGAGCTTGAAATGGCCATTTTGCCCTTAATGTAATTAATTATTATTCACACTCCCATAAATTCCAAAAATATTCTATGGTCATCCAATCATCAAATTGACCATGCAATACTCTAATTGGGTGTCTTAACCTTCAATCCTATGCTTTAAAAAAATTCAATTGGTCGTAAAATCATAAATTTCTATTATTCTCCGAAAAGGGCATTTTCGTCAATTATGCTCGGATTGCTTGAAACTTATTCGAATGAACTTATTTTCGATTTGTTTCAGTTTCTAATAACTCTAATTTCTATTCTGGGGCTTATGATGTTCGGGGTCCATTTTTCAAAAATCACTATTCACACGGATACTATTTTCCCGGAAACACTATTAACCGAAAAAATTTTATTTTACGAAACTTGAGGAAATTTTCATTTTTCAAAAATCACTATTCACTCAAAAAAACTATTCACACGAAATTACTATTCATCTAAAAATACTATTTTATCCGAAAATACTATTTATCTGGAAAACACTATTTCTTCTAAGGAAATGAAATTCTGGGTTTTACAGACAATTTACAATTAATCTCTCATCGTTTAGATTAAGAATGTTGTTATGCATACTAGACCAAATAAGCAAGTGCATGAGAATAGGTATTGCTAATGTCAATTTATTTATTTTTTTTAATTGGATGTTTTTCTAGAAAATTGACATGAATTTTACTTTATCTTTAACAGTAATAATAATTGGGAAGAATTTCACATATGACATGTATAGAAAACATGAAGATCTTAAACTAATTTAATTTTCACAACCACAACATCACGATGTCATCTTATTGTCTATAGGAGCATAATTGGTCAATTTGATCTTTAAATAAAGATATCTCAAACCATTTCAATTTTCTTGAATTCGCCATTGAGATTAGGTAAGTGAAACTATGAGTGCGACACATGCTAGTGCATGATTGGAACTGCCAAGTGAAAACAAGACCTTTGCAAGGGTGACCTTAGACCCGTGCTTCAATCAAATCAGGACAAGTGTCAT
Source organism: Litchi chinensis (assembly GCA_019925255.1). Lineage (NCBI taxonomy): Eukaryota > Viridiplantae > Streptophyta > Magnoliopsida > Sapindales > Sapindaceae > Litchi > Litchi chinensis. The sequence goes on from CM034474.1 coordinate 21,927,412, forward strand.
TATGACTAGAATTGGCCATGAGATTAGGCAAGTGAGTCTATGGGTGTCAGGTCAATAAATGAGAAAGAGAGAGAATTGGCATTGTTTGAAGTGAATTAGGTGAAGAGGGGTGGGAGAGTGGTGGAAATGGGGTATTGAGAAATCAATCTCTTGAGAGGAGTTGTGATCTTTCAATATCCCCAGGCAAAATCATATAGGTTCGGTTTAACACGCAAAATTGAAATGAAATGAATTGGATTGAAATGGAATGAAATAGATTGGATTGAATTGTATTGGAATGCTAAATCATTGTCCCATATTTGGTGAAATTTGGGATTTGATTAAAAATGTCCTATATTGTGTTTGGAATATGTTAGGATTGGATTAAAATAAAATTAATTTAAATATTTTGTTATATACTTAAAATTAATTTTATGAAAAATCCAAAAAAAGAGAAAATATATTTTATTAGTTTAATTACAAGGATTAATTTTAAATAGTAAAATGAAGGTTGGGTTTGGATTGAAAAAAAATTAATTTAAATATATTATTATATAACATAGCTTATATTATACATAAAGTTAATAATGTTGTAAATAAAATAAACCCTATAGATGGATCAAAATATAGTGAAGCAACTATTTTTTTTTTTTTTACCCTTGAGATTAGTTGGCGTGTAGATGAGCAAATGTTAAATGGTTGAGTTGCAAATGAAGAAGAATGGGGTTGTTGGCAGAAATTGATGAGTAATAAATGGGGTAGGTAGAGAAATAAATAATGAGGAGAGAGAGACAGAAATTCATCTTATTGAATCCATTTCCATTGAATGACAAAGAGAAGGGTGAGATTCAATAATCCTATGAGATTAGGATTTAAGTGAACTTGAGATTGAGATTATATTCTCAAACTAGTCACTCTAAACATGAGATTTGGGAGTTTGAGATATTTTTAATTCCAAACTCATCTCAAATCCCATGCATCAAACACTGTCATAGGGTTGTGGCTTTCATTGGAAAGTGATGTGTGAAATAGACTACTTATCTTTTTATTTATTTCTCTCAAACAATTCTAGCCCTATACCTTATCACCTCTCTTACGTTTTAATCATGGTACTCAAGCTCCTTCCTAACCTAACTGTGCTAGCTAGATGTTCACTGAATTTTCTAACATTAAATGCAAACATTTAACATAAATTAAGAGTCAAATTTTAATGTTAGAAATTCATTAAAAGATGAATATTATTGACTTCAATAACTATCTTTACAACTAAGCTCTTTCACAGTGAGAAAAGATTAGTGATTGGATAAAATAGTCAAATCCTAAATAAATTAATAAAATCAATTTGAATAACTAGATTATATCTACAAAGTTAGTATATGCATCTTACGTTGCATCTTACGTTATAGTCAACTATTTGTTAAATTTCAAATATAATCTTCTATTATTATAAACCATGTGTTAAAATATTAAATTTTATCTTAAATTATGAAAATTTTTTTCAAATCACATATCAAATCTCCTAAAAGATTTTTCATTCCAAATATATATATATATATATATATATAAATATCCCAAAAGATTTCTTAGCAAGAAAATCATAGCATTCGAAAGATAATGAGACCATGAAATTTTCTTGATGCTGATTTCTTCAAAGGAAGATCTCACGTTGTTGATTTGAAATATACAATTTCATGTTAGTAGTGAGCCCACATATATATATATATATATTTATATATAAGCAAGGTAGTTAAAAATGTTTTAGGAGTCTGATAGGGTTAATCTGACTAATGTCCCGTCTAAGAGGTGGCCCGCCCATTAAATGGTTCAGACGTAGACGATAGTGGGCAACATGTGAGGGATGAAGAGGGAAGGCCCATTGAGCGTTTCTGATGTTGTTTTTGATATCTATCGCTAAATTCTGTCTACTTTGAATGCTAATTGAGAGAAAGGAAAAGAAGAAGGAGAAGGTCGAGGATATAACTAAATTGGGTTAGTCGGTTAACTTTATTTTCTTATAGAGAGAAAGAGAATGTTATAGGTTTTAGTGGGAGTAGGCGTGACAATTATTGGGTTTCTGGAGGAAGAGAGAGGTATGAGTAGTAAAGCTGTCGGTGTGCATCAACATAATCAAACCCACCAATACACAATTTCTTTTTTTCTTTTTAAAAAAAATCTATTTATAATATATTAATAAAAAAATTACCCAATATTAATGTATTATTACATTTATATATTAGTTTGTTTATATACACATAATAATATGTTATAATATCATTTTATTTTATTATATAATAACTTATATATAATTACATACACATTAAATATATTATTATTATATATATTCTTCTATTTTGTTGAGTATAAAATCAATTTTTATGACTTATAGAATGTAGTCTTCGGTGAAATTATCATATAATATAATAAAATTTTGAATACAAACTCATTTACAATCACTGGAGTTGGGGTTTTTGTTGTTGTTTTTCATAAGAAGTTATCCATTGATCTGGTAACAGTTCAATAAGCTTCTCATGAGAGATCTGTCTCGGAATGGATGTGCAATGGGGAACATGGGAAGAATCCATAGTAAGAAGCAAGACTTCTGTAGTGGTTGGGAGTGAAAGATCAAGAGCATGATCCTGTACTCTCCATATCATCTGGTGGTGAAGAGTAGCTGAAATGGATCCAGGTTTTTGGGTTGCCACCACTCTCGAAGTGTACCTGTGAATCTGGTAGCGAACTGAATGAGGACTTGTTGAATCTGAGAATGAATAGAAGGCAGAACACCCAATTCCTCATCAAAATTCTCACTCTCAAGTTTCTCAGTGCTAATCTCCAGAACTAACAAGAGATTAATCACTCTTAGAAACTCATCAGAGTACCAATATCCATGACTCTAACTACCCTAACTCACTCATCAAAACGGGACTTACTGGTTAGGCTGGTCTCTTTCCATTTCCAGAGATAACTCATCACAAAAGAGTACACTGGATTAATACTAAGCTACTGGAGAGAGAGAATAAAGATAAAGAACCATGTGAGTTCTTTCCTTATCTCAGTATTTTGAGATATCTCACCATTATTATTTCAGATGTTTTAGACAAAGAGAAGTGTTTAGCTAGCAAACATAGTGATTTTATTTCTGGGAATTTTTCAGATTCTGAGTTCTGAGTACAACTGGAAGACGAAGCCATTTTATAGCTGAATGGCTCGAGTACAAGACAAACAAACTTACATCACGGATGACATCAAATACTAATAATACATCTGATAAAGTCAAACAACATTATTACACAACATTATGAGAAACACAATGGACCCACACAATTGACACTTTAACTAAACTTTTGACAATCTTGAGCACACTTTTGACTTTTGAGGAAAGGAATGGATAGAGTGGAATCTGCCAATAGTAATTGCAATTATGAAGTACAATTATGGCGTTGTTGACAAATTACAATTGGCATGGTCTTCATCATCTGAATCTGTAGCACCACATATTTGACATGTCCAAGTTGAAGGCATGTATTGCTAATGTCTAGAACAGGTAAAACTGGGACCACATGCTGGACAAAAATTTGGATCATAAGTGGGAGTGTCATCCATCAGATAAGGACACATCAGCTAACTGAGCAATTTCTTTTGACTTGCTAGTGCTGGGACTTGTTTCATTATCATTTTTCTTTTGTCTTTTCTGGTTGTCTGTATCATATCTTCTTTTTGCTTCTTCGAGATCTTCTGCTTGCCATGATTTTGGTTGGGAATCTGAATAATACCAGGCTGGAAAATCTTCTTGAGTTGAAAAATATGACATGAGAGAATCAACATATTGATCATGAGCTTGGGACAAATTGTCAAGATAAAATTAAGGGAAAGTGGACCAGGGTGTTTCATGAGATAAGATTGGTCATAATTCATCTGGAATAATCTGATTTTTTTCAAAAAGGGTTTTTTGGATAGGTCTAATTCTTTCTGTATAATTGAGTTCTCCATCAAAGACTTGAATTGGGTTTTGCTCAATTATTTCAAAATCTTGTTTTGTGAAATAGACACCATCTGAGCGAAGAGAAAAAGATTGGTGGAACATGAGTACTGACCATTTTTGAGGACGAAGGATTTTTGACCATGATTTTCATTCTTGAAGAGATTTAAATCTTGTGAGGAAATAGATGAAAAAACTACCTAAATCTTCTGGGGATTCATGACTCCAAGTGAGTACTTGCTTAAAGAGATTATTTGAGACTTCAATGGCGAAGTGATGAAGATGACCAAGGCACCAAAGAAAATATACGAATTCTAAAGGAAAAATAAAATAAGGAAAATGTGACTGTGTGGGAAGAGAAATGACCTAAGCTAAAGGATAAGTTGGATGAACACACGAAGTTTTAAAAAAGATTTGACCATAAGCTTGGATACATTTGTATTGATAGGAAAACATTAATTCCTTAATTCTCTGATCTAAAAATCCTAATTTAAGGAGCTCTGAGAATTTTGAAATTTCTAGATGTGGAATTTTTGACATAAACGAGGATGAAGATGGTTGGAACATAAAAACAGGGAGCAAAGTTGATTCTTTTTGTATTGAGCGAGAAAGATAATCTGTAAGGAAATTATTTTTACCTTTGATGTGCTTGATTGTGAAAGAGTATTTGCTGAACCATTCTGCCCATCTAAGAAGAACTTGATGAGGCAATTTTTTCTTGTGGAATTGAAGCATTTGAGAAAACAATTTCATATCAATCTCCACTATAAAGTGATGACCAATAAGATGAAACTCAAATTTCTCAATAACATTTTTAACTGCCAAGATTTCTTTAAATATTGAATGGTAATGCAATTGACTGAGTTTGAAGTTGCCACTTTGATAAACACATATCTATCTAGCACCTTATTCTGTTTGTTCAAAGAGAATTGCACCCCAAAAGTTTTCACTAGTATCAATTTGCAAGATTCTGGTACCTGTAGAAAGAATGTGCAGAGGAGGAAGAACTTGACAAACTTGCTTGATCTGTTGGACTGATTGAGTTTGTTGAGAATTCCAAGAATGAGGATTCTTTTGCAGTAATGTTGATAATAGTTTAGTGAGAGATGCAGCATTGGGTATGAATGCTCTGACATAGTTGACAAGGCCAAGAAACTGTTGAATTTCATGCTTAGTCTACAACTGATCAAGAAACTTGAGCAATTCTTGACCAATGTGAGGCTGAGGTTGATATTTTCCATCAGAGATCTGCATGCCAAGGAAAACAATCTGTTTTTGAGCAATTTCCATCTTTTTGGCTAAAAGCATGATACCATGATCTTTAGTAATCTGAGCAAACTGTCGGAGGAGTTGATAATGCTTTTGCTCATTTTTGGAGAAAAGGAGCATGTCATCTATGTAGATGAGTGCACTATGAAGGATAGGAGCATAGATCTTGGTCATTGCTTTCTAAAACAATGAAGGGACTGTTTTAAACCAAATGGTAAGACTTTCCATTGGAAATGATTATCTGGAATGCAAAATGCAGTTTTGTATCTATCATCAGGATGAATGCCTAGTTGCCAAAATCCTGCTTTCAAATCAAACTTTGAGAAGATGTGAGCATTTGAAAGACAAGCAAATAAAGTCTGTCTCATGGATAGTGGAAACTTATCATCTTGAAGGAAATGATTGAGTGGTTTGTAGTTAATGACCAATCTCAATTTTCCTCGAACTTGTTCAGATCTTTTATTCACGTAGAAAGCTTCACATGCCTATTCTGAAGTAGTAGACTATATGAAATCTTGTTGTTGCAACTAGGAGCATTCTGATCTTGCAAGCATGAGATGTTCAGGATTCATGCCTGAATGGCTTGCTTTGGTCGAGTTGATGTCTTCATTCAAGTGGAATGGAAGTTTGACAAAAAAGTCAGGGTTTTGCCAAAAAGGATAAGAACATTTTTGAAGAAATTTAGAATGAGTTTCTGAACAAGAGTCTTGGACACGCTGATTTTGGAGTACAGTAACATCAATGTATAGTTAGAAGGTATAAAGACTGAGAACAGAAGTCCATGGTTTGAAATGTTGTTTGAACTGAAGACCTTCAGGGAGAATTCTAAGAGAAGGGATCTTAGAGTACAAATCAAAACCAAAAACAAGGTCTTTTTTAGGGAGATGAGAACCTAGGACTTTTTGAGTAACTGTGCATCCAGGAAATATTTCAAAGATGAGGGGTTTACTGATAAATGACATAGTAAAGGGATTTCTATTGACAGTATGAAATTTTTCTTTATGTGGTTGCCAATAAAAGGAAGAAAGAATATCTGGATTGAGGATGGAGGTTACAACACCAGTATCAATGAAGGCAATAACTGGTATGAGTTTGGAATATTTAGTAGGAAAGATTTTTATCATCACAGAAGGAATGGTTGATGCGGATGGTTGAACAACATATTGAAGTTGATAGCAGGAAGAATTATATCAGAATCAGAAGTAAGATCTGAAGATTGATCAAATTGAAGAACATCTTGAGCAGTAAGAGTATCATGAACTGAAAATAAATCTTCAATTTCATCATCAGAAAGAGAAATACCTTTTTGAGTGAGGTATTGGACCATCTATTGAGATTTCTTCTTTTGATTTGGATAGTTTTTTGCAAAATGGCCCTTTTGATGACAGAGATAACATCTGTTGGTAAAGCGTTGTTTGAAGGGCTTTTTTTTCGGAGAAATCTTCTAAACTTTGGTTTTCGAAATGAAGATCTTTTCTTGTAAGGCTTGGTCTTGAAGAAATGATGTTTTTTCTTTGTAGAACAGTTGCACTGGTCTTGATTTTTGCATTTGATTTGCAAATCTGGTCACTAGCAAACCTTTGTCAATTGCTTAGATCGCTTTATGTATTCTTCGAAGAATTTCTTCTGAGCACAGAGTTTATCCAAGGCAGTGAGGACAAACTGATAAATTTCACCAAGAGCACACTATTGAAGAGATTTGTCTTAGGTTTGCATGATTTTTGTAGCTTCCTGGGATAGAGATTCTGGAATAGAGGACAAAAATTCCTACTTCATATTTGGATCATCTATGCCATGAAGAGCATTGAATCGCTTCAGCATATGTTGATAATGTCGATCAAGATTTTTTTTCTTGTAAGAGCAACATTGCATCTGGAAGTATTCTTCTCTCATTTTTGTTTCATGTGCTTGAGGTCTGTCACAAAATTTATTGTAGAGGACAAAAAGTGCTTAGTTGAGATCAAGGAGTTGACAAAATTGAATTTATCAGTATTCTCCTAATTCTTGCCACCACTCTCGAAGTGTACCTGTGAATCTGGTAGCGAATTGAGTGAGGACTTGTTGAATCTGAGCATGAGGCTTTAACATTTCTGTCTGGAGTCATGTTTGAAATTCAAAGATTCTGTCTCGCCATTTGAAAAATGGAACATCATCCAAAGTGAAGGTGAACAATTTTGAGGTATTAGTATTTTAAGGAGGTGGTTGTTGTTGTAGAGGAGCTTGTTGGTGAGGGATTTTCTGTTTCAGTACTAGTATTTTCTTCATAAATTTGAGATTCAGTATTCATGTATTGAAGACCTAAGATTTGACTAGTGGCACTGAAATTATCATCATCAGAAGACTAATTTGAAGATTCAGTTAAAATATGAGGAAAAGATTTAATAGGAGAGGTTGGAAAGAAACTGGTAGGAGAATATGGTAAAGAGGTTTCTAAAGTGTGTGAGATGGATTCAAAAGGATATGGGGTATAGGGAAAAGGAGATGGGGGTGGAACATATGGGATCTGAGAAGTTCCCATTTCTTGTAAGGTTTGGGAGATCAGATTTGGATAAGAAACCATATACTGATCTTCTTACTTACTTTGAGAATAAAGACTAGAACTTTGACTGTGTTGGCTATGTTGAGAAGGAATTATCTTAGATTTTCCTTTTCTGCGAGCCAAGTATTTTTGCCTTTTTTGTTCTGCATGCTAAGTTTCTTGTTGTTCTCTGAGCTTAGCATAAAGGCGGTAAGTAGTACGAAAGGCAATATCTGCTTCTAATCTGGTTTCCATAGGAGCAAAAGGTTGACTGACCTTTGGAAAGTTTGTCTGGGGAAAAGACCATGTACTATTAGTAGCTTTAAAAGGATTGTAGATAGTAATAGGAGAAGGAGTGTGAAAAGTCTGCTTATAAAGATCTTGCTGAAGAGAGGCAAGTTGAGCTTTAAGACTTCTCATTTCTGCATCCTTTTGTGAAAAAAGCAGTTGTGAAGTTTTGATTTGTCTGAATCAAGTGGATCAGATCATTGTGAAGTTGATTCATTCTTTGCTGTAGTTGCTGAATAACTTGGGTAGTTCTTTCCGCAGCAGTAGATGTCTGAGATTGCACATGGTTGAGTTTGGATTCAATTCTGTGCATGACTTTGTTTTGAGCAATAGCATTCTCAGATTGCCAATTTCGATAAGCTTCTGCTTGAGAAAGATTTTTGAGAGAGTCATCAGACTGAACAACTTGGAATGGAACCACTTTTGATTTTTGAGTAACAGTTTCATCAAGGGGTGGAAAATCAGTATCATAAGAAGTAGATGGATGTTGGAACATCATGACTTCTGGAACAATGGGTATGGAATTTTTGACAACCTATTTTTGACGGGGTTTACAAGTTTTTGAAGAGGAAGTTTTTGAAACCCAATCAAAACCTTTTTTGTAATAGGGTAAGGGAATTTTTGTAGAGGTAGGAACAACTAGTGGACTTAGGCTAGATGGAGGTTTTGGAAAACGTGTATCAACATTATCCCATGTGGGGTTGGTTACTGGAGGATATTTAGGAGGGTCAGAGTATCTGACAATATACTTATATTTTCCTTAAGGTTCTCCTAATGTACCAACAGTAGGATCTCCATCAAGCCACAATTGATAAAGAGATTTGGGTTTAGAGGACTGTTTTGAAACAATAGGTATGGGGTTTTCACAAGCTTTTTTACAATTTTTGCATTGACATTCAAGATCAGATGGACTATGACCGTTTGGATGTTTGAAATAAAAAATAGGCTGACCTGTAGGGGTGACATATTGGACTTGTGGTTTAGTTAAAAAAGGTTAAAAGTACTTACTGGTTAAATCATGAACTGGGTATGGAACTTAGGAGGTGGAGCACTAGGTTCTCCTGGCTTTATAAACTTGATGATAGTTGTGCCATCTGGATTTTATAGCATTACAGACTCATTTACAATCACTGGAGCTGGGGTTTTTTGCTGTTTTTCATAAGAAGTTATCCACTGATTTGGTAACAGTTCAATAAGCTTCTCACAAGAGATCTATCTCGGAATGGATATGCAATAGGGAACATGGGAATAATCCATGGTAAGAAGCAAGGCTTCTATAGTGGTTGGGAGTGAAAGGTCAAGAGCATGATCTTGTACTCTCCATATCATCTGGTGGTGAAGAGTAACTGAAATGGATCCAAGTTTTTGGGTTGCACCTGTTATCTGTAATTGGACATGCAAGGCTGTGGAACAGAATTCATCTTTAAGAGCGATGTTGAAATTTGGTTTAAGAGTAAGCATGACAGTGCCTGCATTGAGGGTAGTTTGGACAGTAGCAAGACAAGCATATTGGTAACTAGGATATTTGGTGTCAAATAAAGCCATCCTACAGGAAACAGGAAGACCTTTTTTGCCATGATAGGTGAGTGCAACTCTAATGGCACCAAAATGGATATGAGTATAGTTTTCTGATAACCACTGAGGAATTTCAAGGGTCACATACTGTTCTTCTGGAGACGTTGGGATAGGACACTTATCAAACTTAGAAGAATGAACATATTATTTTACAAGTTTACGAAAAGGTTTCACAGGAGTTTTTACAGAGAAAGAAAAACTAGGTTTAGCAAAAGCAGAATAAGGGTTTAGAAGAGAAAGAATAGTGTCTGAAAGAAGCTTAGTGTCTGGGACATAAGTAATTTCATACAAACTATCTATTTTAGAAGAGGGAGACTTAACTAAGGAAGAAGTAAGTGAAGTTGAAAGATTTGGAGAAGTAGAAGTAGCCATAACAAAGAGTTTTGTCTAAAACATACCTTCCATAACAACGGTGAGGATAGTTGTGATACCAATAGAGGGCGGAATTTGAGGATTAAAAGCTCAATACAATTCATAATTTAATAAGTAGTCCTTTCAACTTATTTATGTATCTTTTTGGTGGGATTGCTCAACACTAATATCAAGTGGACTACAATCCAATAATTAAATAATAAAAAAAAATTATGTTTATAGTCATTAAATTCAAACATCTGTAATTGTGCTTCACCATGCATACGAATTGCATTTTTCAAAGATTAAATTATGTAACTTCCCTTAAAAAATGGTTAGAAAAAAGAAAAAAAAATGCTAATGTCTGTGCTTTTCAAAGATTAACTTAACTTTTTTTAAAAAACTATTGGAAAAAGGAAAAAACTATGACTTATAAAACAATGACTTATAAGAAATACAAAGTAAAATTCTTATAAAGATTTTTCTTTATTTCCAAACACTAATCTTGAATGGTCACCTCTGCTTGATCTTTTTTAGGAAAAATATCATCTTCATTGGGTGACATTACAAATCTCAAACATCTAGACTTGTCTCGTAACAATTATGGTGATGAGTTACCAACTTTCATCAGAAATCTTGCTTCGCTGGAAGTCCTTAATTAAATCAATCACTACAGCTTCTTTTTACTAGATCCATCTTCACTTAGTAATCTTATCCAACTAAACAATGTGGCCCTTTCTTCTTTGACAAAATTAGATATTTATGGATGCAATTTATTTTATTCGACTTATTTAGACATTAGAAGCTACAAACTGCACGATTAATTCCTTATAAAGGATTTTCTTTACTTTCAAAACCCAACATTAGGGCTTTGCTTAGATTGTTACCTCATATAGGTGCATGCTTGCTCTTTTTTAGGAAAAATTTCATTACCTTTCAAGTCTCAGCTATTTGGACTTGTCTTATAACAATTTTGAGGGTGAGTTACCAACTTTCATGGGTAGCTTCGTTGAAAGTACTCTGTACTCAAAATCAGTGGCTACAATTTCTCTATCCAAGCTCCACCTTGTCTTAGTAATCTATCCCAACCAAACCATTTGGACCTTTCTTACAATAACCCAAGTTCATTGTTGTCTTGTCTTGGTAAGCATACCAAACTCACTCATTTAGACCTTTCTAGTATTAATTACGTTGGTAAGATTCCCTTTTGGCTCTAGAACCCAACACAACTAACTTATTTAGATATGGAGCAAAAACAATTGACTGGTCCAATCCCATTTTGGTTCATGAAATTGAACCACCTAAAACTCTATATCTCAGATATAATCAACTAACAAGTTAATTTCCATCTCAAATAAGCAACCTTACCCCATTAAATGATCTGTATCTTTCATCGAATCAATTGCAAGTGTAGCACCCAGAATTTGAACCGGACTAATATGTTGTATATATATATCTCATATAGAAGTTTAGGTGGGGTTCAATTAGAAACTTAAATTAAAGAGCCTAGAGAAAAAGTAATTCAAGTGAGCTCAATTAGAAATTAGTATGGTCCAATTATTTTTCTAAACACACCCAATTGGTTTTTCTAAATACACCCAACAAAGGTCAAACATGGAAAAAGAGGAATGTTAGAGGGGTAAAATTGTCCACCACAAAAGAGGGGGAATTATGAAATTTTTGAAAGACAAATTATGGAATAAGAAAGAAACATAAGAGGGCAAGATTGAAAATGCAAAAGAGACTTGGTTAGATTTTAATTGGATGGAAAAATGAGTGGTGGAAAAGAGGGTTAAGTGGATGAAAGTATGGCCATGCATGAGAATATATATATATATATATATATATGTGATTATATGTGAATTTAAAAGCCACTCCACCCATATTTCTCATCTTGGCCAAACACACACTACAACAAAAATCATTTACTATCACGGTTTAGTTATTACAGACACAAATGACTCGTGCTAAAAAATGTAATTAAGCACGGGCTTTTAAAAGCCCGTAATAGAGTTGTCCAATAACATGTATCTAGTATGAGCCAATAAAGACCCGTAATGAATGTTTGGATATCTTATTAGAGAGCACGGTAGTAACCCATGCTAGTTATTTAATTAGAGAGCACACAAATAGCCCGTGCTCGATTATACAAGAAACCACATATTTAATTAGAGACCAAAAATTTGGGGAGGGAAAATTTTCTTGGTTCCCCGCCACTCCCAACTCATTCCCCGCCATTCCAAACTCATCTTCTTCGTCTCACATCATAGATCGAAGTTTGGGTTTTTCAGTTTCATCTCAGGTTCCTTCTGTCTCTCTTGTTTTTATTTCACTGTCATCTCATTTTTATTTGCTGATTAAAAATCAATGACTAGGGATTTATGGGTTTTTGAGAAACCTAGAAAATAGACATTTTAACAAAGATTCACACACTCATTTTGTTTCAATCGTTGGGTTTTTAACACACACAAATTCTACACACATGGATTTTGTGACATAGAGAGTGTTGTGTTTTGTGAGATATAAAGAGGTAGAAGAAGAGCAAAAAAATATTTTTAAGAGTGAGATACAGAGACCCTTGCTTTTTTTTTTTTTTTTGTTTTTGTTTTTTTTTTTTTGTTTTGTTTTTTTGTTTTTGTTTTTTTGTTTTTTGTATGAAAGTAAGAGATGGAGAGATAGAAGAAGAGTGGAAAAGGATTTTCAAGAGTAGGCATGTATGTTCTCTGTATCTTGTCATGCTATTTTGATTTATAATCTTTCGCTTGCAGAATTTGAACCATAAAAATATTGTGAAGTATCTTGGATCTTTGAAAACAAAAACTCATCTTCACATAATTCTTGAGTAAGTAATCTATTGTGATGAAATGATTTAATCATCGTGCCGTGAGGAACTATGCCTAAAATGCTTATATGGTGGTTTTGTCTAATATAGGTATGTGGAGAATGACTCACTTGCAAATATCATTAAGCCAAATAAATTTGGGCCTTTCCCTGAATCTTTGGTGGCTGTTTACATTGCTCTGGTTTGCTCATGTAGTTGCATTTTATTGCTAGTGATGGGGTTTATGTTTTATCTATGTATGACATTAACTATGGGACAGGTTTTGGAAGGGTTAATGTATCTTCATGAACAAGGCGTTATTTATAGAGATATTAAGGGTGCAAACATATTGACAACGAAAGAGGTAACTGAATTGTAGTCATCCATGGTGGGTCAAATACACTCAAATTGCATGCTTTTAATTCTTATTACTAAATCATTTCTTCGTATCTCAGGAATAATTATTATTTGATGACATAGTAATGTCATATCAGAATTGCTCTATCTTATTCCATTATATAGCTGAAAAAAGAAGTCATTCAAGGCCTGCATGTGTATTATTTAATTTGATTACAACAATGTGCTATCTTGGAGGTTGGATGTAGTGTAGTGTGTGGTGAATTCTGTAGAGAAGCTAATTGGTAAGCTTGTATGTTGTCGAGCGATAGAATGATCTTAACTATATCTGGACTGTATGCAATTTACAAGTGGCGTGAGTGGAATATTTGTAATATATTTTGATTTAAAAAACTAGAAGAGCATGAAAATAAATTTCCTCACATGTTTGGTCTTATATCGTCAGTTGTTAATGCCTTAGTCACACTACAAGTGTTGAAGTCAAAGGTAATGGTGTTTTGTTGAAGATATGCTAGTTTTTTACTGCGTTGGAAGGGTGTTATGTCTCACTATGCCACATTAGATGGATATAGATTGGTCCATGGGTTTATAAGGGAGGGTGTGAATGGGTGGGGGTGAGTGTTAGAGCTCATCGAGCGAAGATGTAGAGCTTGGACTTGATGCTTCGATAGCCAATGGTTAGAGCTCTCTGTATTAGCTGCAACCTGGATGTCATGTGAGTGGGTGGGGTTGAATGTAACTGTTTTATGTAAGATATGAGTTGGACCATAGCTGTATAAGGGAGAGCTGAGCACCACCCTATAGAGTAGTCGTTTTGATATAAGTGTGCAACCAGTTATATAGGGCACCAATTACTTTTTATCTTGTGTTTCCAACCACCTACACTATACTCCTAAAGAGATGTTTAAAAGCAGTGTGAGGTTCCCTATATTTTGGTTTTTATTTTATCTAGGTATGATGGCCTTAGTAGAAGTTACTTATAGTAGCGTGGTTTTGTAGTGTTCATATATATTTAAATGTATTTGCTTATAGGTTAAGCAATTTGATAATTTGCCTAAACAGACTTGCTATACAATATTTTTAGTGTGAAAAGTTTCATAGATATTCATTTGCATTACTTTGTTGTAGCATGATGTTATGTTTGGCTGTTAGAATCTAACATGAGGACTAATCTAACTGTTTGGTGGCAACATCCCTAATACAACATCAATAGGTTTAGCTGTCTTATAATTATTTTTTGTTCATTTTCCATCTTTTCTCTCTCTCTCTCTCTCCCTCCCTCCCTCCCTCTCCCTCTCTCCCCCCCCTTTTTTTAAATTTTTATACATGAAATTTTTGAGACTTAAGTTTTTTCTATTATGTTCCTTAAGATACCTATGTTTGAAATTCACACTAATGAACATATTTCACTCTTTTGATATTTTCCTTCATTTTAATTGGGATATTGTTTCACAAGTTGACTGTTTGGCTTGTAGTCTGTAATTGATTTAGATGTTTTTGTATGTTTAATTATTCTATTTAAATGTTTGAGCCCGTAATTTTATTTTATTTTATTTATTTTAATCTTAACTTCAAATTATGGTGAAAATTAATTATTTTCATCATCTATCTATTAGTTCATAATGCATATTGCAAACAACATATTAAGTGACCACCACCCAATGTGACGTGGTGATAGAGAGTGCATTTACAGCTTGGCAATGTCTCACGTTTGAGTAACTGCGCCATGTGTGCTCCCTTTGCCCTGTCCCTCCCACGTCCCTGTCCTCAACCATAACACACCACACCTACACCCACCCCCCACCCTCCCCCTCTCCAATTGGATACCAAACAATCCAAAAACATGTCAGAAAAGGTTTTGGCTAAAAAAGGCTCGTTTGGTTAGTAAAGAAGCCATGCTAAGCACACACATTTTTGTATGAAATCCAACAGAAAGTTTGTTTTGAATATGTCAGGTCACTGCACCATACTTTTTCATTAAGATCCATAAAATTTAAAATTTAGGTATTGGCAAAAATTAATTGTTCAGTATCTTTTGTCTCTGATTTTCTTGCTTACATGTGCAATTTTATACACTTTTGTCCCACATGGCTTTTGTTATATGTATTATGTGTCTTGGTGGTCCTCTATCTCTCTCCAATGACTTTGTTATATGTATTGTTATATAAATTATTATATCTATTATACTGACATGGTTATATGTATTGCTTGGTGGTCCTATTTACAGGTCTGCAAAAACAAAATTGGAATAGAGGAGTGGTTTTAGCATCATATAATTGATGTCAGTTTTCAAAATAATTATTTCATTTTAGCAGTGTAGTAAGCATGACAAAGTTTTATTTTTATGTTTTAATGTTGATGAATTAGTGTCTAAATTGTATCTGTCGAAACTTATATGTGCTGACAGTTACTTTTCCACCAAATACATATGCACTTGACAGTTGCTTGCACTTGATAGCATAGTAGAGCTTACTGTACAGATGATTATCACTTGATAATACATTTGTGTATTTTAGTTCCTTCAATCTTTGATTGTTTGTGTTGTAGCCAAGTTTCTTAGAGCATATTTGTTTGGTGACATGTACAAGTCAAATTTTTATGGTCCACATGAGTTTTATTTGCTTCATAATGAATTCTTATTATGTAATAATTAAGGATTAATTCAGCCACATATAGCTATACATTAGCTATAGCCTTTAATCCATTTATTTTTGGTGTGCTAAACTAATAAACTAGGTGGAAAATTTTATGATTGCATAACCACCATAACCAATTTAGACAAACTCTATAACCATATATATAATGTACTCAACAATGTTCAAACAAATCATTCCCAAGCGATTAAAGATCAAGCTAGCAAAAGAGAAAGTCTCTAGGAATACGTCCATTTGATAAAATACTATCAAATTTCTTAAAAGAAACTTATCAAACTCTACTATAAGTTTTTTTTATTTTTTTTTATTTTAATAAACTCAACTATATTTATAACTAACCAAATAGAACAATTCTAAAATAACCACATATTTTCATGTACCAAATTATAGTAAATGATGAGACAAAACATATCCTTTAAATTATGTCTTGAACATGGACCTTCCCATGTTACCTTATTGTATACAATAATTTTATCAAGACCATTCCAAGATAAAAAGTAAGAGACACCATTAGAAAAAAAAAGAAGAAAAAAAGGACTTACATGCAATAGTAGTAGTAGTAGAAATTCTACTGCCACATATGCAAAGTTGCTTCAAGTCATAATAAAGATGAACAAAAAGCTAATCACTAGTCTAGTGGACCCCAATTTTTTCATTTGCCAACAAAATGACTCTAGTTTGTATTTTCTCATGTGGTCAAGCCAGTAGAACAGTCTCTACAAACAGACTCTTCTGTAGTCTTTTTCAACCACTTTGATAATATTAATCCTACCTAATACCCTTTGAAAACCCATCTTTCAACCTCTTTGCTCTAGCCCATAAAATCATAAAGTAGAAAAGTCCTTGAAACTATAAAAATAAATCCCCCCACTCATTCAAATAAATTTATAATTTTAACATTCCATACCCCTATCAAAAAAATATCACGTAATATATATATTATAAGTCTTGTATGCCATAACATACCCTATAGTAAATGTATCAAACTCCCTCTAATAACTCATGGTAAATTTTGTGATTGCATAACCACCATAACAAAGCAGTAGCTATCATCTCTTCTTCTAAGACCCAAATGAGCATAATTTAGAAGCCAAGCCCAAACACCTATTAAAATAACAACTATAGCCCAATTCATGCTAGGGTGATTAATAGGATGTATGGCTAAATTATATCTTAACTATTGTAAGTATTAAAGATCTTTTAGTGTGAGTTCTTAATGGTATAACTCATGTGTGTGAGTTTAAATTCTCTTTCTGACAAAGTTTCAAAATTTCACTAAGTTAATTTTATATATTTATTGTAGGTTCTCTTATATAACTTATGTATAGGAAGCTTACGTTGTCTTTATTATAATTTTGCTTATCCATGTTAGAGTCTACATTGAGTTTTAGTGATGTGGCCATGCCTAAAACTATTATAGAAAATAAATATAAAACCATTTGTTAATGACCCTTTAACAAGAGTTGTTTCCATTTCTTTATTGGACTTGTTTGGACCACACACAGCACCTCCATCCACCAAATAGAAAAAAAAAAGTCAATTAAGTGGGGACAGACATGGAGCAAAAAGAGATACCTTTTGCTAGATATGATTGGCATTCACTTACCTGTCTAAATGTCTATGGAAAGTTTACTTTCCTTGTTTGAATTCTAAGTTCTACAACCTGGTAAACAGCCCCTGAATTGGGCCATTTCACCATTCACGATATTCCTCACAATCTACCCTTTATCACTCTTAGCAAAACGACAGTTTTTGTGGATTTTTGTGGCCTTTGTTTCCCAACTTGAGACCTTGTTTAGTCCCCTAATTTTCTATGGATATACATGTAACATCAGCTCTATAACTGACTCAAATTACTACACATATTAGTTTCATATTCACCACTGAAACCCTTACATAGCAGTACACACATTCAAAACTCTATCAATATGATTAGAGTGACTCACGCACATAGCAATACACATGAACATAAAAAGCATCCCAATACACACGAAGCTGAAAATTAGTAATTACTAATTTTCAAAAATACAAAATATTACACACATGATATTTTTTATACAACTTTTAATTTTATATTCTTTTACAGATTTGGTTGAATGCAAATGGATAAGCATCGGCTAACATTTTCAAGGCTAACACACTAAACTCAAAATATGGTTATTTGATGAATATAGGCTCTAGATTTCAATTAGTGACACATTCTGCTTTTGCTTTCATTTTTAGAATTGAGAAGGAATATAGAGATGGTGCCAAAAACTTTGTTGAGATTGCCAAAAGTAATGCAAATCATGATATAATAGTGTGCCCTTGCAAAAAATGCCAAAACCAATGTTTTCATCCTACACAGATAGTGTATGAACATTTAATCATTAATGGGATGGATCCAACTTACACTAATTGGGTTTTTCATGGTGAAGACCCGAGATCTTCCATTCCAAATGAGAAGATTTCTAATACATTTAAAATGTATAAGGATGCTATTTTTGAAGATTATGGTGATCATGTTGAATCAGATATTGAAATAAGAGATGAAAACATTGATAAGAATGTGGAAGATGCTGAAACTCCTTTGTATAAAGGCAATACAAAATACACTAAATTGTCTGCAATTGTAGTTTTGTACAAACATAAAGCTACACATGGTCTCTTTGATAAATGTTTTGATGAACTTCTAGGCATACTTAGAGATATGTTGCCCCAAGATAATGTTCTTCCGGATTCATTATACTTGATAAAAAGTTCCTTAAAATCTTTGATTTAGGATATGAGAAAATACATGCATGCATCAATGATTGTTGCTTGTTTAGAAAAGATTTGGAGTATGTTGAAGAATGTCCTAAATGTGGTGAATCTAGATGGAAAGTAAACAAACATTCTAAAGATATCCATAAAGAAATGTCTGCCAAAGTACTTTAATACTTTCCAATAATACCACGATTTAAGAGAATGTTTAGATTAGTTGAAATTGCTAAAGACTTGACATGGCATTATACCCATACAAGTCAAGATGGAAAAATGTGTCACCCTGTTGATTCACCTGCTTGGAAGACTATAGACGACATATGGCCAGGGTTTGCATCATAACCACGTAACTTGAGGCTTGGTTTGGTTGCAGATGGATACAATCATTTTTCAAACCTTAGCTCAACATATAGTTGTTGGCCAGTGGTATTAGTAACATACAATCTTCCTCCTTGGAAATGCATGTCCAAAGAAAATTTGACGCTAACACTAGTAATTCCAGGGAAAAGGCAACCAGGGAATGATATTGATGTGTACTTGCAACCGTTAATAGAAGATTTAAATGAATTATGGCAAAATGGAGTAGAAGTGTACGATGGATATGCTAATTCCATTTTCAACTTGAAAGCTATTTTGATGTAAACCATAAATGATTTTCCAACTTATGGAAACTTGGCAGGGTTGTTGTGTAAAAGGTAAATATGCTTGTCCTATATATGGGTTGAATACATGTTCTGAATATTTGCACCATAGTAAAAAGAATGTGTATATGAGTCATCGATGATTCCTTCCTATGGATCATACATTTAAAAAAAAAAAAAATCATGGTTTGATAGAAAAGAAGAAATGAATCCGAAGTCTAGGGTAAGTACCAGTGAAGAAGTTCGACTTGCATGTGCAGAAATTGAAAATGATATTGGAAAGAAGAAAAAAGGGAAAAGAAAAAGAAATTGTAATCCTCTATGGAAAAAGAAATCAATTTTCTTTGATCTACCATATTGGGAGGTAATCCTATAAAAAGAAAACTTATTCTATTTAATATCTTATATACTTTAAAACAAATTTAATTGATTTATTTAATATGCAGGGATTATGTTTGCGGCATCACTTAGATGTGATGCATATTGAAAAAAATATTTGTGAGAGTCTTCTTGGCACACTTTTGAACTTGAATGGAAAAACAAAAGATGGTGTAAATTCTTGTCGAGATTTACAACAATTAGGCATTAGGCATGAGCTTCATGTCAAAGAGAGTGGAGATAAATTTTATTTACCTACAACATCACACTCTATCAAAGTCAGAAAAACTACTCTTTTGTAAATGGTTGGTTAATTTAAAGGTGCTAAATGGTTATTGCTCAAATATTTCAAATTGTATTGCATTAGATGAATGCAAGATAGTCGGACTCAAGTCTCATGATTGTCATGTTTTGATGCAACAATTACTATCAGTAACAATACGAGGTATCCTACCAAAAGGCCAAGAGTTGCCATATTCCGGTTATGCTCATTTTTTAATGACATATGCCAAAGAGTGATTGATAGAAGGAAGTTAGAATTGTTGGAAGATGAAGTCGCAGTGACCATGTGTATGCTTGAAAGATATTTTCCTCCTTTTTTTGACATTATGGTCCATCTCACAATTCATACAATAAGAGAAGCACGATTATCTAAACAAGTTCAATACCATTGGATGTACCCTTTTGAAAAGTTATCTCTGATATTTTAGATATTTTTGTTTATCAACTATGATTGGCTTTAAAATAATGTATTAATTTTTATAGATTCATGAAAGTGTTGAAAGAATATGTTAGAAATCGTGCAAGGCCAGAAGGATGCATGGCAAAATGCTATTTGGCAGATGAGTGTGTGCAATTTTGTGGTGAATATCTATCGCAAGCTTTAGATGTTGGTGATAAACATAGTAGAAATGAGGGTATCATGTATGACAATGTAGTGGATAAGCATCCTATTTCTAAAGGGACATTAGTTTCTATATCTTCAGACATGTTAGACATTGCATATCACTATATATTGTTTAACAATGCAAAAGTGGAACCATACATCAAGTGAGTAATTAAGTTAATTTTTACATAGTTTAAGTAGAAGAAAACATTATAAATTTTTCACTTATTTAGTACTGTTTTATTATTTGCATCCTACTAGCATGCACCTTGAAGAGCTTCAACGTTTGGATTCAAGTCTTGCAAGTAGACCCACTTTATTACAAAGGAAGCATGCATTAGATTTCTCTTCATGGTTCAAAGCTAAGGTCATATACAATGCAACCTTTTAGCCTTTTTTATTAGGTTGTCTTAACTTTAATCTCTTATTGTTTATATATTTTGGAGCAGATCATTGATGGAGATAGTAGCTTGAATGTATCAACCACGTAAAAATGGCTTGCAATTGGACTGACAAAGTAAGCAACATCATATACAAGCTATGTTGTTAATGGCAAACGATATCGCACAATAGATAGTGAGAAATCTACTCAAGATAGTGGCATTTCTCTTAAAGCAGAAACTGTTTGCATGACCAATTCAAGAGATGGCACTCAAGTGATAAAAAAGATTGCTTACAATAGGGTTCTAAAAGAAATTATTCTTTTAGACTTTTGTGCATTTCGCATCCCATTATTTAGATATGATTGGGTGAGCAGTGGAAGTGATGTTAAAGTTGAAGATGGATTTACACTAGTTAATCTTCATCCACGTGTAAATAGACTTTATAGAGATCCTTTTATTTTAGCTTCACAAGCAACACAAGTGTTTTACTCTAGAGAAAATGATACATCTAATTGGTATGTTGTCTTGAAAGCACCTCTAAGAGGATTTCATGATCTAGAAAAGTTTGATGAGAATGCTTATATAACATCTACACCATTAGATGTATCTCTACTTGACTCTAGCATGGATGATAATGACGATTATGCTCGAATTGATTGTGAAGACATAGTTGTACAAATCTAGTGTTACTAGTTCTAATCATTTGGATATTTTTTGTATAAAATGATGTGTTTTGATATTTCTAATTATAGTATATTGTTATATGTTTCTATATAGAATTTGAAATTACTTTTGTTATTGTGTTGTGCTTCATATATATTTCCAATAATAGATAACAATTTTGTTGCTTTTTTTAAAAATATATATATATATGATGGTTGTATTTTAGAATTTTTGTAGATGTCAACTGAAAACTATACTAGTACTCGATCATCAAGCAATAATGCAACACCAGCAAAGAAAAGAAAGGCAAGGAGCCAAAACCATTTGGACCTAAATAAAATTGCAAGGGCTAAGGAAATCAGAATTTCTTTCAATGAGTTGGGACAACCAGTTGGGGAGTGTTCAAAAGTCTTAAGTACATCTTGTGGAACTATTGCCACTTCATTGATTCCGATAACTTATGATAGTTGGCAGGCTATACCAGAGATTTTGAAAAATAGTGTGTGGGAGACTACAAAGGTTTGATACTAACTTATTGTTTTTTCCTTAGAGCTTTTATTTTTAATATGTAGCAATCTTAATTGATCTCTTTATGAATTTTGATTATACAAACAGGAAAAGTTTGGTTTGCATGACATAGGTAAGAATTATGTACTTTCTTCGATGTGTAATAGTTGGCGGAAGTATAAAAGTAAGATAACCAAACAAATTAGAAGTATTCAACCTGGTCCTGATGCTAGTAGAGAGCTCCAAATGTTAAAGCCTGATAACATAAAAAATGATGAAGATTAGAAAAAATTTATCGAGTATCGATTGTCAGCAAAATTTGATGTAAGTATACTAAGTACGTATTATCTTCATGAAAGCTTCCATACAAGATTGTGACTTATATTTTACTTGTAGGAAATAAGTAATGAACATACTAAGCTGGCGAAAATGAATGACATGCCACATATAACTAGTCGTAAAGGAATGGCACGACTACGTGAAGAATTGGTAACAACATGTTGACATTATTTATTTTTTCTTTTTATGGTTTGATGCAAGAATATTTTAGTAAGTTCAGAACATGATTTTGATTCGTTAAAATATAATATTTTCATTGAATTTGTGTCTTAAAGTAGAAATTAAGTTTGAATAATAACATGAAGATCATTTGTCTGATGTTGGCGACTTGTGTGAAATGGTGTGTTTTGCTGAGAATTTGTTTGTATGTTTAGTGAAAACAATAAATTATGTTCTCATATTGTCATGATTATGTTATAAATGTATAGAGGGCTGAAAAAATGGCAAGAAATGAAGATCCAGTAGAGGCGGATAGAGTGGCACTATAGATAGCTGGACATAAGCACAAAGATGGGACACCAGTGAACCAAAAAGTTGGAGAAAAAATAGTATGACATGTTGAATAATATTTTTATTTATATAGTTTAATTTACATTTATCACATTTGTTATTATTATCATATTTGTTATTATCATTTTGCTTTATATATAGAAAGAGATGGAAGCGATTCCAAAAATACAGTCAACTATAATCAAGGATGATGTTGTAGCCCAAGTTTTAGGAAAGGAGCATCGAGGTCGAGTTCGAGGGCTTGGGTATGGTGTCACACCAACAAAGGTTAATGTAGCTGTGGTTTCTAAATACACTACCATGCAGCTTGAAGAAAAGGTGAAAAATCTGGAGCAACTAGTTATGACATTAGTTAACAATAATAATCAGGTATGTCAAATGAAGCATTTGTAAGATTTTGATTTAATCATGTAGTATGATAGCTTACATCTAATATTAAGTATATTTTAATTTTAGACCAATGATAGAGCAAGAATTGAAGGAAGAGTTCAATATTCTAGTACAAATGAGGCAAATAAAAAAAATTAATTGTCTAAATATCAGGGTTTTTTTTTTTTTTTTCTGTATTTTGACTTTTATTTAGAGTTCTAAAACTCATGCTTGTTTAATGTTTTACTAATATGTTGTATAATTATAGCATTTAGTTCCTTCAAGACAACAAGGAAGTAACAATGATGTTCAACAATCTTCTTCAAAAGTGAGTTGTTTAAAAAAAAATGTTGTTAATGACAATTGGTTAATTGATATTTTTTTTTTGTTTTAATACTAATATTTTTTGTATACATTTGTCACAGAGTATAAATGAACAGGATGTTTCATTTCTAAAGGGTAAAAAATGCAAGTTATTGCATTGGATTGGCAATGAAGCATAAGTGGCTAAAGGTGAAATTGATTGCATTGATTCAACAGCTTTAGTTCATCATATGCTCCTTAGTCCAGATTATTGGAGAGTTGTTGTGAATAAGATATTGGTGAGCAAGGTTCCTTTGTTTTGCCCTACTAATGACATTCGAATTCTTGAAGATGCTAGAGGCACCTACATTGCTTGGCCAATCAAGTATATTGCATATTAGTTTTACTAAGTGATGGACACATAACTAGAATGTAGGTAATTGTTAGGGGTTAATATTATTTATTAAGATTTGCTACTATTGCATATGAATCTTTTGTAATTTCTATGGTTATGAATTATCAATATTATATGAAAGTTTAAGAAAATTTGTGAACTTTATAAATGTTCCAAAGTATTATTATTAAAGTGTTATTTGACTATTTAATTATATTAAGAAATTTATATTATAAAAATAAGTATGTTACTTAACAACAGGTACAATAATTTATCAATTAGGGGAAAATCCTAATATAATTCATCAATAATTTATATAGGCATGCGTTCCTTTGGATATTTTTAGCACGAGTGTTGTGCATACTCATTAATATTTTTAGCACGGGCACTGTTCATACTCGTTAATATTTTTAGCATGCGCGATGCCTGTACTCGTTAATATATTTAGCACAGTAAAAGCTCGATTTTGGTACTTTTCATAGTACGAGCTCCATCCATACTCGTTAATATTTTTAGCATGGGCACTATTCATACTCGTTAATATTTTTAGCACAAGTGATGCCTGTACTCGTTAATATATTTAGCACGGTAACAGCTCGTATTTGGTACTTTTGGTAGTACGAGCTTCATTCATACTCATTAATATTTTTAGCATGGGCCTAGCCTATATAGATTAATCTTTTAGCATGGGCCTTGCCCATACTCAATAGGTTTTTTTAGCACGGGCTGTTGTTCATACTCCAAAAGCACCATTTACCATCACACCTTCATCCATCACATATGCCTAGCACAGGCAATGTTCGTGCTAGTAAAACATCTAGCACGGGCATTACCCATGATTAATAAACGTTTTTCTTGCACCCCACAAAAGGAGAAAGAAAAATCAAAGGAAAGGGAGAAGAAAGAAAGAAGGAGAAAGACAAAGAGAAGAAAATCAAGGAAGTTTGGTGAAAAATTTGTGGTGTGAAACTATTTCAATTTAGAATCAATTTTCTTAGTTTAGTTCTTATAAACCTAAATAAGTTTTGGTGTTATTTTAGGTGAAAAGGGGCACAAGGAGAAGACAATCACAAGTGAACTTCTATAGAGCTTGGAAGTAAATTAGTGAGTGGATATTTTTTCTTAACTTGATTATGGAAATATTTTTTGTTATGTTTCAACTTTTATTAATTTTGAGATTTAAATATGTTTTGTGATTTATGAATTTTGAAGTATATTTTAAGATTTTGAAGTATGTTTTAAGAATTTAAAGCATGTTTCATGAATTGAAAATGATAGATTATGGTTAGAATACATGTTGTATGAAGTATGAATTTTAGAGTATGTTTTGAAAATTTTAAAGTATACTAGAATCTATAAACTTTAGATTATGTTTTATAAATTTAAGATATGATTTGTGATTTATGAAGTATGAATTTTGTTTTGAAACCTTTAAGTATACTTAGTCTATGGATTTAAAATTATGTCTTGTGATTTCAAAGTATACCTTATGGCTTATGAAATTAGAAATTATGCCTTTGGCTAATTTTAAACTAAATATGTTTGATGATTCATGAACCTTATATTTTATGTTAAGTTTCCAAAGTGTGTTTTATGATTTAATAAAATAAACTATGGTATATGGTTTATGAATTAATTAATTGATTTATGAAAGTTTATAGCATGTTTCAAAAATTGCATGAGAAACTATGATTTTTGGTATATATATGCATAGATGAGATTTTTGTTGGAAACCTAATGCTTTAACATGGAAATCTTTACAAAATGTATTTGAAACTAAACTTGTAAGAAATTGAAAATAGCATACCAAAGTGTACCCTTTCTTCTAACGGTCAGATTGACATCACATGAGTAAGGTCAAGATAGTCGTCTAACACATGTTTAGCAGAAGTCAGGAAAGTCATTGGAGTTTTGAGAGAGAGTTATTAAGTCGCTTAGCATGTGGATGACAGATGTTATCTACTGCCCTTTATGTATGTGTTGAGTATCTCTATCACGTATGACAGATTCTCCTGAGTACTAATTTGGTATAAATTACAACTCTAAAATCATATCTAAAGATAATCCATGTAAATGCTTCTAGCTATTACAATATGAAGTTTTATAAATAAAACTTTAGTAATAAATTTATTTATTTTAAAATATGAATTATTTAGGTTTCACGTTTTTATATATTTTATATTACATTAACTTTTGTCATAAATTATTCATTTGATTTTCGAAAATTATATCCACTCATTGGGCGTTAGCGCTCACCCTTTTAAAATTTAAAACCATTTTCTAGGAATCCATTAGGTCTTAAAGGAAATATCTGAACAGAAAAAGGTGGGCCACTTGAGCAAATGATGCATGAAAACCACATTTTAATATTGTCTATATGTATTCTAATCATTTTATGACACATACTAGTACATGTGTTTTTTTTTTTGCATGTACATATATGCATTAATGATGTAAATTATTTAAAACTTTTGTTAGTTTGCATAAACTTTTACTTTTGATACTATAAACATTATAATAATACTTATATTTTATGAGATATGACATTACTTGTGTTGGAATGAGAATTGGAAGTGGGACCGGAGGTCTTAAGTAGTTGAGCGTTGAAATGAAATTTAGAAGTGTATATTTTCTTTATCACAAGGTGGAATGGTTCAAGAAATAGCCGTTATGCTACCAAAATTTTGTTAAACTACTCTATACCTCATTAAACTTTCTAAATAATTTTAATTGAAAAAGTTTAGAATTTGTACAATTTGCAAACTATTATAGGATCTTCTAGAATTCCATATACGAATCTGGGAGGATCCTATCAGTAAGGTCCTATTTTGAGCTCTCTTTTTGAACTCAACAATCTTGAATTGCTTGACCTTTCTTCAAATAATTTGAGTGGCACCATGGTGTTGGTGATTGATGCTAGACCTCTCCACATTGGAGTCCTTTAATCTATCAAAAGTTCATTACAGTGCCAACAATTAGGTCTAAAAAGTGTGATGGCAAAGTTAACAAACCTAAAAGTGCTCGATCTTGGTAGTGTGGATATTTTCTTCTTCATTAACTCAAAGTCTGACAAATTTATCTTTTCTTGGATTTTTATCTTCTGCAAATTGTGGATTGGAAGGTAAATTCTTTGTAAAAATTTTTGAGTTTCATACCACTTAAATTATATATTAACAAAAATATATATCTTGAATCCTAATATGATCCATCTTTCAAGAATGCTTTTGTCTTCACTCTGGTATCTTAACAATATCATCCATTTGGACTTTCATTGGAATGATTTTTGGGATGAGTTTCCTACTTCCATTTGAAATATTGCTTCTTTTAAGAGAATTGGATATCTATGAATATTATTTAGTGGGTTTCAATTCTATGTTGATAGATATTTTTTCTTTTGTCTTATTAATCTTTCAGAAATTACAAACTACAATATAAATTTCTTATAAAGATTATACTCTATGTGTCTTTTTTTTTTTTCAGAAAAAATTCTTAAATCCTTACATTACATTGATGGTTGCTCGTTTTCAGGAAAAATTCCGTCTTCACTTAGTAATCTTACAAATCTTGTGTATCTAGCTATGAGTTACAATAGTTTCTCAAACCAAGATCCATCTTCACTTACTAATCTTACCCATCTCAACTATCTAGATCTGTCATCAAACCAATTGCAAAGTTCGATTCATAGCTTTATTTTTTAACTCAACAATCTTGAAAAACTGGATTTTCTCAAATAATTTGAGTGGCACAATGGAGTTTAAAATGTTTCTTTGACTTCAAAGTTTAAGTAGGTTGGATCTGTCATTAAACCAATTGTAAGGTTCGATTCTTTGCTCTATTTTTCAACTCAACAATCTTGAAGAGCTGGGCCTTTCTTTAAATAATTTGAGTGGCACAATGGAGTTTAAAAGGTCTCTTTGACTTAAAAGTTTAAGTAGGTTGGATTTCTCTTCAAACCGTTTATCATTGCTCACCAACTGTATTGTCAATGCCAGCTCTCATAAATTTAACAATTTAACTTTGAAATATATGGATCTATCATCAAACCAATTGCAAGGTTTGATTCCTAGCTCTATTTTTGAACTCAACGATCTTGAAGAATACCTTTTTTCAAATAATTTGAGTGGCACAATGGAGTTTAAAATGTTTCTTCATAAAAGTTTAAGTCATTTGAGTCTCTCTTCAAACCATCTATCATTGCTCACCAACTCTATTGTCAATGTCACTCTTATAAATTTCACCATTTAGGGTTAGCATTATCCAGCCTTAACGGCTTTCTAGATTTTCTGCATGATTAAGATCAATTAGAAGTGCTAGTGCTTTCAATATATCAGGCCAAATCCCTGCGTGGTTACTTAATATTAGTCAACATAGTTTGCAATTCTTGATCCTTTCTCACAATCTTTTGATTGGGTTTGATTAACAGCCTATTATTCTTTCATGGGCTCATCTATTTGCTTTCGACCTCAATTTCAATAATTTGCAAGGTCCACTCCCCATCCCACCAACATCTACCATTAAATATTATCTATTTTCCCATAACAACATGTTAGGGGAACTTCGGCCATAAATATACAAACTAGATTCCCTTTGGGCTCTTGATTTATCTAATAACAATTGGAGTGGCAAGCTTCCACAATGTTTGGGCAATTTCATTCAATCCATATCAATGTTAAATCTGTAAAATAACAAGTTTCGTGGCAGCATTCCTCCTCAAACCTTCATGAATGGAACAAAATTGAGGATGATTGATTTAAGCAACAATATGTTACAAGGAAAAATTCCAAGATCATTGTGAATTGTACATAGCTAGAAATTTTGGATCTTGGAAATAACAAAATCAGTTATAGTAGCCCATCCTAGATTGGAACTCTTTCAAATTTAAAGGTGTTGAACTTGCAATTAAACCAAATTTATGGTGAAATAGAGGAGCCTAAGTCAGATTCTGTGTTTCCTAAATTGCAAATTATTGATCTCTCGTAGAATAGATTCATGGATAAACTTGCATCAAAATACTTTGAGAGTTGCAATGCCATGAAAGTTGTTGATACAAGTCAGGTAGCACAAATGATGAAGTCGTATACTATTGGTGACTTGTATGATTACTCAATAAGAATGGTTAACAAAGGGCTAATAATAGAATATGAGAAGATCTCAAATACTCTTGTAAGTATTTGTTTGTCAAATAGTAAATTTGAAGAAGAGATTCCAGCTTCAATTTACACCTTAAAAGGGCTTCGATATTTGAACCTTTCCAACAATAATCACATTGGTGGCATTCTATCGTCCTTAGGCAACTTGACAATATTTGAATAATTGGATCTTTCTAACAACAGCCTCTATGGAGAGATTCCACAACTTCTGGTTAAACTTACATTCCTTGCCTTCTTTGATATCTCAGATAATAATCTCATGAGGACAATAATGC
This sequence comes from Litchi chinensis, assembly GCA_019925255.1. Lineage (NCBI taxonomy): Eukaryota > Viridiplantae > Streptophyta > Magnoliopsida > Sapindales > Sapindaceae > Litchi > Litchi chinensis. Next base: position 21,956,743 of record CM034474.1, read on the forward strand.
AAGGATCATAGTTTGATACATTCAATAGTAGTTCATATAAAGGTAACCCAGGATTGTGTAGACAACCTTTGTCAAGAAAATGTGGAAATTCTGAGCTGCCATAGAACAAAGATGATCAAGAATTGAAATCTCCATTTGCATTTGGTTGGAAAGAAGTTGGAAAGGTTCTTGGATACATTTTCTGCACGAGTATGACTGGTTTGTGAAGATTTTTAGGATGCGATTGAAAAGAGTTAAGATAAAATAGGCAACCGCATAGAAACTAAATGTAATCATAGATACAGCCTCAAAGGGTCATGTGTTTTTTTTTCCCCTTTTAATGTCCCTTCCATGTTTAAAATGTCCATTTGAGATTGAAGCATTTAATAAAATGAAACACGAAACAAGAATAAAATGCACAATTTTCTTTCTTTCTTTTTTTTTTTCTCTAAATGAACCAAAGTACTAATGTTTAACTATCAATTAATGTTATATGCATCCAACTTTTGTTTTGCGAAGATCAGTGTTGTGGAGATAAAAGAAGAAGAGAGATAAAAAGAGACAGAACAATTGTGAAGATTGCCATTCAATCTTCTCCACTGAGAAGTTAACATTGCCAAAGAACACCCGTGAAGATTGAAACAAGGGAAAAAGACTAGAGAGGAACAAAGGGAGAAAAGAGGGAAAAAGACACAGAGAGAGAAAGAGAGAGGGAGAGAGAGAGAGAGAGAGAGTGAGTGTGTATTACTATATGCTTAATAAATCACTGGCATAGGTAAAGTGGGCTTTGTTGTCAAGTGTAAAAAGATAAAAAACCTTTTTAAGGCACCAACACAAATACAATATTGTATTCCCTTAATATATTGCTTCTTCTTTTCTTTGATAGTATTAATATATGCTTGTTAGTGATCTAAAAATTGAATAGAAAAATTGATACTCATTCTTTTAAAACATAATTCCATAAATGAATCTGAGTTAGAAAAAAACGAGCATATAATTTCTGCATCCATAAAATTCTTAATTTATAAGTAGCATTAACAAAATCAAGGTCCTGACTTTTTGGCTTTAGGACTATCCTATGAAGAACTGGAAGTGGGTTCCAGTTCTTCTTCATTGAATTCCTAAAAACTTAAGGGTTTTCAATGGTGGGGTTTTTTTCCAGCAGAATTGAGAATCTACGAAGTTGAAAACTAGTCATGACGTTGAAACATGTAAATGTGGAGATGGCGTTTTGCTATTTTCTAGAACAAGACAAGAAAGAGTCGCAAGTACTGACCTTTTTTGTGTTTTCAACAGTATTGTTAAGTGTGGTGGCAGTTTTGGCGGCAACTCCGTTCACCGGCTCTTGCGGTTGCAGCCAGCCAAAAATGTCTCTGTATGAAAGAATTTGTGAAATACCAGGTTTGTCCTTCAGTTTGAATGTTGACAAAGCCTAATTGGTTTAAAGCCCAGAGACGGATATTAGATCCATGAACAATGGCCCAAAGTTCTCAAGTAGGTTTGATAAGAACTAAAGTGTAAATCATTTATTAATTTGTAAAAGTTAATAAACTAATGATGTTTAGTTAATTAAAAGGCTATTTCCAAATTTCAACCATTTATCCTAGCTTAACTAATAATTAATAAAATAAGTTGATAAAATTACAGTTTTGTTAAGCTTGGCAAAATCAAACAATTGGATATATATATTGTGTCTTTAAAAAAATCAATTTACAATATTGAGCCAAGCTCTTCAATTTACTTTTGCTTAAAACTTGAAAATTTTGAACATATTTGATAAATTATTCAACAAATTATGTCTCTTGTTGATTGAATTAATTTTAAACCTCAAGATTATCTACTTGTTAAAACATCCATTTATTTCTATTGCTACTTTTAATTTGTTGCCTTCTACATACATGGTTGCGAAATAAAGAACTGTAATAAATTTGAATTATGCATTGAATTGGCTTCTATATAGTTGATGATGCATTGAAAAGGCATCTAGGTGGTTAGTGCTACTTCCAAAAGACTACTTATTCTATACTTGGTCAATTATATGTTGTTAAACCTTCTCAACTTTAATTTAATACCGTCTGTTAAGTAATTAGACACTTCAAACGATTTTTCTCTTTCTAGTGTTCCACTCTTATTGGCATATGCTCCATTTCATCTTTCAAACAATTTGGAAGATTTTTGCATATGGTATACATTGAAGATCTAAGAACTTCAAGTGATTTACTTGGAATGTGGATCTGATTGTACATATCTATCACAATTCACCGGTAATATTGAAGAGTGAAACTGTATTTTCAAACTTGGATGCCGAGGTTTGACAACCATCCAGCATATGCATGCCTATATTTCTAACTTGGATGATGAGCTTGACAACCATCAATTATGTGCATGCCTATTGTCAAAATAATCAATAACTTTCTTCTTCTAATGTTCTCAAAATTTACATAATTTGATGCATTGACTATACAAGTCTTCTACTTCAATACACTTCTGTTTTTTAACGTGAAACGTTTAACTTTGAAAAAACTCATGCATAACATGTTTAAAAGGGCAAAAAAACTTTCATTTAGGGTAAATTCTACCAACATGATACACATGCATCATGATAAATTTGTTATTTTTTATTCAAAGATTATCTCATTTAGTACTATTTGAAATTGACAATAATTATTCTCTTTTAATGAATCAAATTTACGATGTTTTGCAATCATTTTTTTTAGTTTTCTAATTTGAATAAAGGGAAAAAGAGAACCAATTGTTAAGAAATGTAAAAAGTAAATAAAATAAAAATCACCTCCCTCAATAATCATTTTAGAGCTTCTCATCATTGTCAAATTTGTTTAAATTAATTATAAGGTGTAGAAATTAAACAATTTAAATGTGGTCCAATAATGCAGAAAGGAAGTGCACTAACTACTTTAAATTTTTTTGAAACGAAAGCATTTTAGATTCAATATATATTGAAGCTCAATAAACAACAACTATAGATTTAATTATTGAATTATTGTTGATTATCTTCATTCACAGAGTATACATTTGTTTTTGCATCTATAGCCATGTGTTTAGAGTTTATATGTATTGAAGTTTTATAAATTTGTATTTTTTTCGTCAATAATTTTCTTTTCACTTGTAATTCAACCAGTGTCAGTCACGACAGTTTACAAACTTGGTGCAAAAAACTAAAATAGGTCCCTTTATTCATATAAATAATTTTTTAAAACTATACGTGTATGTGTATATATATTTGGAGTCCTTCGTATGTGTAGAAATATTTGTTGAAATAAAATTAAGTTAATAAAAAAGAGCAACGCAGTTGACTAAGCATTTATCTATGATTTACCATCCAGATTTGAACTGGCCACTATTACTTTTCTCAAAAAAAGAAAAAAAAAAAAGCAAATGCAAATTTAAAACTATATGTATATATATTTGGGGCCCTGTGCATGTCTAAAAACATTTGTAAAAATAACATTAAGGTAACAAAAAATGAGCAACACAGTTGATAAAGTGTAATCTATGGTTTACTATCCAGGTTCAATTCTTTTTTTTTTTAATAGGAAAAAAGGGAAAAAAAAAAAGAATATGTAAGGTTTTGAATGAGAAGTGGCCTGGTATTTCAAAATATAAAAGATAAATTCTTTTTATATATGAGGCATAATTGTAGATTATTTCTTTATTGGCCTAGGATCCAAAACACCACGAGCCAACTTGGCCAAGACATATTCAAGACTTCCATAATATATATCTTTGCTCAATAAAGCATATATTATAAACATATATTTGAATATATGTTAACGCAACTACTTGAGTAGGCCACGATACAATGCATCTATATGGGACAAGTGAGTGGAAGGAGATTCTGCTTAATTATGAATGGAGTATATCCACTAATAATTAAAGTAGTAAAGTATTTCATTTCACATTTAAGGTTGGAGTTTAAATTTCACCATGTATATTTACTCTATACATGTAAAACCAATACATGTGAAGAGTTATACTTTGATTATAAAAGGAAATTTCCTATTATCAAAGGGGAGATTTTTTTTTTTTTTTTAAGAAAAGAACATATAACATTTAATTTTGACAAATTTTGATAGACTTCTAACCATATGCATCAACAATTTACCAATTACATTGTAGTTTAAATTCATAAAAAACATCGAGAAATTCATATAGTCATTGAATTAATTAGAAATATAAAACAATGTAATTTAGATAGTGTCTATTCTGTCTATTCATGATATGTCAATTTATTCTATAATGATATTGCTTTGTTTCAAAAATCTTGCTAATGTGCTTCTGATTGCCCATCTTTCACGCCCTTTAAGAGGCTTAAAGAGTGAAACATCCATGAAAATAATAAACTAGTAAGTCTATGATTTGGTGGGAAAATGAGAAAAAAGAGGCAATTTATCCCTAGTAATTAGACAAATTGATCTTTAAAATGTTAGACTTCAATAATTAGTTTGACAATTTATTATTAATCTCTCATCATTTAGATTAACAAGGTAGTTATGTACACTAGACCTAATAAACAAGAGCATGAATAGGTTTGTTGAAGTCAATGTTTTTTCATTAGATGGCTTCTTGGAAATTGACATGAATTTCATCTTTCCCTTTGAAAGTAATAATAATTTTGAAGAATTTCGCATATGACAATGAAGATCTTAAGCTAATTTCCACAATCATGACATCATGATGTCGATGTATTTTGTAAAAGAGCATAATTGGTTAAATTGATCTTTAGTCAAAGATGCCTCTAAAACCATTTCAATTCAATCTCTTGTAGTTGTCTTAATTCTCCAATGCAAATACAAAAATGAAGACCTTAAAAGTCTTCATATGGTTCCACCATCATTGTCTAGAATGTAACTCTCGTTGCCCATCTCTCATGTCTAGATTTTGTGAGCCATCCGACATTTTTAACCCATATGACCAAGTTTAATAGTTGATTTCGCTCTCATCCCTTAGATTAGAAAGGTAGTTATAAGGTATCACTGTTATTGTTCATAATGTAATTTCGATTGCCTATCTCTCACGTCTATGAGTAGACTTAATAAGCCAACTCATATGACAAGTTTAACTATCAATTACAAGCATTTTTCTTCATTTCTGGGTTGTTGTGAAAATAGTTGACATTCAGTTTCAATTCCTTTTTTATTTTTCCCAAAAAAAGGCCCAAAAAAAAAAAAAAAAAAGGAATGAAACTGCATATGTAAGGTTTCGAACTAGAAGTGGCTTGGTATTTCAAAATATAAAAGATAAATTCTTTGTATAGAAGAGGCATAATTATAGATTATTGACTTATTGGCCTAAGATCTAGAACACCTTGAGCCAACCTGGCCAAGACACTTTCAAGACTTCCTTAATATCTTTGCTCAATAAAGTACATATTATAAACATGTATTTGAATATATGTTAACGCAACTACTTGAACAGGCCATGGGACAAGTGAGTGGAAGGAGATTTTGCTTAATTATAAATGGAATATATCCACTCATCATTCAAGTAGTAATGTATTTTATTTCACATTTATGGTTGGAGTTTGAGTTTCACTATGCATATTTACCTTGTACATATAAAACCAATACATGTGAGGAGTTATATTTTGATTATAAAAGGAAATTTCCTATTATCAAGGAGAAGATTTAAAAAAAAAAAAAAACATATGACATTTAATTTTGACAAATTCTGATAGACTTCTAACCATATGCATTAACAATTTACCGATTACATTGTAGTTTAAATTCATAAAACATTGAGAAATCCACATTGTCATTGAATTAGCAATATAAAACAATATAATTTAGAGTATCTATATCTATTCATGATGTGTCAATTTATTCTCTAATGATATTGCTTTCTTTTAAAAGTCTTGCTAATGTGCTTTTGATTGCCTATCTTTCACGCCCTTTAATAGGCTAGACAGTGAAACATACATGAAATTAATAAACTTGCAAGTCTATTATTTGGTAAGAAAAGGAGAAAAAAAAGGCCTATTTGACCCTAGTAATTAGACAAATTGGTCTTTGAAATGTTAGACTTCAATAGCTAGTTTAACAATTTATAATTAAGCTCTCATCATTTAGATTAAAAAGGCATTTATGTGTATATATATTTTTGGTTACAAAGTAGTTTTGTATACTAGATCTAATAAGCAAGTGCATGAATAGGTATTATTGAAGTAAATGATTTTTCATTAGATGGCTTCCTAGAAATTGACATGAATTTCATCTTTGTCTTTGAAGGTAATATTAATTTTGAAAAATTTCGCATATGACAATGAAGATCTTAAACATAATTTCCACAACCATGACATCATGATGTCAATGTATTGTCTAAAAGAGCATAATTGGTCGGTTTGATCTTTAGTCAAAGATGCCTCCAAAACCATTTCAATTCCATCCCTTTTAGCTGTCTTAATTCTCCATTTCAAATACAAAAATCAAGACCTCAAAAGTCTTCATTTGGTCCTACCATCGTTGCCTGGAATGTAACACTCATTGACCATCTCTCATCGATAAATAGACTTAATGAGCCATCCAACATTTCTAACCCATATGACAAGTTTAACAGTTGATTTTGCTCTCGTCTTTTAAATTATAAAGGTAGTTATATAATATCTGTTGTGAGTATATTTGGGACCACATAAATGGGCTAGTAAAAGCCCAAGAAACTAATCTAATGGATTGACCTAATAGACGAAGGCTGAGTTCGCCAACATCTAGCTTGTAGGAACGAGCTCTCAGTTTGCCACTACTATTCTCAAGTCGCTAGTCAGCTATGGTCAAGGCTATCTTATACTCAGCTCGAGGTCATTTAAAGCAAGCTCCAGCTCGTAGATTGAAGCGCTCGTTAATGAAATTTTCCAAAAAGGTAACATTCCAAATTAAGAAAGAGTCAATTACCAGAATTGGAAACAAATTCAAATTCTTATGTCGGTGGAATATATCCTTAATATGGTGAAAACTGATTTTGAAAGTGTAATTAATGTGAAATTCTTTCCTATTTTAATTGTACTCAAATTACAATGTTTTACACTATAAATAAGGGCTGATATTTCATTATAAACATATAATAATTAATAATATTCTATGACTGTGCTAAAATAACTAGAGAACGCAATCATGGATGCAGACATCGTTCTGGTCGAACCACGTAAAAATCCTTTTGCAATCTCTGTTCTTCCTCTTCCTGTTCTCTTGTTTTTGCTTTGTTTCTTTTTAATTGTAGGTATTGGGTCAATGACTTGGGTTGATCAAATTCTGATGTTGACATTTTAGCGCCAAAAGAGGGCTCAAATTGCAATCTTTTGGAATTTTCATCTGTTATGGCAAGAGAAAGAACCACTAAAAGCTCTGATGCGGCGACTAATCAACTAGAAAAATAGATAGATCAGTAGCAGCGTGATGTCTAGCCGATGGAGGATGCAACCATGCTCATGACAAGCATGTCTCATATTTCTACAATTAGCGCTACTGTGGATATACCTCTACTAGCTCTTCGTCAACCATACACATGGTCCCTATAGCCGAAAGGCTATTGGCATGGCACTAGTGGCAGAAGGTGTTAGAAAATACAGTACAATAACTTGCAGATGTAGTCAAGGTACTGGCATAGGCCCAAGCATAAAATGTGCCCAAATCTGAGGTGTTGCTCTAAGAGAGGTTTACTAGCAGCAACAAGAAGAAGTGTCCGCACCTGAAAGACCCTTCAGAGAGGTGTCGTGACCTGCTGATTCTGCTCGTTCCTCCAACTCACATTCAAGAGCTTAAGGTCGTTGAGCTCACGAAGAGAAGGAAGATCCACGACCTGCGAGCTTAAAAGAGAGGACTAGTCAAGGATATGTATCAGACCGTCGCTCTCCAGGTCACGAGCATAGGAAAAGACAGAGACCTTAGGACCCAAAGATAGAGGAACTCCTTTAGAGGGTTCAATAACTTGAGGCATGCTCTAGTACTTTTAAACTAGCATGACCAATATGAGGAGAGAACCCCTTTCACCAAGGAGATCAAGATACAGCCTCTCCTTCACAAATTCAAGATCCCCAACATCCCTTAGTATAAGGAAGATAGTGAACCTTATGATCACCTGGACGCATTCAATATCCAAATGGATCTCCAAACGGATAATCTGTTGGTCAAGTATCTTGTTTTCTTAGCCACCCTAGGGGATGCTATACGGACTTAGTTTAAGAGTCTCCTAGCTTGTAGTATAGATAGTTAAAATGGGTGCCAATGAAAGTTCGCCAGCCAGTATAAAGCTCTAAGGAGGCAACTTGCGCCATCTTGTTACCTCGCCACGATCTTCCGACGACAAAATGAATAGTTGAAAGATTATATTACGAGGTTCAGACGTGAAATCACCAATGTAGAGAACCCTTGAGACAAAAACATCCTAATTATGATCTCAATTCGACTTCGTAAGGATGGAAAGCTATATAAGAGCATCTATAAATCTCCAGTGAGAGACTTGGGCAAGTTCTATGAGTGAGCTGCCAATGAGATTAGATGTGAGGAAACCTTCAACCCCAAGCAATCTAACCAGAAGGGTGAATCGGGTAGTTCTAACCAACCGAAGAAAAGAAATAATGGTAGGAACTGAAGTGAAGGTCAGAATAACAGCTTAAATAATCAGGTCTCTAAGAAGGCCAAGAATGAGCCCAGAAATAAGAATCCTCAACATCAAGGTCATCAAGGTCATCATGATAATTACAACACCCTATCAGATACACAAAACAAGATCTTTACAATGGAGAGAAACAGAAAGGACTTCAAAAAGCCCAAGCCCGTAAGCACTCCCTTCAATTTTAGAAATAAGAATAGGTTTTATGTCTATCATAATGAGGTCGAACATAACACTTCAAAATGTTGGGTGTTAAAGGATGCCATTGAGGATCTAATTGAGAGAGGTCGCTTAAGAGACTATGTGGTGTGACCAGCGAACCCGCGACCTCAACGACCACCACAACTTGCACAATAGTAACGAGGTTCAGACCTCTAACTTGTAATTTGATTCTAAGTTCAATAAAAGCTCTAGGTTTCCCATATGCTCTATTTTAAATAATTAGACTAATGTCTTTATTGAATGTTGTGCATCAAGTTCTCTTTATAAAATTTATTAAGTTAAGCTATGTTAGCTGAGGTTCCGACGTATTGGACATAGCTTGACTAAATTTTATTAAATTATGCTATCTTAGCTGAGATTTTGACTTACTGGAGATAGCCCACCATAATGTTGTTAGTTGAGGTTCCGACTTACTGAACAATTCCATAAAATTACGCTATTCGCTGAGATTCCAACCTACTAAACAACTCAATAAAATTACATTGTTAGCTAAGGTTCCGACCTATTAGACAACTCCATAAAATTACATTGTTAGCTTAGGTCTCGACCTACTAGACAATTCAATAAAATTACGTTGTTAGTTCAGGTTCCAATCTACTGGACAACTCCATAAAATTATGTTGTTAGCTGAGGTTTCGACCTACTGGACAACTCAATAAAATTATGCTGTTAGATGAGATTCTGACCTACTACATAGACAGCTCTATAAAATTATGTTGTTAGCTGAGGTTCCAACCTACTGGACATAGTTTGGCAAAATTTTGTTAAGTCTTGCTATATTAGTTAAGGTTCTAACCTATTGGACAGCTCGATATTGCTATGGTAGGTGAGGTTCCGACCCGTTATATAGCTCGAAAAAGCATCGCTACAGTAGGTGAGGTTCCGACCCCCTACATAACTCGACAAAAATATCGTTATGGTAGGTGGGATTCCGACCCCCTACATAGCTTGCCAACATTTCGCTATTGTAGTCAAGGTTCTAACCCACTATATAGCTCGCAATAATTTTATTATGCTTTGCTGGTTTAAATTTTTTAATAAAGCTATAATCTGCGAGTTATGGCTCATCAAGATCAGCCACCTCCTGAGTTGTTACCTGGTTCTAATGCTATTTATTTTTACATTGATTGCTCAATTTGCAAGAAATGTGAAGACTTAAGCAAAAGAAGATGCAATCAAAATAACATTAAAGAAGCAAGTAAATTCAAAATAAAATCTTATAACGAGAAAAATCCATTAGAAAGGAAATAAAACATTCATGGCCTCGCTATGCAAGGCAAGTGTAGCATAGTCATAAAAGTGATAAAAAATTACAAAGAAAAAGTGTTCAACATCATAAGCTCTTTGGTGTCCTGGCCTTAGGGGGTTGATTTTATGGGAGCTACATCATTGGAGGTTGCACCAGGAGGCTCTGCGACTTATGCTGTCTCATCTTAGGGGGTCACATCTGGGAGCTTGATGTTCTAAGGAGCCATACCTGGAAGAGTTGAGGATTAGGTGGCTTGCTCCTTGTACTTTTTCACCTTTGTGACGACCTCTTCACCAAAAAACAAGATGTCCAGCTCGAAGTGAACTTTCCATAGAGTCTAGAGGAACAAACTGGAGGTCTCTGATTCTGCCTCCTCTCTAGTTTTGGTGACTCGCACCTCAGTTTCCTCTTTTGTCTTAGCGACCTCTTCCTTAACAAGAGTGAGCTCACTTTCAGCTTGCTCTACTATTTTCTCTGTGGCCTTTGCTCGCTGCATGACCTTCTTTAACTCCTCTTCACTTTTGATAAGCTTGGTGATGAAGTGTGACCTCATAGTTGCATGAGTATTTTCCTCGCGAGTCAGAGTGTCCTCAACTTCCTTTTTAGCCTCCTCGGCATTATTCAACTTGGTTAGAAAAATTTGCTCTAATCTTTTTGCTTTCTCAACCTCCGTAGTCATGAACTTTAGCTCATCCTTAAGCTTTCTCCGGTCCCTCTCAAAGTTCTTCTTCTCCTCTTGAAGAGTTCGAGCTTTCTCTATCTACTTTATCACTCTCATAGTGGCCTGGAATACGGTAAGTTAATCTTTAAACAAAAAAAGAAAGAAAGCAAGAAAGACAAAGATAATAGAGATTACTAGCAGCTTATGGCGAGCTATGTAACCAGACAGGCCATCACCTACTAAGTCCTTTCTGTCCAGGTTCCCGATAGATTTCCCCAAGATGTCGGGCAAGTAGTTGAGGAGGGCGTCGAAGTATATCCCTCCTGGCTCCTTGGCTTGTGGCTCAACCCTTCTTTCTACGATCTCGGGTTACTTACCCTTATCTATTTGTCATTGCTTAGCCGGAAGAGGATTGGGTGCTGATTTTCTTCTTACACCACTGTCTGGGGCGGCTTGAACCTTTTGAGTAGGAGCTCCCACCTGCTCACATTGAACTTCAACCACCTCTAGCCGTGAGGTGGGGACCTCAACTGGTGAAGGTCCTGAAACTGGTACTGAGGTAGGCACTTCAATAGAAGTAGCAACTGAAGGGGCTACAAACTAAATGGGTCGATTTGATTTGAGCCTTTGGAAAGCGAATTTCACCATCTCTATAACCCTTTGAGAGACAGGAATTAGAGTTTATTGAGTGATTAGAACAGCCTTTACTTTACCAATGACTTCGAAGGCAAAGGTGAGCTCAAGTTCACCCCTATTTTTGATGTCCCTCCTATTGTCCAGAAGCTCACTGTTAAGAGGAGGGGTTAACTGGTAAGCCTTAAGGAGTTTGTCATCAAACGCGTAATTAATTCTTGCCTTATGCGAATTTGCAAATGTTTTGAGAATCTCGACCTCCTTGTGAGTAAGGGTTGCCCTATCTCTTATCAATTCTGCGAAGTAAAAAAAACAAGAGTTAATAAAAAAAAAACTACTACAACTTACAATAGTTCTGTGCTATCTAACTACCTAGGCTAAGGATGAAAGAGATATCATGGAGCTGTCTAAGGGAAGGTCAAAAATGTAAAACAAGCTTGATTTGTAATCTTCTATATTGGACTTGCCCTTTGTGTTGCCCTGAGGCAAGAGATCCTTAAAGCCTGTCTTTTGAGTTGTAATATAGTAAGTCTCATCTCGCATTCCATCCTCATGCCACCAACGCTCTTGATATTATAGAGATGGCAGAGGATTCTAGGGTTCGGAGGTGGAAAGGCGTTTCTCATGAAGACTAAAGCTAAGGATGTGAGCAAAAAGTAGAAGTTAAGGGTAAGCAAAAAAGGGCTAAGCTTTAGCTTATTTAAAAAGACGATAAGATAGGTGATGATTGGAAATCTAAACTCGTGCCTAAAGTGGTGAGTACTAACAAAAACAAACCCCCCAGAAGGATAGGCTACATGGTTGTTAGATATGGGTGACATGACACGACAACCCTTGGGAAGACGAAATTCTAAAGCTATTCCCTCAACTCATCATGTTGTATCTTCAAAGCGTTATGGATAAACACTTTGCAGGCCCGTCATTCCTTAGTATGTTGGCGAATTATTATAGGGTCAGCCCGAGCTACAAAGCCCTCAGCAATCTCACCACTTAGGGAGGTTGTTTCTCCTATAGTATGAACTGCCCCCGAGTTGAACTCTTCTGAGCTATACAAGTCATCATCCCCTACTTTGTGTGATCGGCGTCTGCAACCTGAAGACATCTACATATAAAAGGGAATAACTAGGTCGTTACAAGCAAACCACGCTTAAAAGTCTAAGTTTCTTAGCAAGAGGCTTCTTAGTCTACAGGTTACAAACGTCATATATGTCGTTAAAGCTATGGGGGGCTCAACCTATAGACAAACAACCTACAAGCTAATGACCTACAAGTATATCATCTTATAGCTCACATATATAAGTGTCACAAATAGTAAAAGGTCGCAAAGGGCCGATCAACAAGATCAAATCAACAATAAATGAAAAGTCGCAAACATTCAACATAAAGAACATAAAACGTTCAGGCCAATTTTTGATCCAAAAAGCACGACACAAACATAATGTGTACAAGAAATGGAAACCAAAAAACTCAAGAATCGGTTATGAAAACTTATTGTAAACACTTGCCTAAGAACGAAGAATTTGATCATCAAGGATGTCAAATCCAAGGAGAACTAGCGCAAGGAAACAAGATAAAAAAAAAAAAAAAACGAAGAAAAGAAAGAGATTCGGCGTCTGAGGTTGAAAATGATAGAGTGAGAAGAAAAACGAAAGGGCTCCACTTATATATAGACGTGGGATCGAAACCCTAACCGTTGGATCTAAAGGCTACTTAATCACCTTAAATCTAACGGTGCAACGCGAGTTTTGACTTTTGTCATCATGAGCTGTTAGTTGACAAATGTGTGCATTAGATGCGCATGGCACAAGATGTGCCGTGTTGCTGTTACCCGAAGAGTCATCACGTACCGAGTGATAGGACAAAACTTGAAAAGGAGCGGGACGATAAAATGTGATGCATCAGCTTTTACCAACGAGCTTTGAACTCTCAGTTCGCAGATCGCATTAAGAGCTGATGGGCTAATGTTGTGGGTATATTTTGGACCATATAAATTGGCTGATAAAAGTTCAAGAAACTGATCCAATGGATTGACCTAGTAAACAAAGGCCCAGTTCGTCAATACCCAACTTGCAGGAATGAGTTCTCAGTTTGCCACTACTATTCTCAAGTCGCTAGTCAGTTATGGTTAAAGTTATCTTATACTCAACTTGAGGTCGTCCAAGGCAAGCTCCAGCTCGCAGATCGAAGTGCTCGTTAAGGAAATTTTTTAGACAGGTAACAACCCAAATTGAGAAAGAGTTAGCTACTAAAATCGGAAACAAATTCAATTTTTTATGCCGATGGAATCTATCTCTGATATAGTGGAAGCTTGGAAGTATAATTAATGTGAAATTCTTTCTTATTTTAATTATACTCAAATTGTAACGCCCCATAGTATAAATAGAGGCTGAAATTTTATTGTAAACATATAACAATTAATAATATACTGTGACTATGCTAAAATAACTAGAGAACACAATCGTGGATGTAAACATCGTTCCGACCGAACCACGTAAAAATTCTTTTACAATCTCTGTTCTTCCTCTTCCTTTTCTCTTGTTTTTGCTTTGTTTCTCTTTAATTGCAAGTATTGTGTCAAGGACTTAGGTCGACCAAATTCCAACGTCGACAGTATGACTATTATTATTTGGAATGTAATTCTAGTTGCCCATCTCTCTCCATTAGTAGACTTAGTGAGCCAACCCATATGAGAAGTTTAACTAGCAATTACAAGCATTTTTCTTTATTTCTAGGATGTTGTCAAAATGGTTAATATACAGGTTCAATTCCTTTCTATATATATTTTTTAAAAGCAAAAAAAAAAAAAAAAAAAAAAGAGTTGCATATGTAAGGTTTCGAACGAGAAGTGGCCTGGTATTTCAAAATATAAAAGATAAATTCTTTTCATATAAGAGGCATAATTGTAGATTACTGACTTATTGGCCTAAGATCTAGAACACCTTAAGCCAACCTGGCCAAGACATTTTCAAGACTTCTTTAATATCGTTGCTCAATAAATTATATATTATAAACATGTGTTTGAATATATGCTAACGCAACTACTTGAATAGGCCATGGCACAATACATCCATGTGGCACAAGTGAGTGGAAGGAGATTTTGCTTAATTATAAATGGAGTATATCCACTAGTTATTCAAGTAATAATGTGTTAATTTCATTTCACATTTATGGTTGGAGCTTGTGTTTCACCATGCATATTTACCTCATACATGTAAAACTAATACTTGTGAGGAGTTATATTTTCATTATAAAAGGAAATTTCCTATTATCAAGGAGAAGATTTTTTTTTTTTTTGAAAAAACATTTACCATTTAATTTTGACAAATTTTGATAGACCTCTAACCATATGCATCAACAATTTACCAATTACATTGTAGTTTAAATTCATAAAAACATTGCGAAATTCATATTGTCATTGAATTAATTAGAAATATAAAACAATATAATTTAGAGTATCTATATCCATTTATGATGTGTCAATTAATTCTCTAATGATATTGCTTTGTTTCAAAATTCTTGTTAATGTGCTTCTGATTGCCCATCTTTCATGCCCTTTAACAAGCTTAGAGAGTGAAACATCTATGAAATTAATAAACTAGCAAATCTATTATTTGGTGGGAAAGGGAGAAAAAGAGGCAATTTGATTGCTAGTAATTAGACAAATTGGTCTTTGAAGTGTTAGACTTTAATAACAAATTTGATAATTTATAATTACACTCTAGTCATTTAGATTAAAAAGACAATTATGTGTACTAGATCTAACAAGCAAGTGCATGAATAGGCATTGTTGAAGTCAATGTTTTCTCATTAGATGGCTTCTTGAAAATTGACATGAATTTCATCTTCTTCTTTAAAGGTAATAACAATTTTGAAGAATTTCGCATACAACAATGAAGATCTTAAACTAATTTACAACATCCAGATGTCGATTTATTGTCTAAAAAGCATAATTGGTCAGTTTGATCTTTAGTCAAAGATGCCTCTAAAACCATTTCAATTCCATCCTCTATAGTTGTCTTGATTCTCCAATTCAAATATAAAAATCAAAACCTCCAAGGTCTTCACATGGTCCTACTATCATTGTCTGGAATGTAACTCTCGTTGCCCTAAGTAGACTTAGTGAACCATCCATCATTTCTAACTCATATGACAAGTTTAATAGTTGATTTTGCCCTCATCCCTTAGATTATAAAGGTAACCATATGATGCCACTGTTATTATTTGGAATGTAATTCTAGTTACCCATCTCTCATGTCCATGAGTAGATTTAGTGAGCCAAGCTATATGACAAGTTTAACTATCAATTATAAGCATTTTTCTATCTTACTTAATTTCTTTTTCTTTTTTTAAAAAAAAAAGCAAAAAAAAAAAAAACAGTAAAAATAACAAAGAAATTGCATATGTAAGGTTTCAAACGAGATGTGGCCTGGTATTTCAAAATATAAAAGAAGAAATCTTTTTATATAAGAGGCATAATTGTAGATTATTGCCTTATTGGCATAAGGTTTAGAACACCATAAGCCAACCTGGCCAAGACACTTTCAGGAAATCCTTATTATCTTTGCTCAATAAAGTATATATTATAAACATATATTTGAATATATATACATATATGTTAACACAACTACTTGAACAGGCCATGGCATAATACATCCATGTGGGACAAGTGAATGGAAAGAGATTCTGCTTAATTATAAATGGAGTATTTCCACTAATCATTCAAGTAGTAATGTATTTCATTTCACATTTATGGTTGGAGCTTGAGTTTTACCATGCATATTTACATGTGAGGAGTTATATTTTGATTATAAAAGGAAATTTCTAATTATCAAGGAGAAGAATTTTTTTTAAAAAAAAATATATATATATATATATAACATTTAAATTTGACAAACTTCGAACCATATGCATCAACAATTGACGGATTACATTTAAATTTTAAATTCATAAAAGCATTGAGAAATTCATATTGACATTGAATTAATTAGAAATGTAAAACAATGTAATTTAGAGTATTTATATCTATTCATGATCTGTCAATTTATTCTCTAATGATATTGCTTTTTTTCAAAAGTCTTGCTGATTTGTTTCTGATTGCCCATCTTTCACTCCTTTTAATAGGCTTAGAGAGTGAAACATCTGTGAAATTAATAAACTGGCAAGTCTATTATTTGGTGGGAAAAAGAGGAAAACAAGCAATTTGATCCCTAGCAATTAGACAAATTGGTCATGGAAATGTTAGACTTCAATAACTAGTTTGACAATTTACAATTAAGCTCTCTAAATGAAAAGGTGGTTATGTATACTAAATCCAACAAGCAAGGGCATGAATAGGTATTGTTGAAGTCAATGTTTTTTCATTAGATGGCTTCCTGGAAATTGACATGAATTTCATCTTCGTCTTTAAAGGCAATAATAATTTTGAAAAATTTCACATACGACAATGAAGATCTTAAACTAATTTCCAACATCTAGATGTCGATGTATTGTCTAAAAAAGCATAATTGGTCAGTTTGATCTTTAGTTAAAAATGCCTCTAAACCATTTCAGTTCCATCCTTTGCAGCTGTCTTGATTCTCCAATTCAAATATAAAAATCAAGACCTTCAAGGTCTTCACATGGTCCTACTATCATTGTCTGAAATGTAACTCTCGTTGCCTTAAGTAGACTTAGTGAACCATCCATCATTTCTACCTGGTATGACAAGATTGATAGTTGATTTTGCTCTCATCCCTTAGATTATAAAGGTAACCATATGATGCCACTATTATTATTTGGAATGTAGTTCTAGTTACCCATCTCTCATGTCCATGAGTAGATTTAGTGAGCCAAGCTATATGACAAGTTTAACTATCAATTACAAGCATTTTTCTATCTTGGTTAATTTCTTTTTTTTTTTTAAAAAAAGCAAAAAAAAAAAGTATAAATAACAAAGAAATTGCCTATGTAAGCTTTTGAACGGGATGTGGCCTGGTATTTCAAAATATAAAAGAAGAAATCTTTTTATATAAGAGGCATAATTGTAGATTATTGCCTTATTGGCCTAAGGTTCAGAACACCATAAGCCAACCTGGCCCAGACACTTTCAGGAAATCCTTATTATCTTTGCTCAATAAAGTATATATTATAAACATATATTTGAATATATATATATATATATATGCATATGTGTTAACACAACTACTTGAACAGGCCATGACATAATACATCCATCTGGAACAAGTGAATGGAAAGAGATTCTGCTTAATTATAAATGGAGTATTTCCACTAATCATTCAAGTAGTAATGTATTTCATTTCACATTTATGGTTGGAGCTTGAGTTTTACCATGCATATTTACATGTGAGGAGTTATATTTTGATTATAAAAGGAAATTTCCAATTATCAAGGAGAAGAATTTTTTTTAAAAAAAAAAAATATATATATATATATATAACATTTAAATTTGACAAACTTCGAACCATATGCATCAACAATTGACGGATTACATTTAAATTTTAAATTCATAAAAGCATTGAGAAATTCATATTGACATTGAATTAATTAGAAATGTAAAACAATGTAATTTAGAGTATTTATATCTATTTATGATCTGTCAATTTATTCTCTAATGATATTGCTTTTTTTCAAAAGTCTTGCTGATTTGTTTCTGATTGCCCATCTTTCACTCCTTTTAATAGGCTTAGAGAGTGAAACATCTGTGAAATTAATAAACTGGCAAGTCTATTATTTGGTGGGAAAAAGAGGAAAACAGGCAATTTGATCCCTAGCCATTAGACAAATTGGTCATGGAAATGTTAGACTTCAATAACTAGTTTGACAATTTACAATTAAGCTCTCTAAATGAAAAGCTGGTTATGTATACTAAATCCAACAAGCAAGGGCATGAATAGGTATTGTTGAAGTCAGTGTTTTTTCATTAGATGGCTTCCTGGAAATTGACATGAATTTCATCTTCGTCTTTAAAGGCAATAATAATTTTGAAAAATTTCACATACGACAATGAAGATCTTAAACTAATTTCCAACATCTAGATGTCAATGTATTGTCTAAAAAAGCATAATTGGTCAGTTTGATCTTTAGTTAAAAATGCCTCTAAAACCATTTCAGTTCCATCCTTTGCAGCTGTCTTGATTCTCCAATTCAAATAGAAAAATCAAGACCTTCAAGGTCTTCACATGGTCCTACTATCATTGTCTGAAATGTAACTCTCGTTGCCTTAAGTAGACTTAGTGAACCATCCATCATTTCTACCTGGTATGACAAGATTGATAGTTGATTTTGCTCTCATCCCTTAGATTATAAAGGTAACCATATGATGCCACTGTTATTATTTGGAATGTAGTTCTAGTTACCCATCTCTCATGTCCATGAGTAGATTTAGTGAGCCAAGCTATATGACAAGTTTAACTATCAATTACAAGCATTTTTCTATCTTGGTTAATTTCTTTTTTTTTTTTTAAAAAAGCAAAAAAAAAAAAGTATAAATAACAAAGAAATTGCCTATGTAAGCTTTTGAACGGGATGTGGCCTGGTATTTCAAAATATAAATGAAGAAATCTTTTTATATAAGAGGCATAATTGTAGATTATTGCCTTATTGGCCTAAGGTTCAGAACACCATAAGCCAACCTGGCCCAGACACTTTCAGGAAATCCTTATTATCTTTGCTCAATAAAGTATATATTATAAACATATATTTGAATATATATATATATATATATGCATATGTGTTAACACAACTACTTGAACAGGCCATGACATAATACATCCATCTGGAACAAGTGAATGGAAAGAGATTCTGCTTAATTATAAATGGAGTATTTCCACTAATCATTCAAGTAGTAATGTATTTCATTTCACATTTATGGTTGGAGCTTGAGTTTTACCATGCATATTTACATGTGAGGAGTTATATTTTGATTATAAAAGGAAATTTCCAATTATCAAGGAGAAGAATTTTTTTTAAAAAAAAAATATATATATATATATATATAACATTTAAATTTGACAAACTTCGAACCATATGCATCAACAATTGACGGATTACATTTAAATTTTAAATTCATAAAAGCATTGAGAAATTCATATTGACATTGAATTAATTAGAAATGTAAAACAATGTAATTTAGAGTATTTATATCTATTTATGATCTGTCAATTTATTCTCTAATGATATTGCTTTTTTTCAAAAGTCTTGCTGATTTGTTTCTGATTGCCCATCTTTCACTCCTTTTAATAGGCTTAGAGAGTGAAACATCTGTGAAATTAATAAACTGGCAAGTCTATTATTTGGTGGGAAAAAGAGGAAAACAGGCAATTTGATCCCTAGCCATTAGACAAATTGGTCATGGAAATGTTAGACTTCAATAACTAGTTTGACAATTTACAATTAAGCTCTCTAAATGAAAAGCTGGTTATGTATACTAAATCCAACAAGCAAGGGCATGAATAGGTATTGTTGAAGTCAGTGTTTTTTCATTAGATGGCTTCCTGGAAATTGACATGAATTTCATCTTCGTCTTTAAAGGCAATAATAATTTTGAAAAATTTCACATACGACACTGAAGATCTTAAACTAATTTCCAACATCTAGATGTCGATGTATTGTCTAAAAAAGCATAATTGGTCAGTTTGATCTTTAGTTAAAAATGCCTCTAAACCATTTCAGTTCCATCCTTTGCAGCTGTCTTGATTCTCCAATTCAAATATAAAAATCAAGACCTTCAAGGTCTTCACATGGTCCTACTATCATTGTCTGAAATGTAACTCTCGTTGCCTTAAGTAGACTTAGTGAACCATCCATCATTTCTACCTGGTATGACAAGATTGATAGTTGATTTTGCTCTCATCCCTTAGATTATAAAGGTAACCATATGATGCCACTGTTATTATTTGGAATGTAGTTCTAGTTACCCATCTCTCATGTCCATGAGTAGATTTAGTGAGCCAAGCTATATGACAAGTTTAACTATCAATTACAAGCATTTTTCCATCTTGGTTAATTTCTTTTTTTTTTTAAAAAAAAAACAAAAAAAAAAAGTATAAATAACAAAGAAATTGCCTATGTAAGCTTTTGAACGGGATGTGGCCTGGTATTTCAAAATATAAAAGAAGAAATCTTTTTATATAAGAGGCATAATTGTAGATTATTGCCTTATTGGCCTAAGGTTCAGAACACCATAAGCCAACCTGGCCCAGACACCTTCAAGAAATCCTTATTATCTTTGCTCAATAAAGTATATATTATAAACATATATTTGAATATATATATATATATATATATGCATATGTGTTAACACAACTACTTGAACAGGCCATGACATAATACATCCATCTGGAACAAGTGAATGGAAAGAGATTCTGCTTAATTATAAATGGAGTATTTCCACTAATCATTCAAGTAGTAATGTATTTCATTTCACATTTATGGTTGGAGCTTGAGTTTTACCATGCATATTTACATGTGAGGAGTTATATTTTGATTATAAAAGGAAATTTCCAATTATCAAGGAGAAGAATTTTTTTAAATATATATATATATATATAACATTTAAATTTGACAAACTTCGAACCATATGCATCAACAATTTACGGATTACATTTAAACTTTAAATTCATAAAAGCATTGAGAAATTCATATTGACATTGAATTAATTAGAAATGTAAAACAATGTAATTTAGACTTTAAACTTTAAATTCATAAAAGCATTGAGAAATTCATATTGACATTGAATTAAGTAGAAATGTAAAACAATGTAATTTAGAGTATTTATATCTATTCATGATCTGTCAATTTATTATCTAATGGTATTGCTTTTTTTGAAAAGTCTTGCTAATGTGTTTCTGATTGCCCATCTTTCACTCCCTTTAATAGGCTTAGAGAGTGAAACATCCGTGAAATTAATAAATTGGCAAGTCTATTATTTGGTGGGAAAAGGAGAAAAACAGGCAATTTGATCCCTAGCAATTAGACAATTGGTCATGGAAATATTAGACTTCAATAACTAGTTTGACAATTTACAATTAAGCTCTCTAAATGAAAAGCTGGTTATGTATACTAAATCCAACAAGCAAGGGCAGGAATAGTTATTTTTGAAGTCAATGTTTTTTCATTAGATGGCTTCCTGGAAATTGACATGAATTTCATCTTCGTCTTTAAAGGTCATAATAATTTTGAAAAATTTCACATACGACAATGAAGATCTTAAACTAATTTCTAACATCCAAATGTCGATGTATTGTCTAAAAAAGCATAATTGGTCAGTTTGATCTTTAGTTAAAGATGCCTCTAAGACCATTTCAATTCCATCCTTTGCAGCGGTCTTGATTCTCTAATTCAAATATAAAAATCAAGACCTCCAAGGTATTCATATGGTCCTACTATCATTGTCTGAAATGTAACTCTCGTTGCCTTAAGTAGACTTAGTGAACCATCCATCATTTCTAACTCATATGACAAGATTGATAGTTGATTTTGCTCTCATCCCTTAGATTATAAAGGTAACCATATGATGCCACTGTTATTATTTGGAATGTAGTTCTAGTTACCCATCTCTCATGTCCATGAGTAGATTTAGTGAGCCAAGCTATATGACAAGTTTAACTATCAATTACAAGCATTTTTCTATCTTGGTTAATTTCTTTTTTTTTTTTTTTAAAAAAAAGCAAAAAAAAAAAGTATAAATAACAAAGAAATTGCCTATGTAAGCTTTTGAACGGGATGTGGCCTGGTATTTCAAAATATAAATGAAGAAATCTTTTTATATAAGAGGCATAATTGTAGATTATTGCCTTATTGGCCTAAGGTTCAGAACACCATAAGCCAACCTGGCCCAGACACTTTCAGGAAATCCTTATTATCTTTGCTCAATAAAGTATATATTATAAACATATATTTGAATATATATATATATATATGCATATGTGTTAACACAACTACTTGAACAGGCCATGACATAATACATCCATCTGGAACAAGTGAATGGAAAGAGATTCTGCTTAATTATAAATGGAGTATTTCCACTAATCATTCAAGTAGTAATGTATTTCATTTCACATTTATGGTTGGAGCTTGAGTTTTACCATGCATATTTACATGTGAGGAGTTATATTTTGATTATAAAAGGAAATTTCCAATTATCAAGGAGAAGAATTTTTTTAAATATATATATATATATATATATATATAACATTTAAATTTGACAAACTTCGAACCATATGCATCAACAATTGACGGATTACATTTAAATTTTAAATTCATAAAAGCATTGAGAAATTCATATTGACATTGAATTAATTAGAAATGTAAAACAATGTAATTTAGAGTATTTATATCTATTCATGATCTGTCAATTTATTCTCTAATGATATTGCTTTTTTTCAAAAGTCTTGCTGATTTGTTTCTGATTGCCCATTTTTCACTCCTTTTAATAGGCTTAGAGAGTGAAACATCTGTGAAATTAATAAACTGGCAAGTCTATTATTTGGTGGGAAAAAGAGGAAAACAGGCAATTTGATCCCTAGCCATTAGACAAATTGGTCATGGAAATGTTAGACTTCAATAACTAGTTTGACAATTTACAATTAAGCTCTCTAAATGAAAAGCTGGTTATGTATACTAAATCCAACAAGCAAGGGCATGAATAGGTATTGTTGAAGTCAGTGTTTTTTCATTAGATGGCTTCCTGGAAATTGACATGAATTTCATCTTCGTCTTTAAAGGCAATAATAATTTTGAAAAATTTCACATACGACAATGAAGATCTTAAACTAATTTCCAACATCTAGATGTCAATGTATTGTCTAAAAAAGCATAATTGGTCAGTTTGATCTTTAGTTAAAAATGCCTCTAAAACCATTTCAGTTCCATCCTTTGCAGCTGTCTTGATTCTCCAATTCAAATATAAAAATCAAGACCTTCAAGGTCTTCACATGGTCCTACTATCATTGTCTGAAATGTAACTCTCGTTGCCATAAGTAGACTTAGTGAACCATCCATCATTTCTACCTGGTATGACAAGATTGATAGTTGATTTTGCTCTCATCCCTTAGATTATAAAGGTAACCATATGATGCCACTGTTATTATTTGGAATGTAGTTCTAGTTACCCATCTCTCATGTCCATGAGTAGATTTAGTGAGCCAAGCTATATGACAAGTTTAACTATCAATTACAAGCATTTTTCTATCTTTGTTAATTTCTTTTTTTTTTAAAAAAAAACAAAAAAAAAGAAGTATAAATAACAAAGAAATTGCCTATGTAAGCTTTTGAACGGGATGTGGCCTGGTATTTCAAAATATAAAAGAAGAAATCTTTTTATATAAGAGGCATAATTGTAGATTATTGCCTTATTGGCCTAAGGTTCAGAACACCATAAGCCAACCTGGCCCAGACACTTTCAAGAAATCCTTATTATCTTTGCTCAATAAA
Source organism: Litchi chinensis (assembly GCA_019925255.1). Taxonomy (NCBI): domain Eukaryota; kingdom Viridiplantae; phylum Streptophyta; class Magnoliopsida; order Sapindales; family Sapindaceae; genus Litchi; species Litchi chinensis. Next base: position 21,980,541 of record CM034474.1, read on the forward strand.
GTATATATTATAAACATATATTTGAATATATATATATATATATATGCATATGTGTTAACACAACTACTTGAACAGGCCATGACATAATACATCCATCTGGAACAAGTGAATGGAAAGAGATTCTGCTTAATTATAAATGGAGTATTTCCACTAATCATTCAAGTAGTAATGTATTTCATTTCACATTTATGGTTGGAGCTTGAGTTTTACCATGCATATTTACATGTGAGGAGTTATATTTTGATTATAAAAGGAAATTTCCAATTATCAAGGAGAAGAATTTTTTTAAAAATATATATATATATATATAACATTTAAATTTGACAAACTTCGAACCATATGCATCAACAATTTACGGATTACATTTAAACTTTAAATTCATAAAAGCATTGAGAAATTCATATTGACATTGAATTAATTAGAAATGTAAAACAATGTAATTTAGACTTTAAACTTTAAATTCATAAAAGCATTGAGAAATTCATATTGACATTGAATTAAGTAGAAATGTAAAACAATGTAATTTAGAGTATTTATATCTATTCATGATCTGTCAATTTATTATCTAATGGTATTGCTTTTTTTGAAAAGTCTTGCTAATGTGTTTCTGATTGCCCATCTTTCACTCCCTTTAATAGGCTTAGAGAGTGAAACATCCGTGAAATTAATAAATTGGCAAGTCTATTATTTGGTGGGAAAAGGAGAAAAACAGGCAATTTGATCCCTAGCAATTAGACAATTGGTCATGGAAATATTAGACTTCAATAACTAGTTTGACAATTTACAATTAAGCTCTCTAAATGAAAAGCTGGTTATGTATACTAAATCCAACAAGCAAGGGCAGGAATAGTTATTTTTGAAGTCAATGTTTTTTCATTAGATGGCTTCCTGGAAATTGACATGAATTTCATCTTCGTCTTTAAAGGTCATAATAATTTTGAAAAATTTCACATACGACAATGAAGATCTTAAACTAATTTCTAACATCCAAATGTCGATGTATTGTCTAAAAAAGCATAATTGGTCAGTTTGATCTTTAGTTAAAGATGCCTCTAAGACCATTTCAATTCCATCCTTTGCAGCGGTCTTGATTCTCTAATTCAAATATAAAAATCAAGACCTCCAAGGTATTCATATGGTCCTACTATCATTGTCTGAAATGTAACTCTCGTTGCCTTAAGTAGACTTAGTGAACCATCCATCATTTCTAACTCATATGACAAGATTGATAGTTGATTTTGCTCTCATCCCTTAGATTATAAAGGTAACCATATGATGCCACTGTTATTATTTGGAATGTAGTTCTAGTTACCCATCTCTCATGTCCATGAGTAGATTTAGTGAGCCTAGCTATATGACAAGTTTAACTATCAATTACAAGCATTTTTCTATCTTGGTTAATTTCTTTTTTTTTAAAAAAAAAAAAAGCAAAAAAAAAAAGTATAAATAACAAAGAAATTGCCTATGTAAGCTTTTGAACGGGATGTGGCCTGGTATTTCAAAATATAAAAGAAGAAATCTTTTTATATAAGAGGCATAATTGTAGATTATTGCCTTATTGGCCTAAGGTTCAGAACACCATAAGCCAACCTGGCCCAGACACTTTCAGGAAATCCTTATTATCTTTGCTCAATAAAGTATATATTATAAACATATATTTGAATATATATATATATATATGCATATGTGTTAACACAACTACTTGAACAGGCCATGACATAATACATCCATCTGGAACAAGTGAATGGAAAGAGATTCTGCTTAATTATAAATGGAGTATTTCCACTAATCATTCAAGTAGTAATGTATTTCATTTCACATTTATGGTTGGAGCTTGAGTTTTACCATGCATATTTACATGTGAGGAGTTATATTTTGATTATAAAAGGAAATTTCCATTATCAAGGAGAAGAATTTTTTTAAAAAAATATATATATATATATATATAACATTTAAATTTGACAAACTTCGAACCATATGCATCAACAATTGACGGATTACATTTAAATTTTAAATTCATAAAAGCATTGAGAAATTCATATTGACATTGAATTAATTAGAAATGTAAAACAATGTAATTTAGAGTATTTATATCTATTCATGATCTGTCAATTTATTCTCTAATGATATTGCTTTTTTTCAAAAGTCTTGCTGATTTGTTTCTTATTGCCCATCTTTCACTCCTTTTAATAGGCTTAGAGAGTGAAACATCTGTGAAATTAATAAACTGGCAAGTCTATTATTTGGTGGGAAAAAGAGGAAAACAGGCAATTTGATCCCTAGCCATTAGACAAATTGGTCATGGAAATGTTAGACTTCAATAACTAGTTTGACAATTTACAATTAAGCTCTCTAAATGAAAAGCTGGTTATGTATACTAAATCCAACAAGCAAGGGCATGAATAGGTATTGTTGAAGTCAGTGTTTTTTCATTAGATGGCTTCCTGGAAATTGACATGAATTTCATCTTCGTCTTTAAAGGCAATAATAATTTTGAAAAATTTCACATACGACAATGAAGATCTTAAACTAATTTCCAACATCTAGATGTCAATGTATTGTCTAAAAAAGCATAATTGGTCAGTTTGATCTTTAGTTAAAAATGCCTCTAAAACCATTTCAGTTCCATCCTTTGCAGCTGTCTTGATTCTCCAATTCAAATATAAAAATCAAGACCTTCAAGGTCTTCACATGGTCCTACTATCATTGTCTGAAATGTAACTCTCGTTGCCTTAAGTAGACTTAGTGAACCATCCATCATTTCTACCTGGTATGACAAGATTGATAGTTGATTTTGCTCTCATCCCTTAGATTATAAAGGTAACCATATGATGCCACTGTTATTATTTGGAATGTAGTTCTAGTTACCCATCTCTCATGTCCATGAGTAGATTTAGTGAGCCAAGCTATATGACAAGTTTAACTATCAATTACAAGCATTTTTCTATCTTGGTTAATTTCTTTTTTTTTTTAAAAAAAAAAGCAAAAAAAAAAAGCATAAATAACAAAGAAATTGCCTATGTAAGCTTTTGAACGGGATGTGGCCTGGTATTTCAAAATATAAAAGAAGAAATCTTTTTATATAAGAGGCATAATTGCAGATTATTGCCTTATTGGCCTAAGGTTCAGAACACCATAAGCCAACCTGGCCCAGACACTTCCAGGAAATCCTTATTATCTTTGCTCAATAAAGTATATATTATAAACATATATTTGAATATATATATATATATATATATATGCATATGTGTTAACACAACTACTTGAACAGGCCATGACATAATACATCCATCTGGAACAAGTGAATGGAAAGAGATTCTGCTTAATTATAAATGGAGTATTTCCACTAATCATTCAAGTAGTAATGTATTTCATTTCACATTTATGGTTGGAGCTTGAGTTTTACCATGCATATTTACATGTGAGGAGTTATATTTTGATTATAAAAGGAAATTTCCATTTATCAAGGAGAAGAATTTTTTTAAAAATATATATATATATATATATAACATTTAAATTTGACAAACTTCGAACCATATGCATCAACAATTGACGGATTACATTTAAATTTTAAATTCATAAAAGCATTGAGAAATTCATATTGACATTGAATTAATTAGAAATGTAAAACAATGTAATTTAGAGTATTTATATCTATTCATGATCTGTCAATTTATTCTCTAATGATATTGCTTTTTTTCAAAAGTCTTGCTGATTTGTTTCTGATTGCCCATCTTTCACTCCTTTTAATAGGCTTAGAGAGTGAAACATCTGTGAAATTAATAAACTGGCAAGTCTATTATTTGGTGGGAAAAAGAGGAAAACAGGCAATTTGATCCCTAGCCATTAGACAAATTGGTCATGGAAATGTTAGACTTCAATAACTAGTTTGACAATTTACAATTAAGCTCTCTAAATGAAAAGCTGGTTATGTATACTAAATCCAACAAGCAAGGGCATGAATAGGTATTGTTGAAGTCAGTGTTTTTTCATTAGATGGCTTCCTGGAAATTGACATGAATTTCATCTTCGTCTTTAAAGGCAATAATAATTTTGAAAAATTTCACATACGACAATGAAGATCTTAAACTAATTTCCAACATCTAGATGTCAATGTATTGTCTAAAAAAGCATAATTGGTCAGTTTGATCTTTAGTTAAAAATGCCTCTAAAACCATTTCAGTTCCATCCTTTGCAGCTGTCTTGATCCTCCAATTCAAATATAAAAATCAAGACCTTCAAGGTCTTCACATGGTCCTACTATCATTGTCTGAAATGTAACTCTCGTTGCCTTAAGTAGACTTAGTGAACCATCCATCATTTCTACCTGGTATGACAAGATTGATAGTTGATTTTGCTCTCATCCCTTAGATTATAAAGGTAACCATATGATGCCACTGTTATTATTTGGAATGTAGTTCTAGTTACCCATCTCTCATGTCCATGAGTAGATTTAGTGAGCCAAGCTATATGACAAGTTTAACTATCAATTACAAGCATTTTTCTATCTTGGTTAATTTCTTTTTTTAAAAAAAAAAAAACAAAAAAAAAAGAAGTATAAATAACAAAGAAATTGCCTATGTAAGCTTTTGAACGGGATGTGGCCTGGTATTTCAAAATATAAAAGAAGAAATCTTTTTATATAAGAGGCATAATTGTAGATTATTGCCTTATTGGCCTAAGGTTCAGAACACCATAAGCCAACCTGGCCCAGACACTTTCAAGAAATCCTTATTATCTTTGCTCAATAAAGTATATATTATAAACATATATTTGAATATATATATATATATGCATATGTGTTAACACAACTACTTGAACAGGCCATGACATAATACATCCATCTGGAACAAGTGAATGGAAAGAGATTCTGCTTAATTATAAATGGAGTATTTCCACTAATCATTCAAGTAGTAATGTATTTCATTTCACATTTATGGTTGGAGCTTGAGTTTTACCATGCATATTTACATGTGAGGAGTTATATTTTGATTATAAAAGGAAATTTCCAATTATCAAGGAGAAGAATTTTTTTAAAATATATATATATATATATATATAACATTTAAATTTGACAAACTTCGAACCATATGCATCAACAATTTACGGATTACATTTAAACTTTAAATTCATAAAAGCATTGAGAAATTCATATTGACATTGAATTAATTAGAAATGTAAAACAATGTAATTTAGACTTTAAACTTTAAATTCATAAAAGCATTGAGAAATTCATATTGACATTGAATTAAGTAGAAATGTAAAACAATGTAATTTAGAGTATTTATATCTATTCATGATCTGTCAATTTATTATCTAATGGTATTGCTTTTTTTGAAAAGTCTTGCTAATGTGTTTCTGATTGCCCATCTTTCACTCCCTTTAATAGGCTTAGAGAGTGAAACATCCGTGAAATTAATAAATTGGCAAGTCTATTATTTGGTGGGAAAAGGAGAAAAACAGGCAATTTGATCCCTAGCAATTAGACAATTGGTCATGGAAATATTAGACTTCAATAACTAGTTTGACAATTTACAATTAAGCTCTCTAAATGAAAAGGTGGTTATGTATACTAAATCCAACAAGCAAGGGCAGGAATAGTTATTTTTGAAGTCAATGTTTTTTCATTAGATGGCTTCCTGGAAATTGACATGAATTTCATCTTCGTCTTTAAAGGTCATAATAATTTTGAAAAATTTCACATACGACAATGAAGATCTTAAACTAATTTCTAACATCCAAATGTCGATGTATTGTCTAAAAAAGCATAATTGGTCAGTTTGATCTTTAGTTAAAGATGCCTCTAAGACCATTTCAATTCCATCCTTTGCAGCGGTCTTGATTCTCTAATTCAAATATAAAAATCAAGACCTCCAAGGTATTCATATGGTCCTACTATCATTGTCTGAAATGTAACTCTCGTTGCCTTAAGTAGACTTAGTGAACCATCCATCATTTCTAACTCATATGACAAGATTGATAGTTGATTTTGCTCTCATCCCTTAGATTATAAAGGTAACCATATGATGCCACTGTTATTATTTGGAATGTAGTTCTAGTTACCCATCTCTCATGTCCATGAGTAGATTTAGTGAGCCAAGCTATATGACAAGTTTAACTATCAATTACAAGCATTTTTCTATCTTGGTTAATTTCTTTTTTTTTTTAAAAAAAAAAAAGCAAAAAAATAAAAATAAAAGTAAAAATAACAAAGAAATTGCATATATAAGGTTTCGAACGAGATGTGGCCTGGTATTTCAAAATATAAAAGAAGAAATCTTTTTATATAAGAGGCATAATTGTAGATTATTGCCTTATTGGCCTAAGATTTAGAACACCATAAGCCAACCTGGCCAAGATACTTTCAAGAAATCCTTATTATCTTTGCTCAATAAAGTATATATTATAAACATATATTTGAATATATATACATATATGTTAACATAACTACTTGAACAGGCCATGGCGTAATACATCCATGTGGGACAAGTGAATGGAAAGAGATTCTGCTTAATTATAAATGGAGTATTTCCACTAATCATTCAAGTAGTAATGTATTTCATTTCACATTTATGGTTGGAGCTTGAGTTTTACCATGCATATTTACATGTGAGGAGTTATATTTTGATTATAAAAGGAAATTTCCAATTATCAAGAAGAAGAATTTTTTTTAAATATATATATATATATATAACATTTAAATTTGACAAACTTCGAATCATATGCATCAACAATTTACGGATTACATTTAAACTTTAAATTCATAAAAACATTGAGAAATTCATATTGACATTGAATTAATTAGAAATGTAAAACAATGTAATTTAGAGTATTTATATCTATTCATGATGTGTCAATTTATTCTCTAATGATATTCCTTTTTTCCAAAAGTCTTGCTAATGTGTTTTTTATTGCCCATCTTTCACTCCTTTTAATAGGCTTAGAGAGTGAAACATCCGTGAAATTAATAAACTGGCAAGTCTATTATTTGGTGGGAAAAGGAGAAAAATAGGCAATTTGATCCCTAGCAATTAGACAAATTGGTCATGGAAATGTTAGACTTCAATAACTAGTTTGACAATTTACAATTAAGCTCTCTAAATGAAAAGGTGGTTATGTATACTAAATCCAACAAGCAAGGGCATGAATAGGTATTGTTGAAGTCAATGTTTTTTCATTAGATGGCTTCCTAGAAATTGAAATGAGTTTCATCTTTGTCTTTAAAGGTAACAGTAATTTTGAAGAATTTCACATACGACAATGAAGATCTTAAACTAATTCCAATAACCATGACATCATGATGTTGATGTATTGTCTAAAAAAGCATAATTGGTTTGTTTGATCTTTAGTCAAAGATGCCTCTAAAACCATTTCAATTCTATCCCCTACAGCAATCTTAATTCTCCAATGTAAATATAAAAATTGAGACCTCAAAAGTCTTCATATGGTCCCACTATCATTGTCCGGAATATAACTTTCACTATCCTAGATTCGGTGAGCCATCCAACATTTCTAACCAGTATGCCACGTTTAACAATTGATTTTGCTCTCATCTCTTATATTATAGAGGTAGTTGTTTGGTATTACTGTTATTGTTTGGAATGTAATTCTGGTTGCCCATTTCTCACGTCCATAAGTAGATTTGGTGAGTCAAGATTTCTAACCCATAGACTTAGTTAGACAAGCAATATTTCCAACCCTTATGACAAGTTTAACTATCAATTACAAGCATTTTCCTTCATTTCTAGGTTGTTATCAAAATGGTTAATATTTTTCTTTTCTAGGTGGCCTTTGCAGACTTTTACGTGAGTTAGTTAAAAATTAATTATTATAAATCTCTAACCTATCAAGTTTCTGCACTGAAGGTGAGAAAAACTTAAAAAATTGTAGCATGAGACACATTTAAAAAACATAAAAAGCTAGACTTAATGTAAATTCCTCCAGCATGATACATGCATCAAGCTCGAAATCTCCATCATTTCGTTTGATTGCAAATGATTAATTGGAGTGATTGTTTAAGCGTACAAATTGCAACAACGATATGCAATTGGACCAAACTTATTTTATTTGTTTTGTCTAAAGAGTTTAAAACTCCAAGAACTAAACATATTAGATAATTATCCAATGATTCAATTTCTTATTAAATCAGTTAACTAGAAACCTCATTACTAGTTTAGTATTTTGAAGGCTAGAGCATTAATGTCTCTGGTGACTGGTGATCAAATACCCACGAATATTTCTCTAAAATAACCATGAAATAAGCATTAAGAAACTGATCTGTGAACTCATTCAAGCATGCACCATTGTTATATGGTCCATACGAAAATAATTATTCTAGAGAAGCAGAGCTGCTTCCAAATGGCAACTTCAGTGTTCGTCAACCATTATTCGCATGATATTATTCAAACAAAATTCTAGAACATTTTTAGGTGGGCTGAGTTTGCAAAAATTTCACAATTGAGAAAATAATTTGTACTTTATTTTTTTTCAATGATCTATAAGATTAAGATGAATTCATATGAAATCATAATGGTCAAACTTAACCTATCATAATTATCAAGAAAATATTCCAAAGTCAATTGTCTACCTCTGTATTGATACCGAAGTTAATTTATAGTTTAGCAAATTAATGTGCTGATTTCTTGATTCATGGTATGTAGTCGCTATTTGTCTTGCACATAGAGTGTAACGGAAAGTTTTTAAAATATTTCGGCAAGTAATTAATCAAATTTACAGGATACCAATTAGGGAGTAATTGATGGAAAAATATGTATTTTTTCCATCAATTTAAAGGAAAGACTGAAGGAAAATTTTTTTGGCAAATATATGCAGATATATATAACATATATTTTTTTCTTTTAACCGCCATTAGGGTTTGAAGCCTCATATATTTATTATTTTTCTTCTTTATTCTTTGCAGCCACTTCTCTCCCTTGAAAACATACATATATCATTGGAAAAAAAAAAATCTCTTATTCATTAACAAAGTAAAACTCTCAAATCATAGCAAGATTGAATATCAAGACTGATTGTGAATCGGGTAGGCTTTCTATCTTTTTTCATTTTTTTTAATAGTATTAGAAAACTTTTGGTATTTTGGACTTATGATATCATATATTTACGTTTGGAGTTATTTTAATATAAGAATAAAATTTTATAGAATTTTTAGGAAAAATAGAGGCTACTGGATCATTTTGTTTCCTAGTAGAGCCACCAACTTTGTATAATTTTTTGAAGAGCCAAATTAAGGTATAAAATTATGAAATTCTGCATGAAATGCTCCTTAGGATGGTAGGTTATATTCAGGAAAATTTCATGTTCATATGATAAGTATATAATTAATTACGAATTTTTGTTTGCCTCTGACTCAATAAAATAAAAATCTGGATAGCACTAAACTAGGTTGAATCTTGAATTTTTTGAACATACTATTGATGTTATTTTGGTGTCAATAAATTTCTTTATGAACCAATATGAGTCCTCTATAAGCCATTAAAGTTTAAAGGATTTTTATTAAGTGGTTTATTTTTAAAAATTTGGACATCAAGAACAGTTTAGTTTCGAAATTGATGTCAATACAGTTTTGGTTTGGATTCAGACGTTTAACGCGATAGGTTAATAGTGATATTTAAGGCTGAAAATTTTTATGATATTTTTTCTAAGTATTTAGAGCATATATATGTATTTTCGGGATGATTGGTCTTATATACAATTTATTAAAAATGGGAGAAAATGTACTGCATTAGTAAGGTAGTGTTAACAGTAGAGGATTTTAATGGTATTTGGACTTAGATTAATTTAGTAAGTTACAATTTCCTATGAATTTATGAGTTTCATGATATGATTTTAGATTGATAAGAGAGAGTAAATTCATAAAGTTATTTTCTATATTGGGATAAGTGGAAGAGGTAAGTAAACCTTATACATTATCTTAATATATATGTGTTCAACTTCAGAAATATTTTGATTAATTCTTTTAAACAATTAAATGAAATCTTGAGTTTTTCAATGTTACTTTTCATTATATTTTATGGAAATAATTTTGCATCATCAAATATATGCATTTTGTACACTAATCAAATTATATGAATAATATTATCTTTCCTATGTCAAAAGTATGAAAATATTCCTCCATATTTGAAAAGCATAATATGTATTGTAATCAAAATTTCAATAAAAATGTTTTGGCTCATCTATCTGTAGTTCATTTAATTGTAATGGCCTGGACACCGGGATTACAGGTGTCATAATTGTATCGTATTGGTTCAGATAGAATATTTATTATTGCACAACATTAATTATATTGGCCCTATATCGGGACCATAAGTGTAAATTGTATTGGCCTCGCACCAGGATTATACGTATTAATTGTATTAGCTCCTCACCGAGATTATAGGTGCTAATTTATTGGCCTCGCACTACGATTATAGATGTGAATGATATTACGTAGTAGAAGCCACTTTCATGTTTATTTAAATTCGTATATGAAATGTTTTTCGTTATTTTGACTTCGATTTAGATCATGAATGTTTTATGTATTGTATCGTTAAATGTTTTATTGTTTAACTGACTTCAATTTTGAAAATTGAATGTTTTCCATATTGTATCGTTAAATATTTTATTGGTTTTGCTATATTTGTTGTTTTTCAATTACTATGAAATTACGATTTTATTCTTACTATAAAGACACTCATAAAATTTACAATAAATCATTTTGATTATGTACTATATTATAATGTATAATGTTTACGTATTGAGTTGATAGTTCATCTCTCATCTCTATTATTTTTATAGATTAGTAGATATTATTTGTCTTGAATGATGACTCCAAGTAAGTGGTGTCTCTTGGAGAAGGATTTTTGTTTAGCTATTGACGGGACCCTTCCTGAATCCCTCCTTTGAACCCAAGAAAGACCTCATAGCACCCCGACAAAACTCCAATGAACTCTAACTTTGCCCCATAGAAATCCCATCGAAGTACTGAAACTTACTTTAACTTGTTTTACAGCTCATTTAATAGGTGGCAAGGATAAAAATTTTTCATTTTTCTGATAAGAATCCGGCAGCATACCGACTATTTATTGAACTATGTCACCCTGCAAATTCAAATACAATTTAAAAACATTTCTATAACACTCAATCTCAACTACCAGGGGCCTCTAGCCCTCATCCCAAAATCAAGTCCAGCATGAAAACCACAATCACAAAAATTGATTTAAAAACTAAAATTTTCTTATCAAAACATCTTTATAAAGACGTTCATCCAAAAACTTGTATTTAAATTCACAATTTACACCATGCTTTAATACAAAATATGCACATGATAAAATATGAGCTATACAATGTGATAAAAGTCGCCCATCAGTCAATCCGCACGTCCGTCTGAGCCTCATCTGCTGGACGACTCACTTCTATGCGACTTGCTTCTATACCTGAGGGAGAATTTTTTTAAGAAAAACATTGGAAATAAACTGTGAGTAAAACTCAATGAGAATTACAGTTTAATAAAACTAATGAAAAGCAGTTTCATTCTTTTCCAAAATACTTTATCGAAACTCATTCGAAAACTGTTTTTCAAGTTTGTTCTCAGTCTTTTTCTTAAACTTGCTCATTTTCTCGCATTAATAGTAACCTAGGGAAACTACTCCTGTCGTGGCAGTATAAACTCTCTTGCTTGCCACTAGAAATTAAGAAATCTATCATATGTAGTCATCAATGCGTAAACTCTGGACACGCGTTACCCTCTCACAGTTGGTCTAATCTATACTACCCTTATACGTGCAGAGGGCAACTCAACTAACTCTCTCTCTTAGGAGTCGTCCACACTCCACTCTTGGTTAGTGACCCTCTCACATCTACCGTACACGCATACGGTACTCAACTGGGGTTAGGGTAAATCATAGGTGTAATAAAACTCTTTTTTTAAATATTCTAGAATAAACTCGTTTTTAAGGCAGAAAGCCTAAAATCTTTACTTCGAGCATGTTCTCGGTATAAGTATATACTCAACTCAAAATTCACATGCTAAAATCTCCGTATAACTTCAATAAACCACTTAATTACATAATAAATAAATTCATATAAACAATAAATAAAATACATTCATTCATATATACATAAGAAATAAAACTTAAATAAAATAACAATTGAATAACTAACTTTCTACTCACGAAATGCCTTCCAATAGATGACGATTTTCCTTCGAAAGCCTCCGAAACTTTCTGCTTTCACTCTATTTAGACCTCAATCTCCCTTCAAACTTGCACCGATAGCTTTAGTTGATGACAAGATGAAATTTGGTGATTGAATCCTTGAAGAGGTTTGCTTGAAATCACTTGATTTCCTCTCTACCTTAACCGGTGACACACACCCTCTCCCTCTCGGTTTTTAAACATGAAAATCAAATGGAAAAAGCAAGAGAGCAAGCTATTTATAGTAAGGGAATTTTCTAAAAAAATCCTTTCTTTTAATTATAACTTACCCCCCTTGAACTTTGCTTAATTCCATTTTGACCCCTAATTGGTCCACTTGTCACCACTTAAAACCACTAATTCTTCCACTAATCAAAAGATTTCAAATGGCTCCCTAAACACCATAAATTCTATCACACTTAGTTAATTCTCATTGGATGAACTTTTATAACTTTTTGACTTTGGTAGTGAGCTTATCTCACTCTATACTCTTCCATATCATTCTTTAATACTCTTAGATCCTCTACTCAACATCCTACTCGCAATGCAAAAATAAATTTAACTTTAAAGACTACTACTGAAGTGATATTAGTAAATCGTCATCAAAATCGAGGGTTTACAACTATTATGGTTATATCTCTTCTTATTATTAAAGAACCATTTAAGTTTGTTTTATTGGTTAGAACTAAAATGTAAGGATGAATTTTAATTGTTCGTGGATTTGAGTTGTTTAATATTATTATTGAGGTGTTGAAAAAAATTATGTTGTTGAATTTTTCATTAATTGAGTTTTAGTTTGGGAGATTTAAGTAATTGATTAAACATTGCATTATATATATATTTTTATAGTAAATTGGGGTGTTATAATTTGGTATCAGAGTGCAATTGATTATGTAGACTAAGTATAATTATGGATGATCTTTGTTGACTTTATAGACTAAGAATTGATGATGTGTAAACTTGGGAATGATTTCTTTGCAAAAGCAATTTTGATATTGAACTATTTATAGTGAGAGAAATATGATGATTTCTTATTCATTGAAGTTTAATCCTTGGGATTAGGTTATGATTTTGTAAATTTATAATTGGAGCCTAGTTTAATGTTGGTTAATTTAATGGAATTTTGGAATTTTAAGTTTTCCTCATGTTTATTTCCTTGAAGATGGATGATCATAAAGTAGATCATTTATCAATTCATTACTCATTTTTCTTATCTCTTATGCTACTTATGTGGAAAGAATAGTGGAACCATTAGATACATGTTTATTTATAGCTACCCTTGTGGGTGATGGTATAGTGATAAGTTGCGTCTAGGCAAGAGGAAATTCTGGATGGATCTTTTATCTTTGCAAATGTATGACTTCAATGTTATCTTAAAAATGGATTGGTTAGCAGTATATCATGCTAATGTTGATTGTTTCACTAAGGAGATTATATTCTATATTCCTAGGGAGAAAGAATTTCGAGTTTAGAAAAAACAAAATTCTTGTAATAGTTTGATTTCTGCTCTAAAGTATACAAAATTATTGATGAAATGATGTAAGGGGCATTTGGCATGCGTAGTGATGAATGATGGTTACTACATGTGTTTAAAAGACATTTCGGTAATTAATGAATTCCCTAATATGTTTCCCTAAAGATTTAAGTGGTTTGCTACTTGATCATGAGATTAAGTTTGCAACTGATTTATTACCTAGCACTAGTCCTGTTTCTAAGGCACCTTATTATATGGCACCAGTTGAGCTTAAGGGGCTAAAAATTCAACTGCAAGAATTGCTTAACAAAGGTTTTGTTAGCTTAAGTGTGTCAACATAGGGTGCTTTAGTGTTATTTGTTAAGAAGAATAATGGTTCTATGTGGTTGATTCTGCATATTAGATTGTGATATTAGTAATTTGGATGCTAGGTTTTGATTTTGTAAATGTTTTGGTAGTTAATGTGGTAAAAATTAGGGATTTTCAATTTCCTATTATTCCATGAGTTATAAAAGTGAGATTGATTTCTATATGTCTATTTAGATTGAGGCATAAGTGCTCAGATATTTATTTCTGTTGTAGACCTTGGTTGTTTGAGGATAGTTAATTGTATTTTGAATATATTATAAATGGTAATATAATAGTTGGTTTGAGAAGATAATTATGTAGATAATATAGTGGCTATGACTTGCAATTTCATGATCATATGGCATAGAAAGTGTAGTATCCATTCCATAATGTTAATTGGGGATTATTAATTAGATTTGAATGGTTTGCGGTTTAGGAGTTGATATGAATATTTTGGTGATTGGGTTTTGAAGTTCTTAGATGAAATGATCTTGTGAGTTGATCAATTAAATTTAATATGATGTTATTTCATTTGATTGTTACTTCGCTAAAATTGTAGAGCTTGGTAATGTTTATATTTTGAAATGTAAGAGTTTTTGTAATTCATTGGAGGTAGGTCTTGTATAATTTCAATCCTTGGTGTTTAGGTAAATTTTTCATTGATATGTGTGATAAGATGGGATAGTGGTGTTATCTAGATTCTTAATCGCCTATGTTTACATGAAGGTGGAATTTAAGGATTTAAGCCTTTCCTTATAAAGATTTCGAAAGCTAAATGTTAATTGTGCATATATTTATAAAAATAAGTTATTTTATAGAATTCATATGAGGTCATGATCTGAATGTGATTTTAATGGATTTTAATCAAGTTTAGTAGTTAAAAATATTTGGGCTGGAAGCATTTATTTTTATTAGTATTTAGGAGAAAAGGGTGGTAAAATCCCAAGAAAAATTTTAATAAAGAATATTTATGGAGAATTGTCATGATCTGGATGTGATTTTGACGGATTTTAATTAAGTTTAGTAGTTAAAAATATTTGGGCTGGAAGCATTTATTTTTATTGGTATTTAGGAGAAAAGGGTGGTAAAATCCCAAGAAAAAATTTAATAAAGAATATTTATAGAGAATTGTCATATTAAAAAGGTGATAGCATGAATTATTATTGGTCCCCTTGAGACTAAAGTAGCTTTCCATAAGTATTGTTATTGATATATTGAAATTAGGAACTATCATTTGTGGTATTTATGATTATAATTTGGGATGATAATAAGAATTATATTTAACATCTTAGAATATTTATGACTTGGAGTTTTAGATAACTGAAATTTTGGAGTATCGGATAAAGTTCTAAATTGACTCTTGAAGTGGATGTACAATCTTATAATTGTTTTGTGGTGTTATTAATGATTTAAGTAAATGTATTTTTGTTTAGTATCAGAGTTGCGCAACAAAAGTAGAGTATTCAGTCCTTTATTTGGAAAATTCATGTTTATTAGGTTTGAAATGGAGTTTTGGGATGATAGACTTAAATTTTGAGATAATTGAATAAAATTTATGTGATTGTGGCGTGTCGTTAAAGTCTTAGGTTATGATCTTGAATAGTTTATTTGTTTCCAAAGAGTATGGATAGAATATGATAGAAATGAGAAATTAATTGTTTATTGGTGGATATTGATTCATTATTCGAAAGTTAAGAGATTGTATAAAGTGTAAGAGTTACATGAAATGATTTATTAAGTTTTTTTTTTTAATTATTAGGAGTGAAAAAAAAGAAAGTAAGATTTGAATTTGTTTAAAGAGCCTAATTGCAAAAAAATAAAATAAAATGAATGATTAGTCATGGGGACAAATGTCCACCGACTTGGTGGGCTTTAAAAGAAGGAAAAGCAAGTGGTTCATTGTAAACCAATTGAGAAATTGAGAAAAGAAACAGAATGGGAGTCTTCCTGATAGGACCCAACCTAACTCCTCTCTCGAGTGCAAGAAGATCCTGTGAAAAGTGACGTTTTATGGATTGAAATCCGGATTTAGTAAAAATCATTTAAAATAATCATTGAAATTCTGTGAATAATTTTGATCCAAATATAAATTGAACAAACTAAAATCTTTAAATTTCTCGTGCTGAAACTCATAAATTAAACATAAAAAATAATTTTAAAATATTTTGTAAAATGATTGTCAATTTGTAAAACTATTTTGAAAATATACTTACGAAATTTAGTAAATAAAGAAGTAATAAACACAAATTCAACTATTCATCATCATGTGGCCCTTCTCATGATGTATTATGATCTGCACGAGCCTGTAGAGGGTATTTGGGAAAATAGTTTTATAAAAGAGTGAGCCTAATGCTCAATGAGTGAATATAAATTTTTCAAAAATATTTTAAATAAAACATAACGTAACATGTTTCTAGTAACAAAACTGCTTCTCCATGAATCATATAAATTCAAATTTGAAAATAATAAAACTAAATTCAAATAAAATCTCGTAGGAACACTGTAAACTTTTATAAAAGTTTTCTAAAATATTTCTAAGTAATACACAAAACTTATCATTGATAAAAAGAAAATAAAACTGGATGTAAATTTCATATCACTGCTAAACTATTATTTCTATATAAAACTTTTTTATAAAACTTTTCTATCAAACTTTTCTGAAAAATCTCTTTCTATAATTATGGTATTTTGAAATTTCTCGTTTCGTCCATATAAAATATGAAAATCTAAAATTTGTAAAACATTTCTTTTAATATGATTTTAGATTTGTTTAATACACCAAATTAGTAGTCGAGAATTTTGTCATTTATGGTGGAGATACTCAACACATATGTAGAGGGAGGGGATAACTTCTAGGGGAGGAGGAATTTTGTCATACGTGGTGGAAATACTCAACACACACGCAGAGGGCGAAGGATTCTACTATCCACATATTAGGCGACTCTATGACTCTGACTCTTTCTTAATCCCCAATGACTCATCTTTCTAACTTTTACACTAGCATGTGGTAGGCGACTTTTGAGTCTTACCCACGCGATGCCCACCTAACTGTTAGAGGGGAGGGTACACTTTGGTATTCTAAAAGTCTTTTTACTTTTCTTTCCATTCTCAAATCTTTTCTAAAAACATTTTTGCAAGTAAAATTCCAAATATATATTTGTAAAACTTTCTATACTAAAAGTTTAGTTTCCAACAAAAACCACATTCATGCATGTATATATCAAAATCAAAGTTTTTCATGCAATTTATAAAACATGCTATAAACTTTTATAAATCAACTTGTTTATTTATAAACCATAAAACATAATTTATTTTATTAGTTTGAAAAACACACTATGAAAACTCAACACAAATTATAAAATTTACAAATCCTCAAACATACCTTAAAAATTCCAAAAAGCATAGTTTCTAATTTTACAAAACATAAAGTATATTTTTTGATAGGACCCGACCCGAATTTCCTCTAATGAACCTGGCGGTCCTGTTGGAAACCCACGAGACCCTTCTGAAGTCCAACTAATAAGACCCAAAAAGGGTGTCATGGAGCGAACTTGTATCTATAAATAGTTATTGGACATAAAAACCCAGTATTAGAAAATTTCATTTCATAATTTCTAAGAAAATAAAATCAAGCATTTGCATAAATATACTAAAAGCATTGTCTAAAATAAGCATGTCATCATGTTTGCATAAAAATTTTACAAAATATGTTCGAATCAAAATATATAAATAACAATAAAGTTAAAAGCATAGTATTTTCAAAAGAGACTCTACAGTGTCGTCAGTCGTCTAACCCACCTAGTTTGATCGCGGCGAACCAGTACCTTATTTTCTTGCTCCTGCACTTGGGAGGTTTTCTTAACATAAAATCAAAATAGTTTATATACTATAAAACCTAGTGAGTATGTAAGGGTTTTGCTAAATCTAAGTTTTATGAATTTCCTCCCGAAAACATTTTTCTGTAAAATAATTTATTTTCTGAAAACTTGGATTTTATAAATTTTTCTTTAATGTTTTCAAAAGCTTTTCTAAAATACTTTTTAAAATTGTTTCTTTCCAAAATCTGCTTTTCATTACATGCTTCTTTTTCTAAAATCTGTACTAATGGGGAATCCAAGGAAAGCTACAATCACATGAATGGGTAAACCAGCTCCGTTCAGTGTGAGGGGTCATATGGCGGAATATCTATCATTGCACACAGTGACAAAACTACAAAAATATCCCGCAACTGTATAGCGAAACTATCATCGCACATCGCAAGCGAAACAATACCCTACAAGTGTAAAAGGATGACTCGACAAACATGACAGACTCTATCTCTCCGATATTGGCAGGACTAATCTTCTAAACACTTGCCCTACACTGTGGGGTATACCGGTCAGGTTTAATGTTAGAAGGTCTATCTATCAATAACTTGGGTCGTTCCACTAGTCTTTGAAAATCGTTACTCTTTTTTTTATTATTATTTTTTTTATTTTTTACTCTTTCTATATTTTAGATAAGCAAATCTTTTATGCTAAATATGAACTCTTGATGAGTTAAAAATAATTTATGAGAATTTATATAATACTTGCAGAAAAATCTGAAAAATATTTGATATAAAGAAAATCTTTTCACACTCATAATTTATTGTCCTATGCATTTGCATCATTGCTTCCACGACCTCCTCAGCGACCTCCTTTCAACTCGCTACGACCTACACTTGATCACAATTAAAATATTTACTTAGCTAGCCGAACTATTATCTCTAACTCCTACTTCATATGAGCTGCCAAGGACTACAATATTGTCAGTCCAGCTCGAGTTGTGAACTCGTACCAGCAGCGAGCTCCTACCTTACTCAACTCAGCCTAGACTAAGGGCATTCATCTTTACCGAGCTCACTCAGCTCACTCCCTTAGCAAGCTGAGATATTTTTCTAGCTCAGGTCATTCCTCATACCTCTCAGCTCGCCCTTGCGAGCTACTGCCTTAGGCCAACTTTGGCCAAGCACCCCTGATGGGGTTGCAACCTCACTTAGCTCCTCCTGCGAGCTCGCACTCTAAGCTCAATCCAGACAAGCGAGATGGAGAACAACAGACATAACCCAGCTCACTTTCCAATCGTCCATCTCGACCAACTGAAATGCACTAAGGGTTTTCTCTAACTCGCACCTCACGAACTCCTACCCCGACTCACGCAGCTCATTACCTAACACCTCATTTTCTAGGTTTCACATTTTACATTAGCGCTAACACACTCCAACCTCAATTAATCTCAAATTCATACTTAACACACACATTATCAGTTCTGCACAAAATTATCAGGTCGTGACCTACTCAGGTTCAGTGACAGAACTAAATCATCTAAAATCGTAAATAAACCACCACAAAAATCAGCATCATTCTCAACTATTTCACTTACCAAACTCTTACTCAGCCCTCGACCTTGCCTCTTCACACGCTTATTGCCTCAAATCGCTAGATCTACATACTAAAGATTTCATTAATTGCTGGTTACCAGAAGCTGTTACTCGACAGCTTTTTACCAACACAAAACCATAAAAACCATTATTCTTTTTCACCTAAACCTTACCAAATCTGATTCCTCACCTTCCAATCAGTTTGACCTTCCTAAAAAATGGTAGGAACGTGCTGGAATAGCTACCGATCTAGCCTCATTCCTTCTGCCGGTGATAGTTTTCTCTCATCTCTCTCTTTTCCAGATTTTTCTACTGTCGACATACCCACCACACACCTATATTTATAGGCGTGGGTTAAGCTTTATTTCGCCCTTAGACTTCTTTAAAATTACGCTTTTAGTAGATTCTAGAGAATTTTTCACTTTTTTCCAATGTCCTTATCCTTTTCCATTATTTACAATCTTGTTATTGCTTATAAAATCTTTTATTTTTACCATTTTACCCCTAACTGTTAATATTCAATTTTTCTTCTAATCATCCTGAAAACTCTATAAAAATTAAATGACACTTCCAAACACTCTAAAGACCCTTTTTCTTATTTTATAAATAAAATTTATCTCATCCTGTATATAGATGCAGTACAACTTGGGAGAGGGCGTTACACTTTTAAAATCACCAAAACATAATCTTAATTCCATAGATTACAAAATATACTTTAAGACTTCAAAATCAAGTAATATAATTCATAAACCATAAAACAATATTTATTTTGTTAAATCATAAAACTAACTTTGAAAACTCAACACAAACTATAAAACTCACAATTCACCAAACATACTTTAGAATTACTAAAAGTGTAGTTTCTCATTTGGAAACCAAAAAGTATGCTTTTAAAATCACAAAACATAATATGAAATCCATAAATTATAAAATATATTTCAAGATTTCAAAAACGATTAATTAATTTATAAACGATATAGCATAGTTACTTTTTAAATTGTAAAAACATACTTTGGAAACCATAAACTCAAAGCTTACTTTATTATATTATGAAATGTACTTTGGAAATCAAAACATAATTTTACTTTATTAAATCATAAAACTCCTTTTGAAAACTCAACACATGCTATAAATTTTACAACTCATCAAACATATTTTAGAATAACCAAAACATAGTTTCTATTATAAGGTATACTTTAAATGTCATAAAACATAATCTCAAATCTTTAAACTATAAAGTATAATTCAAGATTTCAAGATAAAAATCATACTTTATAAATCACAAATCATATCTTAGAATTGATAAAAACATAATCTAAGGTTTATAAGTTTTAAGTATATTTTAAAAATTTCCAAGACATATTCTAAAATTTATTTTTCATACAACATACATACTAACCATAATTCATTTTTCTCAAATCATGAAATATAATTCAAAATCTTAAACATACTTTAAAACCTTAGAACGTACATCAAAATTTATAAATCACAAAACATATTTAAATTTTAAAACTAATAAAAGTTCGAACATAATAAAAACACTTTCATAAATCAAATTTGGGAAAAGTATCCACTCACTAGGTTACTTCCAAGTCCTATGGAAACCTTCTTGCATTTGCCTTCTCCTTGGAACCCTTTTCACCTAAAACAACACCAAAATCTACTTATGATCTATAAGAATTAAACTAAGAAAATTGATGCTAAATTGAAACTAGTTTCTCACCATAATTCATTTTCCAAACTTCCATGATTTTCTTTACCTCTTCTTGTTTCTTCTTCCTTCTTTCTCCTCTCTTACCCTTGATTTTTCTTCCTCCCTTAAGTGTGTGTGTTCGGCCATGATGGAGAGAAATGGGGGTGGGTTCGGCCATCATGTAAGAATGGGTGGAATGACCTTTTTTTAATTTACAAAAATCATATATATATATATATATATATATAATCTCATGCATGACCCAAATTTTGTACACCTAACCACCTTTTCTACCACTCATTTTGTCATCAAATAAAAATCTAACCAAATGTCCTTTTAAAATTTCAATTTTAATCTTTTCCTAACATTTTAATTTCATTTTTATCCTTTCTAGAGAATTCTTTCATTTGCATTTTCAATTTTGCTCTCTTTTTATAACATTTCATTTCCATTCTTGTCATTTTTAGAGAATTCTTTCTTTTTCCATTAATTGCCATTCAAAAAAAAATCTTATAACTACTTCTCTTTTGTAGTGGATAATTTTTCCCCTCTTACATCCACTTTTTTACATGTTTGTCCTTAGGTGGGTGTATTTAGAAAATCAATTGAATGTGTTTAAAAAACAATTGGGTCATACTAATTCTAATTGGGCTCAGTTGAATTAATTTTTTTTTTCGGCTCTTTTATTTAAGTTTCTAATTAAACCACATATGATTCTAATTGAACCCCACCTAAACTTTGTTAAGAGTTATATGTATATATATAACCTATTAGACTAGTTCAAATTCAGGGTGTTACACTTCCACTTTAGCAAAAAGGGCAAGCTAAGTCCTGGATTTTTAGTCTTTTTGAAATTTTGAAAAGAGCTGATGTAGTTGCATATCATGTGTCTTTACCACCAAATCTAACTAGACTCCATAATGTATTTCATGTATTGATGTTAAGGAAATATGCGACAAATCCTTCAAATGTATTGAACTATAAACAATTACAAGTATTAGAGGACATGACTTATGAGGAGCAGTCTATAGAGGATTTAAATAGCAAACAACAAATATTAAGAACAAGAGTTATTTTATTCGTGAAGGTGTATTGGTTGAACCACTCGGTAGAAAAAGCTTCATGGGAATGAAAGGAGGAAATGAAAGAGAAATACTCTTATCTATTTATGGATAAAGGTACTGAAGGGACTCGTCCCAGATTTACCCTGTAGGGATCTGAGAGGAGCTCTCCCGACACCCCAATAGAAATCCTTGTAGTCTTCATACTAGTGATTGACTCTAAAGGACTCCATGGAGCAAAGTTGTAATACGTTTTCATTTCTTAATCATTTAAAAATTAAGGTGGAAAAATTTTGGCAGCACAACGACTGTTTTTCGATATTTTCAACCTTTTCAAAACACCTGTAAAACAATTTATAAACACTTCTAAATTCAGACATTCTTCTTTACTTCTAATTTGGATCTCAGGTCCAACTCAAAATCCAACTCAACCACAAATTCAAAACATTTCAGTCAAAACCATTTCGAACTTAAAAACATTTTAAGTTATGTAAAATCATTAGCATCAACATAAAATCAAAAGTATTTACATTATACATATTCATTATACAACAAAATATTTACTTTAATTTCACAATAGCAATTGTCGGATGTGCTCGCTTAACTTTGCGTCGGAGATCGCTTGCTTTGAGTATAAATCTCTACCTCTAGGGAGATTTTTATTCATAAAATAAACAAGAAATAGTGAGCTAAAGGAGTTCACTGTGATAGACCCCTCTTCCTTACACTACTAGGCAGCCTGTCTGGTAACCCTAAGGTAGCCTTCCAATCAAGACCTACTCCGACTGGAAGGTTCCATCAAGTTAAGCCTCTTACTTTTTCTAAAAACCCTTTTCAAATCTCTTAGGATTTATTTTCAAATGGAAATGGATGACAACTTTTTGATTTCTAAGTAATTATTTGCAAAATGAGGTTTACGAAAATTCAGCAGCATGATGGCTGTTTTTCTAAAAACTTCACTTTGTAAAAACGAGATATAAAACCTATGCACTTCTTAAATCATACAAATCTCAACTTTCAGGCCTCAAGCCCTCATCAAAATCTACAATCAGTCACAAATATGATTTTATTCGAAAGATAATTTGAAAATCCATTAAAACTAAATGAAACCAAGTGCACACATAATTCTCAATATAGTGCAAAAACAAAATATGTATTCTCAAATTATTGCAAAACATGCAATGAGTCTTAAGTCGTTATGTTTCATGTCTCAACAGTGATGTAAATACATGATATCTCAAAAGTAAACAAACTAGTGCAGTAATGTTACGTCCTCAACCCTCGTGCATGCCTGATGAAGCTCTCTTTGATCTTTGGCTTGCACTTGCATCTAGGGAGGGTTTCTATAAAAAACACGAAAAGAGTGGTGAGTACTCACTCAGTGAGTGGGTAACTTTTAAATTTTTAAACTCATTTTCAAAATATATATACACCTCCCAAAATAGTTTGGAAAACTAATAATTTATCTCAACTGATAAAGTATGAATCAAGCATATATAATATAAATATTTTTACTAGAAATTGCCAATAATTTTCATAAATTGTAAAACTTTCTAGTTTTTTCAATCCCACGTCAAATGATGTGCTTTTCTTTTTAAAACTTGTCTTATAAGGTAACCTAGGGAAACTCGTCCTCATGCGATTGTACGTCTACACATCATGGAACTAGAACTAAGGAATGCTACCTATGTAGTCGCATGGATACAGGATAGGGTTGTGATCCAGGCCTCTCCCCCCCCCCCCCCCCCCCCCCCCTTTCTACCCTACCAACATTGGCGAATCTACACTACCATATACGTGTAGAGAGTGACACACTGACTCAAATCCCCCTAAGTTAGTGACTCTCAAAACCAATCTACCATACACACACATGATACTACGGCCAAGTATAACTAGAGATTAGGATAAACTGAAGGCATCTAAAATCTTTTAATATGCTTAAACTTTCTAGCTTTTCTCTTTATCTTAGCTTGAAAGCATATTGATCTTGCTTGTAAATTTTCATTTCTCTAGTATATGGTTTATAACTGAAATACTTCTTATCCAAGGCAAAAGTTTAAAGCTTTACTAAAGTAAAAGCCTAAACTTTCGTTCTAAGGCAAAAGCCTAAAATGTTTGAAATATTCTTAGCATGCAATTCCTATGCATGTATTTTGTTCAAACTTTCTACTTACTTTACTTGAAATATAAATGCATTTATATAAAGAGAATTACATTTATAACATAAATTTAAGAACAATACATGCATTGTAATAAAAATGATAACATGCCAAAAGCTTGATAAATCAAATACAAATTTAAATATTAGTAATTTCAAATAATCAATTCATAAAATTCAATAAAGCCTATAAATGTCCACACTCATTACTTGCTTTCCAAGCAACCCACTTTTTCACGTCCTCCTTTTTGTTCACCGCTTTACCTACACTTAAACACAAGTGTGATTTCCGTTTAGCACTTTCACACGTATTAATGATAACTTCTAACTACTCGAGGGTATCGAAAGACCCTTTTTCCAAGTTGAAATGATCCTAATTATACGAATACGCATTCCATTCGAATTTTGCAACATACACGCACATAAAACTCATCAATTCAAATCTAAATTTCATACTAATATATTAAATGCATTTTCGCATTATCTTGGCCTATGTTGGTCGAATAACCATTAATTTTTTACACCATCAATTCTATTCAATTTTTCTTATCGCAAACACAATCAAACACACATGATATGGTGTAAATTCAATTCAATCCATCAAACATCACCTTAGTGCAACTTCGAAAAATATTTAGTCACGAAACGATTATTTGGCATCCAAATCAATTCTTTTTAATTCCCAAGTCAATTCTATTATCAAAATAACCTATGGAACCATTCAAATCATTCAAAATTAATTGCATAAAACTTTAATACCCTAAAAACTAAATCATGGAAGCTTGTAACCTCAAAGCTTGCTTCAAATTTTAACATCACATTTCCTTATTAAATTTAACATCAAAACAGCTCTTAATGTTATTCAAACACATCCAAAACAATTTCCTTATTAAATTCAACATAAAAACAGTCCCTAAGGTCATTCAAAGGCATCCTAAACAATTTTCTTACTAAATTCAATATCAAGACAGCCCCTAATGTTATTCAAAAGCATTCAAAATAATTTTTTGATTCAACTTAACATCAAGACAACCCATAATATCATTCAAACTATCCAAAATAATTTTCTTATTCAATTAACATCAAAACAGCCCAAAATATCATTTAAAACATCAAAAACAATTTTCTTATTCAATTTAACATCAAGACAACCCCTAATGTCATTCAACTTCAATATTTCTTTCAATTTTTACACCAAACATCACATGCACCATATCATCCATATCTTTATCATTATTTTCACTTGCATGCACTTAAAAACACACCAAATATCATGATCAAACAACCAAAATCTATTTGAATCATCAAACACCCATCATGGTCGAAACTACATGTATTCTAACATAAGTTTTTCCATGAAACCTTGCATCCAATATCACATGCAACCTCATATTCATGATTTTGAAGTTACAAATCCTAAAATCAACATAAACACGTCGTAGCTAGCCCATTACCACAATAAATCCATCATTTTCATAACAAAATCTCATGAAATTCAAGTTCTTACCTCCTCAAAATGACATGCAAGGATAGATCTTGCTCCTAGCTTTGCATGCAAGTCTTCTTGGCATGACAATAAGTCATAAATCACCTTCAAAAGGTCATGCAAAGCTACTGTAGCCTTCCTTCCCCAATCATGGCTGAACTTTTCTCCCCTTCAATGGTTTTGCATGCATTAGAAAATACTCCAAAAACAACTCAAGAACCAACAAAAGTAACATACTAACCTTGGTTCTTCTTGTGCTCAGTCAAAACACCTCTTGTGTGAGTTGAAATCACTCAAAAATCAACTCAAACACACCACACAAGCATGTTGTCCATGATTTGTTTTGCTTGGCCGAGACACCCCTATTTTCTTTCTTCTTACCGTCCACTCTCTCTTCTTACTCGAGTCTCTCTCTTTCTTCTCACAAAAAATGTTTGTTTTGTCTTTCATTCACTTTAACTTGCATTTTGTATACCTCTTGAATTTTCATGCCACGTGTCCTCTTTTCTTCATGGATGAAATACATATGTCAAACTTTCTTATTCTTTTGCCTTGCATGGATCCCACATAAATCTCACATGTCATACTTTTGCATGACATATTTTCCACATGTCAAGCATGCATCAATCCTTTTATCCATTTGTCTTTCATGCATTATCCTCCTCTACCACTTGCATGCCAACTCATCATGTATTCCAATCACATTTTTGTTTCCCAAAATGCCCTTGCACTTATCTTTTACAACTTAACATTTTCATACCCTTTTTGATAATTTCCTTTGGCGCTAAATTTATTCAAATACATACTAAATTCTCATGCCCATTTCAAATTCGAAAATCACTTGCAGTTCATCCAAAATATTTATTATAATTAAATCGACACCTTTAAAAATTCTATGAAAATCTGATTATGCATCTGAAAATTCTACTAAAATCCGGTTATGCGTTCGGATCCGGGAATTATACTTATATTCCATCTTGGGATTTCCAGTCTCTCTGGAGATCGTACTAGAATTCAATTTATGTTTTTGAACACTTAAATTCATTTTATTACTCCATAGATAATCGGAAGGGCATTTTCATCCAATATGCTTTGGATCGATTATAACTTATTCGAACGGATTTATTTTCGATTTGTTTCAGTTTTTCTCAACTCTAATACTAGTTTCAAAACTTTTACTTTAAGAGGTCCGTTTTTTAAAAATTACTATTCACCTGGACAGTTTCCGTTCGAAAATATTATTCATTCGAAAATGAAAACCCTTCTCCAAAAGTTATGATTTCGAGGTTTGTTCCCAAAAATCACTGTTTACTTAAAAATACTATTCATATGGAGATACTATTCATATAAAACATTATTCATTGGAAAAATAAATTATTTTTCATAAAAATAAAATTTTGGGTTTTACACAATGAGTGTTATGCATTTCTATTCAAATTTTACTTTCTAAAATATCCTCCCAAAAATTATTTGGATATCTAGTTTTTTAATGATTCTGTTAAATCATAAATCTTATGTCTTGCATATACTTTTATATAAATCTATTCAAAACATAAATGCATGCATCGTAAAAATCCATTCCATGACATGCCTCATTTAAAATCCATCCATAACATAAACATTAATTTTTCGCAAAGAATAGCATCATTTATAAAACATGTATCCAATGGAACCCATGTCGTGTGCTGGGTGGGACGAACCACCATCCCTAGTTGCTTCTAGGGGGGGACAAATCACCATCCCTATTGGCTTATACGATAATATTATATAATGTTACAAACCACTATACTGCGGTAAAAATATACCTGGTGTAGGGTATCTATCGTTTTCTGGGCGGGATGAGCCACTATCCCTAGTGGCTTATGGGCGGGACAAACCACTATCCCCATCAGATAGTATGACAATATCATTCTAGTACAGTATTTTCTGACATGTAGAAGGCGAAGCAATAGACACGACAGACTCAATCTGCCCTCAGTTAGTAACACACCCCCTAATTGGACAGCCATAGGCGCATAAAGTACCCTGGTCGGTTCTCATTCATATTATTTATTTCAGTTCTCTTTCATTTTATGGGAAGGGTAGTCATTGGTTTTGAAAAATTTCTTTCTTTATGCTTTGAAAATTTTCGTTCATATGCTAAAAAAAAAAACAAAACAATTTTACATAAAAGCACATTTCCTCAATCGGTTGCTAAAAGTATAAAAATATATTGCTTCTATAATTGATGCTATTCACATTTTCTTTTGACAAAAACATAAAGATATTTCATAAACTAATAACTTAATATAACTAGTTTAAATTTCACAATACTTTGGCATTTGTAAAATCACTTTAAAGCATGCAATTAACATTTATAAAATGATTTTACACTCACATTTAAGCATACTAAAAATGCATTTATCATTTCATAGAATAATTTACACTCACCAATTTCTAACTCACGGAAAATTCACGATTTTCTAGCTCGCGATAATTTCACGACTTCGAATTCTTTCGTTTCCATGTTACTTATGTATTTTCACATTCGAGATTTTTAGGCAACATCGCAACCAATTTCTTTCACATAAACACTCCCGTTGGCATGCATCAGTACACACAAATGCCTAATTACACACGAATATCGAAACATCCTTTTTAAGTCATAGCAACGTCAATTATTCACTTATACTTTCCATTCGAATTTTTAATTATCAAAGCATATAAAATATCTCAATCAAAGTCTAAATTTCATATCAATACATTAAATACATTTTTGGATTATTAAATCTTATTTGGCCGAACACACACCCATTCTTACACCATCAATCTCATTTTATTTTCTCATCCATAATCACACTTAAACATATGTATAGGGGTGTAAATGCAAGTCCAATTCATAAAATATCACATTTGTATAAATAATCAAAGTTTGACCGCAAAGTAGCCATTTAACATTCCAACAATTTTCTTTCAATTTCCACGTTATTTTCATCATCAGTACATGCTATAAAACCATTCAAAACATCCAAAAACATATATCCACCATTCTAAGCTTACTGTGACTAAACATAGTAATTCTAAATACCATATTTTTGTTTTTCATTTTAGATACATTGTTGAAAATTTCGAGGACAAAATTTATTGGAGGGGGATAGATTGCAATAGAAAGTTTTTAAAATTTTTTAGCAAATAATTAATCAAATTTATGGGTGCCAATTAGGGAGTAATTGATGGAAAAATATATATTTTTCCCATCAATTTAAAAGAAGGATTGAAGGAAAAAAATTGGCAAATATATACAGATATTTATAACGTATATTTTTTTCTCCTAATCATTATAAGGGTTTGAAGCCTCATATATATATATATATATTATTTTTTCCTTTATTCTTTGTAGCCACTTCTTTCCCTTGAAAATATACATATATCATTCAAAAAAAAAAAAAAAAAGTCTCTTCTTCATTAACAAAGTAAAACTCTCCAATTATAGTAAGATCGAAGATCAATGCTGATTGTGAACCAGGTAGGTTTTCTATCTTTTTTTTTTTTTTTTTTTTTTTGTTAATATTAGAAACCTTTTGGTATTTTGGACTTATGGTGTCATATTGTTATATTTGGAGTTATTTCAAAATAAGAATAAAATTTTATAGAATTTTAGGAGAAATAGAGGTTGCTGGATCATGTTGTTTCCTAGTAGACCAATCAATTTTGTATAATTGTTTGAAGAGGCAAATAAAGGTATAAAATTATGAAATTCATTATGAATGATCCTTAGGATGTTAGGATATATTCTGGAAAATTTTGTGTCATATGATAAGTATGAATTAATTACAAATTTTTGTTTACTTCTGATTCAGTGAAATAAAAATTTGAACAGCACTGAACTAGGTTGAATCTTGAATTTTTAAGACATGCATTGATATCATTTTGGTGTCACTAAATTTCTGTATGAACCAATATGAGTCCTCTGTAAGCCATTAAAGTTTAAAGGATTTTTATTAAGTGGTTTATTTTTAAAAATGTGGATATCAAAGGTGGTTCAGTTTCGAAATTGATGTCAATATAGTCTTGGTTTAGATTCAGACATTTAAGTTGATATGTTAACAGTGGTATTTAAGGTTGAGTCTTTAGAACATATATATGCATTTTCGGGATGATTGGTCTTATATACAATTTATTAAAAAAGGAGAAGATGGACTACATCAGTGAAGCAGTGTTGACAATAAGAGATTTTAATGGTATTTGGACTTACATTAATTTAGTAAGTTATAATTTCTTATAAATTTATAAGTTTTGTGATGTGATTTTAGGTTGATAAGAAGGAGTAAATTCATAAAGTTGTTTTCTGTGCTAGGATAAGCTAAAGAGGTAAGTAAACTTTATACATTAGCTTAATATATATGTGCTCAACTTCAAAAATATTTTGATTGATTCGTTTAAACAATCAAATGAAATCTTGAGTTTTTCAATGTTACTTTTCATTATATTTTATTTAAATAACTTTGCATCATCAAATATATGTATTTTGTATATTGATCGAATTATATGAATAGTATTATCTTTTCTATGTAAAAAATATGAAAGTATTCCTCCATATTTGAAAAGGATGATATGTATTATAATCAAAATTGTAATGAAAACGTTTTGGCCTATCTGTCTATAGTTCATTTAATTGTAATGGCCTAGGCACCAGGATTACAAGTGTCAAAATTGTATCATATTGGTCTAGTTAAAATATTTATTGTTGCGCAATATTAATTGTATTGGCCTTACACTGGGATTATAGGTATAATTATATTGGCCTCGCACTAGGATTATAGGTGTAATTGTATTGGTCTCGCATCGGGATTATAGGTGCTAATTGTATTAACCCTGCACCAGGATTATAAGTGCTAATTGTATTGGCCCTGTACCGGGATTACAGATGTAAATTGTATTGGCGTCGCACCAGGATTATAGGCGTGAATGATATTACGTGATAGGAGCCACTTGCATGTTTATTTAAATTCATATATGAAATGTTTCTATTATTCTGACTTTAATTTAGATAATTAATGTTTTATGTTTCGTATCATCAAATGTTTTATTGTTTTATTGACTTCGATTTTGAAAATTAAATGTTTTTTATATTGTATCGTTAAATGTTTTATTAATTTTTCTATATTTGTTGTCTTTCAATTACTATGAAATTATGATTTTATTCTTAATGTAAAGCTACTTTATAAAATTTACAATATATCATTCTAATTATATACCACATCATAATATATAATATTTACCTATTGAGTTGACGGCTTACCCCTAGTTTCTACTATTTTTACAGATTAGTAAACATTATTTGTCTTGAAAGATGACTTCAAGTAATTGGTGTCTCTTGAAGAAGGATTTCAATTAAGCTATTGTGGTTATATCTCTTCCTATTATTAAAGAACTATTTAAGTTTGTTTCATTATTTAGGACTCAAATGTAAGGATGAATTTTAAATATTCGTGGATTTGAGTTCTTAAGATTATTATTGAGGTGTTGAGAAAAATTATGTTATTGAATTAAATATTTTATGGAATTTTTTATTAATTGAATTTTAGTTTTGGAGATTTATGTGATCAATTGAACATTCTATTATATATATTTTTATGACAAATTGGGTGTCACATAGAGTGACTACAATTATTTTTCTGCCTTAAGGTTTTTGCAGTTGAAATGGATATTTATACCTCTTAATTAAGATTTAATCTTTTTCATCTCTCTATCTTGAAGTATATGCTTTTGTTGTTTTATTTTTAAGTAATTGAAGTATATGTTACAAACTTGTTATTGAGCATCCATGTGCTATGAAACTAATGAGTAAATGAATGTACAACAATTTGGAAGATTTTTGTGCATGATAGATATCAAAGATCTAAAAAACTTTTAGTGATTTATCTGGAAAGTGGATCCAGTTGTATATATCTATTGCATTCCACTAGTAATATTGAAGAGCCAAGCAATATTTTCTAGCTTGGATGAAGGGTTCAACAACCATCAATTATATGCATGCCTATTGTCCAAGTAATCAATAACTTTCTTCTTCTAATGTTCTTAGAAATTTACATAATTTGATGAATTGACTATCATAGTTCTTCTACTTCAACACTTTTTTTTGTCTTCTAAGACTAACATTTAATTTAAAAGGACTCCTGCATACGTATGTGTACTTTTTTTAGTGAGCTGAAAAATTAAGATCAACTAGATTATAATTTAATAATTTAAAAAAATAGAAAAATAAAATAAAATTTTTGTTTACAAGTCATTCAATTTAATTGTCTGTGATTATATCAGACTAAATGTACAAATTACGGTGTTCTTAAAGATTAATTCAATTAAATTGCCTCAAAGGTAGATTAGAAAAAAGGAAAAAAAAAAAAATCTTATCTATAGTAGAGTCAAAAAGGTATACAGTATCATAATTTGATTGTAATTCTAATTGAGTGTTGGACCCAATGAGAAGTTTGACATTTAGCAATCAAACTCTCGTTGTCCAAATTAAGTAGTTATATATTCTTAATCCAACAACAATTGCATGGATAGCATTTGTTAAAGTCAATATTTAAGTTCCCTTATTTTTATTCACTGGATGGCCTTCATAAAAATTTATATGAATTTTACTTTGCCTTTAAAAGTAAAAATAATTAAAAAGTTTTGATACACAGAGAATTATAAGAACCTTAAATTCCAAAACCATAACATCATGTCATTGACATAGTAATCTAAAATGGCATATTTAGTGGGTTTGATCATTATAATTATCCATTGCTCCTGCAACCATATTAATTTTCTAATGCAAAATTACAGATTTGAAATTAAGACCTCAAAAGTCTCTATATAATCCCATTATTATTGCTCTGTTTTAGAATAATTAAAAATTCTAGCAACATTTAATAACCCACATGACAGCTTTGACAATAAATTTAATATAAAATAATCCCAAGCTGCCTATAAAACCAAATCAAATCCCTCCCTCTGTTGCCCACCACAACTAAATAAATCCTCTCTATCTTGCTTAACTTACTGAATCAATTTGCATTGGATCAATCGTATAGAATTATCCATGAGTTTCTTCACATTTATCATGTACTTGGCTTTTTCACTCTCCTTATTTCATCTCACTTATTCAAATCGATCATTTTGCCACGACAATGAGCGATTTGCACTATTACGATTTAAGGAAAGCCTTTGCATTGATAGGTGTGATCTTTTTTATTCTCCTTTTGCATATCCCAAGGTTGTATCGTGGAATTCAAGAGAGAATAGTGACTATTGCTTATGGGATGGCGTCAAGTGCAATGAGGAAACTGGTCATGTGATGAAGCTTGACCTCAGTAGTAGTTGTCTCTATGGTTCCATCAACTCTACCAGCACCCTCTTTCACCTTGTTCATCTTGAATGGCTTAGCCTTGCTTATAATAACTTCCTCGAGTCCAAAATCCCTTCTGAAATCATGAATCTTTCAAGGTTATCACATCTAAACCTCTCTAAGTCTTATTTTGTTGGTCAGATACCACCAGAGATGTTAGAGCTTTCCAACTTGGAGTCCCTTGATCTGTCATCAACCAATCCCTTTATGTTATACCTACAACACCCAGGCCTAAAAAGTCTAACGGAGAAGTTAACCAACCTAAAAGTGCTTGATCTTGGTGTAGTCGACATTTCTTCTTCATTGCCGCAAACGTTGACAAATTTATCGTCTCTCAAATTTTTATCTCTTCCAGAATGCAATTTACAAGGTAAGTTCCTTAATTATTAAGTTTCTCTGTTACGTGGGCTATATTCTGTATATAATGAAAAAAAAAATCCTTAAATCCTTATCTAGGCTATGTTTATTTCTAGAACCATTCTTTCAATCGGTAACTTTAATAATTTCCCCATTTGGACTTCCCTAATAATTATTTTTAGGGTGAGTTAACTACTTCAATCAAAACTTTTGCTTATTTAAAAAAATTTGATATCTATTAGATTTAGATGGTCATATTTGACTTATCTCCATTAGAAGCTGTTGAATGTAAAGTTAGTTTCTTATAAAAAATTTTCTTTTCTTTCAAAACTAATCTTAACTTGTTACTTATAACTTGTATAGGTGCCTACTTGCTCCTTTTTAGGAAAAATTTCATCTTCACTTAGTGACATTACAAATCTCAACCATTTGCATTGGCTGTATTTCAAAAAACAGGAGAAAAAAAAATTGAATACTTGTTTGGTCCGTATATCTTTTAGGAACCATTCCAACTTCAATAAGTGAACTTGATAATTATCTCCCTCATTTAGACTGGTCTAATAACAATCTTAGGTGTGAGTACCTACATAGATAGAAACTCTTCTTTAAAAGAAAATTGCATTCCTCAACAATACTATTAATTAAATTCAATTAAAATAATTCAAGATGCCTATAAATCCAACTCAAATCCTCCTCTGTGAATGCCACCACAAAAAAATCAATAATCTCCTGACTTGCTTCGCTTTCAGAGATAATTATATCTAAGCTGCTTTAAGATCAATCATTGAGTGATTCTATGGTTTCTTCACATCTGTGTATCTGTTATTTCTGTTCTTCCTTTTCCATCTTGCTTTTCCTAGGCAACCAACATGCCATGATGATGAGCGCTCTACTCTGTTGCAATTCAAGGAAAGTCTTTTCATCAACAAGACTGCCTCTGATGATCACTCTGCTTATTCCAAGACTGCACTCTGGAATTGAGAAGTAAACAGTGACTGCTGCCTATGCGACGGTGTCGAGTGCAATGAGGACATTGGTTATGTGATCAAGCTTGACCTCACTAGTAGCTATCTCAATGGTTTTATCAACTCTACCAGCACTCTCTTCAACCTTGTCTGTCTTTCAATGGCTTAGCCTTACTGATAATCACTTCAGTGATTCTCAAATACCTTATGGAATTAAGAATCACTGCAGCTTATCACATCTTAACCTTCCTATTTCTGCATTTTCTGGTCAAATACCATCCGAAATATCAGAGGTGTCCAAGTTGGAGTCCTTTTTTCTCTATTTCAGAATTCATTGTTGCTCCCATAGCCAAGTCTAGAAAGTCTTAATTTAAAAATTAACCAACGTAGAAGTTGGTAGTGTGGATATTTCTTCTTCACTATCTCACAGTCCGACAAATTTATCTTCTCTTAAATTTTTATCTCTTGCAAATTGTGGATTGGAAGTTAAATTCTTAGTAAAAATTGTCAAGTTTCATACCACTTAAATAATTAACCCCCAAAAAAAAAAAAAAAAAAAAATCTTGAATCCTAATATGTTCCATCTCTCAGGCATGCTTTTGTCTTCACTCAGTTATCTTGGCAATCTCCTCCATTTGGACTTAAGTTGGAATGATTTTTGGGGTGAGTTTCCTACTTCTATTTGAAATATTGCTTCTTCTAGGAGAATTGGATATCTATGAATACTATTTAGTGGGTTCAATACTTCAATTCTATATTGACAAATATTTTTCTATTGTCTTATTAGTCTTTCAAAAGTTGCAACTTGCAATATAAATTTCTTATAAAGATTGTACTCAGTGCTTTCTTTTTGGGAAAAAAATTCTTAGATCCTTACATTACATGATGGTTGCTTTTTGCAGGAAAAATTCCATCTTCACTTACTAATCTTACCCATCTCAACTATTTGGATCTTTCTCACAATAATTTTTCAAGCCCAAGTAATTCGTTGATTTGGATCAGTTATTATACAGAACTCACTTATTTGGACCTTTCCCACATCAACATTGGTGAGATACCTTTTTGGCTTCAGAATATGAACCAGCTGTCATCTCTAAGGTTGTCAGCTAACCAAATATCTGGTCCCATTCCACCTCTGATTCGTAACCTAACCAAATTGCAATGTTTGGATCTGTCATTAAACCAATTGCAAGGTTCAATCCCTAGCTTTATTTTTGAACTCAACAATCTTGAATTTCTGTTCCTTAAGAAAAATAATTTGAGTGGCACAATAGAGTTTAAAATGTTTCTTCGACTTAAAAGTCTAAGTCGTTTGAGTCTCTCTTCAAACCGTTTATCATTGATCACCAACTTTATTGTCAATGCCAACTCTCATAAATTTCAGGTTCTAAGTTTGAGTTCATGCAACCTTAAGGGCTTTCCAGATTTTCTGCGAAATCAAAATCAATTAGGATTGCTAGACCTTTCTTCTAACAATATAACTGGCCAAATCCCTGGGTGGTTTCTTAACATAAGTCAACATAGTTTAGTAAACTTGGACCTTTCTCACAATCTTTTGGTTGGGTTTGATCAACAGCCTGTTATTCTTTCGTGGGTGTCTCTATATTTTTTGGACCTTAGTTTCAATAATTTGCAAGGCCCACTCCCCATCCTACCAACATCTACCATTCGTGTTTATCAATTATCCCACAACAAGATGTCAGGGGAACTTCAACCATGGATATGCAAACAAAATTCTCTGAATGCTCTTGATATATCCAATAACAACTTCAGCGGCAAGCTTCCACAATGTTTAAGCAATATTATTGGTGGCCTATTAATGCTAAACCTACAAAATAACAAATTTTGTGGGAGCATTCCTCTAACCTTCATGAATGGAACAAATTTGATGATGCTTGATTTAAGCAACAATACACTACAAGGAAAAATTCCAAGATCAATAGTCAATTGTAGATGGTTAAAATTTTTAGACCTTGGAAATAACAACATCAGGGATGCTTTTCCGTCTTGGATTGGAACTCTTCCAAATTTAGAGGTGCTCAGCTTGCAATCTAACAAATTCCATGGTGTAATAGAGCAGCCCGAGTCAAAATTTGAGTTTCCTAAGTTGCGGATTATTGATCTCTCTCACAACAAATTTACTGGTAAACTTCCATCAAAATACTTTGAGTGTTGGAATGCCATGAAAGTTGTTAATGCAAATCAACTAGTATATTTGTTGGAGTCACGTTATGATTATTATTTTTATGATTACTCCTTAAGAATGGTTAACAAAGGGAATGCAATGGAATATGAGAAGATCTCAAATACTCTTGTAAGTATTTGTTTGTCAAACAACAAATTTGAAGGAGAGATTCCCGCTTCAATTTCCACCTTAAATGGGCTTCGATATTTGAACCTTTCCAACAATGATCTTGTTGGTGGCATTCCATCATCCTTGAGCAACTTGACGGTATTAGAATCATTAGATCTTTCTAATAACAGCCTCCAAGGAGAGATTCCACAAATTCTGGTTAAACTCACATTCCTTGCCTTCTTTGATGTCTCAAATAATAATCTCATAGGGATAATACCACAAGGAGCACAATTCGATACATTCAACAGCAGTTCATATGAAGGCAACCCGAGGTTGTGTGGACAACCTTTGTCAAAAAACTGTGGAAATTCTAAGCTTCCACAAAAAGAAGATGATCAGGAATCGGACTCTCCATTTGCATTTGGTTGGAAAGAAGTTGCAATAGGATATGCTAGTGGCCTAATAATTGGAATGGTTCTTGGATACACTTTCTGCACAAGGAAGTATAACTGGTTTGTGAAGATTTTTGGGATGCGACTGAAAGGAGTTAAGATAAACAGGTGACCGTGTAGAAACTAAGGAGGATGTATTCAACTTTGGAATTATTGGAATTTAAAAGATTTTAAAAATTTGGGTGTATTCAGTCTAGACTTTTTAGAAATCCATTAGAATCTTGGTGTATTCAATTAAGATTTATAAGGATTCCAATAAAATTTTGGTGTATTCAATTTAAACTTTTAAGAAATCCTAATAAGTCTCGGTGTATTCAAAAAATCAATGATTTTATAGAAATTGGATTTTCCTAGATTGTGATGAATTTTTTAGACCTTAGGTATAAATAAAAAACTTCATATGAAATCTTGCCATACTATCAAAGATTTCTAGGTTTTGATACATTATTATTTTCTTCTCTCTTGGAACAGACGACGACGATTATTGAAAGTATGCTGTGTGTTTTTCTCTTCCAT
The DNA here is from genome assembly GCA_019925255.1 of Litchi chinensis. Taxonomy (NCBI): domain Eukaryota; kingdom Viridiplantae; phylum Streptophyta; class Magnoliopsida; order Sapindales; family Sapindaceae; genus Litchi; species Litchi chinensis. The sequence goes on from CM034474.1 coordinate 22,018,314, forward strand.
ATTGAATCATGTACTGTCTATTAAAATTCTCATATTTTTTATTTTGTTTCGTCGATTTAATTTTGATTTGCTTTAGGATGAAAGATTATAGGGGTTAACCATAAAAAAAATATTCTGTGATACTATTAATGGAGCCATAGAAAAAATCAATAATATATAGTCATAACATGATTGCTATGATCTGGGTTCTGTGAGTTTCTATGGTTTGATTCGTGTTTTTGGTTTTTAACAATGACGGAACATCAACAAGGTCTGATAAATTGAATCTGGTGACAATTAAAAAAATAAAAAAATTATGGCGGGATTCATGTTAATCTGTCACTTTTCGATTTCCTAGTCTTTCATCCTCTCAAAATAAGATAAAATTATTATCTTTGTTTTCTCAACCCTAGCAACCACTCTCAGGCATAATTCACGCACAGCAAGAAGTTTACTTGGGAGACAGTCCTTAAAAAATCATGTTTCCATTTGATTACTTCAATTTTTTAAGTGTTTTTTATTCGTTTCGCTGTATTGGGTATTCTTCTTTGTTATTTCGCTGAATCATGTGTTTATTTCGCTATATTCTTCTTTATTATTCATCAATACATTTATGACAATGAATTTCAGCGATTACAACATTCATAAGCCATTTTAAAATATATACAGCAGCATGTTAGTGATAGATCTCCAAGTTTTATTATTGATTTCCACTAAATTATTTTATTAATACATCCCAACAACCTCTTTAAAGTTTTCTCATCAATGTAAGATAAACAGTAAAAAATATAAAAAAAAATTTACAATTGATAATTAGATAATAATTTAACTCAATATAAGTCCCTTAATTGCAAGTAAGTGAAACCTTCTAATGTCATTGTCAAGTGGTTCGTTGATTATCAAAGTTAATTAGTTTTATTTTATTTTTTGATTTTATGTTGTTTGTGTCATAATTAAAATTGCATTAATAATAAGTGAGGTCTTTAAGTTATGGTGGATTATTATTATCTGTTAGTTGTCAATTGTTTTATTTTATTTTTTATTGTGATTTGGGATTTCCATGTGTGATTAGTATATTTACAAATGGAAGAAACACAACAAGGAAATGAGAAAGGGAAAGGCAAAATTGGGGGAAATTATAATAGTTGGACTATGGTACAGAGCAATTTATTATTACAACTTATAGTTGAAGCCGTCAATCGTGGATGGCGTGATGCTAATGGATTGCTAAGCAAGCAAACAGTGGAAACATCAATACTCCCTATTCTCAATGAAAAACTTAATTGTAATAAGACCTATAATAATTATCAAAGCCGATTGAAATGGTTTAAGACACAATATCAAAGATACACTGAACTTATATGTCATAGCTCTGGCTTTGGATGAGACCCAATCATGAAGAGATTCACTACTAGCGAAGAAGTATGGGAAGATTATTTTAAGGTAAGGTTCTTGAATTTTTGTTTATATATATATTTTTGTTTATATATAGTTTGATAACTACTTTACTTTTTAGGTTTTTTTTATATTAACTTTTTATTTTTATTTTTATTTTTTTATAGTCTCATCCAAAAGAACGACAACTTCGCACAGAAAATTATGTAAATTATAATGATTTGAGGGTTGTAATTGGGAATGCAACTGCTTCAGGAAGATACGCAGTTGGATTAGGTGATGATACCGACGCAAGAATACTTGGAGTTCAAGATAGGCATACCAATATTGAAGATTATATGTATGATGAGAATAATAATGCATTTGTGCAAAATCAACATGAATCATCACACCAAGCTTCACCACTTGAACGATCTACTTCACCCAAATACTATCAGGGAGGATGCTAGCGGACTAGCATGGAAAAGAGCCAAGCATGTTGGGTGGCATGACTTGGGGAGCTAGTACCTGCAGGACTGCCTGAAGAGTTGAATCCTAGGTACATCATTGATCATTGGTTTGAGAGGGCAGAGTTGGGGAAGCAACTAGTTGAGGTGCTGAAATGTGGAATGGTTCAGACTTCAATGGATCCTGGTGGAGCTTCTGTTTTCTACCAGGATCCATTGAAGTCTGAACCATTCCACATTTCAGCACCTCAACTAGTTGCTTCCCCAACTCTGCCCTCTCAAACCAATGATCAATGATGTACCTAGGATTCAACTCTTCAGGCAGTCCTGCAGGTACCAGCTCCCCACAGTCATCCAACGAAACTGCCCCTTCATCAACCACATTCTCAGGTTCAATTAGCACCACTGCTGCCAAGAAAGCTGTCCCCTCTTTCTTCCAGCCCCCATCATGATGCTTGGCCGAGTCAGCAACCTTTTTACCTCTGTCTTTCTTCATTGTTCCATATTTAACCTGCATAAAACAAGGGTTCTTCTCATCCCCTATTACTATGCCTTTTAGGTGTAGCATCACCATCACCTTGGCCTTCACCAAGAAGTCCATCCCAAGTATGAGGTCGAAATCGCCAAGAGGAACCACCATCATGCTGCATTTCCCATGCCAATTGCCCACTGTCAAGGAAGTCTCCACTGCCTCACACACCTGTATAGAGCCTGAGTTCACTGCCTTGATTTTGCTTGTGCTGTCCACCAGGTTTAACCCCAACCTGGTTGCTTCCCGTTGAGCCATAAAAGTGTTGGTCGCTCCTGTGTCCAACATAGCTCTCACCTCCTGCCCATTAACCTGCACCACAACATGCATTAGTCCACTAAAATTAGTTTATCTCTCCACTGATATAGTGTTGAGCAGTAGCAACGGATTCACACGAGAAAGTCCAGCATCCTCAGCATCATCATCATCAGCATCCTCACTGACTATTGTAGCAACTTTCTCCCTTTTAGGACAATCCTTAGCACGATGAGGACCACCACAAATAAAACAACCCTGTTGTAATTTTGTGTAACCAAAATTATGGTCATTTCCCTGGTTCTTTTCCTCTTTTTGCCTTCAACAGACTTCCCCTTGTTTGTGCCAGAAGAAGAACTAATCCCACGGTAATCCACAAGACTCTCAGCAGCCGCCATGGCTGAGGGTATGTCCTTCACACCCTGTCTTCGTAATTCTGCCTGCACCCATCCCTACAAACCAAACATGAAATTGAACAGCTTGTCGTCCTCTGACATATTTTTGATGTCCAACATCAAAGAGCTGAACTCCTTCACATAATCTCTGATAGAACCAGTCTGTTTTAACTTCTTTAGGGACTCCCTTGCCACCCACGAAGTGTTACAAGGCAGGAATTGATCCTTCAACTCCTTTTTCAGAGACTCCCAAGTCTCAATTATCGGTCTACCTACACTAAGATCATCCGCCATCCTAGTTCGCCACCATAACTTTGCATCCTTGCACAACTACATGCTGGTTATGGATACCTGTTCCCCCACTGGTATCCTAGCAGCCCGAAAATATTGCTCCATATCCCACAGAAAGTTTTCCAACTCCTTGGCATTCCTACTGCCATCGAAGTGCTTCGGCTCTGGAACTTTAATCTTCGAAACAGTCCGCTCTTCATGAGGCTGAACCACTGCCCTTCTCAACAGTCTGATTTCATCCTCCATAGAACTGATCTGAGCCCTTAGACCATCCACCACTTCTGAGTTCTCCATTCTCACGTTCCCCAGCCTGCTTTCCACTTCCTGCACCAAGTTTGAAAGTGTTGTCTGCAGTGTAAGAATCCTCTCAGAATTTTCGATAGTCACTGTTGCAAGATCCCCATACCCCTGTGGAGGCTCTCCAACAGTTTGTTCCAGCCTACTGATCCTCTCTTTCGCATCTGTAAGGGTCATTTTCGCACAGAATTACAAAACCAGTCTTCTAACCGTGCTCTTATACCAACTGTCACACGCCTACTTATTGCCTAAGAATTTTCAGCGTGCTGGCGCTAGAAATGCCCTTCCTAGCCAGCCTATCACCCACACACACTGCCTCCAAACAGTGTAGTATGCTGCTGCCACTGATTTTCACGAAATTGTGCACCAACACAGCCTGTCAAGCCCCCACACAGCCTGCTAATGCTCCAACACAGCCTGTTGCGTTTCTGGAACAGCCCAACGCCCTTGTGTACCTACAACTTTGCTTGCTGCCTGCCAAGCAGTTCCTGCACACCATGCACAAATCTAACAGCACATAATAATAACAAGAAAGCACAGAAGACAACAAGCTTACGGGGGTCCGCCCTCAACCCAACTCAACTCTCTCTCTTATTGAATCAAGAAACAATACACAAGATTACAAGGCAACAGCCCAAGTGAGTCCGCTCACTTTTTCAACACACTGATTCTGTATTAACAACAACATCAGCTTCCTATTTCAGCCTACAAACAACATATAAATACAGGTTGTAGTTGACAAGCCCAACTGCCTAACTGTGCTGGCACCAACCAGCATTTTACACATAAGCAAACCAGCAGTTACCTCTAAATAACTGCCACACAACTGCCCAATATCAGACTGCACCACTATCTACATGAGATAACTGCCCATAACTGTCCCACATGTGTGAGTGTATCTGCTTGTCCATGCCCACACGTGCCATGCAAATACACCATGCTGCCAACAAGTTCACAAGACTCAGCCCCAACTGATAACTGTCTTGCTTGACACTTGCTGCCCATGCCTCGCTGTCCACACATTGCCTTGCTTTGCCTCAGCTTGGCTTGGTCAGTCCCCTTGGCTGATACTCATGCTGTCATGCACAGGTCATTGCAAGCCCCTAAACTGCCCGCAATCTGCATGTGTTGCACGCTCAAGTCCCTGCATGCACACTGCATGTGCTGCTCGCCAGTGCCACTGCACGCACACTGCCTGTGCCGCGCACTGCCTGTGTTGCAAGCTGCCTGTGCTGCGCGCCTGTGCCCCTGCACGCACACTGCCTGTGCTGCGCGCTGCCTGTACTGCATGCTCCCTGCGCTGCACGCTTGTGCCCCTGCACGCACACTGCCTGTGCTGAAATGCCAACTGATTATGAAGGATCTAGCTCATTTGAGAATAACCAAAGTGAAGTTATAGAAAAAATTTCTCTCGTCATTTATTCAATTGCCACCGATTTTCGAGGAGTATGCAACCTAATGGAGAAGAGGGAGGCAGAAAAGGGAAACAGAAAAAAAAAAGAAAAAGAAAGAAAAAGTAATATATGGGATGCCATAAAAGAGATTCCAAACTTAGATAATTCTACTTGTTACAAGGCGCTTGCATTGCTTAATACTAAAACAAAAAAGGATGCATTTTTGAAAATGTCACTTGAAGAGCATGCATCTTGGATCACATATTCTTGAATGAGTGTGGTTATATGAACATCATACAATTTAGTTTAAAATATTGTAGTGTAGGTTTAAATTTGAATTGTTTTCAATTACTGATTAGACTTGTTTTTATTATGACTTGTTTATTAATTTTGGTTGGAACTAGTTAATTATTATTGCTTTTGTTTTATGATTTGCATGTCTATTATTAATATAAAATGTTTTATTATTATTTTTATGGATGTTTGTAGTGTTATATACATAATGAGTGTGGTGATAATGAAAATGTAATAATTTGAGACTAGCTTGGACTTATTTTATATATATAGTTTTGTTTTTTGTTTGTAGGTAGTTTTCTATATAAAATGGATCATCATAGCATAACTAATGAAATAGAAGAGATGGAAGTCGAGGAAGAAGAAATTGAGGGAGAAGAAGTGGAAGATATGGAGGAAGAAGAAGATGAAGAAGCAATGGAAGAAGAAGAAAAAGATGAAGAATTTTATGAAGCCATTAAATATTTATTGATGGTAATTCAAGCTATAGTCCATGTGCTACATGAGTTTATGATTCTCATACATGCTTATCATATTGAACGTCCATTAACTCGACGACCAATAACTACAACTGGATACAATTATATACACAGAGTATTGAATGAGGATCCTCAAGATTTTCCACAATTGTATCGAATGTATTCAGATGTGTTTCGCAAGTTATGTAACATTTTAAGAGAAAAAACACTCTTAAAAGATACAAGATATGTTTGTGTAGAAGAAATGCTTGACACATTTTTACTAATTGTGGGCCAAAATAGTAGATATTATCAAACTCGTGATACATTTAGCCGATCACATTTTACTACTAGCAAAAAGTTTAACAAAATTTTGAAGGCATTGAATACAATTGCACCAGAGTTGATGGCCAAACCTGAATCCACTGTGCCATCTAAGATAAGGAAAAGTACAAGATTTTACCCTTACTTTAAGGTAAACATTCCATTATTTATATATAATTATTTAATTATTAGTTATAATAATATTGTTATTTTTATAATTATTCTTATAATTTATTACTATGTAAACTTTGATTTTTATTTCAGGATTGTGTTTGAGCTATTGATGGCACACATATACTAGCAATGGTAACTGAACATGATGCTAGCAGCTATCGCAATCGTCATGGAACAATATCACAAAATGTATTAGCAGCTTGTAACTTCGATTTGGAATTCATATATGTGCTTAGTGGGTGGGAGGGGTCAGCTCATGATTCACGAGTGCTAAACGATGCTTTATCAAGAAGGAATGGGCTTAAAGTGCCACATGGTAATAATATATTATTCATTTTAATTATATATTTTTTTTGTTAAGAAATTAATTTGACATTAGATCATACATTATATATTACTAATTTATGCATTGAATTAGGCAAATATTTCTTAGTGGATTGCGGATTTCCAAATCGACACCAATTCTTAGCTCCATTTAGAGGTGTTCGATATCATCTCCAAGATTTTGCTGGTCAAGGTCATGACCCTGAAAATGAAGTTGAGTTATTCAACCTTCGTCATTCTTCTCTAAGAAATGTTATTGAAAGGATATTTGGTGTATTCAAATCAAGATTCACAATTTTCAAGTTTGCACCTCCTTCCCTTATCGGACACAAGTAGATCTAGTGTTATCTTGTGCAGGACTGCACAATTTTCTTCGTAAGGAATGTCGATCTGATGAATTTCCTATTGAATTGAATAATGAATCTTCTTCATCTTCATCACCACTCACTAATGAAGAGGAATTTGAAACAGTTTTCCAAACGCAAGAGCAATATCGAGAAAGTGCAAATCAATGGAGAGCTAGTATAGCTACAAATATGTCGAGAGATGCTAGGGAGCAGAATGACAACAATGACAATTACGCAGAATAGTTTCTTCGGACTTCCATAATACACATTATTTGATAGTTATATTTTTCATTTTAGAATTTATATATATATATACATATATAAGTTTGGGACTATTGAAACTAGAAATTTTTTTTTTTTTTTTTAATTCAACAACTGACTTTGAAAATTAGATGTAAAAAAATATTTTTTATAAAATATTTATTTTCATTAATGTGGTTTATATAAATACAATAATCATATAAACAGTGAAAGTTGGGCCAAGTTTTACAACACATTACTCATCATATGAATTTTTTTTTAAAAGATAAATCATTAACAATTCCATATTAAATATATCAAATTCCATTTAAATCTATGTAAACAATCAAACAAACTCTAAATAAAATTCTAACAAAATCTGATGAAATCTAAACAAATTTTAAAATAGAATTCTAACAAAATCTGATGGAATTCATGAAATCTATAGAATCCATCAAAATATATCATTAAAAAACACTCCAACAAACTTTAATGAAATCTAGATTGAATACACCCCCCTAAATGTAATCATAGATGCAACCTCAAAAGGTCATGTGTTTTTTGTTTTTTGTTTTTTTTTTTCCCTTTTTATGTACCTTTTATGTATGTGTATTTGAAATTGAGGCATTTAATAAAGTGAAGCAGGAAACAAGAATGAAATGCACAATTTTATTTTATTTTTCTCTAAATGAACCTAAGTGCTAATGTTTAACAATCAATTAATGTTATATGCATCCAACTTTTGTTCTGTGAAGACTATTGTTGTAGAAATAGAGGGAGAAGAGACAAAAAAGAGACAGAACACCTGTGAACATTGCCACTCGATCTCCTCCATTGAGAAGTCAATGTTGCCAAAGAACACTTGTGAAGACTGAAGAAGGAAAAAGACGAGAGAGGAACAAAGGGAGAAAAGATGGAAAAGACGAGCGTAGTAATATATGCTTAATAAGTCATTGGCATAGGTAAAGTGGGCTTTGCTGTCAAGTGTAAAAAGAAAGAAAAGCCTCTTTAAGGCACCAAGACAAATACAATATTGTATTCTCTTCATATATTGCTTCTTCTTTTCTTTGACAGTATTAATATATGCTTGTTAGTGATCTGAAAATTGAATTGAAAAATTATTACTTATTCTTTTAAAACATCACTCCGTAAATAAATCTGAGTTGGAAGAAAATGAGCATATAATTGCTGTATCCATGATTTAATTCTTAATTTATGTTTCCAGAGCGCCTATGAGTTATATTAATATGATGTTGCAATCCATTATTTGTGTATTAACTTCCTAACAATGACAGGTATCCAACTTGTGATGTGACACTTTAATTCAATGCACAAGTGGTAACTTATAATATGTATATTAAATTAAGGTATTCTCTCTCAACCAAAAAAATATATATATTATAAGATTTTAATCTTGATGCCGATTATGTATGGAAACACTGAGTTAGAATATCTAACATTATAAAAAAAGAATTTAGTAAGTGAAAACAATAAAAGCCACCAAGAAATATATTTTTACATCTTCCTCAAAGCTCCATGAATATAAGTTAATTACTACTCTTCTGGTTCCTCTTCTAGCTAATTAGGTGGCGATAGTGAAGTTAATTTAAATCAGTTTAAAGTTTAGTCGGACAAACCAAACAAAGGAATAATAACTAGTGAGATTTATGGACCTTATGGTCTCATCGGTGATATCATTATTAACCTAGGCACAGTCCTCTGCTTCTTTGGTTACGCTGGTATGGTAAAGGAGAGAATTTTTTAATATATCTTCTAATGTAGGCACAGTCCCTGCAATCAATGTATTATAAGACACAAGGGTATTATAATACAATCAACGTATTATAGAAGTCTTAAAAAGCTTCTCACAAACGCTTAACAAAGTCTCAACCCGTAATTGGTTGAAGCAGGAACATTAGCACAATAAGGTAACTTTTTAAGTGCTTTAAACATAAAAGGAGAGAAACTAAGTTCATGGATTGGGGATTCTGGAGCATCTGATCACATGACTAGGGATGTAAATATTCTTCACAATTATAATCTGTCATGACAATTTTTCAGTTCGAATTGTGGATGGATCTGTCTCTCTAAGGTGGTTGGTACCGGTTCAGTGGTTGTGTCAAATAACTTAGTTCTTAAAACTGTGCTATTGGTCCCTAATCTTGATTGCAATCTATTGTCTATCAACAAACTTACTCGGGATCTAAACTATGTTACTAAATTTTTCCCAAATTGTTGTGCATTTCAGGATTTTGTTTCAGGAAAGATGATGGGCAATGTTGAGGTGTGTTCAGGACTCTATCTTCTCGAAGTTGAGAATCACATGCAAAGACAAACTCAAAACTCATAAAAAATAAAATCTTTCATCGCTCAGGGCATCCGAGTTTTTTATATCTTGAAAAACATTTTTCATCTTTATCCATCAATAAAATTTACATGTTTTTTCAGTGCGATATATATCAATTATCCAAACATACATGCAATATTTATCCATCTCAACCCTACAAATCATTACATTCATTTTCAATGATCCACAATAATGTTTGGGGACCTTTTAGGGTGAATAATATTTCTGGAGTTAGGTGGTTTGTGCCATTTGTAGGTGATCATATTAACTAGGATATTTCTTATGAAGGAAAAATTGAAGTAGGTCAGATTTCAAAAATTTCAACAATATGATTCAAACATAATTCCAAGCAAATATACAAATTTTGAGAATAGACAATGCTACGGAATGTTTCAATCACATTCTTGGCAGTTATATCTGTTAAAAGAGGGGATAATTCATCAGAGTTCATGCATTGATACTCCCCAGCAGAATGGGGTTTCAGAGAGGAAAAATAGGCACATCCTAGAGGTTGTTAGATAACTTTTGATTTCAATGAATATTCCAAAACATTTTTGGGGTAAAGCTGTTCTTATAGTCACATATCTTATTGATAGGATGTACTCCAGAGTGCTAAACTTCCAGACTCCTAGTGAAAGACTACTTCGTTCATATGCCAACACTAGGATCATCACAGATATTTCCACTAAAGTATTCGATTGTATAGTGTTGGTGCATATTCATACCACATAAGTAAACTAGATGCCAAGTCAAGTGTACTTTATTGGGTACTCTTCTACTTAAAAGAGTTATAAATGTTACTCTAAGAAAATTTTTCATTCCATTTTACTAGGAAAATTTTTCATTCCATGAATGTAACCTTTTTTGAACAACAAGTTTTCTAACCCCCCAAAACTAATATTCAGGAGGAGAATAATAGTAGGGAATACCAGTTTAGGGAAACTTCGAACACTCAACTGCTTCCTAATCTAGCCGAAGCTCTTCAAAATCCTAGTACCAATACAACAGACCCACCAAATTTCAGCCATGAAAATCTACAAAATGAGTCCCATCCGACTACTATTTCTAGTCCAGTAAGTCCCTAAACTGAATCCAATCTTCCAGTACATCAAACACAAGAGTCAGTCCGGTCTATACACTTTCAAGTAGCAATAGACAGTGCAACTCAGTCCATACTACATGAAACTAATGAGTTAACTGTCTATCCCAGAAAGAGGTAGACTTCAAGAGGAATAGAGCAACAAACACCCCTCATGCAAGGCCAAGAACCTGAACTGAACCAACAAGTTCAGAATATATCATTAGGAATAGGTAATAATGAGGAAGAACCATCACATATTGATCAGTCAATTGTTGTGAGGAAAGGATTTCGGGAATGCTGAAATCACACTCTTTATCCTATCGAAAATTTTATCTCTTCTGAAGGTTTATCTCCTAGCTTTTGAATATTTACTGTTAACCGCTCTAATATAAAAATTCCAAATAATGTACAGGAGGCACTCAAGGTACCAGAATGGAGGGTTGCTGTGGGAGAAGAAATTCAAGCACCGGAAAGGAATGAAACCTAGAAAGTAACAGAGTTGCCAAGGGGGAAATACCAGCTGGGTGCAAATGGGTGTTTATTGTGACGCATAAAGCTGATGAGAGTGGAGAGAAATTTAAAAATTGGCTAGTTGTAAGGGTATTGATTTCTAGGAGACGTTTGCTCTAGTAGCTAAATTTAACACTATCAAGGCTCTGTTGTCATTGGCAGCCAATTTAGATTGGCCATTACATCAACTAGATATCAAAAACGCCTTTTAAATGATGATTTAGAAGAAGAAGTTTATATGAAGATAGGTCTTGAGACACAAGCAACAAGTAATATAATTTGCAAACTTCAGAAATCATCATATGGTCTTAAATAGTCCCCATGTGCATGGTTTGATAGGTTTACAAAGGTAGTGAGAAGGTATGAATACTCCCAAACCCAAACCGACCATACATTCTTTGTAAAACACTCATCCAGGCAAAATATAACAATACTGATATTGTATGTGGATGACATCATTGTAACAAGAAATCAAGAGAAGGTATGCAGAATCAAGAGATCACTAGCCAATGAATTTGAAGTTAAGGATCTAGGTAATCTGAATACTTTCTTGGGATGAAAATCGCTTGTCAAAGAAAGGGACTGCAGTCTCTCATTGAAAGCACATTCTAGACTTGTTGAAGAAAATCAGAATGCTTGACAGTGGATAGTGCACCAGTAGACAAAAGTCAGTTTCAACGTGTAGTGGGAAAGCTTATATACCTTTCTCATACTTGGCCAGACAAAGGTTTTTTAGCGAGTGTAGTGAATCAATTCATGAACAAACTGACAGAAGAACATATAAATACAGTTCTTTAAATCTTGTGGTACTTGAAGATGCCACCTAGAGAGGGATTATATTTCAAAAAGAATTCAAATAGAGACATTGAAACTTTTTCAGATGTTGATTGGGCTGGTTCAGCTATTGATCGAAGGACAACCTCGAGCTATTGCACATTTGTGTAGGGAAATTTCATGACATGATGAAGTTGAAAAACAATCTGTGGTGGCAAGGAATAGTGTTTAATCAGAATTCAGGGTCATACCAAACATGTAGATATAGGCCAACATTTTTTCGAAAAAAAAAACAGAAACTGGAATAATCAAGCTGGTCTATACTCCTACTGCACTTCAAACAGCTAATATCTTCACTAAAGCTCTACCTAGGACTAATTTTGAAATTCAAGCTAGGCTTGATTAACATCTACAGCCCAACTTGAGGGGAGGGTTGGAAATCATTATTAATTAGTCCTAGTTTTTAGGTATTCTATTTAATAAAGAGATTTGGGTAGTTAGTTACCCAACTGTATCGCTTATAATTTCCTATTTTAGTGCCTTAGATTTGTGGACGCATATGTTCATTAGGATGGTAAGTAAGTCCCCTTAGATTTGACAGAATTAATGCTATTACTCCTATATATTTATCTTTGTATCTCTCATTCATTTAGCAATAAGAAGAAAATGAGGATTTTCTCATATAATTCTTCATTTATCATAAACATTCCAGATACTAAAAAGAATTCCACATCCTATATAATCCTCTATTTTCTTTCCAACCAAACATCAATTTTCTAAGTAGAATAAGTCTGTACTGTACACGTGCACGTTGTTTCATTTTGATTGCATTGTTTCTGTTATATTACAACTCCAAATAGAACAATACCACAAACTCTTTGTACCCTTTGTAACATAATAGAGGAAACTATAATAAAAAGAAAACTATAGGTATATCTTTTATGGCATTATAACTACTTATGCTTTTTTTGCCAAATGCTTTTGTTGAACTTGTTCTTTATCATTCCCTTGTTTTCAGTTACCTGACTACTGCCTTGTGTTCCTGAAGCATTAGTAGCTGATGTAGTCTTCATCTTGCCACCGCTGTTTCCCTCATCACCCCTGCCACTTGATACAACACCACTTGCCGATTCCTTACCCTTATGCTGCAAGAATAGCTGATTCAAGAATGGCTCCATTGTCAACCTTCTTGACTGCAGCCTCTTTAAAAGGTCTTCAACACTTGAAGTGTTGTTTTTGAGTTCCGGCTCACTGAAGTTTTTGTAATTTTTTAGGCACAGAAAATAAACTACACAATCTAAAGCTAATTCCAATTCCATTCACCACCCAAATATTTGGATCCATGCAACTACTTTGACTCAAAAAATAGACAAACTATGTTAAATAGACAAACTATGTTCATTTTTAGTAAGTTATTATGAAAACTTTAGTGCATCCAAATTTGCATAAGAACACAGATTTTGAACTGACCTCGTGTCCAATGCAGCATAAAGTTGCATCAATTCTTCAAGCATACTGACTGCTTCATCCAACAGGCCTTTATGTTCATGGTCAAAAGGTTTCTTCTCAAGTAATCCATCCATTGCAGTAACTAGATGGCAACAGATATTCTGTACATCCACCTGTAGCATACACGAAAGTGTGAAGTGGAAAATACGAACAAGATACAAACTAGAATGCTCATTGATTGACAATGTTAAACCATTTTTCATACCTTAATTGTTGGATTATTTAATACCATGCTCTTCTGGTCATTTTCATTGTCCACAAAATTTAACACCTCAAATATTTTCCAGATTTTTCCTGGGTTCATGAATAGGTTTTTGTCCTTTGTTTTCCACAGATTTGAGTCCTGATCCATTAGGGAAGCAGAGATCAACGATGGAAAAGTTGCATTTTTACCTTCAGCATAATGGTCTACAGAAAGTACTTCCCTATATGGATTAGGAGCTTTCGATGTAGTAAACATAGTAGTACCTGTAGATTCAACTTCTGGAAACAAAATTCCTAATATGTCTTCACATCTGCGCACCTTCATATCTACAAATATAGCATCAGGACATATATACTTCGGACAATTCTTCCCTAAACTCACAATTACAAGAGGATTGCCAATCTTTCTAAATGCTTCAGCAATCATACTGGCATTTACATTCAGAACATTATGTTTCCGACCTCTGTAGAAGACATCACAAAATTCCTGTGGCAGTTCGGCAGTAATATAGTTCATACCAAGCAACTCAAAAAGTTGATTTACACACTTGCCAAAGTTCAAATGGAGCAAACAAACTATGACAACCAATCTCAAAACCAACAGTGAGTAGCAGCCCTTGACATTTGCACAACATTTCCTGATCCATTCTACTGTTTCCCCCTCATTGTAAAGGAGCTGCTGAGCAATACACATGATAGACTCAAGTACATCTCCCATGGATTGTCTCACATCAGTCTGTAAGAAGAAAGTTGGGTCAGTTTTCCCATCCAGGTGGATGAACCAATCAACAAAAGAAGACTTGGTAGTTAAGAAGTAACCCTGGAAGCATGACAACATAATCAAAAGGCGCTCAATAAGGTATAGGAAACAGGCAGGTGATATGTAGTCATGCTCTTTCCTCCATTTCACTTTAAAGGTAGCTAGCAATGCTCCATGAAACTTTCGAACAAGAAACACCTCCTTTGATTCATTTTTGTTATTGCATGGCACAGAGCCCTGCTCAGATCCTGAACCCACATTCCCTTGGAGACCCTCTAGGAAAGCCTTCCATGGTGAATTTCCATTACACCTTTTCACAACTTGCTCAAGTAAATCATTTGCCAGCTTACCAGATCCAAGAATCATTACTGCCACACTTCCAATCTGCCCATAAGATAGCTTATTATTCAAGCTAATGCATTTCAAAATAACTTCTACAAGTATTGTGCTGCAAATCTTTCTTCTTCTAAGAAAAATCATACTCTTTTTTGATGATTCTCTCCAGTCCACAGGAAATGCGTAGCCTAAAAAGTGCTTAATTGGTAGTTCAACAAACTTTTGTAGTGTCTTGACATCATCCTGTGGGCTGCATAGAAACTTGGCATCCAAAAGGAAATTTGCAATCTCATAGATATACATAAGAGAACTAAATTGACAGAACATGGACTTTGAACTCTTCATTGACTCCTTATAGAGGGCTTCAAGATTGTGCAACACCTTCATACCAACGGTAAATAATTCCAAACTCCAATAACTCCGAGCAGCAGAAACAAGCTGGTAGATATCAATAGATAACAGCTTCCCCCTCTTGCGAACGTATTTGTCATTCAATCCTCTCAACCAGTTGGCATCAGAGTTCAGCAATAGATAGGAGGTATCCAGATTATTGTACTTCAATTCATGCGGTTTCCACACACCCAAGTAATTCAAGCAGAAGTCTCCATAACTTCTGCAATCATTATTAACAACTTGGGCTTCAAGATGTCCAAGATACTCAAATATGTTCACAATCTTATCCTTCCAGCAATTCCAAAAATAGATCAATGTCTCAATGGAAACCTTGTTTTTACAGATTTTGTCTTCTGAAAACATTACAGGATTCAAAACCAATTCATCTTCCCACTCATATTCAGAGGTATTTAAATGAAGATGCACATCTAGAATTTTTCGAGCAGATAATATTTCACCTGTCATATTCTGATGTAACTTAGAAGCACTGAGCTGATGATTCATCCTGCATAAGTGAGTCTCATCATTTGATAAGATTTCAGCCTCTGTGCAAACAAATTCATAGAATTGGTTTGAATCACTTTTTGCCAACGACTTAGCTTTTTCTAGAAGCTCTCCCTTCTTGCTAAACTTCTTTAGGGGCCACCCTTTGCTCCCCTGTGACCATAGAGAGTTGGAAAACACATATTTGAGAATAAGTGTTGATGATTCTTTGAAATTCCCAGCCTTCTGTAGCAAATCAGCTGCAAGAAGAATATCACCTCTCAGTTTTGCAATATTTGCAGCATCTAGAAAGTTGCCTGATTTTTTTTCCAACAACAGAAGCTCATCCAAGCAGTTCAAAGAATTTAAAAAGTTGAGCTTCAAGTCCATAGAATGAAAAGCTTTAACAAATTTCATCATGGATTTGTTATCTTTGAGCTCATAATAGTGAAGAGCACAACTCTCTAGAAAGCCTTGTTCAATTTTGTTTATTTTGTCCACTGCACCAACATCCGTATTAACATGTTGTTTCCAGGAGCTAATGCATTGCAAACCCATGTCAAAAAGCTTTTCATTCGTGCAAATGGTCAAACATTCTGAAAAAAACTTGCCCCTGTAGTAGACTTCAGCTGCAAGCTCAAAGAAGCCTGCCAGACAAAAGCATTCTGCAGCTCTTTCAAACTCAGAATCCTGACATTTTTCCAAATAAATCCTACCTGCAGGAATAAAAGTTGAAATAAGATTGTCAACTTACATTGCCTGCGGGAATAAAAGTTGAAATAAGATTGTCAACTTACATTGCTAAAGTTGATAAGAATTAGAAAATCAAACGCATTTTGTTATCAACTACTGTAAAACTAGGGCCAGAAGAACTTTAAAACAATTTACAATTAAAGGTGAAGAGATATTGATGAAAAAGGACAGTGAATTAAGAAAAAAATAATTTAAATCGACTTTTCAAATTTTCATCAAGATCCATATATGGAACCACAGATAAAGATCAATTCTGACTTCATTTCATGTCAAAACTTCAGTAAGCTTGCAGCCATTTAAGCTGTGGGAATGCCATAATCATGCCTGTAGAAGTTTTTAAACGCCTTATAGTTTATAGAGTATTTTCAATATGATAAAAAACAAAACCCATGGCAACAGTATTACTTCTATTGAGTCCAGTAGTGAGCAATAAGAAGTTAGACAAATTACAAGGAAAAATTCCTGTGCACAGTACCAAGTTGATACTCAAAGCCAAGGCCAGTATAATATTATCAAATGCAATAGATTACTGAGATATCCTATTGAAAATTGGCCATTTAATGATTAATTGCACTGTTTTAGACTGCAAGATACAATGTTCTGGTCTCCCACTGAGAGTTGCATTACAAAATGCTAAGAACCATAAAAGTGTTAGCAGCCACCTTAGCCAACACATAAGTCAAATAGATACAACTTCCAAACAGCACATATGCATTGCAAAAAACGGAACTTTTAAGTTACTTATGATCCAGTCTTTCCCATGAGGAACTTTCTTTTACATGCATCAAAGCATATTTATTTCGATTAATTGATAACCAATATATCAACATTTTCCAACTATTACCTACATGGACATATCAAAGTTCCAACATCACAAGATTGCCACCTTTTAAACAAAAAACTGGAACTGATGAGAAAAAGTTTTATAGAAAAGATCAGAAACACAAAACTATGAACATAACAGAAAATCAACACTATATAACCAATTCATACCCGCTGTTTCATACTCCCCCAAATCAAAAAAACATCTAGCAGCAGAATCAGCCTCGCCTATTGCTTCAAATGTTTCAGCTGCTTCCTTAAGCATAATGTTAGCCTCTTCAGGATTTAAACTGTGCAGACAGTCAGCGGCAGCTTTAAGGCCAGTAGCTTTTGACCTTCTTTCCCAATAAGTATCTCCAGCTCTCTCAAAGCACATTGTTGCCATCTCATAGTTATGTTCGTGATATAGCTGAAAAGAAGAAATAAGTAACAAAAGGATAAAACAAAAGAAACCATGTTGCCAAGTGAGAAAAAGAAAGAAAAATAGCTAAACATCAATTGGAATCCTACCACCAATAAAACACAAGTTAACAAAAGTAACACTGTTATTGATGACTCCAGAAGGCAACAAGGCCAGTACTAGTGGTAGCCAATAAAACTCTTAACGACAATACTATAACGTTGCTAACATTGTCATTGTCATCATTATTATCTACTGGTATATTTTGTTAATGACCAAATGGACATTTTCACATCAAGAATACCAAAACTGTTATTGTTGACCATGCTTTATTATATGAGATAGACAGCATGCAGTTTTGTCAGTAAACATCACTAAAACATGTATTTTGAAGAGAAGGGCGTTTGAGAGGCGTATCATTGACACTTATAAGACTGGTTCTCAGCAGTGACCTATGAGGATCACACGGGCTGAACTTTGTCCTATGCAGTGGATATGACCAGCAAAAATGTGAATGTCAAATGCCTCGCCAAAAAGATAGGTGTCTCGGTAATAATAATTAAAATTAAATTAAATGACTAGAAGTGCAACAAGCAGAAACTTTCAAAATGAATAAAACAAATATCTTAACAATGATAGGCGACAAGAATAAGGGCACAATTTTAAATACAGTAGACATTGAGCATTACAGCAACAATGATTAACGTCATCATATGGAAAACGAAACAAACCTTAAAGCCTTGCAACCTCCACTCCTCTGAGCTGCTTGTAACTTGCATGGCCTGCACAAGTGAATCATCCAGTTGTCTAACTTGAACAAGACACTTTTTCTTCCAATAGTCAAACATAGGTTTGGGGAGATCCTCCACGTTCTCCCAAATCCATAACCTTTGCCTTGTACGGGTAATGGCTAGATACAACTGCTTCAGTTCAGAACACATGATGCTATGTTTAACTTCATTGAAGCTCGGAAAGGACCTTGGCGAGTTAGAGTCAAGCAAATCTTGTTCCTTCATATATTCATATATAACCATCCATTTATTTTTCAGAGGTGATGAGCCGAAAAAGTTGTACAACAGTACATCCTGTGAAAGGAGATAATATAAGTGACTCATAACCCAAAAAAAAAAAAAAAAAGAGTTAGTGAATATACAAATCAAGAAAATGAAAATTTAGATGCACCAAGAGAAAAAATTTCTGACAATTCTAGGAGAAAGTTTAGCTTTTAGCTTGCATTTGTATTTTGTATAAATAAATTTTAGAGGAACAGATTTTAAATTGTTAACTGGATCTCAAATGATCCTTAAGCAAAAAGATCACAATATGTACCAGTAATCAAGGAAGGACACGAAATGAAATAATAATCTATAAAGGAAATTCGAATCATATTACTTTGATATTCATAAGGGAAAGATATGTATAACATGAATCACCTGAAATTCAAGACCCTTGCACTCCATTATTGTAAGAACGAGAGCTTGGTTGCCGACATGGTTGGAAATTTTCTTCCGTGCACAATCATCCCGAACCAATATTACCTGCTGTGCTCCAAAACCAATTTTATTCCTATCAAATTCTCCACTATTTCCAAAAATTTTAATGATTGCATCTTCCTTGTTCTCTGACTCGAGCAAAACAGGAGGTTTGCCATCCATGCAACTTGTCTGGGGCTTTAAAACATCGATGGATTGGGGGAAGAAACGGTATAACAGTTCAATTATGCTTTGAGCTAGGTTCAATACACCTGCATGGGTATGGAAGTTCTGGCTCAAACTGAAAACGTATGAGCATTGTACTTTCCCTTCTCTTTGAACATGTTCATTGCTACATGACTCCAAAACAAATTTCTTATGGAACATTGCTCGTATATCTTGGAAACTAAAATTGAATCCCCTAGCAATTATTTGTGCTGTATCCCCCGAGAAAACAAAACCCTCATCAACATTTTTGCAGATATATTTGAATAGAGAAATTTGACTCATGTTAAGTTCCTGCACCTCATCGATATAAACAAAATCCATTGCATCAGCCTGATAATATTCAGCTTTAAGTCGACAATGAAGATCAAAAGCTAGATCAGCTAAATCAAATTCACCATTTTCTGCCTTCATTCTTTCATAGTTCTGAAAGATGTCATAAATTTTTTCTCTATTGCGCATGCTCAAAGTCGAACCCCTGCCCTTTGATAATTGAACATAATCCTCTCGACTGAGTTTACCATCACCATCCTCCATCGCTTGGAGGCTACCTTTTATATGAGATGTAATCTCAGTGAAGACTCTATAAGAATCAAGCGTCTTTGTTAGTTGCATATTAAGGTGGGGCCAATACAATGATCTAAACCTGTCATAATCAACTTCTTGCGTAAACAATCTTAAACTTCGAATTTGACTATCTGTGTGCTTCCTTACATAATGGAATCTCTCAAAGTATGAAGTACCTAATGTCCCATCAAGCATCATAAGGAATTTATGAAATGTTATGACCAGGGGGTATGACTCAAGTGGAAGATCAAGAAAAGAATTTGGGATATCCTTGAATTGTGCCCCATCCTCAATATCATTGACATCCGTTAAGCTGCTTTCAGCTGGAAACTTGTGGCCAAAGGCAGAGCTGCACGCATAAAAAGACCCTATCAATTAGGTGCAAGTAAGTTCCATGTAGCTAATTTTGAAGAAGCTTATCACAGTATTTTAACCAAAGAAAATAAATCAGCAAATGCAGCTGCGAAGCTCGAAATAGCAAAGATCATACTTTTTTTCTGAAGACAGGAAAGCAGCAGAAAAAAATATTTGGGTATTTCAACATGGTTGTACTGCTTATGAGGTCGATAACTAGTTTTGCAGATAAAGTATTTTTTATTCAAATAGAAGTATAGAACAAATGTTCGAAATATAATTTCAACATGAAATTTAGCTCGCAACATGCCCCATAAAATTTAGAGGCACACCAGGAGAAGATTTCTGACAGATGTTAAGTTTTCAATTGATTATCACCATGACCATGTTGAGTAAAGTCTTCCAACTTACCATATAAATAAAAGCCAGTTATGGAAGCCTAACTCAACAAAACTCAATATAATTTACCATTAATTACAGACAAGTCACAAAAAACTAAAAAAGCAGATTGCAATGGCCATTTTAATGAAAAATTCACAAGCACCTTTGTAAGTAAGAGATCTGTTGCTTAACAGCAGAACACAGTTTCGGACTGACTGTCACAAAAAGTTGACGCAACATAGCTCTCTTAGTCTTTTGAATACCCTTCTCAATCCCAGTTTCCTGTCTAATACGCAGAGGCCTACTAGATTCAACTCCATCAAATCCTTCATAAGCCAAACGGTGCAATTTCTCTTTCTGAAATAATCTCATGGTCAAAATAGTAGTTTTACCAGTACCTGACTGACCCAGTATAAAGGTGCTTTTAGGAAAAAGTATCATCTCCAATTGTTCATCCGTTACATTAAGTGGGAGATCTAATTCTCTACCATCACGGTCAAAAAGCAGGTGACTCACTACACTTGATGATAAGGAGTAGAATTTCATCTGCAACAGACTGCTACTCACTTTTGAATTGTCAAAATAACTTGTACCATCAAAAGATGATTTGCCTAAGTCCTTATTTTCATTGTTAGCCAGATTCTTTGCCTGGAAGACATCTGAAGAAGCTGCCCAAGTTTTGGGAACTTCCAAATTCCTAGGTGCAACAAAACAAGCCATAATAATTAAACAGTTTGAAAACCAATATAAGAAGCAATAATGTATCTTAAAAGTCAGACTGTCAAAGTTTAGGAATTATCAACATTTATTCATGTCCAACAGAATCAATACGAGCAAACCTACCCCTCAAAACATTTCTCTCCACAGTAATTGATGTAATCATCAGTGTAATTGGCAAATAAATCATCAAGAGATTTCACCAATTTTGAGACACCCTCCAAAGGCAATATATCCCAGACCTTCAAAACTTGCATGTACTGCAACTCCTTTACAATGTCAATTGTGCAGACAATACAGAGGCTGTCAACCCTAAATTGCTGAAGGATGTGCAAAGAGCTTCCACAATTTGAGTCTACATTCCTCTTCTCAGGTCGCCAGCCACTAGCAAGTTTCAGTAAAAGGTTAACAGTTGACGTTTTGGTCTGGCCTGACTTCACATTTTTGAAAGACTGCAAAAATTTATCACTAAAAACAACCTGGGGAATCAAGGGAAAAAAGTAATAACAAATATGAGGACTAGTCACAAGACAAAAAAGAGAAGGACAAAGAATGTATAAGTATTATAGCTATATACCTTCCACCGTTGGCTTCCGAAATGAATTCTTTCCACTTTAAGCAATTCATCTAATTCATCACACTCTTTCTTAGCCTCTAGTATCACTTTGGCCAAATCCTTATCTCCATCAGCATCAAAGAAACACTGACGAGCCTTAGCATCTCGGACTAAGGTTTTCCATATAGATTCACTATTCGTTAAGGTTCTTTCATCCCCCAAAATCCAAAGACACTGTCTATAAGGCATCAAAGGAAATATTAGTCATTAAACATAGCGGTTAAAATCAATAGAAACTCCATGTGTTGTAAGATTTTATATAGATTGATACCTAGCTCTTGTAAGAGCAACATTGACTCTCTGAGGCTTCGATAGAAATCCAATTGATCCATCACTGTTGCATCTTACAGTAGATATTATTATAATATCCTCTTCACCACCCTGAAACCCATCAACTGACTTCACTTTTACAGCAAATCCAACTCTATTATCATACATATGTCCAATTTTTTGTTGAATTGCAATGACTTGAGCAGTGTAGGGTGATACCACACCAATGCTGAGCTTCTTTTTTGAGCCAATCCAAGCTGCATTGAAAATATTACTAGTTCATCAGAATTCACATCATTTTACAAGAAAAGGCAAAAGATACACATCTTGTTGTAATAATACAAACATGTCTTCAACTTCAATGCACTCAAAAGTCAAAACATTATTACAAGTTCATTTATGTTATAATGACATTATTATATCAGTAGGGCATATGAACACCTCAGCTTGACAGACACTTTTCCATATGTGCGTTCACCGGTTCATAATAACACAGACTAAAACAAACGAAAAGATACAAATTCTATTCAAATCACTAACATATAACTTCCACTGTAATGAAATCAGAGTATACTTGCTAATGTATTAAAATCATAATTACATTATTTCATCCCTAATCTTATAATTGCATCACTGATCTAACATAATTTTTCTTTTTCTGATTTTTGAAACTACTGTTTCCATTTTTTCTCTAAATTGTATCTAGCTGGCAAGAACATCAATCAAAACATGCATAAAGTTAGTAAGAGAATATTTTGTCAAGCATACCGGGAAAGTGTAGCACTAATCAACTGCGCTAACATCAGTACAATTTATTATTATAATTTTTTTATTTATGCTGAATTGAAATAAAAAGCCAAAAACAAATTGAAAGGTAAACCACAAGAAGACATACCTTTGAACAAGTTCTGCAGTATGTTCACCACCA
Source organism: Litchi chinensis (assembly GCA_019925255.1). Lineage (NCBI taxonomy): Eukaryota > Viridiplantae > Streptophyta > Magnoliopsida > Sapindales > Sapindaceae > Litchi > Litchi chinensis. Next base: position 22,041,358 of record CM034474.1, read on the forward strand.
TGGATACCTCCACCATATTTCTACGGCTATGGCCAACATCATCAAACTCCTCTCTTCCACCCAATATGTTGATAAAAGAATAGGCACCAAACATTGGACTACGCAAAAAGCATTGTCCATAGCATTTTTCTTTAACATTTGGACCATCTAATATTTGGTTGTGATAAAAATTTGAATTTGGAAAGAAGCTAATTGATGGATGCATTCTGTACTGTATATTAAGCAGGTGTTTTGTATGGCCTAATGAGCTTAACCTCTCAAATAAACTTCTGCCAAAACCAGCTTCATCAGAAACCTAAATGAACAAAAAGGGAAAACAAAATAGAAAGATAAATATCAAATGTAAAGTCTAAATCAACTCCAGATAAGGAAACAATGTTAAGTAAATGAAGGACAGAATGCACAAGTAAGATGTTCAAATAAGATCAACATACACTGCTTTGGACCATAGCTGGTAATTGGCACTCATCACCAATGAGAATTGCATGCTTTATATCTGGGAGCTTTAGAGGTATGGTCGATTCACTTTCTTTTAGCTGTGCAGCTTCATCAATAACAACAAAGTTTAATGGTTCCATTGCCACTGAATGTAGCTTATATGAACTAGTAGCAGTACAAAAGATTACGGAAGCCTTTTGAAAGCAGAAAAGCTTCAATGATTCTTCGGACACTGTCCTTGGAAGGTCAATTTCCATGAGGGAATTTTCAAGAATCCTTAAAAGAGAATGACATTCATTTCTGCTTTTAAGCAACAGGTACTTTCTGTTCTGTATCAACTGAGGAAGGCTTTCGTTGACTGAATGCGAAAAAAGCTCCTCTAGTTCTTCAGAAGCTACATTACCATGAAGCAATAAGGTTTCAAAAGAATCAAGTAAACTAATAAGGGATTCCATGTTTCGAAGATTATTTTCCAGAATGCAACATCGTGGTATGTGAGTTAAGAAGACAAAAAGACAACTTCTAAGTGAAGTTGCACAACATTTGAACCTTTCCCTGACAAATTCAAGAAATGACTTCGTCTCTCCCTTGCTACCATCAGTTTTCTCTGTGCTTTCTTCTTCTTTGATTTCAATTTCATTATGGTTTTCCCTCTTCTTCTTCAATTCATTATCCAAGAAAATATGATACTGAGAATAACAATCCTCAAGAAAATCTATGATAGTACTAAAGCAATGCCTCCAACCAGTAAGCCGTCCAAAGCACTCTCGAAGCTTCTTAATGCGATAGTCCAAATATATCTCTTCCGTATCTGCATTAACCTTTAGTCTCTCCTTGTTCCCAAACAACAAAATATCCCCCAAGGGACACATCAGACTGCCACTTCCAGAGTCTGCTTCAAATGATTCTTTCACCAGCTTAACAACACGAGAGGCCACTTCTATAATTGCAACATTGGTTGGGGCACAAACAAGGGTTCTGCATCTCATTTTTAAGAGGTTAAAGAGCAGAATACTGACAGTTTTAGTTTTCCCCGTCCCAGGGGGACCCCATATAAGCTCAACACTGGACTTGTGGTCACAGTGCATTTTACTAAGACAGGCTGAAACAGCCTTTACTTGTGAAGCATTCAGGCCAGATAATAAATGAGGACCGAATTTCTCATTCCAGATGCCATCACTCTTTTCATAAAAAGGTTCATAGTTCTTCTCAACCTGCCATTCAACATGGAATTCTTCAATACAAATCTCAAAAGTTAATATGAGCAGGCAAAGAAAAAATTCAATGACACTATAAATCATGTGTGCCATCCCATTTTAGCACTACGTTATGCCCAATGCATGATATATCTTAATACATCACTAAACGCAATGTTAAGACAATGAAAATCGAAAAAAAAAAAAAAAATCATCTTCAAAATGCCTACCCCAGGATGAGTGCCTAAAACTTGCTTAATAATCTTCAAATTTCCAGGCATATGCAGTGAATTCCATATTCTACTCTTTGGAGTTATGTTTGTCAAGAAAATCAAAAACATGGATTTCTTTATCTTATAATCATGTTGTAAGTCTTTTGGGGCCCTGACTTTGAAGTGAGTAGATGTAGAATCAATCCCATGCTCATCCTTTGCGATTTTTGTGACTGATAAAAATGTCCATTTCGTTCCCAGCCTTTGCAAGTCTGAAGCAGATTCAGGGTTAGCATCTGCTAGAATGAAAACATCCCCTGGCAAAATTTTGTATGGCTCCTTCCCATAATTATTGAATCTGTTCCTCCACTCATCAATCTTAACATCATATAACTTTGTTCCATACGGCTTGGACTCCTCAAAATCAACAACTTGGGCAAAAGGTGCTCTTGAGATAGTATCCATGCCTGAACACAGTTGAGCTCGCGTTTCTTCCAATAAAGGGAATACATATGACCTGAAGTACTGCCTAGCAGAATGAAATGATTCTGGAATCTTTTCCACCTAATAGAAATGTAACGATTTGTCAATGCAGTAGAGAATATCAAAGAAACTATTTGACTAGTCATTATTTTGTGGAGTATAATGCACAAAGGATGAACGAAAAACATATAGTGAGGAGAACTGGCACAAAAAATCTTTGGTTCGGAATATGTTGCAGAGAGGCAGTATTAGCCTAAGCATATGATATGAGGATGGGTAAAGGCCTCCACACATGTACCCGTAGACTCGTTAGAGATTCAATCTACTTTTCATCCAAAAATCCATGAATTTGAAAGTTATTCTGCCAACATGGCGATACTTTAGTCCAAGAGATTTTGTATGAAAGCATTTATAAGTAACAGCCTCATTTCGAACATATTGGTTCTGATTGATTTAAACAAAATGAAAATGAAACGGTATTGATTGGGAAAACATTTAAGACAGAAGAAAAGGGTCCGTTTAATCAAATGCATCTAAATTTGACTAATCTATCCATTTATATAAATTTATTGTATACATTATTATCAAACTACCAAAAAGTCAAAATAAGAGTGGCATGAATATCAAAGAAAGATGAGAGTGATGTTAAATGAAAACGACATTTGATGAACTTTAATCTTCTGCAATCATATCTGATTCCTTTTTCTTCCTGTTTTACAATAACAACAAAAATTTTCTACAAACAGCAGTTCAATAAACAATCGACACTGATGAACTGATAGCAACTTCCAACAAACTGTAACAAGCAAACCTGCTTATTGACAAGTTAGTGGAGATGATAACTCATCAAGCATATGTAAATTAGAATTCAAATCTACAGCCCCTGCCAAACTCTGTAATCTTTGGAAAGCAATAAACTATAGTCTTTGACCATACAAATAGTCATGAGGGTTTGAATCTTAAACGATCAAACCACGACACCCAACCATTCTTACAAACAGCTCATGGATATGTAAATTGCCAATTAAATCACTTCATATACAATTATAGAGTGCAAATTCACTTGTAATCACTAAAAGACGAAAACCAATGTCAGAACTGTTCCAGCTGGAGAATCACTATAACAAATATAAATGTACTAGTTTGATACATGTATGCCTAAATTATACCTAGTTTTGCTTAGAATGTATAGTTTCAATAATCTTGGACCAGACTGAATGTAACTAATGATTGAAAAAAAAAAAACCGAAGATGATGATAAAGAAACGGAGCAAACCTTGTCCTTGAAAAGATTTTGATTAAAAATGTCCTCAACAGACCAGGAGAAGATAGTACTAGAAAAGCCATAGTCACTGGGAAATGCTTTTTTTTTCTTGCTACAACCTGCACCTTCCATCATAATCTCTCTCCCCTTTTTTATCTGTAATCAAACAACAATCACAAACCCATCTCAGGATCACATTTAAAAGTAAAAACGAAGAAAACAAACATACTAGTTAAGAAATGCAATGATGAAGAAAACATAAAAAGAGGGAAAAAAAAATAGTGAAAGAGAGATACATCCAATATTTTATAAAGCAAGAGTAACTTTTCTATAAAGCAGGAAGCTGTGCTAATGATTAAAAAGTAAAAAACAAGTCAGTAGAGGAAGTTGATGAAACAGATTATATGGTTGCAGCAAAAGAGAGTAGCTTTGCCTTGGAAATCTAATATAAGGGAGACGGTAGACTGACGGCAAGATTCTCTCGTAGAATAGACGGTACAGCTTTTCTCTCATTACGTGGTTTTCATGCATTTGCTCTTACGAGGAAAAGGCCATGCATGCAGTGGATCACCTTGAAAAATACATTGGAAAATAATGCTTCGTGTACCAAAAGAGACAAACGTCGAGCTCTGCTGTGTTGGGGAAAGCCAGTGACAATCAAATCTTACTTTCTTAAAAGGTACACCAAGACTTAACTATTTGTGGGGTCAAGTCTCCATCCCTTGTTGTCTGAACAACTTTCCTCTCTCTTTCTTTCCTAATACAGGTGGCTTTCCCTTAAACAACACAAAATATTACATCAACAACAAAACTGATAAGGGAAATAAATTGATATTATAAATTCAACTCTAAAATTAGTTTTATTTAATACTGTTTTTCTAAATAAATATTTTAACAATAGGTATTTTAAAAATAAAAGTGAACTTTTTATAAATAAAGCTTTTAAAATGAAGCTATTGATTATTTAGTTGTGAATTTAAAATTTTTTTTTAGATTATAAATTTATCAAAAATGATTAAGAGTATAATAATATTAATAGGATTATATAACATTTTAATTTTTTTAATTACTTAAAAATTCTATTTAGATGATAATTAAATAATGAAAAGAAAAAAAAAAAAGTTGTATCAATGTATATTAAATCACAAGTCACAACAATTGTATTACAATCCAAAGTGATCAATCAAATGTTATATTAAATTATCCAAAATTTGGGGCTAAGATCAAAATAAATAAATAAGTAATAAAAAGAAAGGTAAAAAAAGATTGACACAATCGATTTGATTAGACAACCATTCGACCATCATTAGAAACCTTTAAATAACCCTCTGAACATTGGATATAGTCTCAAAGTTGATAATTCCTAAATTTGATTATACTTATCCAATAGCTAGCACAATTCTCAAGGTCTCAAAAATAAATAGAGCATTGAAGTGAATGTACTGAATTTGAATGATCTATATGATAAAATCCCTAAATCTAAAAGCTAGATGTGAATCTAATATTTTAGAAGAACTCCATAACATAGGAATTTGAATAACTTGAGAAATCATATCAAAAGTGATAGTTTTAAATCCATACACTAGATCACTTAAATGAAGATAGTAGATCTTAAATTGGAAGATCAAGCACCACATGTATGGAGTCCTAGAGTTGTACTTTCAATCACACAAAATATTTTCCTTGAACGAGAGTTGACCAATGGCATGTTGGTACTGTCACTGACTTGGTGTCTTTTGAGTGCATGTTTAAACTCCCATCAAAAGCAAAAACCTCTCTTCTAACATATAAAAATATGTGAGTGATCTCTCAATCTTATATGGGTCCTCCTTTCTACTTATATGTGGGTTGATCATTTTTGTATCGAAGTCACTCTTTAGACAATGCCTCAAAGTTAAATCTCGTTTGGTTCCGATTAATTCTTGAGTTTGTCCCAACCATCAATAATAATAATAATAATTTCCTAAAACTTCTATTAAAAAATAGAGAAAATTGATAAAATAACTCATTTGGAAAGGTGACCTTCAAAACTAGCCTTTTGATATTTTACTATTAAAAGAAGACATTGAATGCACAAAAATTTCCTTAGTGAAAAAATGGGCGCCATAATCTGCTCCTTAACCCGTGCAATCACTAAATTGTGTGCATACCCCATTACAGCCTTCCATGAACCCATTGCAGTCTTCCATTATTGAATTGCATTGCTAAAGCTTGTTAGACAAACCCTCCCGTCCATTGCTGAAACTTAGGTGTCGTGACTCTCCCGCCTATTGCAGCCTTCCATATTGTTCCTTTCGACAGGTTACATGACTTGCCGCTTGCGACATCTTATTCTGTTGTCAGTTCCCACGCCTTAAGCGTCTTCTATCTTCCCACGATCGATCACAGAAGGAGCGAGTGAGGTTTTGGACGACATTGTACTGTGCCATAGCTGATTGAGTTCTTCTTTATGGCACCGATTTATTCTCTATAGCTGGTAAGTTTTTTTTACCACTTTTAAGTGCTTTGGGTATCCAAATGCAATTGTTTGTGTTTGATGTAGTTTGTGTGTGGTGTTGTGGCTGTTAGGTGTATTTTGTGTATTTTAAAAGGTAGACCAAGGTCAAGTCTCCCATCCCTTCTTGTCTTAAACAACTTTCCTCTCTCTTTCTTTCTCGATAGATCGTGGCTTTCCCTTAAATGATATAAAATATTATATTAACAAAAAAACTAATAAGGGAAATAAATTGATATTATAAATTCAACTCTAAAATTAGTTTTATTTAATACAATTTCTCTAAATAGATATTTTAGCAATAGATATTTTAAAAATAGAAATGGATTTTTTATAAATGAAGCCTTTAAAATGAAGTTGTTCATTGTTTAGTTGTGAATAAAATTTTTTTTTTTTTAATTATAAATTTACCGAAAATGATTAAGAGTATAATAATATTAATAGGATTATATGAAATTTTAATTTTTTTTAATTGCTTAAAAAATCTATTTGGATGATCATTAAACGATGGAAAAAAAAAAGTTGTACCAAAGTATATTAAATCACAAGTCACAACAACTATATCATAATCCAAAGTGATCGATCAAATGTTAAATTAAATTACCCAAAATTTGGGACTAAGATCAAAATAATAAAAAAATAAAAACAAAAAAACAAAAACCAAAAAGAAAGGGGAAAAAAGTTTGACACATTCGATTTGATTAGACAACCCTTCGACCATCGATAAAAACTTTTAAATAACCCTGTGAACACTGGATACAATCTCAAAGTTGATAATTCCAAAATTTGATTAGACTTATCCAATAGCTAGCACAATTCTCAAGGTCTCAAAGATGAATAGAGCATTGAAGTGAATGTATTGAATGATCTATATGATAAAATCCCTAAATCTAAAAGCCAGATGTGAATCTAATATTTAGAAGAACTCCATAAAAGAGGAATTTGAATAACTTGAGAAATCAAATCAAAAATGAAAGTTTTAAATCCATACACTAGATCACTTAAATGAAGATAGTAGATCTCAAATTGGAAGATCAAGTACTATAAGTGTGGAGTCCTAAAGTTGTACTGTGAGTCACACAAAATATTTTCCTAAAATGAGAGTTGACCAATGGCATCATGGTACTATCACTAACTTGGTGTCTTTTGAGTGCGTGTTTAAACTCCCATCAAAAGCAAAAACTTTTTTTCTATCATATAAAAATATATAGGTTGTCTTCCAACCTTGTATGGGTTCTTCTTTCTATCTATGTCTGGGTTGATATTTTCTGTATGGAAGTCGCTTTTTAAACACTATCTCAGAGTCAAATCTCGTTTAGTCTCAATTAATCATTGAGTTTGTTTCAACTATCAATAATAATAATAACAATAATTTCCTAAAACTTCTATTTAAAAAATAAAGAAAATACCGAAAATGACCCCTTGGAGAGGTCCAAATTGAAAACTAATTCCTCTTTTTTAGGTTCTTGCAAAAACGACTCATTGTGGACAAAAATACCCTTAGCAGGCAAACACGTAAAAGCATCAGCTGATTGCCGTCTTCTTCGAAAGCCCAAATCAGTTCACTCACTCACACTCTCACACTTTCATTTCCACTCTCCAGTCTCACGTTCAAACCCTGACACTCTCACTTTCACTTGAAGGAGAAAGGGAGTGAAGAAGGAAGGAACAAGAGGAGCAACGGCGACCATTTTGTTGTGTGGGTTTTGAAACAGGCAGAGAAGGAAGGAGACGTGAAGGGTTGACGGCGACGATGCGGAGGGAGAGAGAAGGGGACTTGAATGGCCGGCAACGACGACGCGGAGGGGTTGAACGGCCGCGACGATAGCGACGGAGGCGTTGAACGTCCGGTAAAGCTGCTTTTTTTTTTTTTTTTTTTTTTCTGCTTACTAGTTCCAGTTCAATTTCTTGACTATCTCTCTCTATGTGTAAGTCTATATGATTCTTTCGTTGTTGGCGTTTTGTTTAATGTTGTTTAACTCAAATGTAGATTTGTATTAATGTTCATGCAATTTGTTATGGTTTTCGTGTTGTTGAGTTTCATGCACATGATCACAGAGTGGTTGGAACTGGATACATGAAAATATTTCTTTTAAGTGGTTGATGAAGTAGAGTGAAGTTCAGCTTATACATAGAGCTCTGGTTTGATTATGTCAAATAAAGCTTTTGAGTTGATTATATATTCGTTGCCATGGTTGATACATGAATGTGTTTTTGTAGTTTTAGAAGGGTATTTGAGGCTCCTGTGGGTGTGTGATTTGGCCGCTAGGATAGATTAAAAAGAAAAAGAAAAGAGTGTTTTTTGTATGTTGTTTTAGACTTATTTATCAAAAGTTTAGATGACTGATGCAGGGCTGTTGTTTCTGTATGAGTTTTACTTCATTTCTAATTAATATAATTTTAAACTGACGTTTTAATTTCCAGCTTCAGCTGTGTTTAATTCTTTTAACTTTTACGATTGGGATTTTCTTTTCATTATTTTGAAATGCTTAGTTGCAAACACCCCTAAAAAATTGTAATTTTTTTCTATATGGTTTCAATCATGCAATATGTCCCTGATGTTATACCCATTTCTTGTATCTGTTCTTGCTTTAAAAGTGCTCCTCCTCGTCCAAGAAATGGTAGTAACATTGTACCCATGTTAGGTATTTTTGCAGGGTTCTACTTGATTATAGGTTTGATTGCAATAGCTGTTCTGTGTCAATCTTTGCATTCTTACAATCTCATGCTTCAGTTTTTCACCTGCAATTGTTGATTCGATTTTTATTTGATCAATGGATTACTTGCTGGTGTTTACGCTTGCTCATTCATGAAAATGTTTACCTTGTTATAAGCTAATTGAATATTCATCTTTCACAAATTTAAGTACAGGGCAAAGAGAATATGAAACGGAAGAGCTACATTTGATAGGATCAGTTACAGTCCCTTATAAAGTCCAAACGGTGAAAAAGACTGCAAATCATAGTTATTGATTATGGATGAGTATTTTGATTAGTATTTCTCTTCCTCATCATGGTCAAATGTTAATGCAAACGAAAATTCATTTTAGGAGCCGTTGAACAGCCGGTATCTTCTCTCTTTCTAATGGAATTTCAATATGATCTATTTCTACCAACAATTTTATTTGAATTTGCTACATTTGGCGATTTAATTATCATGATTGCGGGCAAAGTGATGCATTGTATTTTGTGATGTGATGAATTGAATTGTGTTGGTTTTAGGTCTAACGAAGCGATTCGGAGGTGATGGGAAGAGATTTGAGGACCTTGCGCTTTTTTGAACTTGGCTCAGAATGTAGTGTGTTTGATTTGGTCTTATATAAGTGAGTTTTCTTTCTTCACTGCCTAGTTGTCGATAGTGAAATATGAGATTGATTATTAGTTTTTGTTGGGCTGAATTTGATTTCAGTGACAAAGGTGTGGTCGAGGAATGCTGTTGGTGCTCCTTGGTGGACATACTGGAGTGCTGGCATTGCTAATGCCATTGACCCCGCTATGGGTTTTAAAGCTCTTAAGGCAAGTTCTACTTTCTTTGTCATTGGAAAGTTTCTACATTTTTCAGTTGTTGGGAGATAAATATGTTAGCTGTTGGTTGTAAATATTAATGTTATATGTTAGCTATTGGTTGTAAATATTAATGTTATTGTTGTTATGTGCAGGTTCTGACAAAATCCTCAAAAATTGAATTAAGATGCATATGTTGGATTAGCTAGAATGAATTAAGATGGATTACACTAGTGCAATGAAAAAAAAAATTGTAATTCTCAAATAATTTCATTGTCATCAATAATATAAGAGAAAGGAGTAAATTAAAATGTATTAAGTGGGATTGAAAACAACTTTCGATAATCACAGGAGTGTTTTCAATGATTCAATTATGAGAGATCTCTAATTTTCATTGCAATAAATAAGTTTATTGTCTAAAAAAGCTTGCAACTAATCAACCAAGGCCAGGAGCAATTGAAGTCGTGACTGCAATGATTTCTGTCAAATATTTTTTTTTTTTTTTTAAACCCAAAAGAAGGCGAAGAGCAATTTGTCTATAGAACAAATTCTTTAGCACTCAAGGAAGCGAAGAATGAGAAAACAATAAGTACTTCAAATTAAATGCAACCATTAATATAACAATGAGTTGTAATTTATTTTTTTATAACAGTGGAAAGTTTCAAGGACTTGGCAACATCTGTTAATCAAGAATTATTGGAAGTAGAGACAAGAGTACTCCCATCATAACAAAAATCATTAATCAAAACAGAAAATCTATCATTTGACATCTCAAAAGCAACGCCGGGCATATTCAAATTTTTAACATATCAATTCATACATACAGAAACCAATTCCAGAAACCAATTCCAAAAGCCAAATCAATAATCAAAGCCCTACCAAAACATACACTAAATAGAAAACCATAAAAAGGTTGAGATTTTTAACCTCCATGTGGAGATTCTTGAAATCTCAGCTTTCAGATTGAGAATCTCAACTTGGAGATTAGGATTTTCAACCCCTAGGTTGAGAACCTAGAAATTGAGACTTAGCCTCCATATTGCGATTCTCATATTGAAGGTTCAGAATCTTAACTTCGAGATTGAGATTTTCAACTCCTAAGTTGAAAGACTCAGCATCTAAGTTATGATTCTCAAACTGAAGGATGAGAATCTAAGTCTCCAGTTTGGGATTCTCAACCTCTAAATTAATAATCTCAACATGAAAGCTGAGATTCTTAATTCTCAGGTTAAGATCCTCAAACTCGAGGTTAGGATTTAGTCTCTAAGTTATAATTCTCAAATTGAAGGTTGACAACCTCAACCTCAAGGTTAAGAATCTCAACCATATATTTTTGTAGGTTTTTTTTTTGGATTGTTTGTCTTTGTTAGTATTTTTGTTATTGATGTGGGTTTTTGAATTGGTTTCTTTATAGTGAAATTTGGATTTGTTTAGCGTTGTTTTTGAGATGTTAGAATAGGGTAAATCAAGTTAGCAAGAATATGTGACTTTAACTTAATATCAGGTGATTCATCCATCACTTGCAATTGGAACATCAAACATAAAACTTTCAACAAACAAGTTTTCCATAAGTAAAGGCTATAAACAATAAAGAATTTTGAAACCTCTTCAGCGAAACATCAAACATAAAACTTTCAACAAACAAGTTTTCCATAAGTAGAGGCTACAAAGAATAAGGTATTTTAAAACCTCTTCAGACCCATTCTTGAAGAAAATAAAAGTTGCAATATCTTTAATCAAGGACTGTATAATATCCCTATTAAAATAAACTTTTAATACGTCACTATTTAAAATCAATTTTATAATCTTATTCTCAACCTTTAGGTTAAGATTCTCAACTTAGGTTAGATTCTCAACCCCCAGCTTGCAACCTAGAGGTTGAAACTCAATCTGTAAGTTGCGATTTGCAAACTAGATCGAAGTTGAAAATCCTAACCTTCAAGTTGAGAATTTCAACCATAATTTTGTGGAGTTTTTTGTTTGTTGGTTGTCTTTGTTAGTGTTTTAGTTATTGATATGATATTTTAATTGGTTTTTTCATATATGTATTGATATCATGAAATTTGGATTTGTTTCGGGTTGTTTTTGAGGTGTCAAATGATAGATGTTCTATTTTGGTTGATGATTTTTCTTTTGATCTGAGTACTCTTGGCTCTACTTACAACAATTCTTGGATAATAGAAGTTGCCAAGTCCTTGAAATTTTCCACGGTTATAAAAAATTAATTACAACTCATTGTTATATTAATGGTTGCATTAAATTTGAAGTACTTATTGTTTTCTTGTTCTTTGCTTCCTTGAGTGCTAATGAATTTGTTCTATAAACAAATTGCTCATGGCCATGTTCTGGGTTAAAATAAAAAATAATTGACAGAAATTATTGCACTCACGATTTCAATTGCTTTTAGCCTTGGCTGATTAGTTGCAAGTTTATTTTAGACAATAAACTTATTTAATGTCTAAGTGAATATATTAAATAGATCTATATGAGAAAATCCCTAACTAGAAATGTAAACCCCTAGCTCCGACTTCTAAAGTCCCAACGTTAGAAACTGAGGTAGAGAGATAATATATAACTCTCTACATTTAATTGATTTAATTTCATAACCTTCGAAATATATTCATTTAGAATACGATGAAATTCGTCGTATTAAAAAGTTTAGTAACGTCCCAATAAAAATCTAAGTCCAGAAATTCAAGATGTTAGTAAATGATAATCGAATTAAAATTCGATTAAAAAGAGAGAGTCAAGATTTATAAAATAAGCTTAGTTTTTTTTTTTTTTATATATATAATTCAAGCTTGACGATCGAAGGAAAATGTTAATGAAATGAGAATTTAAAACAAGTATAGAGGGGCTAATATGAGAATTAAAGAAAGGAAATGAGAGTTTAATAAAATTAAAAAGAAATGGGACAAGATGCAATTAGTAAAAGTTGTTTATTATATAAACACTACTCAGCTGAAATTTTCAGCACAAAAAAACACAAACAAAAACAGTCAACCGAGAGACAGTCGAGAGAAATCGAGAAAGGGAGAGAAAGAGTAGCTGCTGCCGTGAGCCAAGGAAAGGAAGAAGCCAAGAAGAGGGAGAAGGAGTCTTGAGCAGCAAAAACCGTCCAGACCAGCAAAGGAATAGAGCAGGACAGCAGCAGATCGCGAGCTGGGCGCGAGTAGAACCAGTCGCGCGAGGAACTGACGCGAGTTCCAGCAGGACAGCTCGCGTGAGGAAGATCCAAGGCAGTAAAACTGCAGGTTCTGGGCAGCAAAGGAAGAGGACGAGCAGAAGAGGAGAGGTACTGGTCTGGTCGAGCAGAAACAGAGCAGAAACGGACGCAAACAGCAAGCGAAACAGACCCAGACGCGAGCTGGAACAGAATCGCGACGGGGTGCAGCAAGCTGGTCGGCCTGGGGAGAAATAACCTCCCAACCAGCCTTCCATCCCCTCAATCCACCTCCTAGGGTCCCTAGTAAGTCATCCACACTCTCCAAGCAAGCTCTAAATGAGATTTCAATTCATTTTCTTTAAACTTTCTGCTGAAATAAAACAGAAATTTGGTGACAGCCCCTTGTGTTGATTTTGTTGTTTTGGTTGGTTAGATTGCTCTTAAATCTTGTTAGAACCTTAGGAGATTGTTATAGAATCATCGAGGATGAGTTTTGGGTGTAATTGATGCCTTAAATTGATGTAAATGGGCTGTTACACCCTCCCTCAAAATAAAAACCGAGATTGGTGTTTTATGCACACCAAGTGATTGACAAAAAGTGTGAGTGAGTTTGAGAGCTTTGGATGACAAAGTTATGTTTATGTGAGTGTTGAGGACTTGAAGAGCAGTAGATAGCCTTGAGTTTATATGGTTTTGAACTCAAAATTTGGTATGAAAAAAACATAGAAAAGCATAGAGAGGCATGTAGAGATCAATAGAGCAAATTTGACAATTTTGCAATCCCGAGTGGAATTTTTGAGCTATAGAAGACCTGACCAAAACTGACCTATATGGGGGTGTTCTATACCTCAAATGATGCCTAGGAACCATAGAAAACCATAGGTTTTGGAACGGATCGAATCCGATAAAAATTGTGCAAGTTATGCACAAAATAGTGCCGTTAGAGCTCTGAGAAGTGAAACGGTTAGCTTAATGCAATTTTTATGGCACGAAATGAGTTTGGTTAGTCATTATTAGTTAAATGAAGTTTAGTTATGGAAGAAAATCTAGCGTCGCTAAACCGAAACCAAGAGTTTGCAAAACGGGCACTTAATTGCGCCCGAAAGTGTCTAAAACGGACGTTTTCCTTAAATTTGACATAGCAAACGATAATATTTCTCAATGAAATTTGTCGTGTGACTAGAACGGGATATAAGTGAGCCGTAGGAAAAAGAATGAAGGAAAACGGAGTCCCGGGCAGTGCGTAGCAGTGCACACTGTCAAGGGCTGTCCGTTTAAATAAAAATTGTGATTTTTTCGTTTTAAGCCTCCGACAAGTAAAGGGACCGTGTGGGGATATCCCTAGGGGTCCAAAACTAAAACTTTTCCACAAGAATCGGATTAGAGAGTCTCGATTGAGTAGAAACAAGTTAGGAGGATATATAGAGAAAAATGGTCTTAGTTGAGATTCTTGACCTTATAGTTGAGAATTGATTTTTGTTATTAATAATGATGAGAAAATATTGTGTAGGTGACGAGCCTCGTCGAGACGCTTGACACGGAGTGACGCGGCTTCGAGGTAAGTGGTTCGCCACTTAATAGCTTTTTAAATGGTCATGCAATTTCTTGATGATGTTAAATGACTATAGTAGCTATGTAATAAAGGAAATCGGAAATAATATATAATGATATAGTTAAAAGTTAAGCGTATGGATTCCGATGTAATCCATATGTTTCTAGAAAATGATTATGAGTTGTATGTAGAGAAAATGAACTAAGAAAGTTTTCAGAAGATGTAAAACTAGTGAGTTTTGTGCTTTTGCACTTGAAGAAATTGATTATAAAACCCATGTATATGCCTTAAGAGGTTATGAGAGTTAGCGCTACGTGACGACGCAGAAAATTCCGTCCGTAGTCGCTCAGAGTATAGAGAAATTAGCACTACGAGACGACGCAGAAAATTCCGTCCGTAGTTGCTCAGCTTCCTAGAAAATATAAGCGCTACGTTGCGATGCAGAAAATTCCGCACGTAGTTGGTTAATTAACAGTTAGCGCTACGAAGCGATGCAGTAAATTCCGCTCGTAGTTGCCCAGAGTTTTAGCACTACAATTGCGATGCAGAAAATTCCGCATTGTAGTTGCTCAGTGATAAGATTTAGCGCCCTACGTACGATGCAGTAAATTCCGTAACGTAGTGGTTGAGATACCTCAGTAAGCTTCACGTTGGCGTTAGTTTTAATCGCCCGTGATGGTTAGAATGTTTAAAGGATATACATGGGGGTTTTGAAAGAAATCACAAAACAAATGATAAATTGTCATGTTAGTGTGTGATATTATATCTTTGTTGCACTAACTTGTTTATTTATTTTGTAGCTATTTATATTTCATTGTGTGTTACCGCGGACGACAGGACGTCAACATTTTGTAGGGTATATATAGGTGGGCGATTTATGACATATGATGTAAAACTTTATGTATGAGATGGATATGTAATTGAGCAACATATATTCAGATTTTGAAATTGTATATTTGTAAATATTCATGCATTTCATATATATGATGCATCTAGATATATTCTACTTGAGTTTGTAAGTTTGTACTTATAAATTGAGAATTGAGTGTTGATGTGGCATGTTTGTGGAAATATTATGATGATTATTACAAGTTTGAGAATAAAGAAGTTGGGAGGAATTGAGATTTTAGTCGAAGTGTTATTTTCTTGACAGGTAAATTTTGGTTTATCAAAAATGCAGTCGTTATGCTGCCGAAAATTTTATAAAAATATTTGAAACAAAAGTTGAAGAAAAAAAAATTTTATCACTCCCAACTAGTTTAAAAGGAAAATTAAATTTTTGAGTTTAAACGAGTAAACCGGTTGAAGAAAGTTAGGGTTCGCTTCTTGGATTTCTTCGACCCGACAAGTCGGTCTCGATAAGTCCGTTGAAGTGCCCGGCAGGATCCTCCAGACAAGAGCATAGATAAGGTCTGGGAAGGGTCCTGTCAAGAAAAGCTAGGTGTGGATCCAATATTTAGAAGAACTCCATAAAACAGGAATTTGAATAACTTGAGAAATCAAATCAAAAATGAAAGTTTTAAATCCACAAACTAGATCACATGAAGATATTTTATCTCAATTGGAAGATCAAGCACTATATGTGTGGAGTCTTAGAGTTGTATTTTGAGTTACAAAATATTTTCCTAAAACCTCTATTAAAAAATATTAGATATCTCCAATTTGTAAGGGCCAAAATTCACATAAAAATGAGACATTGTGTGTTCTCGCAAGTAGCTCAAACACAAACGTTAACACAAACGAAACACAGGTGCTTGGCATCACAGTCACACCATGCTTATTTTTTTTGGTAGAGCCAAAAACACACAATATGTTCTCTTAAAAAACACACACACACACATAATATGGGTTGCTTCAATGACTTAACCTGTAGTAGTCAAAATCTATACGGTCCAAATTGTTGGGCCTAAGATCGGTTGAGCTAGATCTAAAACCCAAGAGAAGCCCAAAAGCCATAAGATGTATTAGTTCACAATCAGCGAAGGAAATTTCCTATTGTGAATGAAGTTTAATATTAGAAATACAATCCAACAAGGAAAAACCCCTTCGTGATAATTTAAGCAGAGAGAATCAAGCAATGGATTCCTTTTCCAAACTTAATTCTTGTCCCCTAAATTTTCTCCTAGGGTATCTGTCATCATCCACTATAAAAAAAAAAAAAAGGATACACCCCGTTGTTTCTTTTCCACCCTTGCCTTAAGTTAAGAGTGGGGTGGGGGTGCAGCTACAGTTTACCCTATAGTCTACCGGCCCTTCAGCATCCTCCAAGTTCGCGAGCTTTCACTACGCCATGTAAGGTGGGCTATCGCCCTTCCTTTTTGTGCGATGTATGCATGATACTATGTGAGCACCAGACCAACCTGACTAAATGTTTACAGGGTTTTCGGGAGCTTCTAACCTAACCCTGGCGTTTTGCCATAGCGGTGTGGGTCGCCCATATCTTCATCTTAGGGGAGGTCGAAATCCATCACTTGAAAACACTTGACAACCAACACCTCCCTCCGAATAAGGATTCTTTATCATCTTTTTTTTTTTTTTTTATAATGTAGTGACATATGGATATTTAAAAAGGTAGATGATTAAGATTGTTAAATTTTTTATCTCTATATATAATTTAAACTTAAATTTCTCTTATAAAAAAAAAGAAAAAAAAATAGCATCATATTAATATTAAGGGACAAGGACAAAAGTAGCATATTTAAATAGTGACTTAACATTTATGTCCCTTTTGAGAAAATTTGACAATAGAGTCCCAAATGATATGTAAAAGTACCAAAATACCCTTTCAGTAAAAATGTGTAATAATAGTGTTTGTTTTGAAAAAAACCTGTTCCCTCCAAAATCAAACCTTAAAAAAAACCGTTTGCCTCCCAAAAAAATCTTTTTCCTCCCAAAAGCAACAGCAGCCTCTGCCTTCCCCAAAATCAATACCCGTCGTCGTCTGTCCGTACCGTGCACAGAGCCATACAGCGCCGTCGTCGTCGTCTGCCCTTTGCCATCGAGTTGTCTGTGTCAGTATTGCATGCACGGCACCAGACACTCATCTCCTAGCTGTGAAAGTCGAAGTCGTTGCCTCCCCCGCCGTTGGTCGCTTTGGTCTTTCCCTTCCTTAGGCGGAGCCGTTGTGCCCCTGACTTCGTTTGGTCACTCGCACAGGAGACTTTGTTTGGTCGCTACCAAACGCGAAGCCCCTATCTCCCCCTCTATTGGCCGCGATTGTCTACCTTCCTCACACAGAAACTGGTACATCACACAACTTGTATTTCAAATTTTTGAAGCATAGTTTGGCTTGAGTTATACATTGCTGTCCAAATTTGGCTTTGCTTCATGTTTCGAACTTTGCTTGTAATATGAAAGTTTGGTTCTTTACTCTGTTGTGATCAATGATTTGTAAAAATGAGTTATGAAAGTGACTAAAGGTGTAAGCTTTGCCTTTGTTGAATGAAACTGATTTATGTGTTTGAAGTAATGATGGAAATTGACAAATGGGGTATTCGTTTTGTGTGAAATGTACTACTTGTCAATTTTTATAACAAAATCGAAACAATAATCTCTGTTCTTATGTATTCTGAACTTGGAAATCAGAACATGTTTTGAAATCAGAACATGACTAGTGTTTCTAACACAAGTGGTGTCATTGGTTTATGGAGAAAATCGGTATCCAAAACACTAGTCACACCAAGATGCGAGTGTTAATAATACTAGTTATGTCGGTGTGATTAGTGGTGCTGTGGATATATGCAAAAAACCAGTAGCGAAACCACTAGTCACACCAAGGTGACTAGCATTAATAATGCTATTCAGGTCGGTGTGACTAATTGTGTTATGAGTTGATGGAAAAAAATCAATAGACAAAACACTAATCACACCAATATGACGGGTGTTAGTAACACTAGTTACTTGGGTGTGACTAGTGTTTTGCAACTGGTTTTTTTCAATCAACTCATGGTACCACTAGTCACACCGAGCTGAATAGCATTATTAACGCTAGTCACCTTGGTGTGACTAGTGATTTCGCTACTGGCTTTTTGCATATATCCACAGCATCACTAATCACACCGACATAACTAGTATTATTAACACTCGCACCTTGGTGTGACTAGTGCTTTGGTTACTACTTTTTATCTTAAATCCATGACATTACTAGTCACATCAAGGTAACTAGCATTATTAACACTCTTTTGTTTCGTCTTCTCTTCTAGCTCCCTTTCCACTCTCTATAATGAAAAGATAAACATTAAAGGGCTTTTGGCTAATATAGTTTACTTTCTATGTTATCAATTAAGGTAAAGAGCTTGCAATTAATTACATATATATTTTTATTTGTTTGCAGATGGAAAATATTAACTATGATCAATTTTTGAAGATACCTAGATCAGAATGGGTATCAAGGAGGTCGATTAACATGCACTCCAAGTTCGACGTGATAGGCTTGATTGAAAATATATTGCGTCGGGAAGGGGAGTACGAACAAGCTGAAGAAACAGTTTTTAGGTATTTATTAAAAATACCTGCTCAACACATGTTTGCTGCCCGGTTGATTCAGCAATTACTTCAAAGAGAAATTAACTTGGAAGGAGCAAGTCCGCATGAGATGTGGTTTTCCATTGGGGGCATGAAGAGTAGGTTTTCCCGTGTTGAGTTTTGTCTAATGACCGGATTACCTTTTGGTCCATTACCTGATATTCTTCAACAACCATATGTCATGGTACCTGAGGGGATATATGATCGATATTTTGATGGGAAAATACCATTGCCGCTTTTCGAGATACACAACTATCTTGCCACCAAGGAATTTCACCAAGAAGGAGATTGTTTGAAGATGGCCCTTGTGTTGCTAGCAAACATCATATTATTTGGGCAACTTTCGAAGGGCAAAACGACATTATGGTTGTTAATGTTGGTAGAGAATATAGATGAGTGGAATGCATTTCCATGGGGACATTATGTTTTCAAGTTAACGTTGTACTATTTGAGAAAAGCGGTTGGAAAAAGAAATTTTTATGGGTTTCCTTATACTTTACAGGTTGATTTTTATTTGTTTTGTTTCATGTGTCGATGTATATTTTATATGTTTATGTTTTATATTATAATATTGAACTTGTAGTCATTTTTGTATTTACAGATATGGGCGATGGAGAACATCCCATCAATGAGAGAAATGTTAGCTACTCGGGAATCGAGTGGTAAATACCCAAAAATGTTGAAAGGGAGTTTCAATCGACGCCCAAAAACTTTTCAGCAGAACCTTAAAGAAATAGAGGAGCGTGGAGATGTAAGATTGAAAAAAGCTTATTATATTTTAGCAGTTTTGATTGTTTCTAACATTTAAATATTTTGGTTATAGTTTGTTCCATCTCGTGAGTTATTCAAACCAACGAGGGAGGAGACCCGCCGAGATTACTGGAAGGGTATTAATACCTATTTGGATGAAGGTGTAGAATTTGTTCCACTCACAGTAGTGGATTCTGATGAAGGTGATAATGATGTCGGTGTGAGTAGTCTAATACGTCGTCGTGAGAGACAGAAGAAACGGTAGCGCACTTCAGATCCATCTCCCCCCACCCCCCCAGCAGCAGAGGACTCAATACCATCGAATACCTCTGCAAAAGTTAGTACACTTTATAAAACCATTATTACATAAAAGCTCATGTTTTTTTTTTTTATCCTTTGACTAGTGTTGTTCTTCTATGTAGGGATTGGAGAAATTAATGGAGTTAGTGAAGAATGCGATGGAGGAAATCCCGCGACGTATGGAGGACTATATCGATAAAAAGTTGGAGGCATTAGAGGGTTGATTAAATAAGCATATTGATAAAGCATTTGAAAATCGTCAACAATATTCAGCTGATCAGGTATGTGCACAATATTGCCAGTTACTATGCTTTTGTAATGCTCGCATGTTCGTCGAATGTAACCAACTTTCATTGAATTAAGGGTATCATAATTATACATTCTTTGCTGATGGTCCTCCTGATGATGTCCAACCTGCCCATAGGACGTCCTTTGTCGCACAATCAGTTCCTACGAATGTAGCAGTGACGCCCCCACCTATTAAGCAGGCACAATCAGGAGGGCTACCAGAAGTTCGAAATACGGAGTCGCTGTATGTTTATCAAAAAAAGGGAAAATGAAGGATAAGGAAGGATAGTCAGGGGTTGTTGGCAACTCGGTTGGAGGAATTGTATGGTGAAGGGTTTAATCTTGACAGTGCTGTTAATATGATGGCTGAGGATGTCCAAGTGGGTAATGATAATGATGTCATATTTGCGGATGCTCCCCGTCCGGAGACACAGGCTGATCGAACCGTTAGAGTAAAGATTGTATCAAAATATTGTGCTTCTCCGTACATCAATCCTTGGACAACAGAGTCTGCAATACTGTCCATTAAGAAAAAGGAATATAGAGCATACAAGAAAGCAAAAAATCCTGCAGCCCTGTGAGTATATTTATGATTTCTGTTAAATAGAAGTCAATTTGAAGGTTTTTTTATTAATGATTTATATTCATTTTAGACTAAATATTGGCACCGAGTTGTTTACAGATTGGAATTTCTTTATCGAGTTGGAGAAGACTTCAGTTTGGATGTCAAATGAAGTGAGTAACTCGTTGAATATGTCAGCATTGGTTTTATATTTGAATATATGTTACCAAATTTTATGTATAAGTTTACTTTTGTTAATTTGGCAAAATATTATTTTCGTTTGAATACAACACATTGATGGGATTCTAGCACTTATTGGCAAGCGGAGAAACGAGTACCCCAGTCTATTTTATGATGATATTGCAGTGTTGTGTGTTGATTTCTTTGTAAGTTTAGGGTCTTGTGTCATTTAATTAGAATTTATTATAACATTGTTGTACAATATAATTTTTTGTGACATGTTATGGTATAATTTACAGTCAAAATTGTCAGAGGCTTGGAAGGAAATTCATCCAGATGTGCAAGAACCATTTACTGGTCAATTTGATCCATTATCGTTCAATGCCCCTGATGATTGGATACTATATGGTACAGGAGAAAAGCCGGCATGGGGGAAGAGATGGACACTTGTAAACACAGTAAGTATGCCTTAATGACCAAACACAATGTTGTGTCACCATGGTTTCTTGTAATTTTTTGTTGTTTGTTATGCAGTTGTTAATTCCGTGTGCAGTTGGATCCCCTGATGGTCATTGGATTTTATGTAAGGTAGATTTATCACAGTGGAGTATTGTTATATATGATTCATTGTCACATAAGATCCCAATCGAGTCGATATATAGAGAGAACCAGGTGATGCCTTTGCGGTACTTGTTGCCTTCTGTGTTGGCAAAGTCAGGTTATTTTGAGGAGAAACACATGAAGAGGAGAAGGGACTGCTTTACTGTACTTCCCTTGAACCACAAAAGCATACCATCTCAGAAGGATGACAGTAGTTATGGTGGATTTGTATGTAAGTATGTCGACTGTATCATTAGAAAAGGTTTATCATGGAATTGGGGGTTGTCGGAAGTTCACAAGATGAGAAGGGAATACGCCTGCCATTTTTTGTAATGCTGTTGAGGCAAATGACATGGAATTGGGGTTTACATTGCCACATTCATATATCAATATGTATATATATATAAAGTTATTTACAGGTCCAACGTTACCTTTGTGTTTTTTTCTTAAATATTTTGTGTGATATTTGAGGTGTTATGTTAAAGTTGGGCTATCCCTTTTATAATCTTGGAAAAAACCAGTAGCGAAAAAAGTAGTCACACCAAGGTGGGGAGTGTGAGTAATACCAGTTCTATCTGGGTGTGAGTAGTGGTGCAACAGGTTGATGAAAAAACCAGTAGAGGAAACACTAGTCACACCAAGGTGGGGAGTGTGAGTAATACCAGTTCTGTCTGGGTGTGACTAGTGGTGCAATAGGATGATGTGGATATAGGACCCCTCAGAGGAATGTTTTGATATCAATTCTGTGCCCAAAGAAGTTAAGTCTCAACCATTGTCGAGAAGAAAGCCCCTGGCAAAAAGCCAACTGGTCTTGCCTATCCTCCAAGTGGCCCTGCATCTACTATGAGTAATATCGGTTCTGTCTGGGTGTGACTAGTGGTGTAATGGGTTGATGAAAAATACCAGTAGAGAACATTGCACCACTAGTCACACTCAGACAACGAATGTGGGTAATACCGGTTCTATCTGGGTGTGACTAGTGTTACTTTCATACTATTTATAATTATTATTGATAAAAATAATTTTATAATTAACGATGTGCTACTAATGTCCATTGATACAATTCATATACAAGTACTTCATAAATAATCTTTATTTCCCTTATTTTATAAAATAAAAATGAGTGAAATTCAACTATAAAACTTCCTATACATTTAGAGAAGAGACATTACCATACTCATAGCTATGGACGAATCCATTTTACATTTACAAAATAAATAAATAAGAGGAAATGTCACCAGGTGACACTTTCCATTATTGCAATAACAATTTTATCCCATTTCAATAAAATTAACAAATGAGTCTCAAGTCCTATTTTTTTGGACACAAATACCCTTTCTAAAAATAAAATTGGTGATTTATTGAGGGACGTATTCTCTCTTCTGCATCCTCTCTTCTGCTGCTCCTCTTACTCTTTCGTTCTTCACAGCCACCATCCACCATCTATCTTCATTCTCGTCTGTACCATCCAGCTTCATTTTCTTCTTCACAGCCACCATCCAGCTACATCCAGCTTCATTTTCGTCTTCACAGCCACCATCCAGCTTCGTCCAGCTTCATCCAGCTTCACCTTCTTCTTCACAGCCACCATTCGCCATCTATCGTCATTCTCTTCTGCGTGACAAATTCCATCCACCATCCACCAGCGACCATTCTTTCGATGAATGCGACACTTGATGACTTAAAGAAGACACGTGATAAATAGCGTTTACTGTACTTCCCTTGAACCACAAAAGCATACCATCTCAGAAGGATGACAGTAGTTGTGGTAGATTTGTATGTAAGTATGTCGACTGTATCATTAGGAAAGGTTTATCATGGAATTGGGGGCTGTCGGAAGTTCACAAGATGAGAAGGGAATACGCCTTTGCCATTTTTTATAATGCTGTTGAGGCAGATGACATGTAATTGGGCTTTACATTGCCACATTCATATATCAACATGTATATATATATATAAAGTTATTTACAGGTCCAACGTTACCTTTGTGTTTTTTGCTTAAATATTTTGTGTGATATTTGACGTGTTATGTTAAAGTTGGACTATCCCTTTTCTAATCTTGGAAAAAATCAGTAGCGAAAACACTAGTCACACCAAGGTGGGGAGGGTGAATAATACCAGTTCTGTCTGGGTGTGATTAGTGGTGCATTAGGCTGATGGTCGATTAAACCAGTAGAGAAAGCACTAGTCACACCAGGGTGACGAGTGTGATTAATACCAGTTCTGTCTGGGTGTGATTAGTGGTGCATTTCACTGATGGTCGATTAAACCAGTAAAGGAAGCACTAGTCACACCAGGGTGACGAGTGTGATTAATACCAGTTCTGTCTGGGTGTGATTAGTGGTGCATTTCACTGATGATCGATTAAACCAGTAGAGGAAGCACTAGTCACACCAGGGTGACGAGTGTGATTAATACCAGTTCTGTCTGGGTGTGATTAGTGGTGCATTAGGCTGATGGTCGATTAAACCAGTAGAGGAAGCACTAGTCACACCAGGGTGACGAGTGTGATTAATACCAGTTCTGTCTAGGTGTGATTAGTGGTGCATTAGGCTGATGGTCGATTAAACCAGTAGAGGAAGCACTAGTCACACCAGGGTGACGAGTGTGATTAATACCAGTTCTGTCTGGGTGTGATTAGTGGTGCATTAGGTTGATGGTCGATTAAACCAGTAGAGGAAGCACTAGTCACACCAGGGTGACGAGTGTGATTAATACCAGTTCTGTCTGGGTGTGATTAGTGGTGCATTTCACTGATGGTCCATTAAACTAGTAAAGGAAGCACTAGTCACACCAGGGTGACGAGTGTGATTAATACTAGTTCTGTCTGGGTGTGATTAGTGGTGCATTAGGCTGATGGTCGATTAAACCAGTAGAGGAAGCACTAGTCACACCAGGGTGGAGTGTGATTAATACCAGTTCTGTCTTGGTGTGATTAGTGGTGCATTTCACTGATGGTCCATTAAACCAGTAAAGGAAGCACTAGTCACACCAGGGTGACGAGTGTGATTAATACCAGTTCTGTCTAGGTGTGATTAGTGGTGCATTAGGCTGATGGTCGATTAAACCAGTAGAGAAAGCACTAGTCACACCAGGGTGACGAGTGTGATTAATACTAGTTCTGTCTGGGTGTGATTAGTGGTGCATTAGGTTGATGGTCGATTAAACCAGTAGAGGAAGCACTAGTCACACCAAGGTGACGAGTGTGATTAATACCAGTTCTGTCTGGGTGTGATTAGTGGTGCATTTCACTGATGGTCCATTAAACCAGTAAAGGAAGCACTAGTCACACCAGGGTGACGAGTGTGATTAATACTAGTTCTGTCTGGGTGTGATTAGTGGTGCATTAGGCTGATGGTCGATTAAACCAGTAGAGAAAGCACTAGTCACACCAGGGTGACGAGTGTGATTAATACCAGTTCTGTGTGGGTGTGATTAGTGGTGCATTAGGTTGATGGTCGATTAAACCAGTAGAGGAAGCACTAGTCACACCAGGGTGACGAGTGTGATTAATACCAGTTCTGTCTGGGTGTGATTAGTGGTGCATTTCACTGATGGTCCATTAAACCAGTAAAGGAAGCACTAGTCACACCAGGGTGACGAGTGTGATTAATACTAGTTCTGTCTGGGTGTGATTAGTGGTGCATTAGGCTGATGGTCGATTAAACCAGTAGAGGAAGCACTAGTCACACCAGGGTGACGAGTGTGATTAATACCAGTTCTGTCTTGGTGTGATTAGTGGTGCATTTCACTGATGGTCCATTAAACCAGTAAAGGAAGCACTAGTCACACCAGGGTGACGAGTGTGATTAATACCAGTTCTGTCTAGGTGTGATTAGTGGTGCATTAGGCTGATGGTCGATTAAACCAGTAGAGAAAGCACTAGTCACACCAGGGTGACGAGTGTGATTAATACCAGTTCTGTCTGGGTGTGATTAGTGGTGCATTAGGTTGATGGTCGATTAAACCAATAGAGGAAGCACTAGTCACACCAGGGTGACGAGTGTGATTAATACCAGTTCTGTCTGGGTGTGATTAGTGGTGCATTTCACTGATGGTCCATTAAACCAGTAAAGGAAGCACTAGTCACACCAGGGTGACGAGTGTGATTAATACTAGTTCTGTCTGGGTGTGATTAGTGGTGCATTAGGCTGATGGTCGATTAAACCAGTAGAGGAAGCACTAGTCACACCAGGGTGACGAGTGTGATTAATACCAGTTCTGTCTGGGTGTGATTAGTGGTGCATTTCACTGATGGTCCATTAAACCAGTAAAGGAAGCACTAGTCACACCAGGGTGACGAGTGTGATTAATACCAGTTCTGTCTGGGTGTGATTAGTGGTGCATTAGGTTGATGGTCGATTAAACCAGTAGAGGAAGCACTAGTCACACCAGGGTGACGAGTGTGATTAATACCAGTTCTGTCTGGGTGTGATTAGTGGTGCATTTCACTGATGGTCCATTAAACCAGTAAAGGAAGCACTAGTCACACCAGGGTGACGAGTGTGATTAATACTAGTTCTGTCTGGGTGTGATTAGTGGTGCATTAGGCTGATGGTCGATTAAACCAGTAGAGGAAGCACTAGTCACACCAGGGTGGCGAGTGTGATTAATACCAGTTCTGTCTTGGTGTGATTAGTGGTGCATTTCACTGATGGTCCATTAAACCAGTAAAGGAAGCACTAGTCACACCAGGGTGACGAGTGTGATTAATACCAGTTCTGTCTAGGTGTGATTAGTGGTGCATTAGGCTGATGGTCGATTAAACCAGTAGAGAAAGCACTAGTCACACCAGGGTGACGAGTGTGATTAATACTAGTTCTGTCTGGGTGTGATTAGTGGTGCATTAGGTTGATGGTCGATTAAACCAGTAGAGGAAGCACTAGTCACACCAAGGTGACGATTGTGATTAATACCAGTTCTGTCTGGGTGTGATTAGTGGTGCATTTCACTGATGGTCCATTAAACCAGTAAAGGAAGCACTAGTCACACCAGGGTGACGAGTGTGATTAATACTAGTTCTGTCTGGGTGTGATTAGTGGTGCATTAGGCTGATGGTCGATTAAACCAGTAGAGAAAGCACTAGTCACACCAGGGTGACGAGTGTGATTAATACCAGTTCTGTGTGGGTGTGATTAGTGGTGCATTAGGTTGATGGTCGATTAAACCAGTAGAGGAAGCACTAGTCACACCAGGGTGACGAGTGTGATTAATACCAGTTCTGTCTGGGTGTGATTAGTGGTGCATTTCACTGATGGTCCATTAAACCAGTAAAGGAAGCACTAGTCACACCAGGGTGACGAGTGTGATTAATACTAGTTCTGTCTGGGTGTGATTAGTGGTGCATTAGGCTGATGGTCGATTAAACCAGTAGAGGAAGCACTAGTCACACCAGGGTGACGAGTGTGATTAATACCAGTTCTGTCTTGGTGTGATTAGTGGTGCATTTCACTGATGGTCCATTAAACCAGTAAAGGAAGCACTAGTCACACCAGGGTGACGAGTGTGATTAATACCAGTTCTGTCTAGGTGTGATTAGTGGTGCATTAGGCTGATGGTCGATTAAACCAGTAGAGAAAGCACTAGTCACACCAGGGTGACGAGTGTGATTAATACCAGTTCTGTCTGGGTGTGATTAGTGGTGCATTAGGTTGATGGTCGATTAAACCAGTAGAGGAAGCACTAGTCACACCAGGGTGACGAGTGTGATTAATACCAG
Source organism: Litchi chinensis (assembly GCA_019925255.1). Classification (NCBI taxonomy): domain Eukaryota; kingdom Viridiplantae; phylum Streptophyta; class Magnoliopsida; order Sapindales; family Sapindaceae; genus Litchi; species Litchi chinensis. Next base: position 22,068,589 of record CM034474.1, read on the forward strand.
TTCTGTCTGGGTGTGATTAGTGGTGCATTTCACTGATGGTCCATTAAACCAGTAAAGGAAGCACTAGTCACACCAGGGTGACGAGTGTGATTAATACTAGTTCTGTCTGGGTGTGATTAGTGGTGCATTAGGCTGATGGTCGATTAAACCAGTAGAGGAAGCACTAGTCACACCAGGGTGACGAGTGTGATTAATACCAGTTCTGTCTTGGTGTGATTAGTGGTGCATTTCACTGATGGTCCATTAAACCAGTAAAGGAAGCACTAGTCACACCAGGGTGACGAGTGTGATTAATACTAGTTCTATCTGGGTGTGATTAGTGGTGCATTAGGCTGATGGTCGATTAAACCAGTAGAGGAAGCACTAGTCACACCAGGGTGACGAGTGTGATTAATACCAGTTCTGTCTGGGTGTGATTAGTGGTGCATTAGGCTGATGGTCGATTAAACCAGTAGAGGAAGCACTAGTCACACCAGGGTGACGAGTGTGATTAATACCAGTTCTGTCTGGGTGTGATTAGTGGTGCATTAGGCTGATGGTCGATTAAACCAGTAGAGGAAGCACTAGTCACACCAATGTGATGAGTGTGAGTAATACCAGTTCTATCTAGGTGTGACTAGTGGTGCATTAGGTTGATGAAAAAAAACCAGTAGCAAAAACACTAGTCACACCCGGACAGAACTGGTATTAATCACACTCGTCACCCTGATGTGACTAGTGCTTCCTCTACTGGTTTAATCGACCATCAGCCTAATGCACCACTAATCACACCCAGACAGAACTGATATTAATCACACTCGTCACCCTGGTGTGACTAGTGCTTCCTCTACTGGTATTACTCACACTCTTCACACAACATGCCTATAAAAAATGTGCTTAACAACATTAACTGCATATTCTATTTCTGCTTCAGTGAACTCCACAGGTGCTGAGAACTAGTATGTATAAAAAGAAAATTAGAAAAAATATAAATGAAAATTTGGTCACTGAACCATGAAAAGCTTCCCAACGTATGAGAATTCTGGAATTGAAGAAAGCAGCTTTTCATAAGCATCAACAGAAGATGCAGGGCCACTTGGAGGTGCAGCAAGTGGAGCGCATGCAAGGCTGACACAGACAACTCGATGGCAAAGGGCAGACGACGACGACGACGCTGCGTGGCTCTGTGCACGGTGCGGACAGACGACGGCGAGTATTGATTTTGGGGGAGGCAAAGACTGCTGTTGATTTTGGGAGGCAAAAGGTTTTTTTCAAGGTCTGATTTTAGGAGGCAAAAAGTTTTTTTCAAGGTCTGATTTTGGGGGGAACAGGTTTTTTTCAAGATCTGATTTTGGGGGGAACAGATTTTTCTCAAAATCACATTTTAACTGGAAGGGTATTTTCGTACTTTTATGTATCATTTGAGCCTCTATTGTTACATTTTAAGGGACAGGGACATAAATTTTAAGTCACTACTTAAATATGCCACTTTTGTCCTTGTCCCAATAAATAAAGCTCTCATGAGAAGCAATAAACATCATTCACACGCACACACACACACACACACACATATATATATATATATATATATGCTTGCATATATATATATATACACATATATATTTTTCATCAACCCATTGCACCACTAGTCATACCCAGACAGAATCGATATTACTCACACTCGTTGTCTGGGTGTGATTAGTGGTGCAATGTTTTCTACTGGTATTTTTTATCAACCCATTGCACCACTAGTCACACCCAAACAGAACCGGTATTACTCACACTCGTCACCTCGGTGTGACTAGTGGTGCAATGTTCTCTACTGGTATTTTTCATCAACCCATTACACCACTAGTCACACCCAAACAGAACCGGTATTACTCACACTCGTCATCTCGGTGTGACTAGTGGTGCAATGTTCTCTACTGATATTTTTCATCAACCCATTGCACCACTAGTCACACCCAGACAGAACCGATATTACTCACACTCGTTGTCTGGGTGTGACTAGTGGTGCAATGTTCTCTACTGGTATTTTTCATTAACCTATTGCACCACTAGTCACACCCAAACAGAACCGGTATTACTCACACTCATCACCTCGGTGTGACTAGTGGTGCAATGTTCTCTACTGGTATTTTTCATCAACCCATTATACTACTAGTCACACCCAGACAGAACCGATATTACTCACACTCGTCATCTCGGTGTGACTAGTGGTGCAATGTTCTCTACTGGTATTTTTTATCAACTCATTGCACCACTAGTCACACCCAGATAGAACCGGTATTACTCACACTCGTTGTCTGGGTGTGACTAGTGGTGCAATGTTCTCTATTGGTATTTTTCATCAACCCATTGCACCACTAGTCATACCCAGACAGAACCGGTATTACTCACACTCGTCACCTCGGTGTGACTAGTGGTGCAATGTTCTCTACTAATATTTTTCATCAACCCATTGCACCACTAGTCACACCCAGACAAAACCGGTATTACTCACACTTATCACACAAGATGCCTATCAAAAATGTGCTTAACCACATTAACTGCATATTTTGTTTGGTCACTGAACCATGAAAAGCTTCCCAATGTCTGAGAATTCTGGAATTGAAGAAAGCAGCTTTTCATAAGCATCAACAGTAGATGCAAGGCCACTTGGAGGATAGGCAAGACCAGTTGGCTTTTTGCTAGGGGCTTTCTTCTCGACAAATGGCTGAGACTTAACTTCTTTGGGCATAGAATTGATATCAAAACATTCCTCTGAGGGGTCCTATATCCACATCATCCTATTGCACCACTAGTCACACCCAGACAGAATTGGTATTACTCACACTCCCCACCTTGGTGTGACTAGTGTTTCCTCTACTAGTTTTTTCATCAACCTGTTGCACCACTACTCACACCCAGACAGAACTGGTATTATTCACACTCCCCACCTTGGTGTGACTAGTGTTTCCTCTACTGGTTTTTTTTCATCAACCTATTGCACAACTAGTCACACCTAGACAGAACTAGTATTACTCACACTCGTCACCTCGGTGTGACTAGTGTTTTCGCTACTGGTTTTCAAGATTATAAAACATAGCACAAGTTTACTAGCGATAATAGAACCTGTTTTCATACAAATCCTTAAGAATGTGACTACTGTGATTAACAAGATCACCAAACACAGACACAAACTAGTTTTTTAGTAAATGAAGATAGTTTTGCATTTGATACAAATCAAAACAACGATATTTCAACAACCAAAATACAAGTTTATGATTGACATTGTTCTGGTACAGTGGGTTGGGGAGCATTGTTACACGTCTTGCTATTGTGTCCTACTTGATGGCAGGTTTGACACTTTCTTCGTCTTCTTACTTGGGTAATGGATCTTTCACTATTGTTCATAGGAGGTCGTTGAGATGGATGTGGATTACGACAGTTTTGTCGATAGTGGCCTTTTTTCCCACAATAGGAGCATTTTAAAACCCTTTTCTCGCCAGCAGATGGAATCCTTTTCTTTCTAGGCCTGTCAGCTTGCGGACGCCATGGTGGTGGTAAAACAATCATGTTTCGGATGTCTTCTGGAACTGTTCATTCATTTGGGTTAGGAACCGAAAAGATAACACCAGTATATGCAACCAATAGATTGGGTGTTTTGTAACAGTCGGATATGTAGGGGATGAATGACCTATTACAATACCTGTACAACCGAAAACAATATTAAACTTTTATTCTACAATTAGAGTAAAACCTCGTAAATATTATGGTCTTACCTTAGCACCGCAAGTGCATGTGAACATGGTAAAAGATCCATCTGGAATGCCACACAAGTACATGTCCTTTCAGTTAGATTGACAACGGTCTTCCTACTCCCAGCCTTTACAACATACTTGCTATCATCGATTGGTGTGACCGTGTAAGTTTGTGAGTCTCTAATATACTCTGCAATTTTCTTCTCTGCCCATTGTGTTATCTCTGCTGACATTTTTTCTGCATTCTTCCAGCGGTCATAAAACCATCTTTGCATCATACCCTTTATATACTCAACCAAAGTCGTTAATGGATATTGGCGAGCTTTAACCAAGCATGAGTTCATGCATTCAGCAATGTTGGAAGTTAAAATCCAGTAGCGCCTTACTGGAGTCATTGCCAATGCCCATCTATGTGGTCCAAGTTCGATTAATTCTCTATGCGTCGTTGGGTGTATTTTGCTAAGGTCTTCCATCATGCCCCAAAACTTGGATTGTATATAACACCTTGATGCGCAATGGAATAATCCGGTGACAGTCTTATTTTTGTAGGAATTTTTCACATTTTGTGTTATATGATACATGCAAAGGTCATAATGTGCATTGGGGTACACTTTTTCCATGGCTACTTTAATTCCAAGATGCCGGTCGGATATGAACATGCAATTCTCTGGACACCCAATTACATTTCTCAACTTTATTAAAAACCATGACCATGATTTCTCATCTTCAACATCCCCAAACCCAAATGCTAAGGGATACACTTGCTCGTTTGCATCTTTACATGCCACAATAAACATAATCCCACCAAATTTCCTTTTCAAATGTGTTCCATCAATGACAATAACTGGTCTAATCACTTGACAAAACCCAGATATATTAACACCATAAGCAATAAACATGTATAGAAACTGGTTGCTGTCATTTGTCTCAATGTTTGTGACTGTACCTGGGTTAGCTAACTCCAACTGATAACAATACGTAGGCAATTGTTCATATGACAACTCTACAGACCCAAAAACGTTGTCTTCAGCATGATCTTTAGCTCTCCGACATTGATTATATGGTAAAGTAACTCCATAATTAACTTGAATTTCTGCCTGTATTTCTTTGGGTTTCATGCTTTGACCACTGACTTGCAATTTCGGAGTTATAAGGTCTTCGATTAATTTTGCACTCACTTTCCTGCACCGTCGATGTACACTATCAAGCGAACAACAATGTTGTTTTCGGAATTTTCGCACCTCCCATTGGTCCCCAATCTTGGTTTTGATGGCTACAAGCTGAAATTTACAGTTCTCATCCTTGCACCTAACATCATAACGGATGTTGTTTGATTTCTTGACCTTTTTACGAAAACCTTCCTTCAATGCATACATCTCTACAGCTTTACCCATATCACGCTTTGAAGGAAATATTTTCCCTCTGAAAAAATGATGGTCTTCTCTTTCTGACACTTCAGTGGCGATTGTACGAAATGCGGAAAGATCTATTCCAGGGATGCGCCATTCACTAGTTACTCTTTGTTGCGTGTTATTATCATCATTGGCTTGACGTTCACACCCACTGTCATCATCCCTAACATCGCGAACATTATCATTATCTATATCACAATCCTCATCACAAACATCATGATTAAATCCACCACCACCACTGTCAGCATCACCACCTAAATCTTCTGTCATAACTGCATGTCGACTTCCTCTATCTCCTCTGAAAATATTAGTGGTTATAGGAATACTTTTAGCTGGACGATAGTAGTCCGAAAACTCGTCTGAATCAATGTCATCCAACCAATGTTCTGTAGAACGATTATACTCACTGTCATTTAAGTTATACTCACCGTGTGACTCAACATTATCTTCTTTTTCTTCATCATCATCATCATCATCATCATTTTCATCATCATCATCATCATCATCATCATCATCATCATCATCATCATCATCATCATCATCTTCATCTTCTTCTTCATCTATGTCTTCACATTCATCTTCAATGTTACGATCCTCATGGATTGGAACTTCGTTGCTTGACGAAACAGACTTAAATTGATAAACTAATTCAACAAAGCTTTGGTGTTGTGGCTGGTTTATTAATGGATTTGTGATTGGCTTGATAATTGGATTTGCGGTTGGATTGGTAGCTGTATGAAGATTGGTTGTTGAATTTGTTGTTGGATTGGTAATTGAACATTTCTTTTCTCTCTCAGACAGTCATTTAGATTGTTTGGAACAACAGTTACGTAAACTTCAGGATTTTTCTCATGTAACCAGAAAGACACAACTTTATCAGTTGTTAATTTTGGAATGGCAGGCCTACCGGAAGTCTCCACCAATATGTGTAAGTCAAATGTACTCTTTGTTATATCAACTCGAACAATATTCTCAACGGTCTTCTTTAAGTCATCAAGTGTCGTATTCGTCGAAACAAATGCTATTTCTGATTCACCACCCTCATACTTATAACCAATCCATTGTCCACCATGGGTGACTATAATTCTAGTTTCGTCCATATCACTGTACACAAATAAATGATCGAATTTATTAATGGAGGACTAAATCAAGACTAGCAATATATCATTACTCATACTTTGATACGATTAAGTAATTAAACTACTAAATAAATGCTCATAATATGACACTAATAGTGACGCCAAAGTGATATGCATTAATAACACTAGTTACCTCGGTCTGACTAGTGTTTTGGCTACTGTTTTTTTTTTTTCCATAAACCTATGATACCACTTGTCACACTAAGGTAACAAGCGTTATTCACACTCGTCACCTTGGTATGACTAGTGTTTTGGCTACTGTTTTTTTTTTTTCCATAAACCTATCATACCACTAGTCACACTAAGGTAACAAGCGTTATTCACACTCGTCACCTTGGTATGACTAGTGTTTTGGCTACTGTTTTTTTTTTTTTTTTTTTCATAAACCTATGATACCACTAGTCACACTAAGCTAACAAGCGTTATTCACACTCGTCACCTTGGTATGACTAGTGTTCTAAGTATTGGTTTTTTCCATCAAGTCATGACACCATTACTCACACCAAGGTAACTAGCATTATTAACACTCGTTAGCTTGGTGTGACTAGTGTTTTGCCTACTGATTTTTTTTTTCCATAAACCCATGTTACCACTAGTCACACTAAGTTAACTTGTGTTAATAATGCAAGTCATCTTGGCATGACTACTGTTTTCGTCTTTGGTTTTTTAACTAAGTCTTGTCATCACTAATCAAACCAAGATAACTTGCATTATTAACGTCGTATATGTGTGCCATTTCCATCAACATACATAGAAATACTAAGTTCTTAAACCTAAAGTCAATTTCTACAGCTCAATATCAGCATAGCTAACCACAATAACTAATAACAACTGAAAAATAAGTGTTCAAAAGTTAAGATACATTACCCGTAGTGCAGAAGAAGATTGTGGATGGTCGATGGAAAGAATGGTCGCTGGTGGATGGTGGATGGAATTTGTCGCGCAGAAGAGAATGACGATAGATGGCGGATGGTGGCTGTGAAGAAGAAAATGAAGCTGGATGGTGGCTGTGAAGACAAAAATGAAGCTGGATGAAGCTGGATGGTGGCTGTGAAGACGAAAATGAAGTTGGATGGTGGCTGTGAAGATGAAAATGAAGCTGGATGAAGCTAGATAGTGGCTGTGAAAACGAAAATAAAGCTGGATGGTACAGACGAGAATGAAGCTGGAATTCGTAGTGCATACGAGAATGAAGGTCGATGGTGGATGGTGGTTGTGAAGAAGACGAGAATGAAAGAGTAAGAGGAGTAGCAGAAGAGTCACCAGTTTTAACGATAATGAAGATCGAGAGTGCAGGGTGGCTGTGAAGAAGACGAGAATGAAAGGGTAAGAGGAGCAGCAGAGGAGAGAAATACTCAATAACAAAGTCATCGGTTTTAATTTTAGAAAGGGTATTTGTGTCCAAAAAAATAGGGCTTGAGACTCAATTATTAACTTTTTTGAAATGGGATAAAATTGTCAATCCACTAATTGAAAGTGCCACCTGCTGACATTTCCTCTAATATTAATATTGACAAAAATTCCTTGCTCTCCCTCCCTCAACCTCAGTCCACCTTTATTTGGTAAGTTCTGTCACGGCTAAAACGGTATCTCAGTCTTCCTATCTCTCGCCCTTTTTAGGCATCTCTGAATACAACAGATTCGCCTACAAAAGTCATGCACGGTGGACCAGCATGCTAGGTCCACCATCATTGTCGACCCTTCGGTTCTATCATCTCTCACTAGTGATGCCTGAGTCTCCACACGCATGACTGTTCCCCGCTGGTTTATCTCGTTGCCAGAATAGTATCGTTCTGTATTGCCCCACCGCTAGCTACTATCTGGTTTCCCACCTTCCCAGTGCTACCATCATTGGGTCACCTGGAGCTGTCAACCACCAGTACCACTACTATCGTACTAACATGGTCAAATCACTTACATAGCCCGACTTCTTCATTCTCTATTTCGTTGCTACTGTTGTCGTCGATCGCACCTATCACATGACACCACCACAACCCATGGCAGACCTAGAAATTTTGTTGGCTTGGAAGGTTTTTTGGACTATACAGTAAGCTTAGCAATTTTTTTTTTTTTTTTTTCCGATTTTTTTTTAGGGGGTGGGGGCTTGAAGGGAGGGGAGGAATGGTACATGTCCCCTTGACCCAATGGGCAGTCCGCCCTTGACCACAACTCAATTATTGTGGTCGAGCCATTCCCATGTCATCTTTACCTGTCATACCCACATGAGTGCGTGGTCGACACCTTGCTCCTTAGTTATTTTACCTGGTCAGTCAACATCCCACCCTGGCATATTACTTTATATGTTCGTTACTGCTTGTTACATTATCATACATGATCATGCTCATTGCTACATGTTCATGCTTATCACATGGCCATACTTAATATTATTTAGATATTCTATTTAGAGTAAATTACTCAAAACCCTCCAGATATATGCCTTTTTATGAATGGAAACTATGTTTATCTTTATTACAATAACCTCTTCTGTATTATTGGTTTGATTATAGTTGACTGTGAAAGTTAACTATAATAAAGATATCTTAGCCATTTTCTTTGATTTTTTTTTTTTAAATTATATTAATTAATAGTTGTTTGGATCTACATCATCCATCTGGACATTGGAGATTCATTTCATATAATTTAATACTTTAAAACTTAAAAATATTTTAAAAATTAAATAATTTTTAAATTTAAAAATAAATAAATTTTAACTATAAAAAGTAATTTAAAAAATTTTCAAATGAATCTAAGTCATCTATCTCAAAAATGGATGGTCAAGATTAATTTGGAAAAAATAGAAAAAAAATAAGAAAAAAATTGAAAATGGCATATTCATAATGAAAACCCAAATTGTTTTAACACTATCATCTTCATCATCTATTGATGAACATCATCAGTGAAAATGGTTCAACAAAATAGGGATTCATCATCAATCTTCAACAAACAAAAATCACTTCCATCTTCATCTATCATCAATACGAACAAATGGTTCCTCAACACAAACAAGACTCCATCAATATCAATCATCAACATAAACAAAAACCAAATGTTGTATTCATAAAAAAACCACTACCATTTTCATCAATCAAATGCACACATAACAACGCAGTCCTGATGAGAGTAAAGAGAAGGAAGAGAGATGGAGGATATTAGATTGGCGACGATACCAAATTGTCGCCAATCTGGTTACTTAATCAAATTTGTTTCAAGTTGGAACTAGGCCATCGCCAATCTGGTTCTATCTTGGAACCAAACCAATATTTGGGCTTTGATCTAGAAACCTAGACACTCGGTACCTAAACGTCTAGGTTTCCAAATCAAAACTCAGATGTTGATTTGGGTTTCGATTTGAAAACCCAAACTCCCGGTACATAGACAGCGATATGAGCAACAAACCAGCTCATCGATCTGGTGAAAAAGAAAAAGAAGGAAAAGAAGAGAATAAGAAAAAGAAGAAAGAGAGAGAGAGAGAGAGAGAGAGAGAGAGAGAGAGAGAGAGAGAGAGAGATGGTGATAGGTTGGGGTAAGAAGAAGATGAAGACCATAAGGTTAGGTGTGGTTGGTTTTAATAAACGGAGATCCAACCTTTCCAAATTAGATCTCTACTATCCATCTTATCAAATGGACGATGGAAATCCATTCTGGAGATTGAATCTCCATCCATTTTTTCTTTAATTATTTTTTATTTTTAAAATATAAAATATATATTTTTTATTTTTTAAAATTAATCTCCACCGTTTAGCAACATGATAGATGGTGCAGATCTCTTGTTTTTGTTTTTATTTTCTTATTTTTATTATTTTATAATTTACAAATTATTTGTAATTATTTTTCAATTTTTTAATTATTTCTAGAATTTAAGGTTTTTTTTGTCTAACTTGATCTCAACCATTTATTTTCAAAATGGACGGTTGAGATTTTTTAAAATCTTAATTTTTTTCCCATAATGGTAATGCCACAAATTAGTTTGTTAGGGGTATTCTTATCTTTTTGTGTTATTTTATCATTTTTCAGTTATCTCAAACAGTTAGTATAGTTAAACTGTTAGTACAAAGAAAGACGTTGTTATAAAAACAAAAGTAGTTTTCGTTTGTAATAAGACATATTTCCACAGGTTTTTCAGTAAATCTCGCATTCTATTTAACATGTCATTGCATGATTATCATATTATTTTCCTATTATAGTATTATAATATTATATTATGTTTGCATGCCATAATATTATTTCGTGCTACTATAATATTATGTCATGAATGCTAGTGGAGCTATGGTTTGGTGTTACAATATTATATCTTGGTCACGGATATGATTATAGGAAACATCATATGGATCATTCTACATGATTAATCCATCTCTGCTTGTCATCTTGCATAATCGGTTAGCTTATTATATATCACTGGTTGTCAACTATCATGAGCCTATTATACGCAATTAGACCATTAAATATTTATAAGTAAAAATATATATATATATATATAAATATATATGCAAATCTGGTCTATAATAATAGTCTTTGTATTAAGCTCACATTATAAACAAAGCCTTATTTACACTATCACCCTGTTTCTCGATCCTACGGATGTTCGATCCTATAAACACTTGATCTTATGGACATTGTTGTCCTTAATAGAACCCAACTAATTGACCATTGTGGACCATCCAATGGGTCGATAGCCTTATATCGGCCAAACGACCACCTCCACGCTCGAGGACCTTCCTTGACAGAATCATTTCATCATCGAAACTGTGTTCCTGATGTCGAGCCACCATTCAGTGCATCTAGTGCCATCATTGACCTATTTTCCACTAGTCTACATTTTGATCGTTGATCGACATCTAATGTCTATTGCTACTTTGACTGCCATTTACCTGCTTTTATCATTTTTATGCAGTTCATTAACTTGAGTGTTGAAGTATCTCCGACGATACCCCATAGGTATCAAGATCATCCCTGTTTTTTTAATTTGATTTGTATAAGACATAAGCTGCTAGATTGTAAAGAAATTGAATGACGAGGCCTATTTGAAGTTAACATACTATTGTTTTGACTCACAACCAAAAATATTTCCAAAACCATGAACATGAATTAAAATTGAAGCAAACCATTTTTATGCAAACACACAAACCTAAAATTGCATTTTATAGACATGAAAATTCCATATCAATATTAACAAAAATTACATGAATAAGAATTATGTGTTTGCATTCTTATTTCTTTTAAGAATTCAAGTCTGATTAAAATTGAGGAAAAGTCTTGTGAAACATGTAAAATTTGAAGTTATGCTAAGCCCAGAAAAGGAGTTAAATAAATTGTCTAAAACTTTTGAAAAATTCAAATACACTCTTTGATGGAAACCGTTTTCATACATTATAAAAGTTCAACACATTTTTAACTTGACCCCGAAAAACACTTGATATAAAAGTTACAGTTCAAAACAAATTGGTTCGAGAGTTTGTCCTTGAAAACAGTCTGATATAAAAATTTTCGATACTGTAACGTAATGTTCGGATTATACATTACAAAATAGTTTTAAGTGATTATGAAGTCAATTAAGTTCCGACATACAAGTTGTTTGACCTTAATCTTACCTATTTGTGCCTCAGACTCACTCAACTAATTCTTTCATGCATCAAGATGCAAATATTTTATGCTCTAATTCGTACGAGTGAATTCACCAAGTTTTAAGACAATACACTTGATTTAAAGGACTTATTATTCGCACTCTCCATATAATGAACCACCTTTTGGACGTTACCATTTTCGCATAGGATTTTACGCATCCAAGTATCATCTTGTAGAGACTCTCCTAGCTAACATTACTTGACACGCTATCAAGCCTTTCCTAAGAGTTGGACTTTATTTTAATCTTTTGGTCTAATTCCTTTGTTCAAATACACCTTTTGCTTAATCTGATGGTAAATGGATCTGTACTTGCGCCTTTAATATCATAATCTCATTTGTTTTTAGGACCATACATAATTTATCATTGGGTCAACCTCATCTTATTTGGTCCATTGTTATGATATTAAATCTCATTTGCTTTCAGGATAATACATAACTTATCATTGGATCAACCACATCTTATTCAGTCCATTGTTATTTTGTGAAGTATTTTGTTTTTCTTATTTGGTTATAACCTCGTGTTATGTTTCAAATGTTGAAGGTAATGCAATTGTTGGAGTGCAAAGAGCAAGCCTATGAAGAATAGTCAGTCTAAGAATACGTATGAAGTGGAGTATCCTATTCTGAATCCGTGTCATGAACATCCCGCAGAAATGCCTACAAAATTTGTGGTTGTATAGTGAAAATTACACATAGACCTTAAAAAATTGTAAATTGACTCAAAATTCCTTTTTTGTTTCCCCTCTAAATGAGTACGATTTTTAGCAAAAGAGCAACTTACAAATTAGCTACTTGGTTAGAACTTATTAACAGGTGAGGTAAATTTTATACTTTAATTACAATTTGGTTACTTACCATCAGTCCAATACTTTAACATCTATGAGGGTAGTTTTGTCTTTTCAACTTTTTTTTTTTGTATTTTAGTTAAAATAAATTTCAAAAATAAAAATGAGACATATATATATATATATTATCCATCTTAAGATAGATGGTAAAGATATCATAAAATAAAAATAATTTCTTCAAAAAAAAAAAAAAAAAAACTCCATCTCCATGAAGATTAATGAACATTTTATATATATGCCATCCATTTTAAGATAGATGGTAAAGATATCATAAAATAAAAATAATTTCTTAAAAAAAAAATCCCTATCTCTATGAAGATCATTAGTGAACATTTTTTGAAAAAAAGATAATTTAAAAAGAATTCAAATTTTAATTTTAAAAAAAAAATGAAGAAGAAGAAGTTGAAAGGTGCCATCTCCATAAAGATTCAATCTCAAATCTTGGGCCTCCATTGTTAATGGAGATCTCGACCTGGATCTCTATTGCTATTGTGGGTATATTTGTACCATATAAATGGGCTGATAAAAGCCTAAGGAACTAATCCAATGGATTGACCCAATAGACGAAGGTCCAGTTCACTAACACCCAGCTCGTAGGAACGAGCTCTTAGTTTGTCACTACTATTCTCAGGTCGCTGGTCAGTCACCATCTTGCTCGTCTTATACTCAACTCGTGGTCATCCAAGGGAAGCTCCAGCTCGCTCATTAAGAGAATCAACCAGAAAGACAATAGTCCAAATTGAGAAAAAGTCAACCATCAGAGTTGAAAATAAATTCAAATTCTTATGTCGGTAGAATCAATCTTTGATATGGTAGAGTCTATCCCTGATATGGTGGAAACCGATTTTGGAAGTGTGATCAATGCAAGATTCTTTCCTATTTTAATTGTATTCAAATTGTAACGCTCTACACTATAAATAGAGGTTGAAATTTTATCGTAAACATACAACAATTAATAATATACTGTGACTTTGCCAAAATTACCAGATAACATAGTTGTAAACGTAAGCATTGTTTTGACCGAACACCATATAAAAACCATTGTGCAATCTCCATTCTTCCTCTTCTTTCTCCTTTGTTTTTGCCTTATTTCTTTTTAATTATAAGTATTGGGTCAAGAACTTAGGTCAGTCAAATTCGGACGTCAACAATTACTGATAGAGCTCCATCAATGATGGAGATCCATGCGAAAATCCCCATTGGGTGAGGCATCCAATTGGTGGAGTGATCGTTGGTTTTGATACTACGCTAAATCACACAAAAACTTATGTCAGTATACACGATGTCTGTATATAATACAACGGTGAATCAAAGTCGATCCCATAGGGATAGTTTGAATCAGAACTAGGTACCAAAATTGATTTGAGCAACTTTATCCAAACAATAATTAAATGATTGAATTTTTAAAACTAAAATTTGCAATTAAACAAAAGATGAATTTAAATAAAGTTTCAGCAACCAATTAATTAATTTTATGGATTTAATTTCACTAACATTCCATTATTCTCATGTCATTTTCCATAAAAACAAACATACAATTTCATTGAGCACTTGATCAGATATACTAATGTATTCATGAGTCTCTTTCGACTGACCTCACAAATATATTTGTATGAAACACCTAACTATATTTCTATATCGAATGTTTAATAATTTATTAATTACAAATACACAAAAGATCAAATCCAATAATTAGATATATTTCTATTCTAACTATGAGATGCCTTTTTTATTAATTTCTAAAAACCAGTACCTTTCAAGGGTATTACAACCACAAGATCTATCAATTGAATAGGCCTAAATCAATCAATAACATAAAGGACTAATAAAACAAAATACTAATCATAAAAGAATAATACTACACTTCCCAAAATTTATCTAAAAATTTTATCAAAATGATGTGGCAAGCTGATTTGTAACTATCACATTAACTTTGAGATGATATATTGATAATGTGGTAATTACACGTAAGTTTGCCACATCATTTGATCAAATTATTTTGGTAGTGCAACACTCCTCATCATAAAATCATGCATTAAAATCTCAACAAATCATCCATGAGAATAACTTCATGTTAGGTTACATTGAAATCCCTTGATACACACTTAGTTTATCATAAATCTAACAACAAACAATGCAAAACAATAAATAAATTCAAACAACATATAAAAGACAAAAAAGGGCAGACAAATCATCACGAAATCACTTTTGGTTTTGGCCACAAATCAGCCCAAATTGCTTTTTGTTGCACTTGAAAGCCACCACCAATGATGTTGCTTGAACTCCTTGATGAATCAATGGATTGAATGATGAAAACTAATGTGAAAATGATAGAAAACTGATGAAGAATTGAATAGCACAAGCGAAATGAAGAATTTATATGTTGCATTAAGTAGGGTATAAGTGTCTTTATATGTTGTATTCAGTAGGGTTTAAGAGTCTTTCCTATGCACGTTTCATGCCCGTTATCAAAATTGTCGATTTTGAC
The DNA here is from genome assembly GCA_019925255.1 of Litchi chinensis. NCBI lineage: Eukaryota > Viridiplantae > Streptophyta > Magnoliopsida > Sapindales > Sapindaceae > Litchi > Litchi chinensis. The sequence goes on from CM034474.1 coordinate 22,083,817, forward strand.
TTGCGTTTCATGATCCAATGTCATGATTGACCATAAAATGCTATGGTGATTGTGGATGGTAACTTGCAACTCTCACCAGCTTCATGACCTGTGTCGTGATGCTCCACTAAGTAACTATGGTAACCTGACAATGAGATAGATGGCCATCCTTAGTCGCAATCATCCTTTATGATAAATTTCAATTGATTCATGGCAACCTACGATTGCCACTCACACTCAAATGCCAATCTCGATGGCATGTCTTTATCAAATTGAATTTCCTTCAAAAAATCAATTTCAAACCATTATTTTCAAACATTTTCCATCATCCACAACCTATATATAAAAACACTAAAAGCATATTAAAAATATTAAAAAATTCACCCTAAGTATTCCTTGCAAAAGTCGAGACTAAACGTATAAAATCATGTCTAATTTTGACATGATTAAATACTTCCAAATCTAACCTTTGCTTGCCCTTGAGCAAACTCGGAAAACATGACTCTACTAGCCTGACTTAAACTTTTAAAATTATCTCTACATTTTACTAAGCCACTTTCATAGGCCTTCATAATGACATTTAGCATATGCTTGAAGCCTTTAAACCCCTAGGTGTCTCTAGTGAAGGAGTTGTAGTCTCCTAGGGGCTTACTGTTAAGGTTATGTGCCCTAAGAGCTTGTAATTTATAAATGTTTAAATTAAATAATAAGTTAAATATATTTATTTTTATATGCATTTATGAAATATTTGCTTCATACAAATATCATGTAACATCCATGATTACTTATGTAATCTCAAACTAAGTATATAAGTGTTATGTACAAGAAGATTTAGTTATAGATCAATAATCTAAAGAGTCCGTAGAAAACATACAAAGTTGGGTACTTTACTTATAGTAAATATACAGCTGCGGTCCATTTTGTATTTGATGCGATGATCTTATCCGGGATCGTTCATATGGTGACATGAAAATAGAGGCACCTTATATAATAGAGATTATATAGGACTGGACCACGATAAAATGAATTTCTTATTAATATCCGTTAAAATAAAGAAATTCATATTTATCAATTAGATGATCATATATGGATTGATCTTAATCCTGAGTGTTTTATGGACTCCTATTTGTTGAGTTTTATCTTTTAATTTACATGGGTGAGACTGTTATAGATATACGGTCAATAAGCTTTGTTCTTTGGAGATGTGATTTAATAAATAACTGGAAACATTTTACACAATAATGGAATCCACTCATTCTTACAAGAAGTAGACGAGTAGTTCCCTTAAAGTGTTGATTCGGGTCTTGAACAATAAGAGCGCTCGACTTTCTGATTATGAGTAAACAAAAAGATAAATTCATAAGTAGTTATGGATATATTGTTCATTAGAGAATCAATGGTACTTATTGGAATAAGATATAATTAGAGAGGTATAACGGATTTTAATGACCTAGTTCTAGTTATGAACTACTTGTGGAGGATCGAACCATATGAAATGATTAAATCAATGGACACTGAAAATTCAGATTTTGTAAAATATCTACAATCTTGACAGTGCAACCTTAGGTTTTTAGTGGAATAACAATGAGGTTAATAATAGTGAATTATTTAATTAAAGAGTTTAATTAATAATTTCGATATTATTGTAGCTCAAATTGTAGGTCCATTTGGTTCCCTTGCTAGCTCACAACCACATAAAAAAATAAATGAAAGAATATAATTGGATTGTCCAATTATTAATATCATATGGACATGTTCACGAATTATTTAAATAATTTGATTATTTAAATATATGTCATTATTTAATTAAGTGTTAATTACTTAATTATTTGTAGAGATTATGGATTCAATTTTTAATGGTGTCATTAAATTATTTATGATTTAGAATAATTTAATTTAATGAAAATTTTTTTAATTAATGGAAATAGTAATTTAATTTAATTGGAATTAAATTTCATATCAAATTGAATTAAAGAAGTTTTAATAGGAATTAGATTCTATATTAAATTAAAAGTTAAGAGTTCTAGACCAATAAAGAATTTGATTTCATATTGGATATGGACTATGTTTTCTAATTTAAATAGGAAATTGTATTCCTTATTAAATTGGAAAACTCTAACTTACTATTATAAAAGGGTCTTTTATGTTAGTAACTAGAGAATTTTTGGCTACTTGAACAAAAAAAACTTCCATTAATTAAAAACATCACATTACCCTATCTCACATAATAATTTTTTATAAAATATTTCGTGATTTGATTCTTTCGAGATTGTGCCCACACATAGTTTCTTTTGTGAAGAGTTATAGCAAGAAAGATCGAGTGGTGAAGAATTTGCGAATCAAAAGGGATCAATTCAATATTCATGCAAAGTAAGATTCGATCTTATTAATTTAATTATTGAATTGTTATTACTAGCATCGATCGGGTATGTTTTGTTATTGAAAATTTTTTAAAATCCACGTTTCCGCATTAAATCCAAAATCAATTTTTCCCTTCACTTACTAGCGACGCTACCTACAAACACAACTATCCTGATCAAATTCATCAACAAACCACCCAACATATTTTCAAAGAAAATTCAAGTATGCATAATTATGTATCTGGATTAAAATTAAGCCACTAATATTCATCACACAAATTTCAATCATTTCACACCCATCAACAACCAATCAAGTGTCAATCAAATCAAGTGCATATGCCGTGAACTTATTTAACCTTGACTTTAGGCCTCACTGGATATCACTCTTTTAATTTTACTTAGAACCTAAGCCCAACACTCTTATGGAGATTCTGAGAGATAGAAAGGCAAAAAAATTGTACCTAAGTCAGAAAGGATACATTGAGAAAGTCATTCACGGGTTTAATATGCAGAATGCAAAACCTGTTAGTACTTCATAGCTTCTCATTTTAGGCTTTCATTTGCGTTATGTCCTCAATTAGATGATAAGGTTGATTATATCTCACGAGTTCCATACTCCACTGTAATGGGTTCCCTAATGTACGCTATGGTGTGTACTCATCAAGATTTTTCTTATGTAATTAGTACAATCAATAGATATATGTCCAATCCAGGTAAAGAATATTGGAGAATAGTTCAAAGGATTTTCAAATACTTAAATATTTCTACTGATATTTGTTTGAAGTTTGGGGGAATTGGAGATAATGTTATTGGTTATGCAAATTTTGACTTTAGTGGAGATCTTGATAAGAGGAGATCACTTACAAAGTACATCTTGACCATTGGGGGTTGTGCTATTAGTTGGAAAGTTACCTTGTAGACAATTGTTGCATTTTCCAATACTGAGGTTGAGTATATGGTCATTACTGAAGCCTTTAAGGAAGCTATTTGGTTGAAGGGACTAATTGGAATTGAGTGAAGACTTGCACATTGCCATAATTTATTGTGATAACTAGGGTGCCATTTTTCTTACTAAAGGTCAAATGTTTCAGGAGAGGATAAAACATATTGATGTCAGGTATCATTTTATTCAGGATATCATTGCTCGTGGTGATATTGTTGTGAGCAATGTTAGTACTCATGATAATCCTATTGATATGATGACTAAGTCTCTTCCTATACCCAAGTTTGAGCATTGCTTGGACTTGGTGTTGCTGTTAAGATTAAGCCTTTGCGGCTTTTGTGGAAAAGGAGGGGAGCTTTGTTGAAGATTGGAGATTTATTTTTTGCATTGGAATTTGCTTCAAGGTAGAGATCGTTAGAGTTTGGCAATCCAAATTCTAACTTGGTCTTGCCCGAAAAGCTTAAAGAGCAATTAAGGAAATTGAGGGCTAAGTTGGAAATTTATCTAAATCAATTCAAATTCTTATTTGGGAAGAAAACCAGAATTGGGTTTTCTTAGATAACAAGTTAAAATCAATTCAAACAATTCTTTGGAAACAAGTTAAGAATTCACTAACATGCAAATTAGCATCAAAAGAGTAGTGACCTAAGAATTGTTAGACATGTATATAGAATAAAGAAAGAGAGCAAACCATGTGCTAATAAAGATTTTCATTAAAAATGTCCTCAAGAGACCAAGAAAACAAAACATCAATGAAACAATCTTCATGAGGATTATGCCTTTGGTTACTAGATTTTTTACCTTTCACTCTCTTTCTATCCATATCATCAAACAAACAATCAGAGAAAACAAAGAAAATAAAAATTAAGACATTTCAAGATAACCCTTTTACATAGTTGAAAGGAAGAAATAACTCACCTAAGAAGAAAGCACGTAGAGATGCAGTGAAGCAAAGTAAACAACAATATAACAATAATGATAAGACATCATATACACTACTATCTAATAAAGAGCAAAAGCAAGTGTAACTTTTTTTATAAAACAGAAAGCTCTATTAATTAACATGTTGTTTAGACACATTGGGTTTGGAAATCCTCTTATTAATTAGTTGGTTTTCATGCATTTGCTCTCATGAGGAAAATTAATATCTACCCTCCAAGCATAACCTTCAAAATATAAATGAAAATAAATGAGATAATGTTGATGTTGTTTCATATTCATATACCATAACAGAAAAGCAGGGAACTTTTTTTTTTTTTTTTTTTGGATTTATTAAATATATCATTACGAGAATAAATATGCAACTTGACACTCTAAATAAGCCCACTAAGGCACAATTCGGAAATGAGACGCCTTAGAGCGGCAGAATGAATCCCAACAGAGGGAAAAGGGCCTCACATGTTGAGGGGAAAGCTGGCCACAATGAGAGTGGCAGTGGTGAATCAATCTTAGCACACTAGTGCACTAAAATGACCTGTTTTTCCATAAAGGCATTGGACTTTTGCTTGCAAGGAACTCTCTTCTTATATATTCCTTTTGAAAGCCAATGATGAAATACTATAATAGGTGTTGGAATTTTAAAAGAAATATTATTTTATTTCATTAGAATAGTCAACTCATTCTTCTACACGTTTTACGTTAGAAGTGGGACATAAATTGATGCAAGTTTTCAATTTTCAGAGCAATTTTCTATCAAGTCAAGCTATAACATTTTATAGCCTTGAAATATGCTTTAATTGCGCCAGGTCATAAGTACCTCTCGTCTTTCTTTTTCTTTCCACCACCACCTCCCCGCCCCCCTCTTTTTTTTTTTTTTTTTTTTAAATTATTACAACTTTAAGGATTGAAAACATAATTAAAATAAGAATCAATCAACATGAAAGAATAGTACAAACTAATTATACTCATTATATAACCTTATAGATAAACTAATTGAATAGGCATTACACCTACAAAAACTTACGGAGTTTCAAGAAATTCATTCATTGTTGGCCTCCTTGTCTGCAGCCTCTGATCTTCACATGACGTGCAATTCAGAAAAACCTTGCATTAATTCTTCAATCATATTGGCTGCTTCGTCCAACTGCCGGCTTCTATCTTTACTGTTCTAACATTTCTTCTGAGTCAAGCCATCCCTTGCAGCCCTAATTTGACAACAAAGTTTATCTACATCTGCCTGTATAATGTACCAAAATTAAAAAAAAAAAAATGAATATGTCAATCTGCAATTGGTCTGGCTATCTTTACAAGTAAAGTGTATCAGAAACACATACTCACCTTTGAATAGTTAACATAACTTGTAGCATCTAAAGATGGTGCTGGCTTAGTCTTTCAAACTTGCAAGTTCCTCGCTGCAAACATTGCTCGTGCCAAATCCTTATCTTCATTAGCATTAAAAAAACACTGACGATCTTTAGCATCACGCACCAAGGTTCTCCAAACAGTTTTATTTCTAGTTAAGGTTTTTTTATTCCCCAAAATCCAAAGGCAGTGCCTGGAAAGCATCAATGGAACAGTACTAGTCATTCAGCAAAGTTGACATAAAAGTATCCAAATTCAGTATCTTGCATAATAATACATAAAAATTGCTACCTTGCTCTTGTAACTGCAACATTAACTCTCTGTGGCTCGGATAGGAATCCAATGGATCCACTGCTGTTGCTTCTTACAGTCGATATTATTATTATGTCCTCCTCACCACCTTGGAACCCATCCACTGACTTCACTTTTACTGAAAAACCAGATGTGTTGTCATACTTATAGTCAAGATTTTGCTGAATTGCAACTACTTGGCCATTGTAAGGTGACACCACGCCAATGCTGAGCTTCCTTTTCAAGCCGGTGCAAGCTGCATTGTATAGATTATAAGTGACATCAGAAGGAAATTTTTAAGCTTTAGAACAACTAAACAAATGAAACTCTTCAGCTTGATTTACATAGTTTCCAAGGGGCCAGAGAAGTGGGGAGAAACAATTACTTATATTATGCACTGAGACACACCAAAAGATACAGATTTTATTCATGAAAATGAATACTGAGCATGTAATTGGTTGCGTGGACAACACCATTATGAGTCAATTTGTAGAAGATAAGGAGAATCATATCTTGTTCCTCAAAGGGCAAAAATTAAAGAAAGATAAAGCACAGGCTATCAGGTAAAGTAAATTTTCATCAGCATCAGAAGCTGGACACAAACAAAACAATCATGGCAAAATGAGCACTAGGCTACGGGTAGGCATACCTTTGTACAACTTTTGCAGTATGCTTATCAACACGGATACCTCAACCATGTTTCTGGGGCTGTGCCCAACATTATCAAACTCTTCTTCTCCACGCGATATGTTGATGAAAGAATAGGGACCAAACATAGGACCTGGTAAATAGTGCTTTCGGTAACCATCTCTTGTAACATTGGGGCCATCTGAAATCTGGTTGTGATAAAAGTTCGAATTTGGGAAGGAGCTTATTGATGGATGCATCCGGTATTGTACATCTAGCAGGTATTTTCTATGACCTGATGAACCTAACCTCTTAAACAAACTTCTTCCGAAACCAGCTTTATCAGAAACCTGAAACAAAACCGAAACAAGGCCAAGTAAAACAATAAAACAAGTGCCAGATATAGACATCAAATCCAAATTACCAACACAGAAAGAGTATGCAAGTTAAGTATCCAAATAAGATCAACATACACTGCTTTTCACCATTGCCGGTAACTGGTTTTCATCACCGATTAGAACAGCATGCCGTATACCAGGGAGTTGTAGACTTATAGTTGACTCACTTTCTTTCAACTGTGCAGCTTCATCAATAACAAGAAATCTGAAGGGTTCCATTTTCCCTGAATGTAACTTATATGAACTAGAAGCAGTGCAAAATATTAAGGTGGCCTTTCTTAAACAGAAGTTCTCTAGTGAGTTTTTGTCATCGCCATGTGGAAGGTCAAGTTTATTGAAGGAATTCTGAAGAATTTTTAGAACAGAATGACATTTCCTTCTTTTCTTGTGCAATAGGTACTTTTTGCCTGTGATTTTTTTAGAAAGATCTTCATATACTGAATGTGAAAAGAGCTGCTTTAGCCCTTCAGAAGGCACATTGTCTTGAAACAATAAAGCTTCAAAAGAATCGAGTAAACTACTGATCGGATGATTAATTCCCAAAATGTACTGTCCTGGTAAGTGACTAAACAAGAGAGAAAGACATTTTCGAAGTGAAATTGCAAGGCATTTAAACTCATCCCTCACATAATTAACAAATGACTTGCTCTTCCTCTTGCCGCCATTCTTCATTTTTTTATTTTCATTACCCTTTTTAGTCTTCTTCTTCAATTCATTTTCCAAGAACATGTGATACTGAGAAACACAATCTTCAAGAAAAGCTATCATGGAAGCAAACTGATGCTTCCAACCTGTTTTCTGTCCCAAGCACTCTTGAAGCCCTTCGACATGTTGATCCATATATATCTCTCCAATTTCTGCACCAACATTTAGTCGCTCCTTGTTCCCAAATAACAGAATATCCCCTAAGGGACACGACAGGGCATCTCTTCCAGAGTTGTCTGCTTCAAACGATTCTTTCACCAGCTTTAGAACACGAGAGGCCACTTCTGAAATTGCAACATTGGTTGGGGCACAAACAAGAGTTCTGCACTTCATTTTCAAGAGGTTAAAGAGCAGAATACTGACAGTTTTAGTTTTCCCTGTGCCAGGAGGACCCCATATAAGTTCGACACTGGACTTGTGGTCACAATGTAGTTTACCAAGACAAGCTGAAATGGCCTTTACTTGTGAATCATTCAATCCTGATAATGAACTAGCATCAAATTTCTCATTCTGGATGCGCTTCCTCTTCACACAACAGAGTTTACAGTCTCCCTCAACCTGACATTCAACATGATACTTTCAATACAATAACAAAAAAGGTAATAGATATTTATGAGCAGGCAACGTAACTCAATGATCCTAAAACTCATTTTTAGCACTGCATTACAATCAATAAAAGGAAAAGTACCATCCAATCTTCAAAATGCTTACCTCAGGATCAGTGCGCAAAATTTCCTTGATAATATTAAAATTGCTTGACATATGAAGTGAATGAAATATTCTTTTGTTTGGAGTAACATTGGCTAAGAAAATGAGGAACAGTGATTTCTTCAACTTCGCATCAACTCGGATGTCTTTTGAGGCTCTCACTTTTAAAGTTGTACGGATCTCATTCTTATTGCTTGGATTACTTAGTACTGAAACAAATGTCCACCCGCTTCCAAGACTTAGCAAATCAGATGGAGTTTCAGGCTTAACATCCGCCAGAATGAAAATATCGCCTGGCAATGTTTCGTAAGGCTCCTCGCCATGATTACTGGATCTATTCTGCCAGTGAGCGACCTTAACATCATACGACTTTGTTTCATGAGAATTGCACTTCAAAGCAACCACTTTGCCAATAGGTGCTCTAGAAATAATCTCCATTCTTGAACACAGTTCTGCACGTGTTTCTTCCAGTAAAGGGGCAACAAATGACCCAAGATACTGTCCAACAGAACCAAATGATTCTGGAATCATTCCTACCTACAAGAAATGAAACAATGTCAATTACAAGAAATGACAACCACTTAGGAACACACATATGCAGCCTCATAACTGATACTAGATGTAAAGATACTGAGTTGGGGAATAATACGCTACATGAATCAGATGCACTTTGGGAACTGACTTTAGACATGACAGAAGAGTGTAATAATAACATGCGTTAAAGTATATGACATATATATATGTATGAAACAAACACAAATTGTTAATTTCCTAGAATGCCAGTGTCCATATAAAAAACATCTAGTCATAAAAATAATTGGAATCACACACCAACAAGGAACTTCCTAGTAGTTGAAGCGTAATAAGACAGGTTGAAATCATTCATTTTTTTTTTTTTTTTTTAATTTATGGATTGTTAACAAACTAAAATCTCCTGCCATATCAGTAGAAGAGCAGCAGTATGACATTCAGGGAACACAGAGTGCATGACATATCATTATATGTTATTGGCAATTTCCTATTGGTAAAGTAATGAACTAATTAATTGACAATCACCATCACTGATCAGCCACACACACAAACAAAATATTAGTTTACAGTCATTTTTTAATGGTCTTATCAACAAATTCTGATAAAGATAGATCTCAACTGATACTTTTTGTAAATTTCAAATTAAATCCTTAATGTAAAGAACTAACTATTGATCATAACTTAAATAAAATTAGGGATACAGAATCAGATGATTACAAGTATTTATGTACGTACAAATTAGAAACATTTTAGATTTAGCAGATCTAGAAGCCTAACCATAAACTAAGCATAACAGCAAAGCTGATTTTAAAAATAAAAATAAAAAATAAAATAAAAACCAACCTTGTGCTTGAAGAAGTTTTCATTAAGTATGTTCTTAAGAGACCAAGAAAACACAGCATCAATCAAGCCACTGTTATCAGGAGCTGATCTTTTATTTCTTGATCCTTTATCTTTCATCATTTCAACTTAGTATCTGCATCATCAAACAACAATCAATTAAAGAGCTAAGTTTGAGAAATGAAGACCAAAAACCAAAAAAAAAAAAAAAAATCATTATCAACCTTAAAGCAAAAAAGAAAAAGGAAAAAAAAAAAAAAAAACTTACTTAACCAGGAGGGAAGTGAGTGAAATGCAAGGAAGAAAACCAAAATTTTTAGTTCAAAGAGATGTATATCTGTTATCTATTTAAAGGGGGTATTTGTCTATGAAGGAAGTTGTTTAGACAGTGTAACAAAAGAGAGTTGGTTTAAGAATCGAGTATGCAGCACAAAATTAATCTTGAATGCAAGCATGCAATTGTTTTGAATGAATGATCATGACCATAATTGAAAGAAACAAAATGGAAATGGGTGGTATAACCAAAAGACACAGGTACATATGTTGTCTATGTTGGTATTGCAATATACAGGTTCTTTTGGAAAAAGCGCAAAGGAATAAAAATTTGGAAACTTACGAAGAAAGTTGTTTGGTCACTGTTAATTGAAAAAAGAAATAGTGTAGTTAACCATTGAAGACTTCTTTTTGCATACTCTATCACTAGTTGAGTCAAGTCATTCTTTTTTACATCAATGGTCTTTTTTTCTTTTTTTTTTTTTTTCCATTACCCATATAATTATAATTACTTTCCTTTCTGAATGGACGAGTGTCCTCCCTTTGTGGAGGCCCTCCTCCCTCTTTATCTGTAATATGTTAGTTTTAATTATTTTTATAATAATAATAATAATTTGAAGGAAGATTTGCAAAAATCGCTTGACGACTTCTTAAAAATAATTCTTTTTGCATATTTACAAATAAAAAAAAAATTAGGAAAGAATAAACTCTTGATTAGTGATTCCATTGTTTATTAAATCTATCAAAAATCAAATTATATAGACTCCATTTTTAATTAAGAAATTAATTAAATTCCTTTTAAAAAGAGAATTTTTTCAACGAATTAAATTCTCTTTCATTAATTTTTATGAAATTTAATTCTCTTTAATTTTATTCATGATTAATAAATCTGTACTAAGTTTAAAATTTAAATATATATATCCTTATTGTATACCAAAATCACTATACGCTTTAAGACTTTAGTTTAAACCCCCTAATTGTTAAATGATATATCAAATTAATATGTAACGAAATGAAATCACTGAGAAAAAGTAAAAGAAAATATAATGATTGCATATTTACAATTAGGAGGTTGATTAGCAATTCCTTAACCAAAAGATGTTGTCTGTATGCCCACTACTTGCCCTAGTAGTCGACATAGAGACAATGCCTTTGGGTAAAGGAATAGCCAACTAATTGTGAATTCTGGCCCTGCCCCACCAAACTCTTCTTAAATATTTCTACTCCATTAGTTATTCAGATATTTAATTAAAAAAAATCCTTTTTACTTTTACTTTTATTTAACATTACTAGATTAAATGAATCTTTCTCTACCACTAAATTATATTAAATGATAATTTATTTATTTAGTTGTTTTTAGAAATGTTACACTGCCCAACATTTTATACAATATATATATATATATATATATATTCACTCATAACTCGAGTGATTAGTGAAAGGAAAAATCGATTTTAGATTAATGCAGAACATGAATGTTTAAAATTTGTCCAAACAACAACGTGCCTAATCAATGCTAATAATAACAATTCAATAACTAAATTAATAAGATCGAATATTATATTGCACTAAGATTATTTCTTTTGATTCACAGATTATTCACCAACTGATCTACTTTGCTATGACTTTTTACGAAAAAAACTGTGTGTTGGCATAATCTTAAATAATCAAATCGCTAAAATTTTTCATTAAAAAAAAAAAAAAAAAATCTGTAGAAATCAATAAACAATTTTCTTGATTTCTTATAAGGTGGGTGGTAATACAGTGTTTTTAAGCAATAATAATTTTTGGTTCAAGGAGCCATTTTTTTGGTCGTGGGGACACATGCTTCCCCTTGAAATTTTTTAGAATTTAATTAAATTTATTATATTAGCCATTACGTTTTAAATATATTCATACGACACCATATTCTTTCAAGGGAACATAATGGTGCTTATGGTTAGCTTGCTTTTCTTTCCCAAGCCGCCACAGTTCAGTCTGTTGCCCTGTCTAAAAGTTTTGCTTTTTCTCCTTTTTTTAGTCATTCAATATATTATATTTTAAAAAAAAAAAATTGCAGATACAATCACAAATACATAAAGAGTTGGATGGTTGTGCTTGACTTCCTTTCTAGCTTGATTCAAGGTTCAATTCCCTTTTGTCTCATAAATATGTGTGTGTGTGTTTTTTTTTTTAAAAAAAAATTATTCACTTATAATCATTACTCTATCTCATAAATATATATATTTTTAATTTTTTTCCCATTATTACAAACCAATTTTCACATTTGAAATATTTTGACTTTATGAATGATTATACTTGTCGACGTTGATTTTCAGTCGACGATCATTCAATGTCCAATTACCTGCAATCAATGTGAGAAAGCACAAATACCAAAAAAGAACACAGTCAAGAACTGATAATAAATATAAGAACACAAAACTTTTACGTGGTTCAGCAATAATAAGCCTACGTCCACGACTGTTTATCTCCTAACTCTGCAGAGTGACAGTATATTATTTAGTATTGTGTCCCTTTGTTACAATGACTTTAACCCCTATTTATAGGGGAAGAGACGTTACAATTCTGGCTGCAGCAAATCAGAAAAAGAATTCTGAATTAATTACACTTCCCAAATAATCCAGAAAAATAAGGAAAAGAATTGTAAATTAATTACACCTCCTAATTTGGTTGGAATAATATCAGGAAATTGTCATAATTATCTGGAGATAAGGTTGACTGAGTTTAAATTTGAATCAACCTCTTTTTCTGATGAGGAAATCACAATTTCATTGGGTAACTGTCGTATTTGGAGAGAGAATCATGATTGGATTAGGCAACTGCCTATTCTAGAAGATACTGCATTTATTGCGTTTACGAATGAGCTGCTATCTATAATGGTTTGCGAGCTGGAGCTCGCATAGCGAGCTACGCATGAGGCAGTTTGTGAAACGAACTATGCTCTGGCTATGGAACGAGCTTATTGCAGCGAGCTGATAGGATACTGAGACGAGCTGTACCTTCTGTCGGGCCTGGAGTTTATATCTGGACCTCGTCTGATGGGCCTTGACCGGGTTGACTGTTATTGGGCCTCCTTATCGAGCATAAATTGGGCTTTTACCAGCCCATTTAATGAGTCCAAAAAATACATACAACATCAGCCCCCTAACTCGCAGTTCGCTCTGCAAACTGGGAGTTTGAGCTCGCTAGTAAAAGATAGCTTCTCTAACAAGCCAATATGAATAACCACCTCTGCACCTTTTCAAATTCCACCTTTTCAGTTGCGACACGTGGCAGTCATGCAGGGTGTAACTGAAATGACGTCTGCACGTCCCTCACACGCATATTTAATGCGCACGTCTTTCAACTGACGGCTCTATGATTACATGACCGTACCTCGCGCTGCATCGTTGGATTAATGACGGTTACATATTACCGAGATCTGACGACTGGGGTTCAAGCTCGCTTGTCTATATAAACTGGTGGAGCCCCTTTCATTTCTTCCTTTGTCTGTCATCTTCTCTCAAAGTAACCAAGCAACTAAGCATTCAAGCAACCAAGACCTACCACCTTTTCACGAAATCACCATTCTCAGTCACCGCTTTTCATTCTCATCAGCGATTCAAGGTAAAACATCTGATTTCTTTCTTCAAAGTTTCAATTTTTGGTTTACTTTGTTGAGTTGATGTTGCGTCGTGCTTGTATCTGATCATCCTTATGTATGTGATGAATATGGCGTGTTGTTGTTGCATTTTGTTAAACATTGTTGAACCTAGTTGTTCTGAATTTTTTGTTGAACAAAACTTTTCAACTTCTGTTGATTTGATCTTGTTACGTATTATCTGCAACCTAATTACTGTTTGTGGCCTGTTATGTATGCTTGACTATTGATTTAGGATTGCTGTAGTCTTGTTAGCTCGCATGTCGTTGCTTTTGTTGACTGAACCTTCCATTGTATAGTTTGACTGTTTTCTTTTGTTCAGATGTCCTCAAGCGGAGCTCGCAAGGGAATTATTCCGAGCAGTAAAGCTCGTGAGCGAGATGAAGCCCGAGCACATGCTAGACAGGGAAGAGAAGCTCGGGATACATTCACTTATCATCCTTCATCGTTAAAGCGTCCTGAGGTGGAAGGACTTGTCACTCAATTCCACATCCCTTTGGGTTGTCGTGCATTGCTACCTGATTCAAAGAATCATGCATGTTATCCACCAAGGGGATACGTCGCCATCAGTGTTCAACATTTCGAGCAGGGGCTACGGTTCCCCATTCAACCATACTTGATCGCATTTCTCAACAAGGTCAAGCTCGTGTCATTCCAGTTAACTCCAAACTCTTAAGCACAGCTGACCTCGCTGGTTGTGGCCTTCCTCATGAACGGTCTTATTCCTCCCACTCCAAAAATCATTCAGCAGTTCTACTCCTTCAAGGCTCTGAGCGTAGTAGAAGGAGAGAAACCGGAGGGCATTTATTATCTCACAGCTCGTCCGTCGAAATACAAATATCTCTTGCCCAAAGGAGAAGCGAAGGGCAAGTCCAACGTCGGGCCGTACAAAACGAGCTGGTTCTACGTCTCGTGTCCCTCCCTTGCAGGTCTCCAAAATTTTAGCTATTCTCTGGAACCAGGTCTGCAGGATAATATATTACTAACTGAACCGAGCTTGTTGTTTTGTTTTCTAAAAATGTCTTGCTTTGCAGTGCAAAAAATGGACGAGCCTCCTCTCAGCAACGAGGAGAAACGAGCTCTTGATAAGCTCGCAAATTTAGAGGACGCGGGCATCAGAAGTAAATTTGACGATGTTGTCCTTAGAGCTTACGGCCTTGCTCCTCCTAAGGAATCCCCTCTTCTGCGATCTGAGGAGGACATAGGCAAGACCGGCGATAACCCCAGACTTCTTTCTGTTTTTGAAGTTCTAGTTCAGGTGGGGGACACGCCTGCTTCCCGACCTCTGCAACCAGTCTCTACACAAGCAGCGGGTACAACTCGTTCACCTTCTCCAGCTCGGAAGGCTTCTACCCAAGGTGCTCCTGCTCGCGCCTCACCTAAGGCGAAATCGTCTTCAGCTCGCGCCCCATCAAAGGGCGCATCTCGAAAAACTACTTCTCCGACTCCTACCCCAGCTCGGGCAAAATTAACTTCATCTAGCGCTCCCTCAAAGGGCGCATCACAAACAATGACTCCTCCAGTTTCTACTCCAGCTTGGACAGAGTCAGCTCCAGTCCACACAACCCTGACTGCACAAGTTGACTCATCCCCTTCTCCACATCACACATCTGTCCCAAGGGCTTCACTACCGGTTCCAGCTCGCGCTCCAGCCCCTGTTCCTTCCTTTGGGCGAACTCCAGCCAATAGGAGGAAACTTGTTCTTTTGAAATCCCCTCCTGCAAATCCTGTCATATCTACTGCCTCCTCAACTCCTTCAATGAAACGACCTGCAGAGGCCTTAGCTACTCCAGCCACTCCCTCAAAACGCTTAAAGCCATCTACTGAGGACTAGGCTCCTGCGGCTGCTGCTTTCAGCGAGGCGCCTACTGAGACTATGGCTCCTTCAACCGTTGTTCCCAACGAGGTGCCTGCTGCTGCTGAGGCCACTGCTCCTCCAACTGCTGTTCCCAGCGAGGTGCCTGCTGCTGCTGAGGCCATTGCTCCTTCAACCATTCCGTTGACTCTAACTTCAAGCTCGCAACTTGGAAAAGGGGGTGTTCCTCCTAAGGTTGCTTTCCAGGCAACCAAAGCTGGCACCAGCAAGCATGCAACTAGGCGCACCGTCGTTTCGCAACGTAATACTTACAGCGTCGATGAGCCTAATATCCCGGAGCGTGAGAGGACTCCTTCCCCCACAAGACCAAAAATCGAGCTAGGGTCTGGGGGGAGATACCTAACCTCCTTCGTTGAGAACTGGACGCCTATTATGTTTGACCATGAAAGGGTCCTGGAGAATAAGTCTCTGAAGGGCGTAGAGCTAGACGAGTTCGCAACTCGTCATTCCATGTTGGTAAGTTATTTTCCCTTTTCTTTTAGCTTCTTCACCTTATTGCATATTAACTTGAGGTATTTTCAGGGCGCCTTTGCTGCAATGAAGAATAGGAGGTTGACCAAAATTACCGAAGAATGGATAATGAAGCCGAAAAGCGATCTGGAGATCGCTAATGATGATATAGCGTTCTTGGCTGAGCGAACCACAGAGAACTTCGAGGCAAAGATGGCCGAGGCAAATGCTGCTAAACATGCTGCCGAGGAAGCTCTGTTGGAAATGCAAAAAGAGCGCGACATGCAAAGAGAAGTGCTGAAGCTGGCTGATCAGTGGGCTGAGATAGCCTAGAAAGCTGCTGAGGATCTCAAGGCACAGTTAGCTGCAGCAAGAGAGGAGTTGAGGCAGTCCGAACAGCAGGCCGAACTGGCCGAGCAGCGAGCTACAACCGCATAAGAAAAAATAGAAGTGCTCGATCGTCAAGCTGAGGCTGCAGTGACATGAGCTGAGACTGCTGAAAAGCGTACTGAAGAGGTGGAAGCCGCTGCTAAGTGTGCTGAGGAGGCGGCAGCTAAACGTGCTGAAGAGGCAGAAGGCCGAGCCGAAGTGCTTAGGCAACAAGTAAGGGAAGCCATTCAGCGGGCTGAGGCTGCAGAGCAGCGAGTTGAAGCCATGAAAAAAGAAGCTGAGGTCGTTAACCATCATGCTGATAACGCCTTCCAGGAGCTATCGGTTTTCAAAGCACAGACTGCTCAAGAGTTGGAAGTGCAGGTCGCTGAAGCCAAGGATGAGGTTGAGGAGTCAACAGGTCGTGATTTTCTCTTCACACTGTGGATGTCCCATCCGGAAATGGATTTTTCTATCTTTGGGAATGTGGGACTTGAACTCGTAGAAGAGTTCAAAGCAAAGGCTGCCTCGTCCTCAACTGATCCAATTCTTCCCTCAGAGCAAGCTCTTGGCACGACCTCCCAAACTGAGCCAGTTATCGACCTCGTTCCCTCTGGCGCGTCTCCCTCTTATGAAAATCCATTAATAGGACCAAATCCTCCAGCTCAAGTTTAAGAGCTCGTCTTTTTTTTGTTCTTTTCATTTGTATTTTTTCAGCTTTCAATCTGTAAACAGCTTTCACACTTAATGAAAATTTTTCATTATTTCTTCTGTGTTGAATGCATTTAAGCTATTTCGTGATATCATATTTTGTGATCTTCAATCTTTTAGAGTTATCCAATTTCTTGTGAGCTGATAGTCAATAAGCTCAAAATCTGATAATAATTAAAGCAATTACTTAATTCAACAATAAATAAAATTTTGTAAGTGCAAGTAATTGGTCTGTTAGAATGTTGACGAGCTATGTAGAGACACTTAGCCATATGCTTTTTTGGCTCTTTTTCATTCTAGCGAGTTATGCAGAGGCACTTAGCCATCTGTTTTTTTGGCTCTTTTTATTGTAGCGACCTATGCAGGGGTCGTCACCTTGCCTGCTTTTTAGGCTCTTCATCATTAGCGAGTTATGTAGAGGCACTTAGCCATCTGTTTTTTTGGCTCTTTTTATTGTAGTGAGCTATGCAGGGGTCGTCACCTCGCCTGCTTTTTAGGCTCTTCATCATTAGCGAGCTATGTAGAGACACTTAGCCATCTGTTTTTTTTTTGCTCTTTTTATTGTAGCGAGCTATGCAGGGGTCGTCACCTCGCTTGCTTTTTAGGCTCTTTTGGCGAGCTATGCAGAGGCACTTAGCCATCTGCTTTTTAGGCTTTTGTTATTGTAGCGAGCTATGCAGGGGTCGTCACCTCACCTGCTTTTTAGGCTCTTTTGGCGAGCTTATTAAGCTCGGAGCCCGTTAGCCTAGTGATAGGAGTTGAATCATAAGCTGAGGAAATTGAGCTTTCATTAACTAAAATGAGTTTGAATTACATATAACAGAATTTATTGATAATAAGGGCGGAGATGCTCGACATTCCAAGGTCGAGGAACTTCAGTTCCTTTCATATTAGTCAAACGGTAAGCTCCATTCCCCAAGCTTGCTTTGACAACAAAAGGTCCTTCCCAGTTCGGGCCTAAGGATCCATCACTTGGCTTGCGGGCTCCTGGCAGAATGAGACGTAAACCTAAGTCTCCAACATTGAATCTGCGAATTCGAGCATACTTGTTGTAGTACCTCACTATTCTTTGCTGATAGATGGCTACTCTCAACCTGGCCGTTTCTTTGGCTTCTTCAAGCAAGTCTAGATTTGCTGCGAGTAGCTGATTATTGTCATTTGGATTGAAGGTTGCTCTTCGTTGCGAGGCAACTTCTAGTTCGGCTGGGATCATGGCCTCGGATCCGTATACCATTGAGAAGGGTGTTTCACCTGTGGTATCACGAGCTGTAGTTCTGTAAGACCATAATACTTTCTGAAGCTCGTCTACCCATGCTCCCTTCTTTGCTTCCAGTTTCATCTTCAGGGTCTACTTGATAATCTTGTTCACAGCTTCAACTTGGCCATTGGCTTGTGGATGGTCCACTGCTGAAAAGCTTTTAACGATTTTGAGGTCATTGCAGAACCTAAGAAACTGGTCGCTGCTGAAATGAGTTCCATTATCTGTCACGATCTGCTGTGAAACCCCAAATCTGCAAATAATGTTACTCCATACGAATTTTTTAATCTTTATTGTGGAGATTTCTGCCAACTCCTTAGCTTCTGCCCACTTGGTGATGTAGTCAACTGCGACCAGGTATGTTTGCATCTTCCCCGAGCCATTGGCAAAGGCCCGATTAAATCCATCCCCTAGATGGCAAAGGGCCATGGGCTCACCATTTGTTGGAGATAAGTTGGTGGAGCTCGTGGAATCTAGGCAAACCTCTGACACTTGTCGCATTTTTTGACTAAATTGATGGCATCCTGCCTCATGGTGGGCCAATAGAAACCTTGACGAAGTGCCTTCTGAGCTAGAGATAGCCCCCGAGCGTGGTTCCCGCAATGGCCTTCGTGTATCTGCCTTAACACTTTTTCACATTCAGGGCCATCAATGCATCTTAATAGTGGAGCTGAGAACCCCTTCTTGTACAATGCATCATCATAGATGCAATACCTGGCTGCTCTAGCTCGTAAACGTCGGGCTTCCAGCTTGTTACTTGGCAGCTTTCCATCCTGCAAATAATTGAGAATTGGGCTCATCCAGGAGTCGGGCTGCACAGATATTGCCATCATTGAATTCTTCTCTTCCGTACTTGGAGTTGGTAAGAATTCAACTGGGATTGCTCCAAGAAAATCTACATCTCGGGTGGTTGCCAAGCGAGCTAAAGCATCTGCATGCGCGTTCTGAGCTCGTGGAATCTGCTTCACTTCGTACCTCTGAAATACGCCTAGCAGCTCGTGAACTTTCTGGAGGTAGAGGGCCATTTTTGGTCTCTTGGCCTGATACTCCCCCAATATGTGGCAAACAACGAGCTGCGAATCACTGAAGACTTTCAACCGTTCAGCTCGCATCTCCTTAGCCAAACGCAAACCTGCGAGCAAGGCTTCATACTCAGCCTCATTGTTTGTTGCCTAGAAGCCAAACCTTAAGGCACAAAGGATCTTGTGACCTTCAGGACTGATCAGAAGAATCCCAGCTCCAGCCCTCTACTCGCTGGATGAACCATCAACGTAAAGTTCCCAAGCTGGACCTTCAGAAGATTCAGCTTCATCATTCACAGGTCCTGTAAATTCTGTGATGAAATCTACCAGGGCTTGAGCTTTGATGGCTGTCCTCGGCTTAAATAGAATATCAAACTGTGCGAGCTCCACTGCCCATTTCAACAATCGACCCGAGGTGTCCGCTTTTTGTAGAACTTGCTTGAGCGGGTACTGGGTGAGGACCTCGATTGTATGAGCCTGAAAATAAGGCCATAGCTTTCTTGATGCAATCACCAGGCAATAAGCGAGCTTCTCCATCTGAGAATACCTAGTTTCTGCATTCTGCAGCCTTTTGCTTACATAGTAGACTGGGAGTTGCGTTTTTTCTTCTTCCCTCACCAATGCAGCACTCAAAGCTTGCTGAGACACTCCCAAGTACAAAATTAGATTTTCTTCGTCTTTGGGTTTAAAGAGAAGCGGAGCTCGCCCCATGTATTCTTTCAGCTGTTGGAATGCTATTTCACACTGCTCTGTCCACTCGAAGCTCTTTGCTTTCTTCAGAATGTTAAAGAAAGGGATACACTTGTCTATAGCTTTTGAAATGAATCTGCTCAGTGCAGCGACCTGGCCATTAAGGCTTTGCACATCCTTTACCCTGGTTGGCGATCTTATGTCGATCAATGCTTTGATCTTCTCAGGGTTTGCTTCGATTCCTCTATTGTTGACCATAAAGCCCAGAAACTTCCCAAAAGCTACTCCAAATGCACACTTAAGTGGATTCAATTTCATCTGGTAGCTCCTCAGAATCTGAAATATCTCTCCCAGGTCGCGAACATGGTCACCTATCTGCTTGGATTTTACTAGCATGTCATCGACATAGACCTCCATGGTCTTTCTGATCTGCTCTTCGAACATCATGTTCACCAAGCGTTGGTAGGTCGCTCCAACATTCTTCAAACCGAAGGGCATCACCTTGTAGCAATATAACCCCCGATCAGTCATGAATGAGGTGTGCTCTTCGTCTTCAGGTTTCATTGGGATCTGGTTATATCCCGAATATGCGTCCATGAAACTCAAGAGCTCGTGGCCAGCAGTAGCGTCCACAAGCTGATCTATCCTTGGTAGGGGAAAACTGTCTTTGGGGTATGCTTTGTTTAGGTCAGTGAAGTGGATGCAAGTTCTCCACTTCCCGTTCTTCTTTTTCACTAGTACAGGATTGGCGGCCCAGGTCGGGTAGTAAGTTTCTCTGATGAACTTGTTAACCAGCAACTTGTCTACCTCTTCCTTTAGTGCTAAGTATCGTTCCCCTGTCATTGCTCTTCTCTTTTGACGAACTGACTTGAAATGAGGATCAATGTTCAGCCTGTGAGACATCACTTTGGGATCTATCCCCACCATATCCTCATGATTCCATGCAAACACATCTAAGTTTGCCTTCAGGAAGTCAGCTAGCTGGGCTTTTAACTGTGGAGTTAATCCTCTTCCCAGCTTTAGACACCTTTCTGGATCTACCTTGCTGACTTGTACATCTTCTAACTCTTCAACTGGACCAGTAGCTCGGTCTGCATCTACCTCGCGAGAGTCCAAATCGTGACTGACTCATTTCTCAGTCATAGCTCGTAGCTCGCCCCCTAAGACCACGTTCACCTTCTTTCCTCTTACGCCCATTTTGATAGCATCTTCATAGCAGCGTCGAGCTAGGTGCTCCTCTCCTCGAACACATCCAATGCCATTAGGAGTTGGGAACTTAACTGTTAGAGTTCTGGTCGAAGTAACCACATCCAACTCGTTCATGACAAGTCTCTTCAAGACCACATTGTAGGCTGACTGGCAGTCAATTATCAAGAAATCTGTCAAGGTTGTTGCTTGACGACCTGTCTCCCCAAGAGTAAGCGGCAGCTTGATCTAGCCCACTGGTACAACAGCATCTCCAGTGAAACCGAATAAAGGTTCTGGGGACGGTCTCATTTGTTCTACTTGCAGCCCCATTTGATCAAAACAGCTTCTGTACATTACATTCACCGAGCTCCCAGTATCGATCATGATGCGCCGTACCTCCATATTGTTGATTTTGGCACGAATAACCAGCGCATCATTATGAAGCCAAATCACACCTCTAGCATCTTCATTTGTGAATACAATCTTGTCCGAGGTCGGCTTCGCCCTTTTTGCAGGTCCTTCCGACCCGTTGAGCTGAAAAGTGTGATTCGCCTCTCGAACATATCTCTCATGCTATCTGTTGGAATCACCTGCGATATGGGGACCACCAAAGATTGTAAAAATGCTTCTTACCGTAGGCTCATGCTCTGGTTCGGGAGCTCGTTGGGACTGTTACTGCTGTGTTGGCTGCTGTTGCTGAGGTCGTTCTTGTCGAGGTCGCGCATCAGCAGGTCTGGTCACATAATCTCTCAAGCGACCTTGCCTGATCAATTTCTCAATGGCGTCCTTTAATGCCCAACAGTCTGAAGTATTGTGCCCGACCTCATTATGATAGGCATAAAACTTGTTCCGATCTCTGTGCTGAACCGGAGCCCTTATAGGAATGGGCCTTCCAAAATCTTCCTTGTTCTTTTCTGCAGCATAAATCCTTTCCGGTGAAGCCGTCAGGACGCTGTATCTTTCCTGACAGTCCAGGCGCTGAGGTCGCTCGTTTCTTGGCTCTCTCCTTGCTCTTTTGGCAATCTGATTGCTTGAGCCACCATTTCTTCCTTCTTCATTCCTGCCATTGCTTCTCCTCTTTGGCTGGTTGGAACTGCCCGCTTCGTTCTTCTGATTTTGCTTCTTCGGGCCGAAGGTCTCTTCCCACCTAATCTCCTTAGCAACTCGCTCGTAGAACTCTCCCAGATCCTTGACTGGGGATTTGTAAATGCTTTCATACAATTTTCTATCCTTGCGTAGCTCGGCTGAGATCGCTGTCAAGATACTTTCATCTGATGGGTGTTCAACATTCGCGACCTCGCGTCTAAACCTGGTGATATACTCCTTCAAAGACTCACCTTGTTTTTGGAATATGGTTGCTAGATGGCAGGATGGAGCGAGCTGTCTTCTCAACGCCCTGTACTGACCAACGAACTTCTGTTGGCATTCTTCCCAACTACCTATGCTGCGAACTGGGAGATTCCTGAACCACGTCCTTGGAATGTCCCCCAAAGTAGCTGGGAATACTCGGCACTTCACTATTGGATTGTCTGTTTGCAAATCCATCTGGACATTAAAAGCGTTGAGATGGTCATAGGGGTCACTGTCCCCGTTGTACTGCTGAATATTCGGCATCTTGAACCTCGGAGGGAGAGGCTGTGTTTCAATCTCCCTTGTAAATGGGGTCATTTCTCCATAACGCCCACGCTGCTCCTGGGCTCCAGGTCGCTCTTCCAACTGCTGGACCCTCCGGAGGAGCTCCTCTACTTGTGGATCTCGAAGCTCGTATCTCCTCATGCGGTCGTGGCTTGGAGAAGGATGCTCTGGGTCATACCTCTCGTGCTCTTCGAGCCAACCTCCAGGCTGATGGGACCCCGCATGTCGTCTATGCACTTCATCAACATTTCGAGCTGCGGCTCTAACTCTTTCATGCCCGACCTCTGCTCGTTGGCGTCCATCTTGGCTCGGCCTTGCCACCAGGCTAGCTGGACGAGTGACCTCCCTTCTTCGCGGACAGGGTGTCCGGCTCTAGAACGCGCATTGGAGGAACGAGCTGATCTTGCAGGTCGTTGGACTTCCCTTGCCAGCCTCTCGGGTGCTTGCATCGCTTCATGCGGCTGGGGCACGTGCCTTGGTGCATGAACCTCCACCGCTGGCACGTTCTGTATTTGAGCTTGCACCAACATGTTGACGGCCTCTGCTAGCTGTCTGACCGTATTCTCCAGCACCTGTTGTCTCTCATGCCACTCTTGTTGTCCATCAATTACTGGGGCCACTGGAACGGGCTGACGAAGAGGTAGAGGAGGGATGCTTGCTGCAGCACCGATTGCCTGGTCGTAGGACGTGCCTGCTGCATGTATGGGTGCGTCCTCTACCTGCTGCGCATCACGTTGATGGTGACTGGGCTGGCTATCTGTCTGGTCGGTCCTTGAGCCCACATACTTGGTTTGTTTGGTTCTTGCCATGTCTGAAAGTTGAAATCTTGAAATAGAACAGATTGCAGTCTGGGGCCCTCCCTCTAGCGCCAAAATGTCGACGTTGATTTTCAGTCGACAAGCATTCAATGCTCAATTACCTACAATCAATGTGAGAAAGCACAAATACCAAGAAAGAACACGATCAATAACCGAGAATAAATATAGGAACACAAAACTTTTATGTGGTTCAGCAATAATAGGCCTACGTCCACCACTGTCTATCTCCTAACTCTGCAGAGTGACAGTATATTATTTAGTATTGTGTCACTTTGTTACAATGACTTTAACCCCTATTTATAGGGGAAGAGACGTTACAATTCTGGTTGCAGCAAATCAGAAAAAGAATCTTGAATTAATTACACTTCCCAAATAATCCAGAAAAATAAGGAAAAGAATTGTAAATTAATTACACCTCCTAATTTGGTTGGAATAATATCAGGAAATTGTCATAATTATCTGGAGATAAGGTTGACTGAGTTTAAATTTGAATCAACCTCCTTTTCTGATGAGGAAATCACAATTTGATTGGGTAACTGCCGTATTTGGAGAGAGAATCATGATTGGATTAGGCAACTGCCTATTATGGTAGATACTGCATTTATTGCGTTTACGAACGAGCTGCTATCCATAGCTGTTTGCGAGCTGGAGCTCGCATAGCGAGCTACGCATGAGGCGGTTTGTGGAACGAACTATGCTCTGGCTGTGGAACGAGCTTATTGCAGCGAGCTGACAGGATACTGAGACGAGTTGTACCTTCTGCTGGGCCTGGAGTTGATATCTGGGCCTCGTCTGATGGGTCTTGACCGGGTTGACTGTTATTGGGCCTCCTTATCGGGCCTAAATTGGGCTTTTACCAGCCCATTTAATGAGTCCAAAAAATACATACAACAATACTCATTACAAATATTCCCTTCTGAAAGTTTTGGTTTTTTCTTCTTTGTTTGGTTGTTCAATATATTATATTAAAAAAAATTTGCAAATACAATCACAAAAACATGAAGGGATGGATGGTTGTGCTTAACTTTGTTTTTAGCCTAAATCAAGGTTTAATTCCCTTTTGTCTCATAAATGTGTGTGTGTGTGTGTGTTTTAATTGTTCACTCAGAATCATTGCTTTGTCTCATAAATATTTTTTTTTAATTTTTTTCTCATTATTACAAATTGATCTTCACATTTGAAATATTTTAACTTTACGAATTATTATACTTATTTCAATTTTTTTTTATCATAAATTATATCATGTTTAGACAAACTAAAAAATAAAATATATAGTGTCGTTTAATCTTAATATGTTTTGATTTATTTACTATTATTGGTGTGAATTATTTTTTTCTTGCATAAACTATTTTAAATGATAAATTCATAAATAAAAAAAACTCATATTAATTATAATTTTTTTTTTATCTTTTATTTTTATCTTACTTTATTTTTTTATAAATCACATCCATTTGGGAATAAAAGACAACAAATGTAACTTAATTAGTAACTTCAATAATAAATATATGTAGTTTGATTACATATATTTATTCGTAATCTAAATAGTAACTCCATAAAGGAGACATAACCTTAAACTAAGTTTTTATTTATTTTTTTTAGGCAATATGAAATTTAAATTTCTCTTAATAAGAAAAAATGAGCTAGTGGGTATACTTTTGCGTTTACACTTGTGTTAAGAATGTTATTTTAAGAAATTTTGTTTATAATCTTATAAGAAGTAAAACTGTATATCTCCAATTGGTTCTATATTTTAATTATTTTTATTTCATATAACATTCTTCTAGCATTTGAAGAAAACATTACAAAAAAAATTTCATATAACTTAATTTCTTGATATTATAATTATTATATAAAAGTACCTCTTCTCACATAAATTTTTGGGTCCACTATTGCATAGAGATAATACCTTTTGGTTAAGGAATTGCCAATTAATTGTTAATCCTAGCCTTGCCCCACCAAACTCTTTCTATTAATATTTCTACTCAATTAGTTATTTAGATATTTAATGAAAAAAAAAATTCCTTTTTACTTTTATCTAACATTACTAGATTAAATGAATCTTTCTCTATCATTTTATCCAAAAAAAAAAAACTACATATCCGCTCATAACTCGAATGATTAGTGAAAGGAAAAATCGATTTTAGATTAATGCCGAAACATGGATTTTAAAACTTTTTCCAAACAACAACATGTCTGATCGATGCTAATAATAACAATTCAATAACTAAATTAATAAGATCAAATCTTACAGTGCATGAAGATTGAATTGATCTCTTTCAATTCACAGATTTTTTACCACCCGATCTACTTTGTTATAACTTTTTCAAAGAATTTGTGTGTAGACATAATCTCGAAGAATCAAATCACAAAAATTTTTCATAAAAAAAAAAAATTTGCTGAAATCAATAAACAATTTTCTTAATTTCTTATAAGGTGAGCAGATATATGGTGTTTTTAATCAATAATAAGTTTTTATTCAAGCTTTGAGGGGTGGGGGGGTGTGTTACCAACATAAAACACCATTTCATAATGGTAAGTTAGAGTTTTTTAATTTAACAAGGAATCAAATTTCCTTTTTAAATTGAAAGACTTAGTTCATATCTAATATAGAATTAAATTACTTATTGACTTAAAACTCTTTACTTTTAATTTAATATGAAATCCAATTCCTATTAAATTAAAACTTCTTTAATTTAATTTAATATGGAATCCAATTCCTATTAAATTAAAACTTCTTTAATTTAATTTAATATGGAATCTCATTCTAATTAAATTAAATTACTATTTCCATTAAATAATTAAATATTTTTTCATTAAAGTAAATGATTCTAAATTATAATTAATTCAGTGACACCATTTAGAATTGAACACATCACCTCTATAGATAATTAAAAATTTAACAATTAATTAAATAATTACAAATATTTAAACAATCAAATTATTTAAATAATTCGTGAACATATCCATAAAATTTATATATGACACTAATAATTGGACAATCTAATTATATTATTCTCTTTGTTTCTTTATATGGTTGTGAGTTAGTAAGGGGACTAAATAGACCTACAATTTGAGCTCTAATAATGTCAGAATTTTTAATTAAAATCTTTAATTAATAATTCATTATTATTAACCTTAAAGTTACTCTACTAAAAACTCAATATTGCACTCTTAAAATTATAGATGTTTTATACAATCTGAATTTTTAATGTCCATTAATTTAATCATTTTATATGCTTCGATTATCCATGAGTAGTTCATAATTAGAGTTAGATCATTAAAGTCTGTTATACCTATCTAATTATGTCTTGTTCTATTAAGTAATATTGATTCTCTAATGAACAATATATCTATGTCAACTTACAAATTTATGTTTCTATTTACTCATAAACAGAAAGTTGAACACTCTTATTGTTTAAGATCCGAATCAACACTTAAGGAAACTATTAATCTACTTCTCACAAGAAGAAGTGGATTTCATTATTGTGTAAAATATTCTCAGTTATTTATTAAATCATATATCCTAAGTATAAAGTTTATTAACTGTAAATCTATAATAGTCTCACCCATGTAAATAAAAAATATATATATGATTTAATAAATAGGAATCCATAAAATACTCAGGATTAAGATTAATCTATAAATGATTATCTAGTTGATAAATATGAATTTCTTTGTTTAACAGATATTAATAAGAAATTTAATTTTATAGTGGTCCAGTACTATATAATCTCTATTATATAAGGTACCTCTATTTTCATGTTATTACATTAACAATCCTAGATAAGATCATCATATCAAATATGAATTTGATTATAGTTGTAGATTTATCACAAACAAAGTACCCAACTTTGTTTGCTTTCTACGGATTCTTTAGATTATTAATCTCAAACTAAATCCTCTTGTATGTAACATTTATATACTTATTTTGAGACTATATGAGTAATCAGTGATAATACATGATATATGTATGAAGCAAATATTTCATAAATCAGCATAAATTGAATAATATAAACACCTTTTATTTATTATTTATTTAATTAAATGTTTATAAATTATAAGTTCTTAGAGCACAAAACTCTAACAATATCTCATTAACTTTTAGAGCAGATGAGACATGTCTCTTAATCCTAGAACCCTCTAGATGACCTTCAAATACCTTGGCTGTTAAGGTCTTTATAAATGGATCAATATGGTTGTCCTATGAAGCTTTCTTCATCACTAACACATCCCCTATATGTACTATCTTTTTGATGAGATGATACTTTCTTTTTATATACTTATCACGCTTGTGGCTTCTTGGTTCTTTAGAATTAGTCACTGGACCACTATTATCACAATAAAGTGTCATTGACTTATCCATATTTTAAATAGCCTTCAAATTTGTCAAGAACTTATGGAACCAGACTACTTCCTTAGTTACTTCATAAGTTGCTATAAATTGCTACATATTCAGCTTCCATGGTGGAGTCAGCGATGTAAGATTGTTTAACACTCCTCCATACTATAGCTCCACCACCTAGGATGAATACTAACCTAGATGTGAATTTTTGAGAATCCTTGTCTAACTAAAAATTAGAATCTATATATCTTGATAGAATCAAATCCTAGGTTAGATTGATAACGACTAACTATTCCTACTGAATAACATATGTCAGGTCTCATGCGTAGCATATCATACATAAGATAGCCTATTGTGAAGGCATAAGGCATTCAACTATGTTTGTTTATGTTGAGTTTAGTTTTTTTGTGATTGCTTTAGCCATTTTATGCCAAAAAGGGGGGATATAAGTGCATGAAGAGTTGAAGTGCAGAACATAAGGGGAGAGTTTGAGTTTAAGGTTATTGCAAAAAGGGAGAATAGAGTTCAGGGGAGTAGTTTTAAATTTTGAGTCTTTATTGTGAAGTGCACTAATATTTGTTTTGTAGGAAAAATGTTGTCCATGATATTTTGCTTGGTAGATAGTTTTGCCATAAAAGATGCCAAAAGAGGAGATTGTTAATGCACATGTGTGTAGTGCATTGGTGTTGGCACTTTATGATATTAAAATATATTTTATGGCACTGATGATTGACTTTGTGTGTGCAGTAAAACTCATGGATAGCAAATGTGTTTATGGACTACTGTATGTTTATGTGCTCTATGTTGATTATTGTTTGAATTATAACATGCATATCAATGTTGCAATATCAGTTTTAATAATACAATGAATTTTTCTTGACAATTCACAATGCATGTCTCAATGTAGATTTTCTGAATATTAGTAGAAGTGTTTTATTCTTGTTTTAATGATTCTTGTGTGACTTGTGGAATGATTTTGTGATTATTCAATAAAGTTTTTATCATAAATAAATTATTTATTTTTCTTATAGGATGAGGTTGATGAAGATATCTTTTTATAAGGAAATTTTTTAATAGTTAAAATATTCTTGGGGAAGAAGCTTGGCAAATATCTTTGGTTGAGTTTGGAAAGTTATATGTCTGTCAACTAGTGATTCAATGTGTATGAAACTTTATTTATTTCCTAGTTTCCAAATGTGGACTTGCAAGAAGAATGGATGATAAGATTCTCTATCTACTATCTAAAAAATAGGGAAGTTTCCTTCTATTTTTCAAATACTCTTTAGTGCAGATTTTTATCCTCTGTTCAAGGTTTTTAGAATTGATTTATAGGTGTTTTCCTTGACAGTAAAGTGTTTGTAGACTTGTGAATAAAAGGAAGATAGTTTGTATGGAGGAGATAGAGACATAAGTAGTGCAAACCTTATGAGCATTAGTGAAAGTGCTTACAATTTGGTGTGCAGTTTTGCATATAGAATAAAAGAGAAAATATCTTATAAAACTGCATATATTTGTGACTTAGAGTGTTTGAATCAAAGCAGTTCTTTGTGTGGGTTTTTCGTCAATCAATATCATTTTATTTTGTCTTGAATTGTCGTAACCACCATCCATCACCCGTTATTAATTTTTTTCTTTCTTTGTTATCAATTTTCTTTGGGTCTCATCTTGTTTTCATTTCTAGCATCATACTATGTCATTGTTTGTTGGTCCATTCGCAATTTGTCTTCCAGTTTGTTTCATCATCAATCTTGGCCGCATGTTATCTTAATTAATTGATTAATTTCCACTATGTCATGATCAATTAAATTTATATGCGTACTGGACTAATTAAAAAGAAAAAGAAAGAGTGAAACACGTGAGAGAGTGTTGAGTGAAACACATAAGGGAGTATTGGAGGTCTTAAGACATGTGAGGGAGTATTGAGTGAAACATGGAAGATAGAGTTGTAAAGTCCTTTCTAACATTCTTTTTAGGTTTCAATCATGTCATTGGACAATGTTAATGATGGGTAACAATTTGAGGATAAATTGTTTTGAGGAAAGAGAGAATAATGGAATCTAAGGAAGCAAGCAAGTCATTCATCAAGGTATTCATCAAAGTCATCTAACAATCATTTGAGCATTAATGATGGACCGATAACAAGGGACAATTAGGAGAATCAAGCTTGAAAGCTTTAATTGGACTTGTTTCTTAATGATTATTAATCATGAAGACAATTAAACTTTATTAGGCTTTAATTCTAATGTAAATTGGGCTAATATTTATTTATTTGTCTGTATTAATTTGGGTCTAATTTGTATCATAGGTTGGGTTTTAAATTAAGTTAGATTATTTTCTTTTAATTAAAGTTTTTGGGTTTAGACATTTAATTTAATTTAAGCCAAAATGAGCGTGTTTAGTTAAACCCAATTGTTAAAGAGCTAGAGTTTCAGTCTAGGTTTTATGTCTTTGCTTATAAAAAGACTTGTAACCTAGGCAAACATAAGAACATTGATGATGTAGCCAACTTTTTTATTATAAGAATAAAGATTTGTTTCTTTTTTGTTCATTGTTGAATATGTTATTTTATCAAGCTATATTTATGACGATTGAAATCATGACTTATCTTCTACCTTCTCATCTATATCTTGGGAGTAATGTTAATATCTCTTTTAGATAATTTTGGTTCTTAATTAAGTTTTAATAATTGGGTCAAAGTTTTTTATAACTTTGGTTCTTGATTGACATATAATTAATAGATCAGTTTTTTTTTTTTTTTAAATTATTATATAAACTTGTTTCGATTTTTCTTAGGATTGTTTTTCAATTTGATTATAGGTGTCATATCTTTATATGTGGGGTTCATATCACTAGCATTATTTTTGTTTTAGATAATTGCATTGGAGATGAAAATATGTATTTCTAGATTTTTCTTACCAAGATGGATCCATATTTAAATAAATTGTTGGTGTGTTATAAATAGAAACTCAAAAATACATAGTAGCATTGAAGACACTCTTAGTTTTTAGTGAAATCCAACATTTATCTTTTATAGAATTTGTTAATCAAATTATTTTATATTTTCCATTTTCTATTATTTTTCCTCAAGTTTTTATTCCATATGCATTTTCATTACTATATCATTTTAATAAAAAAATGTTAAATTAATTAAACAACTTTATTGTTTTAAAAGAATTTTTTATTTCAAATAAATTTGATAATTGTGTGATTTTAATATTTTTTTTATTTTAGATTATTTTTATGACTCTAATATTTTAATAAAATTATTTTACATGTTTTATTACTTTATTATTTTTATCAAATATTCTCTTTTAGATTAATTTGTATCACTTTATTATTTTAACAAAATATTTTCTATTAGATTAATGTTTATAACTTTATTATTTTAATAAGATTATTTCTTTCAAATAATTTATTATCATTTTTTATTTTGTATCACTTTATAATTAATCGAATTTTTTTACTCAAATTAATTTTTGTTACTTATAAAGATTATATTTGGTTAATTTCTATTATTTTAACAACATTATCTTATAAATATAAAAAAGTTATAATATAGCATATGAAATTGTTTTTTTATTTAAAAAAATTATAAATATATTATTTACATCAATTAAGGTCATAAAGGTGTTTACTATTTAGAGAATATTTGAAAATATACAAACCAAACAGATATAAAAGCACTGTTATATGAAAACCACCTCACTATTCAAATAGTTACAACAAATCTCCTCATCGTACTCCTTTCCTATGATAGAAACTGAGTGAAGAAATTAAATATCGATTTCAGTAAAAATATTGAAATTCTAGATTTATGAAAATCTCGGTAGAGATAACGGAAATATAAAAAATATTAAGCAATATTTTAAATACCGGATACCATTTTAATAGATATATTGGAAATCATTTTGATATGTAGTTCCTATGATAAATAAAAACAAAAGTTATCCCAAATAAACTCTTACTCACACAAGTGGTACAAAAAGAGCTCACAGATTGAATGCAGCAGGTTCCTCTCTTGATCAATAGATCTGTACTCAAAAATATTTTATTTTCTTCATTAATTCTAATAATGAAGTGTTTAATTTTAATAATAAGTGGAATTCACTAAAACGGTCAAAAATAGTATGTCTTCATTTTAACATCAATCCATTTTAATCCCAAACAAAAACTTAATCATTTTTAACCTGCTTAAAGCTCTTAAAACATTTCTTTGTGATCTACCAATCAATTAAATCCCACGATTGCAATGCATAATAAAATTCGTCAAACACATTTTCTTCATTTCTTGCATCAATAGTTTCATACTTCTGTTTAGTATCATTAACTTCTTGTATCAGTCTCTATTTGTCTACAACTTGCAAACCAAACAACAATTTTGTCAGAATCAAGTCTCTGTACACACACATTTTCCCATTTTGATATCACGGTTTCTATTATATTACAGCTCCTAATAGAACAATCACAAAAACTATATATGTATACACCCTGTAGAACTTGTGAGAGGCAGTATCTATAGCCTGTATATGATATAAAAGAAAATTGTTGAGATATGTTCTAAGGCAATTACAGCTACTCATGGTTGTGACCTCTTTTTTGGCCAAAGGCCACTACTACCTGATAAAGCCTTCCTCTTCCCCTTGCATGTACAGGTTGAAGATTACTACAATAATAGCTCAGGCTCCATTGTTGCCCTTCTTGACTGCAACCTCTTGACAAGTTGTCCAATACTTGCAGTGTTGTTATTGAGTTCCGCCTTACTGAAGTTTTTGTATTTTCAAGACAAGCAAATAGAAATATAAGAAACTGCACAGCCATAATCGGTCCTAAAATAGCGTTACTATGTCCTTTTTAGGATGCTACTATGAAAATGTTTAATGCATTTAATTGTTACACTTACCTCACATCCAATGCAGCATATTCTTCAAGCATACCGGCTAGCTGCTTCAAGACGTCCTAGATACTCGAATATGCTAACAATCTTATCCTTGCAGTAATTCCAAAAATAGACCAGTGTCTCAACAGACACCTTTGCTTTTACAAGTTCTTTCTTCTGAAAACATAACCAATTTGTGTTCCCACTCGTATTCAGAGGCATTCGAATGAAGATGCACATCCAGAATCTATCGAGCTGATAATATTTCACCTCTAACACTCTCTTAGAAGCATTGAACTGACGATTTATCCCACGTAAGTAAGTTAGTCTGATCATTCGATAAGATTTCAGCCTCTTCAATGGCCAGCCTCTGCTCCCATGTGATGACCATAAAGAGTTGGAAAACACGTAGTTGAGCGTAAGCATTGATGCTTCTTTGAAGTTTCCAGCCTTGTGTAGCAAATCCAAAGCCGTTTAAAGAATTCAAAAGTTGATGGAATCGTTATCTTTAATCTCATAAGAGTGATCAAGAGCACAACTCTCCAGAGAGCCTTGTTCAGTTTTGTTCATTTCTTTAAGTGTCTTAAGTAATTATATTAGGCACTCTGGAAAATCTAAAAGACACAAATCTTGTTGGAGATAAATACAGATATTCCTTCCTCTATAATCCACTCAAATCACTGATTGATTTGCAACAAAAGAACAAACCAAAGACTTGAGCTTAATAAAACTTTTCAAGAGAGACTGGTTACATAGGTGCACTAAGATGTCCTTTCCTCTAATGCATTCAGAGTAAAATATGTGTAGCATTAATTAACAGCAGGAAATCAGTTCATCCTTATAGTTTTTTATTGTTTTTTAATATATGCAGAACTAATATAAGAGGCCAGAAGAGCAAAGATTGATAAATCACAAGCAGAACAAGAGACTACAAAAGGAGATACCTTTGTACAAGTTCTGCAGTAAGTTCATCACCATAGATAACTCTACCACAATCAAATTCCAGAAACAGAAGACAGACAATGCCAAGGGGATGAAGGAAAAAATAGCAAGTAAGATGTCCAAATAACATCAACATACACTGCATTGCTGGTAATTGGCACTCATCACCAATGAAAATTGCATGCTGTATATCTAAGAGTGTCTTTTAATTGTGAGGCTTCATCGACAACGAGAAGGTTCAAAGGTCCATCTTTACTGAATGCAAATTAATATGAAGTGGTAGCAGTGCAAAAGAATAATGAAGCCTTTTCAAAACAAAATTCCTTTAATGACATTGTCATTGGAAGAGAATTGCAGAGAACTTTTGAAAGAGAATGACATTCACTTCTTCTCTTGTGCAGCAGTTACTTTTCATCCATAATTGACTGAGAAAGATATGTATCCACTGAATTTGAAAAAAAGCTCTTCCAGTTCTTCAGAAGCAACATTGTCTTGAAGCAATGCAGCCATTCTCAAAATCAATAATTTCAGAAAAGTCATTCTTGAGACAGTATCCAAGCTTGAACACATTTGTGTTCATGTTTCTTTCAATGGCGGGTAAACATATGACTCAAAATATTGCTCAACAGAATCTGGATTTTTTTCCACCTAAAAGAATAGAATATCAACAGAATATCAACTTGATATATTACAAATCAAAAGTAATTAACAGATGCATATAATATCATGTGGCAGAAATCGTGGCCAAATTAGACTAGACTATATTCATGAAATTGGATTGCATATAATTGGATTTAATCGGATTGGATTAAATTAATGTTGTGATATGTTTGATATGATTAAAATTAGATTAAAAAAAGTACTGTGTCATGTTTGGAGTATCTTGGAACTGGACAAATAAAAATTATATTTTATCTTTCTTTTTCCTTTTTTTTTTTTTATAAGTTATTACAACTTAAGGATTGAAAACATAATTAAAATAAGAATCAATCAACTTGAAAGAATAGAACAATAGCACAAACTAATTATACTCATTATATAACCTTATAGAGGACACAATAATATAAACTAATTGACTAGGCATTAAACCTACTTAAAACTTATGGAGTTTCAAGAAACCATTCATTGTTGGCCTCCTCGTCTGCAGCCTCTGATCTTCACATGATATGCAATTCAGAAAAACCTTGCATTAATTCTTCAATCATATTGGCTGCTTCATCCAACTGCTGGCTTCTATCTTCACTGTCCCAAGGTTTCTTCTGAGTCAAGCCATCCTTTGCAGCTCTAATTTGACAACAAAGTTTATCTACACTTGCCTGTATAATATACAAAAAAAAAAAAAGAAAAAAAAGAAAATGAAAGATGAATATGTCAATCTCCAATTGTTCTGGCTATCTTTACAAGTAAAATGTATGAGAAACACATACTCACTCACCTTTGAATAGTTAGCATAACTTGTACTTGTAGCATCTAAAGATGGTGCTGGCTTAGTCTTCGGAACTTGCAAGTTCCTCGCTGCAAACATTGCTTGCGCCAAATCCTTATCTTCATTAGCATTAAAGAAACACTGACGATCTTTAGCATCACGCACCAAGGTTCCCCAAACAGTATTACTTCTAGTTAAGGTTCTTTCATTCCCCAAAATCCAAAGGCAATGCCTGTAAAGCATCAATGAACAGTACTAGTCTTCAGCACAGTTGATATAAACATATCCAAATTCAGTGTCTGGTATAATAATATATTAAAATTGTTACCTAGCTCTTGTAAGTGCAACATTAATTCTCTGTGGCTTGGATAGGAATCCAATGGATCCACTGTTGTTGCTTCTTACAGTTGATATTATTATTATGTCCTCCTCACCACCTTGGAACCCGTCCACTGACTTCACTTTTACTGAAAAACCACCTGTGTTGTCATACTTATGGCCAAGTTTTTGCTGAATTGCAACTACTTGGCCATTGTAAGGTGACACCACACCAATGCTGAGCTTCTTTTTTGAGCCAGTCCAAGCTGCATTGTAAAGATTATAAGTGACATCAGACGGAAATTCTAAAATATACGCGTTAAGAAAAATATTTAGAACAATTTAACAAATGAAACCCTTCAGCTTGATTGACATATTTTCCATGGGGCCACAGAAATGGGGAGGTCCAATTACTTATATTATGCACTGAGACACACCAAAAGATACAGATTTCATTTATGAAAATGACTATTGGACATGTAATAGGTTGCGTGGACAACACTGTTATGAGTCAATTTGTAGACAATAAGGAGAATCATATCTTGTTCCTCAAAGGGAGACAATTAAAGAAAGATAACACAGGCTATAAGGTAAAGTAAATTTTCATCAGCATCAGAAGCTGGACACAAACAAAACAATCATGGAAAAATGAGCATTAGGCTACAGGTAGGCATACCTTTGTACAACTTTTGCAGTATGCTCATCAACACGGATACCTCAGCCATATTTCTGGGGCTGTGCCCAACATTATCAAACTCTTCTTCTCCACCCCATATGTTGATGAAAGAATAGGGACCAAACATTGGACTTGGCAAAAAGTGCTTCTGGTAACTGTTTCTTGTAACATTGGGGCCATCCGAAATCTGGTTGAGATAAAAGTTCGAATTTGGGAAGGAGCTTATTGATGGATGCATCCGGTATTGTATATCTAGCAGGTATTTTCTATGACCTGATGAACTTAACCTCTCAAATAAACTTCTCCCGAAACCAGCTTTGTCAGAAACCTGAAACAAAACCGAAACAAGGCCAAGGAAAACAATAAAACAAATGCCAGTTATAGACATCAAATCCAAATTACCAAAACAGAAGGAGTATGCAAGTTAAGTGTCCAAATAAGATCAACATACACTGCTTTTGACCATCGCTGGTAACTGGTTTTCATCACCAATTAGAACAGCATGCTGTATACCAGGGAGTTGTAGACTTATAGTTAACTCACTTTCTTTCAACTGTGCAGCTTCATCAATAGCAAGAAATCTGAAGGGTTCCATTTTCCTTGAATGTAACTTATATGAACTAGAAGCAGTGCAAAATATTAAAGTGGCCTTTCTTAAACAGAAGTTCTCCAGTGATCTTTTGCTATTGCCCCGTGGAAGGTCAAGTTTATTAAAGGAATTCTGAAGAATTTTTAGAACAGAATGACATTCCCTTCTTTTCTTGTGCAATAGGTACTTTTCATCTGTGATTGTTTGTGAAAGATCTTCATGTACTGAATGTGAAAAGAGCTGCTTTAGCCCTTCAGAAGGCACATTGTCTTTAAGCAATAAAGCTTCAAAAGAATCCAGTAAACTACTGATCGATGCCATGTACCGATGATTAATTCCCAAAATGTACTTTCCTGGTAAGTGGCTAAATAAGAGAGAAAGACATTTTCGAAGTGAATTTGCAAGGCATTTAAACTCATCCCTCACAAATTTAAGAAATGACTTGCTCTTCCTCTTGCTGCCATTCTTCTTTTTTTCACTTTCATTACCCTTTTTGGTCTTCTTCTTCAATTCATTTTCCAAGAAGATGTTATACTGAGAAACACAATCTTCAAGAAAAGCTATCATGGAAGTAAACTGAAGCTTCCATCCTGTCTTCTGTCCCAAGCACTCTTGAAGCCCTTTGACGTGTTGATCCATATATATCTCTCCAATTTCTGCACCAACCTTTAGTCGCTCCTTGTTCCCGAATAACAGAATATCCCCTAAGGGACACGACAGGGCATCTCTTCCAGAGTCGTCTGCTTCAAACGATTCTTTCACCAGCTTTAGAACACGAGAGGCCACTTCTGAAATTGCAACATTGGTTGGGGTACAAACAAGAGTTCTGCACTTCATTTTCAAGAGGTTAAAGAGCAGAATACTGACAGTTTTAGTTTTCCCCGTCCCAGGAGGACCCCATATAAGTTCGACACTGGACTTGTGGTTGCAATGTAGTTTACCAAGACAAGCTGAAATGGCCTTTACTTGTGAATCATTCAATCCTGATAATAAACTGGCATCAAATTTCTCATTCTGTATGCCCTTCCTCTTCACACAACAAAGTTTACAGTCTCCCTCAACCTGACATTCAACATGACACTTTCAATACAATAACACAAAAGGTAATAGATATTTATGAGCAGGCAAAGTAATTCAATGATCCTAAAACTCATTTTTAGCACTACATTACAATCAATAAGAGGAAAAGTACCATCCAATCTTCAAAATACTTACCTCAGGATCAGCGCACAAAATTTCCTTGATAATATTCAAATTGCTTGACATATGCAGTGAATGAAATATTCTTTTGTTTGGAGTTACATTGGCCAAGAAAATGAGAAACATTGATTTCTTCAACTTCGCATGAACTTGGATGTCTTTTGATGCCCTCACTTTTAAAGTTGTACTGATCTCATTCTTATTGCTTGCATTACTTATTACTGATACAATTGTCCACCTGCTTCCAAGCCTTAGCAAATCAGATGGAGTTTCAGGCTTAACATCCGCCAGAATGAAAATATCACCTGGCAATGTTTTGTAAGGCTCCTTGCCATGATTACTGTATCTATTCTGCCAGTGATCGACCTTAACATCATACAACTTTGTTTCGTGTGACTTGCACTTCAAAGCAACCACTTTGCCAATAGGTGCTCTTGAAATAGTCTCCATCCCTGAACACAGTTCTGTTCGCGTTTCTTCCAGTAAGGGGACAACAAATGACCCAAGATACTGTCCAACAGAACCAAATGATTCTGGAATCTTTGCTACCTACATGAAATGAAACAATTTCTATGCAGTAGACAACTTTGAGCATGTATTTATACAATGGCAGATAAATGCCACAAATAAACATTTGATTCGTACTATTACTCAAAACATAAGTGCATGTGTAAAGGTTTGCACATATGACAACAACTTAGGAACATGCATATGCAGCCTCATAACTGATACTAGATGTAAAGATACTGAGTTGGGGAATAATACGCTAGAAAACTAAGAGAATGGTCCATGAATCAGATGCATCTTAGGAACTGACTTTAGACATGACAGAAGAGTGTAATAATAACATGTGTTAAAGAATACGATATATATATACACACGAAACAAACACAAATTGTTAATTTCCTAGAATGCCAGTGTCCATATAAAAAACACCTTAAAAAACATTGGAATCATGCACCAACAAGGAACTTTCTAGTAGTTGAAGCATAATAAGATGGGTAGAAATCATTCATTTTATATTTATGGATTGTTAACAAATTAAAATCTCCTGCCATATCAGTAGAAGAGCAGAGCAGCAGTATGACATTCAGGAAACAGAAAGAGCATGACATATTATTATATGTTTTTGGTAATTTCCTATTGGTAAAGTGGTGAACCAATTAATTGACAATCACCATCATTGATCAGCCTCACACACAAACAAAATATTAGTTTACAGTCATTTTTTTATGGTCTTACCAACAAATCCTGAAAAAGATAAATCCCAGCTGATTGTTTCTTGTAAATTTCAAATTAAATCCTTAACGTGAAGAACTAACTATTGATCATAACTTTAACAAAATTAGGAATATAGAATCAGGTGATTACAAGTATTTCTATAGGTACACTAGAAACATGTTAAATTTAGCAGAGCTAGAAGCCTAACCAGAAACTAAGCATAACAGCAAAGCTGATTTAAAAAAAAAAAACAAAAACAAAAACAAAAAACCACCAACCTTGTCCTTGAAGAAGTTTTCATTAAGAATGTCCTCAATAGACCAAGAAAACACAGCATCAATCAAGCCATTGTCATCAGAAGCTGATCTTTTATTTCTTGGTCCTTTATCTTTCATCATTTCAGCTTATTATCTGCATCATCAAACAACAATCAAAGAGCTAAGTCTGAGAAATGAAGACCAAAAACAAAAAAAAACAAAAAACAAAAAACAAAAACAAAAACAAAAATTCATTATCACCCTTTAGAAACTAAAAAGCAAATAAGAAATAAATAAATATATATACTTACTTAACCAGGAGGGAAGTGAGTGCAAGGCAAGGAAGAAAACCAAAATTTTTAGTTCAAAGAGATGTATATCTGTTATCTATTTAAAGGGGGTATTTGCCTATGGAGGAAGTTGTTTAGACAGTGTGGCAAAAGAGAGCTGGTTTAAGAATCAAGTATGCTGGACAAAATTCATCTTGAATGCATGCATGCATTTGTTTTGAATGAATGATTATGATCATCATTGAAAGAAACAAAATGCAAGTGCGTGGTATAACCAAAAGACACAGGTACATATCTCGTCTATGTTGGTATTGCAATATATAGGTTCTTTTGGAAAAAGAGCAAAGGAATCAAACCTTGAAAACTTCGGAAGAAAGTTGTTTGGTCACTGTTAATTGAAAAAGAAATAATGTGGTTGACCATCAAACTCTTCTTGCATACTCTATTACTAGTTAAGTCATTCTTTTTTAAATCAATGGTCTTTCATTTCATATTCTTTGCATCTTACATTCACATTAACTAATCTTTATTACCCTTATAGTTACTTTGACAATTATACAAGTTATATATATACTCTATCTGTTTATATAATCTATTTTAATGCTGATTTTTTTTTTCAATAAACAATTTGTTTGACTCTTGTCAACTATCTTTTCTGGTTGGATGAGTGTCCTCACTTTGTGGAGTCCCTTCTCCATAGTATGTTGGTTTTAATGATTTTTTTTTCTTTAAATAATAATAATAATAATAGGAAGGAAGATTTAGAAATACCGTTTGACTACTTTTTAAAAATAATTCTTTTTGCATATTTACTAATCACGAATCCTTAGGAGAGAATTAATTAACTCTTGATTTGTGATT
Source organism: Litchi chinensis (assembly GCA_019925255.1). Taxonomy (NCBI): domain Eukaryota; kingdom Viridiplantae; phylum Streptophyta; class Magnoliopsida; order Sapindales; family Sapindaceae; genus Litchi; species Litchi chinensis. The sequence goes on from CM034474.1 coordinate 22,124,428, forward strand.
CCATTGTCTACTAATATATGTAAAGAATCAAATTACAAGGACTCCACTTTTAATTAAGGAATCAATTAAGTTCCTTTTGTAAAATAGAACTTTTATAAATAATTAAATTCTCTTTCCTTTTTTATTTTTTCTCATGGTTGAAGAGAAAGGGGATTAAATTAATAAAAAATTACATACATTTTATATTTTAAGATAAGGATAGGACTTGAAATCCATTTTGAATTTATAATTGAATTAAACCCTTTTTCTAATTGTATAGTATACCAAAATCACTATACACTTTAAGACTTCACTTTGAAACCCCCTAATTGTTAAATGATAAATCAAATAAATATGACAAGAAATGAAGTTTTTTTCTTTTTTTGTTTTTTTGAAACAGTAAAGAAATGAAGTCATGGAGAAAAAAGTAGAAAACAAAATGGAATGTAATAATAAAAGAGAAAAAGCGTGTGCGCGTCTGATGGACAATGTGAAAGCGAGCAGTCGGCATAAAGACAATACCTTTTGGGCAAGGAATTGCCAATTAATTGTGAATCCTGACCCTGCCCCACCAAACTGTTCTTATAAATATTTCTACTCAATTATTTATTCAGATATTTAATGAGAAACAATTTTTCTTTTTAACATTTTCCCCTACTAAGTTATTTATTTATTTACTTTTTAAATAATGTTTAAATGAATATTCTCTATCACTAAGTTAAATAATAGTTTATTTGTTTTTTTTTTTTAGTAATGTTATACTATCCAAATTTATTATTTAAATGATGTGATAAACTTATGTGTATTTATCATATTAGTAATATATCATTTTATAGTTAAGATAGTTGTTACAAATCATTTGACTACATTATTTTGATAAAAATGTTTGAAAAAGTTTTTGAGAAATGTAGTATTATATTTTTTTAAGATATTACTTACCTTTTAACAACGAACATTGGTCTTTTTTGTTTTATTGAGTTTTTCATTTTACTTCAACACTCAATAACAGTTTTTATGTTTTTATGTTATAATAACATATTACTTTTTTAAACTTTAAATTATAATATTAAAAATAATAAATAAAGAGAACAAGAATTTTCTTAACTATGCATGGGTGAGAAAGCTTAGCTAAGCAAGGTTGATGAAGTGGGTCAACGTGACATGAAGCACCAATTACATTCTTCATGAACAAGGAATGGTTGTCCCTACTTATTTGGACTTCGTTTTATGGTGTTACATGACTCACATCACACTTCAACTATTCGATAAGGAAACTTCCAAGAGAGTTCAACCTTACATTAAATAAGGTATATTCTTAGCTGCCTTTATTGATTATTGACCCATTACGCTTTCACACACGGCTTGATAGACTGGTCTGGTGAACGATGCTTATATCATGACCTCATATTTAGTATCACGTAACAGGATTTAGGAAAAAAAAAAACCTATGCATCCACTCATAACTTAAATGATTAGGATGTTTTTCATTTATCATGACCAGGGTTTTAGTCCCACCATGTACTATTATCAGTATTCATAGAGAGTTTTCTTCCCTTGTAGACATAGATATTTTTCAATATTATGAAAATTGGTTTCACATTCATGACAGAGATTTGAATCCCATCATACAGATGTTCTAAGCAATGGGTATGTGTGGTATGAGAGTAAAATGAAGGGAAAATATTGATTTAAACTAATACGGAAATGTGGATTTTAAAAAAATTTTCCAAACAAAAATACGTCCAATCGATGTTAGTAATAACAATTCAAAAACTAAACTAGTAAGAATAAATCTTATATTGTATGAAGATTGAATTGATCATTTTTTATTCACAGATTCTTCACCATCTGATCTTTTTTACTATAACTTTTCACAAAAAAAAACTTTGTGGTACAATATCAAAGAATCAAATCACGAAGATTATTCATAAAAGAAAATTCTACAAAAATCAATAAATGATTTTCTTGATTTCTTATGAGGTAGGTGGCAATATAGTATTTTTTAATCATTGAAAGTTTTTTGTTCAAGTAGCCAAGAAATTCTCTTTTTAGTTACCAACATAAAACACTATTTTATAATAGGTAAGCTAGTGTTTTTCAATTTAATAAAGAATCCAATTTCCTTTTAAATTGAATGACTTAGTTCATATCCAATGTGGAATCAAATTCCTTATTAGTTTAGAACTCTTACTTTTAATTTAATATGAAATCTAATTCCTATCAAATTAAAATTCCTTTAATTTAATTTAATATGGAATCTAATTCCTAATTAAATTTAATTACTATTTTCATTAAATTAATGATTCTAAATCATAGATAATTTAATGACACCATTTAGAATTGAACTCATGACCTCTATAGATAATTAAATAATTAACAATTAATTAAATAATTATAAATATTTAAATAATCAAATTATTTAAATAATTCGTGAACGTGTCCATAAAATTTATATGTACACTAATAATTGGACGATCCAATTATATTCTTTCCTTTGTTTCTTTATGTGGTTGTGAGCTAGCAAAGGGACCACATGGACCTATAATTTGAGCTCCAGTAACATTGGAATTATTAATTAAACTCTTTAATTAATAATTGACTATTATTAATCTTAAAGTTACTCCACAAAAAACTCAAAGTTACACTTTCAAAATTGTCGATATTTTACACGATCTGAATTTTCAATGTCATTGATTTAATCATTTCATATGGTTTAATCCTCCACGAGTAATTCATAATTAGAGTTGGGTTATTAAAGTTCATTATATATTTCTAATTATATCTTGTTCCACTAAGTATCATTGATTCTCTAATAAATAATATATCTATAACAACTTATGAATTTACCTTTTTGTTTACTCATAAATAAAAAGTCGAATGTTTTTATTGTTCAAGACTCGAATTAACACTTAAACGAACTACTCATCCACTTCTCACAAGGAGTAGATTCCACTATTGTGTAAAATATTCTCAATCACTCATTAAATCACATCTCCAAAGTACAAAACTTATTAACTGTAGATATATAACAATCTCATTCATATAAATCAAAAGATATGACTCAATAAATAGGAGTCCATAAAACACTCAGGATTAAAATCATTTCATATATAATTATCTGGTCAATGTATGAATTTCTTTATTTAACAAATATTAATAAGAATTTCATTTTTATTATAGTCCAGTTTTGTATAATTTCTATTATATAAAGTGCCTCCATTTTCATATTATTACATATATGATTAAAATAAAAAAATATGACTTAATAAATAGGAGTCCATAAAACACTTAGGATTGAAATAATTTCATATATGATTATCTAGTCAATATATGAATTTCTTTGTTTAACAAGTATTAATAAGAAATTCATTTTTATCATAATCCAGTCTTATATAATCTCTATTATATAAAGTGCCTCCATTTTCATATCATCACATGAACGATCTTGGATAAGATCATAGTATCAAATACAAAATGGATCGCAGCTGGAGATTTACCGCAAACCAAATATTTAATTTTATTTGTTTTTTACAGACTCTTTATATTACTAATTTCAAACTAAATCCTCTTGTATATAATATATATATATATATATACACTTAGTTGGGACTATATAAGTATCATGGATGTTACATAATATTCGTATGAAGTAAACATTTCACAAATGCACATATGTAAAGCCCAGAAATTTTCTCTATTTAGGAGAAATAAAATTTTTTCGATGAATAGTAATTCTGTACAAATAGTATTTTTTAAGTGAATAGTGATTTTTGAGTTCGTAAAACCCAAAATTTTCTCTTCTTAGAAGAAATAAAAATTTTTCGGTGAATAGTATTTCTACATGAATAGTATCTACGTGAATAGTGATTTTGAAAAGCGGGCCTCGTAAATTAAAAGTTCCGGAATTAATACTACAGTTAAACGAAACTGAGATGGATCAAAGATGAGCCCATTTGAAGAGATTCTAAGTGATCCGAAGTTTATTAGACAAAAATACTCTATTCGATTTTAGTACCGTATACAGTATTTATAGAGTAATAAAATAATTTTAAGTACCCGAATATGTAACTGAATTTTAGTAGAATTTTCGGATAAGACCGGAGATGATTTTATTTGCAAGGCAATAAAATAATTTAAAGTGACCGAATTTGGAGGTGTAATCGAATTCTAATAAAAATTTTCAGATGTGAAATTGAGTCATAATAAAATTTTCAGATGGATCGGAAACGATTCCGCATACGAGAAGAACATTTTAGGAGATTGGAAAGTATGAATTCATGCAAGTGGGACAAGTGGCGTTGAATGAAAGGAAGAGTGAATGCATGATTGACAAGTGTCAACAAAAGGAGATAAGTGCTTGACAAATGACAAAGTAATGTTAACCATATATATATAAATGAAACAAACGATAAATGAAATGGAAAGAAAGGTTGCATTCGGTCAAACAAGTGAGGAAAACAAACTCATTTGGGTGAAAGGGAGCCTTGGTCGAGAGGTGAAGAGGAGTATTTCATTCGGTCAACTCACATACAAAAGAGTGAAGTGGTGTTTCGTCTTGTGAAGAGAATGAGATGACTGTTCTTAGCCGAGAAGAAGCAAGAGGACAACAGCTGTTTTAAGTTATATGGAAGCCATTTTTGAAGGATTTCAACACATGCAAGAGGTATACAAAAACCTAGGAGTGAAATCCATCCATTTGGAGTTAGTTTGAAGAGGTAAGATTTAACTTTCCTTGAACTAAATTGAGTAGATGTTGGATTTATGATTTTATGTTAGGGTTTGAAGTATTGTGATCTTAATATGATGGGTACTGAATTGCATGTGGCTTTGGTGTGAGATTTGAAGGAAAAATTTGTGTTTGATCCATAAAAAGTCACGCCCAAAATGAGTAAAATGGTTTAAAATTGAATTTGATTGTTTTGCCATGAGTTTTGGTGTGATTTTGGATGTAAATTTAAGTGAGAAACTTGATGAAATGTTGGTCTTGTGTGTAGATGAAGTGTTCGGCCAAGGAGTGTGGAAATGGTCCAAATGGAATTTATTTTATTTAAGTGGTTTCCATGCATAAAATTGGGAAAATATATCCAATTTTGATGTTGCAATTAGAAGAAAAACTTTGGTTTATAAGCTACCAGATTGATGTTAAGGTGATGGAAAATTGTTTTGGGATGTATTAGATGATTTTATAACTTGTTTTGATGATGAAAATAACATGAATATTAAAAAAAAAAAATGCATTGGAATATAAATGACAACTTTACGGCCAAACTTTGCTTATTTACAAAAATGTAATATTTTAAGAATTGGATTTATATTTATACCCCTATATATATATATATATATATATATATGTTTAAGTGTAATTAGGATGAGAAAGAAGTTGAATAAAATGGATAGGTATAGGTTCGGCCAACATGGGCTAAAATAATCTAAAAATGTATTTCATACGTTGATGTGGAATTTAAACTTAAATTGGGTGTTTAGAAATCCTTGAGTAGCGAAGCGTTTGTATGAATTGATACGTGTTAATGGATGTGTAGATATGAATAAGTTTAGTCACAACGTTGCCTAATAATAGAACGTTAAAATATATATAGTTATGAGGAAGCGAAAGAATTTGAAGTCGTGCAATTATCACGAGCAAAGAAGTCGTGAATTTTCCGTGAGTTAGGAATCGACGAGTGTAAAATTATTTTATAAATGTGACATGCATGTTTTAAATGTGTTTTTATGAATATTATAGTTCCTTAAAATTTAAATGAGTTTTATGAAAGAAATGTTTATAGCATGAAATTATTGAAGAAACATGTTTTTATGCTTTTAGCAAGCAATATGTTTTTATGAATAATTATTTTAGTGTACGAACTAAATTTTTAAAGTGAAATGGAATAAAAGTTTTCAAGATCAATGGTTACCCTAATCCTCACGATATAACTGAGAAATGACTAAAATGCGGTCGAAGTACCTTATTGCACGTATGGCAGGTCAATGAGGGGACAAGTCCACTAACTATGGGGGGATCGAGTGTGTCGTGTCGCCCTTTGCCTGTTTTTAAGGTACTACTATGATTGATGCCCTATGCAAGGTGAGGTAACATTCTGCATTATAGTAGCTTATGACTGAGATTGACCACCCCTACCATCGGTGTCCTAGGACTGGGCGGTGATTTATGATTTCCTTGGATTCCATTGGATATATGTTTCATGAATGAAAGTTATATATATGTTTTTATATATATCTATGTACATGTATTGTATGAATTTTAATGATGAATGAATTTATGTTTTCAAGCAAATTTATATAAATGTTTATGCAAAAGCATGAGATTTATGATTTGGATAAATATTAAGAAACTTAGATTTTTAAGTGATTTTTAGGAGGATATTTCAGAAAATAAAGTTTAAATAGAAATATATAACACTCACTGAGCTCCTTTAGCTCACTATTTCTTCTTTATTTTATAAATAAAAACCTCTCCAAATGCAAAGATAAGTATTCAGAGCAAGCAATCTCCGACACAAAGTTAGACGAGCACATCCGATGATTGCTTTTGTGAAATTAAAGTAAATATTTTGTTGTATAATGAATATGCACAATGTGAATACTTTTTATTTTATGTTGATGTTAATGATCTTATGTATGTTAAAATATTTTTAAGTTCGAAATGGTTTTGATTGAAATACTTTGAATTGTGGTTGAATTTGAATTTTGAGATGGACCTAAAGTCCAAATTGGAAGTGGAGAAGAGTGTATGAATTTAGAAGTGTTTATAAATTGTTTTACAAGTGATTTGTAAAGGTTGGAAATGTCGGAAAACAACTATTGTGCTGCCAAAATTTTTTCACTCTAATTTTTAAATGATTAAGAAATAAAAATGTATTATGGTTTTGCTCCACGAAGTCCTTTTGAGTCACCGATATGAAAACTGCAAGGATTTCCGTTGGGGTGCCGGGAGGGCTCCTCACGGATTCCTAAAGAGGAAATCTGGGTCGGGTCCCTTTAACATAAATTGAATAAAATAAATATATTTTACTTATTATTTATTTAAACATTTGCTTATAAGGCAGAAACCCTAATATAAATTTTTTTTTTATATTTTCAAAATAGATTTTCAAACGATACAAGTAATATTTAATTTCAACAAGTTTAGATATTAGTGGAAAAACAATTCACACTCATGACAGAAATCTAAGTCATACCATGCAGATGTTCTAGGCAATGGATATGTATGGTATGAGAGTAAAATTTTTTTGATATTTTTTTGAATAGATTTTTGAATGGTACAGGTAGTATTTAATTTCAACAAGTTCAAATATTAGTGGAAAAACAATGGGAATATGTGTTAAACAAAACCTTTTTTTTTTTTTAATAGTGGGGATGGGGGATTAAATTCAAATAACTTACACATTGTGATTTAGGATAAGAGTGAGATTTGAACTCTTGACCTCTTAAGATTAAGGGAAGTGCTCAACTACTCTTACTAAGGGGTGGTATGCTAATGAGATATTAAACAAAATATAATAAACAAAATACTAACGTGTTACAGCCCAACAAATTATGATAAGCAATATTTTAAACTGATACAATAAAGCAACAACAGATTTATAGTGCATTTACTTGAAGGATTAGGGAATAATAATGGAGAATGAGAATGATTGTTAGTGTTTACTTATTTTAAAACAAATTCACAATAGGAATAAAGTTATAGGTCCCACAGGAAATTGAGATTGTGGAATGGGATTCCCATTCCCCCATACCCCACTTAGAATTCCTATTCTCATTCCCTTTTGCTATTTAAAAAGTCTTTTATAGCCGTTATTAGAAAATTAATCATAAAATTAGAAATCAACAAAATTGTAAAAAAAAAAAAAAAAAAAAAAAAACTATTTTGGTTCAAGTTTTCATATATACATATATTTATTTATTTATTTATATGAATTTGTAGTTGATATTAGACACATATAAAGTTGAAACTACAATACGTTGGACTTGGATCTAAGATGAACAAATTTATATCCAAAAAAAAAAAAAAATCACAACTTAATGTATAATATAAAAATATAATATGCTTACAATAATATTGTTAAGGAAGTTTTTTTTTTTTTTTTTTTTTAAAGTCTATTATGACGAGTTACATAGCAGAACATAGCAAAAGATGGCACTCCATCTTAAATATAAATTTGTTAAAAAAAAAAAAATGTAATGTTTCTTTTGTAATTGGCAAAATTTTAATGGTTACATAGTTTTTTTTTTTTCTTTTAAGAAAAAAATACTTATGGAGCACATAATTTTAATCAAAAGCATTTTTGTAAATTTTAATTAATCCAAGCATATTCTAAATCAAAACAAACATCTCAATGAGATTATTGTTGATTTTGATTCCGATTTTTACAATTGAAGTAAACAACTTATTTTGATTTCATATATCAATCTGATCCTAGAACATTTTGATTTCAAGTCAATCTAATTCCAGATTATTCCGATTCTAAGTCATTCCAATTACATGTAAATAAACACACCATTAATATAATAAAAATTTTAAATCCAAAAAATGAAAAAAAGAATGTAAAGATAGAGGCATGTTGAATGTATGGAATATCCTATAGACAGGTTGCTACGCACTAAAGACGATTGATGTTTGCCTCCTAAGATTCACCTATTCATTTTACTAAGTTCCAGCACTTAACCAAAAACCTATCAAACCAAAGTGATTTCCTATTTTGAATGGTATATATTTCGTGCAAAATGTAAGAATTAGAAGTCAAAATAATAATAATAATAATAGAAGTTAAAAAAAAAAAAAAAGTTAAGTCAATAATCTGAATTAGAACACAACATATTATGGCACTAATATGTCTTTCCGTGAAAATTGTATTTTTTAGTGTTAGTTACCATCAGACTTAAAAACTTAAATTGATAAGAAATTGCCTAATTATAGTATTTAAGACTTGAGGTTATGATATGTTAGCACGCCTCTTACCTGTAACGTGGACAGATAATAGATAACGGATATATGCTAAATGTCTCTTACCGTATAACATGTGTGACGAGAAGATTTTTTGATAAAGGGGAGAGAGAATGTTTGAACTAAAAATCTCTAGACTTTGATACTATGTTAGTTATCATCAGACCTAAAAGTTTAAGTTTTAAATCTAATGGTAACTAACATTTAGAATTAGTGCATCTTTGTCTAAAGAGTTACAACTATGGATAGCTATTGCTGATGCCATCTAGTGACATGACATGATATTAGTAGTTTTATGTTCATATCACTAACAGATCAATATGTTAAACCCATTAAATTCATGGCTTGTGTTTAGATTGAACTCCGCCCAACCCGTTAACCTTTTGATATGATTAAATATTATAGGGTAAAAAGTACATGGAGATTAATTCTTTTACGAGGTGAATCAAAATCTTGAATTTTAGGTATTTAATTTTTTTGAACTCTAGAAACCTTGCGTTTAACCAATAACTGTAAATCTTGAAATTCATTCACTATTTTTTTTTTTTAGTTGATTAATAAAATTTTAACTTATTCATTCAAGGCATTTTACTTTTCAAAGAGTTCAAATTACAAATCTTCAAGATCAAGTGTCCAAAAAAAAAAAAGAAAAAGTGGTCATCATTCTGCATTGTTATAATTTTATTCTTTATTTATTTATTTTTCCATCTATAATACAATGTTATTATTTTGAATTTTGATTTCTCTTGTATGAATTTTGCTTAGAGATTTAATAATTTATTTTATTATCTAATTATTATTTTCCCAGTTATACAATAAATTAAAATTTTAATATTATTTTTCTACATAATTATAAATGCATTTATGATCTAATTGAATTGTGATTTCTTATTCATTTCACTTAACTTATAAATTAACGGATCAAATGGGTTATAACGAGAACCCGTTAATGTAATGAACCGTATTTGGATTTCAACTCATGACACAATAAGCTTAACGGGTCATGTTTTAGTGAGGAATGAATTAACGGGTTGTGTTTGGATTTATACAAACATGACTTGATAACCCATATATTGCCACCCATAGTCACAACTCTTTAGACAAGAATTTAAATTTTAATTAAGTTTCAAGGTTTTGCTAATTTACTAGTTTAAGTAAGGTTACTCAAACTAATTTTTTCAATAACAACTTCTGGATTGGTTATAAAAGTGATTATTAAAGAATCTTACAACTATTCTAAGGATGGATATTGAAGATTCTTACTTGATAATTTTACCCAAACCAATATGGTAATCAAATTCTTTTAACTTTAATTGAAACACTATATTAAATGAACCAATGTGTTTGAAGAGGTATAACTCTTCAAACAAATTTTAGATTTTTTTAAAAAAAATTATAATTTCAAAATTATTAAATTAAAGATGAATTCTTCATCTAATTTTAAATTTATTTTAATTTTAGATTAAAAATTATTAAATTAAACATAAAAATAAATTTTTATGGACTTAAGGAGGCCTTAGGCCCTATATACATGTATGTATATATATACACACACACATATATATACATACCTGTGTATGTGATCTTTCTGTAGTAAGGACGCCTTAAAAGTTTTATTTCCGAACCATATATTATATAATAATTTTTAAAATTTAAAATTATTAAATAAAAAATTAATTCTTCAAACAAATTTTAAATTTAATTTAATGTTTAGCTTCAGAATTGTTAAATTATAATATCTATATTAATTAGATTTACACATTTTATCAAAGCATATATAATGTGTGTGTGTATGTTTTGTGTAATGGATAAATATCATTAGTGAAGACATTCTAAAATTTTTATTTTTGAACCATACATTATAATAATAATTTTTTAAAATTCAAAATTATTAAATAAAAATTTAATTCTTCAAACAAATTTTAAATTTAATTTAATTTTTAGCTTCAAAATTATTAAATTATATATATTAATTAGAATTACATATTTTATCGAAGCATATATATATATATATATGTGTGTGTGTGTTTTGTGTAATGGATAAGTATCATTAGTAAGGATGCTCTAAAATTTTTATTTTCGAACCATATATTATAATAATAATTTTTAAAAATTCAAAATTATTAAATAAAAAATTAATACTTCAAACCAAATTTAAATTTAATTTAATTTTTAGCTTCAAAATCATTAATTTATATATATTAATTAGAAGTACATATTTTATCAAAGCATGCATATATATATATATGCGCATGTGCTTTGTGCAATGGATAAGTGTCATTATATAGAAGTGGTCAAAAGAAAAAAATTATGTATTAAACATTTGTGTGCTTACGTATAGTGGGATCTTTGGTTGGTCTCATGTCAGGCATCAAAGGGAGGACACGTGGCCCGTAAAGGGGCCCCTTAGCCCACCCCGCTTGCTCTCTACGACTTGAATGTATAAGAGTCTCTGGGAGCCGGTTAGCTTAACCGACTAACTTGCTCTGTATAGACCAATGTAATGTCTTAGCAAAGCTTCAATGGAAATGAGCAGTTTTAATCTACCCCCCTCTCTCTCTCTCTCTCTCCCTCTCTCTCTCTCTCTCTCTCCTTATTCTCAACTTCAATTTATTTTATAACATATTATCAGCACAATTCAGAACCTAAAGTTTTTAACAAAGTTGATCAAAACTTGACGTTTCGAATTTCAATTTATCAGATCCTGAAGCTCTCAATGCTCTAACTAAGACGTCTAGCTATGACTAGTCAATCAATGTATGATTCTACCAACTCAATTAATATATGACTCTATTGACTTAATCAATGTACGGCTCTACCAGCTTAATTATTTCACTAACTTTACTTATCATTATTATAATGCATTATATATTTAACTATCTAATTTTATTTATTTATTGTTATGCATTATATGTGTGGCTTTGTCGACTTTATTAAGTGTTGCTTATATACATTATATGTGCAGCTCTATCAATTTTATTCATTGTTATTATTATATAGTATCAGAACCTGAAATTCTAGATTAGACTTTAAGTTATCAAAACTTTAAGTTCTAGATTACAATTAATAAAACTTGAAATTCTTAAGTTTAATTTATTAGAACCATAAGTTTTATATTTTCAATTTAATTAGAATCAAAAGTTTTATATTATAAATTTATTTAGAGCCAGCAGTTCTACTCTTGCAATTCAATTAGAATTAGAAATTCTGATATCCAATTTATCTATTAGAATCACATATTCTACAGTCCCCAATTTATTTGAAACCATAAATTCTAAAACTAATTAAATTGATTTGATGTGATTTAGAAAAGAATTCCAATCTCAAGTCTACCAAAATTGGAAGTTTTTGGTTACTATCAAATTTAGATATGTAATTATGAAATATAATCACATCATAGCTTGAAACTTTGGTTTTTAAGAAGAAAAGCAAGATATAGAAACCAGGTATGTGATATGTATTTTCTTATGTTTTAATTGATTATTAAATATTTATTATAATCCATTGTAATTGTATGTAAAAAAATTGCTTATTAACTATTGTAATCTAATTACAATATCTATCTCTTCTGGTAAATGATCCATTTATATTTTTAAAGAAATATGTATGTATATTTTATCACTAAAATAATGGAGTCAAATGATTGTAACAATTCATACCTTAAATTTGCTCTTGAAGTAGAATGTTAATGATTATGGGTGAAAAACAAATTATCTTGCATGACTAAATTAATTAATATCATTTACTGAAACGAATGTTAAATCGCCTAATAGTCATGACGATTATTATAGTCAATAAAATCTCGATGATGTCGACGTCGGATTCTGGTCGACCAAAAGTCTAAAGCCCACTACTTGCAATTAATGAAAAACAAGAAAAAAAGCAAGAGAGAAAGAGAGGAAGAACACACAAACTGCACCAATATTTTTACGTGGTTCGGTCAGAATGATGTCTACATCAACGACTGTATTTTTTGATAATTTTGACAGAATCACAGTATATTATTATTTCAATATATGTTACAATGAAATTTCAGCCCCTATTTATAGGGAGGGGCGTTACAATTTAAGTTGAAATAAAACAGGAAAGAATCGTGCATTAATTACATTTCAAAATTAGTTAACACCGAATCAGGAGTTGATTCCGCTAAATTAAGGATTAAATCTATCAACATTTGAATTTGAATTTATTTCCAACTCTGGTGGTAGAATCGTGGTTGACTTAGATTGTTACCTTTCTAGAAGATCTCCTCAACGAGTTGTTCATTGTGCGAGCTAGAACCTATCTTGAGCGATCTTGAGCTAGATCTTACCTTAAGCAACGAGCTATGTATAGAGTGAGCTGAGTAACACTACCCAGCGATCTGAGAGTACCAGTGGTAATGTGAGCTCGTCCTTACGAGCTGAAGAGCTCGCTCCAGTCAGGTATTAGCGAACCGAGCCTTCAACTGCTGGGTCACTTCATTGGATTTAGTTTGTTGGGCTTCTATCGGGTTTTTATCAGCCCATTTACACAACCCAAAATATACCCATAACAGGTGATCATAATAAATTTTAAACACTAGAAGTGGAATTCACACCAAAGCATAGTAATAAAAATGTTTACTACCGGTGGGATATAAAATTACAATTGTTGTGTGCCTAAAGTATACATAAATGCCATATTAATCTTTTACCAATTATATATAAAGACTCTAGAAGAGCAAGTTGCATATTACAAAGTGAAAAACAATAATGTTAAATGAGTTAACAGACTGGATGTCCATAACCAAAAAAAAAAAAAAATTCATCATATTCAATCTCTCCTCTTCTTCATCTTTAACCAAAATCATCATCAATCCAATACAATCATCTCATAATCAAACACATTCAAGGGTTTGGTTTGGTTTGGTTTGTTGGAGATTAAATTTAATTAAGAAAATAAGATTTAAAAAAAAAAATTCAAAAATCAACTAGGTTTAAGATTGAGATAACATATCTTCGTTAGATGTTAAAGATCTAGCTAAGCCCATATCTTTAATCTAGGTCCAAACCCATACCCCAAGCATCATCTAGAACCACTATATCTTTTGTAACCTCAAACATCTCTTCAACAAACGAATCGATTCTATATCATCAAATAAACCCATGGGTTTTGAAAACATTTTAGGAGAAGAGAGAAGAAAGGGAAGAGAGAGAAAGAAAAGAAAAGGAAGGGACCACTACCGATGTTCTATTTTCTTCTTATCGATCTCTCAATGCTCGCAAACACATTTTTACCCACCATTGGTTTTGGAATTACCAATGTTGCGTTAGCAGCAAGAGAGGGAGCAATAATGAAGAAAGGAGAGTAAAGAGAGTGACGACGAAGAGAGGAGATGGGATTAAGGAGATCTAGAAATTTGATTTTAGCTACGGGATGAAGATTAATTTTTTTAATTTTTTATTATTTTTTAAAATTAATCTTGATTGTCCATCTTGAGATGGACGATAGAGATATAATATCTAATGAATATTTATCGTTATTTTTATCTAATTTGTTTTAAAGTTTTTAAAATTTATTTTAAAAGAAAAGATAAAAATAAAGTAAACACGGTCAAAAAACTGTTTTGCCCTTAAAAACGTTGATAGACTTGGGATAATGGTGGGTAGATAATTTGTAACAAAATTATAAAGTTTACTTTGCCTAAACATATTTTTGAACTAGGTAGTTAATTTGTAATTTTTTAAAAAAAAATTAAAAACAAATTTATTCAAGAAATATCAGTCAAAATAATGCTTGAGATATAATTTGGAATATAATTAAACCAAGATTGACTAAACTTGCTACCAAAAACCAAAGTTGCTAGCTTATGATTGCCTCATTACTCTTCATAGGATTGAAATAACACTTAGCATTGCCCAATTGAGCTAACAAAGAAGAAATATCCCTAACGAACGGACCTTTAAAAGTAGAGAAAATCTTAGCCTGAATTGCCAAAATAACAAGACGAACATTTGTCTCCACCACTTAAGGTTTGAAATCCTGAGCCAAAACAAACTTCAAAGTCTCTCTAAAAGCCAGTCATTTAGCCAAAAAAAGGGTAAAAAAACTAGACAACTTCATAAAAAGAGAACATTTAACATCTATCTGATAAATGAATCAAAGCTTCAATCTGTCACATTACCTGTTATAATATTCACATTGAGTTTCAAAGAATCTCGATAAGATGGCTGCCACTTCATATGGGAAATTGTCTCTGGCTGAATTCGATCAACTCCATTAAACCCATGATACTCAGCAAGATAAAGAGCAGCTTCTTCCAGCATCAGCTCTTCCTTCTTAAGCGCTCCACTGTAAAGAAGATAATTTCTATCCTCTTAAAAGTTCCATAAAACCAATAATCACAGCTTAAAATTAGAGATGAAAAGATAGTCACACAAATAAAGTATTAGACCCAGCATCAATGAACTTGCGAATCTCCTCATATAAGTCCAAAAGATACTTTTTATCTAACAGTTTTTTGCCTAAGGGCACAAAATGAGAGTATGAAAGGCAGATTCCTTCTCTTCACAGCAACAACTACACAATTTAGAGCAATTTAATCCCCCTCCCCCCAACAAAATAAGTTACAACTAGTAGGCAATAAATCATGAAAAATGCACCATCCAAAAATCCTAACATTGGTATTTTGAGTCCCTAGAGAAAATTTCACCAGCGACTATTTAACCTCTCATCTGATGACTTCTTATGATACGGAACCCTAAGACCCAAATTGTTTCTTAGAACTCTTTATCACTCAACCATATTTGATTCACACCAAATTAATTTAGATAGATTTGTTCTATCACCCAAGAAATGCGTTTTGACAAGAACCCAAGAGAATAACCATTGAACTCAAGATCAAAGCAATCAGGAACAATATAAATAGAAAATAGAATTGAAATACAAAAATGAACTCAATTACATCAATTCAACACCTTATGCATAAAATCACAAGAAAAACAAACTTTCTCATATTCCATATAGGAAAATGTTTGAAGATACATTCAGATGATGGAAAAAAAAAAAACTAAAAAACGAGCTGAACAGCCCTATTTAAAGTTTTTACAACCAAAATGTGTATTGAACCTAGTCATTAATCAAAATAACTCTTGTAACTCCTTTATTATTGCCATTAGTGAATGTCAAAATAACTTTTGTGACTCATTGATTTCTTGCCATTAGTGAATGAATCTGGACACTACTTGGATGACTGGAAATGAGATGGGTTGAATCCAAACCTAATCTTTTAGCCCAATTAAATTAACCAACTTGGGCTCTTTAAAATCTCTATGCTTGGATAGCCCCAATTTTGCACAAATAATTGAAGTTGTTCCTTTAACCTTTTAGCTTGGGCTCTAGTGAATGGTCTGCTAAAATCTCCAATATGCACCTCTAAGTCACTTCCTTGAACACTAGTGGCGTGTGGAGCAACATTTGTATCACCTTATCAAAATGTGAAACCATATAGATTGAATACCTCGATTTAATCGAATAAACCCCATTAGAATTTAAATGTCGTACTCATCAACATGGTCCCATTAGAATTTAAATGTCGTACTCATCAACATGGTCAAAGTTGCTCAGCGGAATCCCTAAAATAGAAGAAACATCTACTGGCAAGAAGATCTGATTTATGAGAAGCACATTCCAATCCTCATTCTTTGAACGTAAGTTGGTAACTTTCAACTCTGACAATTAGGGAGTTGGACGAGTAACGAGGTGAAAAAAACAAGGTTTGAGTATCTAAGGATCCTAGAAAAACTTTGATAGGATTACCAGACCCAATCTACCATCGACATCCCGAATCAATAATTGCTCTGCTCCACATAATATTTTGCCAAATTGTAGAGACCTTAACCTTGCATTGAGTGACCATAAAATCAACACCCAGAAAGTATTTATCTTGTAATACTCTTGCCATCAACGAAGAAAGGTAATGGATGACCCGCCAAGCATGGTAAGCAACTAATGCCTTATTAAAAGCCCCTAACCTTTTTCTTCCAACACAATTTATCCCAGCTTTGTTAGTGCAAATTTTTGGTGGAAACATCGCTTCCCCATCAAAATTGAGCAGCTAAAGCTTGAAACTTATTACAAAAAGAAGTAGGAATGCGAAAGACACTCATCGTATAAATAGGAATGGATTGGATAACAGCCTTAATAAGCGTTTTCCTGCCCCTAATGGAGAAAAGCTTAGTGCGCCATAGTTGCAAACACTTATGAACCCTTTCCCTTAAATGCTTAGAAACCTCTCTTTTGCTTCTCTCCACAACAGACGAGAAACCTAGATACTTATCATGAAAAGAGGATGTAGACATGTGAAGAGTAGTTTAAATTGTTTCCTGCAAGTTAATTTGTTTTTATTATCAAAAGTGAGAACACACTTGACAAGTTGCATCAACTTTTATTATTATTATTTTTTTGAGTAATGTTGCACTACCTAAAATTTTACCCAAATTTATTGCCAAAATGATGTAGTAACTATTACAATATCATCAATACTTTATCTATAATTAAAGTAGTTATTACAAATCATCTTGTCACATCATTTTGATAAAAAAATTATAAAATTTTTTGCATAGTATTATTCATCATTATTTATATGATCAAAGAAAATTAAAAGATAGACTATAAAAAGTTGAAAATAAAAGAATAATGTTACACTTCCTATTTTTTTTTAAAAATTTTTTATTTAAATAATGTGATAAGATGATTTATAATAACCATCTTAATTTTAATTATTGATGATATGATATAGGTGTGGATCCACCATTGAGAGGGGGAGGGGGAGGGGGAGGGGGGGGGGGGTGGTGGTGGAAGACATGCTCTCTCGGGATTTGAAAAAATATGTGTTGAAAAAAAAATATAGTGATTGGTTTGATTTTTTATTTGCTTGCATTGTACCACTGGCATTGTTATTTTTATTAATTATTATTATTTGTTGTTTTATTTTAAAAGCTACTTCACCCTGACTAATAAATATATCTGTTTAAAACTTGCTTGAATTGTGTATATACTCTCTATATATATAATCAGTATTCATGCCTCTAGTTTCTTTTTTTCTTTTTGGTTGCTTATTATTATTTTTAACTCTATTTTTTATTTATTCTCATATTTCTAAGATAATTAACTTCTTTTCTTTTCATTACTTATATTAGACCTAGTTTTCCTATTTCTAATATTTTTTCTATTCCTAATTAATTACTATTTTCTTTTTCTTTTTTCAATTTTTCATTTTAGTTATTTCCTACATAAGCACTAGTTACAACTACGTAATCAAATAGCAGATCAATGGTTAAATGTTAACTTGCTCATGTATGTGAAGAAAGATATTTTTGAGAAAATTGAAAGATAAGTTATTATGAAGCGATTTCAAGATATGAAACCTCGTTAAGAAAATCATAACTTTACGTATTTATGTTTTTCTTTTCTCATTTCATTTTGTTTATTTTAACGATTTCGTTAGGATTTTTAAGTATGGAACTATTTGTTATGTCTAAATATTATTATATTTCATTTTATTTAAACTATATACTGTTATTGAACATTGTTTTACATAAAAACAATATATATTTAGTATATTTTTAATTTTCGATATTTTTATTACTTTATTCATATACTCTGCAAATAAAATTTTTAGCTTCGGCACTAGATACGCATAAACTTGCAATATGATTTCAATAATAAATTTGGGTAATATAGCATTGCTTAATAGTGATTGATATGAATGGTGGGAGCTGCAGCTTACAACTTAAGTCATCCACTGTAATTTTAGACAAAAATCTTTATTTGGAAGAAAAAGGAGAAGACCACGGGTCGTCTCCATTATTTCTACAGTGTCTGATCAACTTCCCTCTCTATTAGCAGGTTAGCATCTGTCTGTGTTGAAAAAGAATGTTACTATTAACTTTTTCTTTTGGTAGAAAAGGATAACAAATATCTCTTTCTTTTGATACACGGTACTATAGATTCCTTGTTTTGTCCTCCATAGCCATTTTACCCATTTGCTTTTTGGTTAAGTAACTTCATGTTCTTCAGTTCTTGCTCTTTTACTTATTTAAAAAGTGTTTGCCAAATGGGTTTTTATTTAACATTGTGATTCTTAGTTGATGATACAGATATAGAGGAAATGATGCAAGCTACTGGTTCCAGCAATATAAAAAGAGCAGGTCCCCATGACCGTGGCTTCACCGATATTGTCTTCTCTTGGTCTCTTGAGGACATTTTTAATCAAAATCTTTTCAAGGATAAGGTTTACTTTCATCATCCTTTTCAATGCATTGTGAGGAAAACTTGTATTTTTATTATCGTTAATTAGATCTTGTGGATTGTTAACATGTTTGTACTTTTTTTACTTGCAACTTTGAGCTTATTTGCATTGATGGGTCATGGGGTCAGTTTATCTAGAGTTTTCATGTTCAAATTCTCCTACATGCATTTATAGAGCTAAATTTGTTATTGATACTTGTAGTTGTGTTTGGTCTGTCTATTGGATAAACGTATTAGTAAAAGAATGTCAGGTGTACAAGGGGTGTGTTAGTACTTAGAGCTTTATGCTAGTGTTTGGACTCTTACCAACAGTCTTAAATTTTTAGGTGTAATGGTTATTTTAAAAGAAAAATGAACTTCAATTAATAATTTTCAAATAGGTATTGGGAGCTATACAATCTTGATATAACTGTTGGTTACTTGGTGTAAGTTTTATAATACTCTGCATTAACGGTTCATTTGATGTTAGAATCAGTATGTACAACATTATAATTCCGTTCTTTTTAGCAGAGAAGTGAATATTATTTGTTATCATAAATTACTGTTTTTAACATCCAAGTATTAGCGGTAAATCTATGCTTGTTAATTGTTTATTATAAAATCAAGGATGATAGAAAAAACCTTGTAATCAGATATGAACAAAAAAATAAATCAATCCTATTCATTTTTATCTTGTCACTCTGTAAATATGGCATGTAATGAGATGTTACGCCATATCATTAATGGCTAGAGTCTGGTGGCTGTTTTTTTTCGCAGATGAAAATTAATTGAAGTTCATGTTTGAAAGTTTCGATAATATTTTATATTGTTTTGGTTCCCTTTAGGTGGAAAGAATTCCAGAAGCATTTCAGTCTGTTAGAGAGTACTTACATAGCTTTGTTTTCCCTTTACTAGAAGAAACTCGAGCTCAACTTTGCTCTGCCATGGAGACCATATCTCAAGCACCTTTTGCACAAGTGGTTGATTTCGAGGAGTCCAAGCCATATGGGATTGGGTTATATGATGTTAAGGTTGATCAATGGAAGAACAGATTTAGTAATTTTGGGAAAGAGCCATACAAAACAACGCCAGGGGATGTTTTTATTCTAGCAGACACAAAGCCTGAATCTGCTTCTGATCTGCAAAGGGTAGGAAATATGTGGACTTTTCTTTCAGTCACAAAAATAACAGAGGATGAGAATGATATTGGCTCAACATCCGATCATGTTAAAGTCCAGATATCAAAAGATATCCAGCTTGTTGAATTTTTTAAGCAGAAGAAATCGCTATTTGTAATTTTTATGACCAATATAATTCCTAACAGAAGAATATGGAATTCATTGTACATGGCTGGAAATTCAAAGATTATCAATGAGATTTTATGCTCCAATTCTGTGGTAAGCATTTAAGAAATTCTAATTATGTTTGTAGATATGTCAATCTCTTTTGTTTATACGAGGGAATATATGATGCAATGCATGTGATGTATTGTAAAAATGAGATGACATTAAATGAGTTCTAGGTTTATTGAATTTATTGCTACCTTTTGCAATAGCTATCAAGGTTTCTTGAACTTTAATGCTGAATGACAGGTTGAGGAACACTGTGACTGCATGCAGAGTAAGGCAATCTGGTATGAGATATTTGGCTCTAGTTTATCATCTACCCTGAAAGATTCACAAGTAGAGGCTGTTTTGGCTTGTCTTGCAAGAATGCATTGTCATCACAGGTGCAGTGTTGAACTTATATGGGGACCACCAGGGACAGGGAAAACTAAAACTGTTAGTATGCTTCTCTTTAGCCTTTTAAAAATAAAATGCAGAACCCTTGTCTGTGCGCCAACAAATGTTGCAATTATAGAATTGGCTTCTCGTGTACTTAAGCTGGTGAGAGAATCATCTGAAGGAGGCGATTTGTTATGTCCACTGGGAGATGTTCTTTTATTTGGGAATAATGAGCGACTAAAAGTTGATGAAGGAACTGAAGAGATATATATGGACTATTGAATTGAAAAGCTTGCTGAGTGCTTTGTACAGTTGACTGGATGGAGTCATTGCTTTTTGTCTATGATAGATTTTCTTGAAGAGTGTGCTTCTCAGTTTCATAGCTTTCTTGAAAATGAATCGAAGAGAGAAAATAGTGATGATGATGAAATCATAGAGAAAGAATGCAGAAATGAAACTAAAGCTAGCAAGTCATTTCTTGATTTTGTGAGAGAAAGATTTAATCTACTTGCAACAGCTCTCAGAAATTGTCTTTTTGTCTTTTGTACTCATGTACCAAAAGATTACATTTTGGAAGCTAATTTTCGAAACATTGTAGACCTTATTAGCTTGCTCAAATCTTTTGAGATTTTATTGTTTCAAGACGATGTGACTTCTGAAGAACTGGAAGAGCTCTTTTCACATTCAATTGATGAAGATTTTTCCGAGTTGATAATGGATGTAAAGTACCTGCTGCATAAGAGCAGAAGCCAGTGTCATTCTGTCTTAAGAACTCTTTCGGTTTCGCTTAGTGATCTTAACCTTCCAGTTGTTATGAACAAAGAATCGTTGAAGCATTTCTGTTTCAAGAAGGCCTCTTTAATCTTCTGCACTGCTTCCAGTTCGTATAAGCTGCTTTCCGTGGATATGGAACCTCTGAGCTTTCTTGTTATTGATGAAGCAGCTCAGTTAAGGGAAAGTGAGTCAACCATACCTCTACAGCTCCCGCATATAAAGCATGCTGTTCTCATTGGTGATGAGCGTCAATTACCAGCAATGGTACAAAGCAATGTATGTTGAGGTTATTTGGATACGTTACTCATCATATTCCTTTCTGTGTCCTTGAGCATTTTTCTCTTCCTATTTTCAGAACTTGGATTTTGATTAATATTTCTCTCTTCATTTGTTTCTGTTTTGTTTTGCTTTTAGGTTTGTGATGAAGCTGGTTTTGGCAGAAGTTTATTTGAGAGGCTGAGCAATTTTGGTCATGCAAAACACCTGCTTAATGTACAATACAGAATGCATCCATCAATTAGCTTCTTCCCAAATAAAAAATTTTATAACAACCAGATTTCAGATGGCCCAAATGTCATGGAAAAAAGCTATGAAAAACACTATTTGCCTGGTCCAATGTTTGGTCCCTATTCTTTTATCAATATTGTGAATGGAAGAGAAGAGTTTGATGATGTTGGCCACAGCTGTAGAAATTTGATTGAGGTATCTGCTGTGCTGAAAATACTGCAGAACTTGTACGAAGGTGTGTTTAAATTTTTATTGTTATGAATTTGTGACCCATTAACTTCGCTCTATAGGCTGTCATTACTTAATTTTTTGATGTTGGCCTTGGAGGAACAACTTACCTTTCGCAATCCTATCTATGATTTTTCAGCCTTATTGTTGTCTGGTCCAAAAGTTGCTGTTTTACAATTCATGTTTTGTTTGGTGTATTAAATTGTGTACATATTTACCACAATGTTTGTTCAGTCGAAGCATGGTAAAATTTAGAGAACAAATGCATATATTTTTATAAAAAATTGCTGGGTATCACGTTGTAATCGTGTGGTAAAATTCACATACTACAAAGTCCAAGTACTTGGGTCGAGTTCTAATAGCATCCACAAGGGTAGGCTGTGGTATTAATTCTAATATTTTACAGTTATACTATGATAAATAGATTTAATTTCAAGCACTATTACTTTGTGATTTGTCCTTTTATATATGCATGGCCTTTAATTTCAATTTTGTAAATTAAAAGAAATATGTGATGATTTCTTGATTTTAATTAATTCCAGGATATTGTCCTGCTCATCAACATTTTGTTATAATTATTGTGCATGCATTGATTCATGTTACAGTCACAGGTTAAACATAAAGAGAAAGAAATAACTTAAAAAACATTAAATAATAAAATCTTAATACTAATTATATATAAGACTGAACAATATGACAATGACTTCAATGAATTGACGAGAATATTCTGATAGTATTACACTGGAAAACTTATCTCATTGATTTAAACAAAAATAATTTCTTGTGGCATTTCTTATTGTTCAATATCCTAATGAACTGTTTCATTGTGTTTGTATGCTGTTAATACTAATGTAGTGATGTTTAATCCTTTTTAATGTCATTAGTAATCTTTATTACGCAGATTGGATTGGCTCAAATAAGAAGCTCAGTATTGGTGTAGTGTCACCCTATAATGCCCAAGTAGTCGCAATTAAAGATAAACTTGGATGTAAATATGACAGCAGTGACGGTTTTGTTGTGAGGGTGAAGTCAGTAGATGGATTTCAAGGTGGTGAGGAGGATATTATCATTATATCAACTGTAAGATCCAATACTGGTGGATCGATTGGCTTTCTGTCCAAGCCACAGAGAATTAATGTTGCTCTTACGAGGGCCAAGTATTACTTCATTAAAATCTTACAATTCACTATATTTGGATCATTTTTAACAACAATGTGGAATGATTGCTGTTCCTTTGTTATTGTATAGACATTGTCTTTGGATTTTGGGGAATGAAAGAACCTTGACTAGAAGTGAATCCGTTTGGGAATCCTTAGTTCTTGATGCTAAAGCTCGTCAATGTTTCTTTAATGCTACTGATGATAAGGATTTGGCCAAAGCTATATTAGAGGTCAAAAAAGACATAGATGAATTGGAAGAATTGTTTAAACCAGAAAGTATACTTTTCAGAAGTCAAAGGTGGAAGGTAAATATGTACTACTTATAGTTTTTTCACCTATTGTGGCTAATGCTGATACATGTTAAGAATAACTGCTTTCTTTATTTCCTTGGGTCATTTTTAGCAATAAATTTTTGCAGTCTTTTAAAATGCTGAAAGCAGCCCAGACAAAGAAATCTATTATCAACCTGCATATAATAATAGATCATGTTTAAATAACCTTGGTCTTAATAAAATAATATGCCATCACATGATAATGAGGAGAATGGCAATTCTAGGAATGTCATTAAATAATATGTTGTTGCTGTATTGTTATTAGGAGTTGTACTAGCTGCTACTACTGGTGCCATTATACTTGTTACCTTATATCGATCTCATCAATGATAGAATTAGTTTTGTTACCATGCTTTCATTGGTGTTAGCACTTTGATGGATATTTGGCTATTATTATTATTAATTTTTTTTCACTTGGCAATACTTATTTTTTGTTTTCTTCTTGTTTAATTGTTTCTTCTTTTCCAGCTATTACATGAGCATAACTATGAGATGGCAACAATGTGCTTTGAAAGAGCTGGTGATACTTATTAGGAAATGTGGAATTTTAATAAGAGAACTAGGAACTGCTGATTTCTATTCCATACACCTCTAAAAACAGAGAGGCGTTGCTTTATACAAAGGA
This sequence comes from Litchi chinensis, assembly GCA_019925255.1. Taxonomy (NCBI): domain Eukaryota; kingdom Viridiplantae; phylum Streptophyta; class Magnoliopsida; order Sapindales; family Sapindaceae; genus Litchi; species Litchi chinensis. Next base: position 22,148,973 of record CM034474.1, read on the forward strand.
ATTAGAAAGATAGAAACTCGTAGATAATCTCCTTCATTTTGAATAAAGAGTTATCTCTAATATTTATCTAAACAATCAAGGATAAAAACATAATCTCCTAATCATAAGTGATTAGAATTATCACAATCCTAATCACACTTATTCTCCTAACTAACATGAATTTCAACACCCTCCTCTCAAGCTGGGTCATAGATGTTAATTGTGCCCAGCTTGAAGTTTATGTTGTCAAAGCTAGCTTTAGGAAGAATATCTGATGTTTGATCAGCTGTTGGTGTCTAATTCAGCTCAAGAATCCCTCCTATCTTTTCTTTAATGAAATGTGAATCAATTTCGACGTGTTTAGTTTGATCATGTTGGATAGGAACCTTAGCCATGCTGATAGGATCCTTATTGGTTCAGTCAACTCCACTCTCAATTCTGTCAGCATCTGTCTAACCCATATTCCCTCACATAAACCGTGTGCAATGGCCCTCAATGCTGCCTCAACACTGCTTCTAGACACTACTGCTTGTTTCTTACTTCACGTAACTACATTCTCCCAAACATAGGTGCGACGGCCAGAGGTTGACCTGCGGTCCAAGGCTGATCCTGCCCAGTCTGCGCCTGACAACACCTCCAAATTTCTTGCAGTCCCTTTCTTGAGAAATAATCCTTTTCTAGGTGTCATTTTAAGGTGCATTAAGATCCTATGCACTGCATTCAAATGCTCTTCAGTAGGATTATTCATAAATTGACTTGCAGAACTCACAGAATAACTTATATCTGGCCTTGTATGAGATAGGTATTTAAGCTTCCCAACCAACCGCTGGTATCTTCCATTGTCAATTAGTGCACTATTTGCTAGTGTTCCTAGCTTTGTTGTGTGATCGATAGGTGTATCAGCTAGTTTACAATATAGCATTCTGGTTTCCTTTAGTAAATCCAGTGTGTATTTACGTTGTGAAACTGAAATACCCTTGTTCTTGCAACCTCCATTCTTAAGAAGTACTTCAGACTTCCTAGGTCTTTGATTTCAAACTCTCTACCCAAATATCTTTTTAATTCCTGAATCTTCTTTTCAACATTCCCTGTAAGGATAATCTCATCTACATACATAATCAGAATAGTGATTCTCCCATGTGACAAATGTTTAACAAGTAAAGTGTGATTAGACTGACCCTGCAAATGCCCAAATTTTCTTACTGCTTATGGAAACTTGTCGAACCATGCTTGAGGGGACTTTTTCAGTCCATAAAGCGATTTTCTGAGCTTGCACACTTTGCTCTGCTCACTTCCTCATCCAATCCAGGGGGAACCTCCATGTACACTTCTTCTTCTAAATCACCATTTAGGAATGCATTTTTCACATCCAATAGGTGCAAAGGCCAGTCTAAATTTGCTGCCAATTGAAGAAAGAAAAGGCTTGAAGAAGTTTGTATGTGTATTTCACTTAAAAACTTGAAAACAAAAACTTACAACCCTATACTAATATATACACATAGCCATTGACCTATAGGTAGCCAATAATAAGAAAAAAAAAAAAGAAAAAAAAAATCACTAAAGACTAGGCACTAAATAATATTTGCAACAAAATATGTAAGTTGACCAAATCTCTCAAATAGGAAACTAATCAATCATAACCTTACTAACATAAGGTCAGTTGACCAAATCTCCCAAATAGAAAACTATTCAATCATAACCTTGCAGAAATTTACACCTCTTCTCAAATTAGGCGGTAAATGTTGATTATATCCAACTTGGAATACAACTCTTTGAATGATGCTCTAGGAAGAGCTTTTGTGAAGACGTCTACTACTTGTGAGTTTGTGGATGTGTAAATCAACCTAACCATCTATGAATCTATCCTCTATTCTATAGTGTCGATCTATCTCCACATGTTTTGTTCTGTCATGATGCATCGGGTTCTTAGCTATATGAATAGCTGCTTGCTTGTCACACAATAACTTAAAAGGTGTGGACATAGGCAGTTTTAGTTCCTTTAGTAGTCTTTCTAGCCAATTCCCTCACAAATCCCATGAGCCATAGCTTTGAACTTTGTTTTAGCACTATCCTAAGATACAATAGCTTGTTTCTTGCTATGCCAAGTGATCAAAGTACCCCACACATTGGCGCAATACCCTGAAGTAGATCTCTTGTCTACCACTGAGCCTGACTAATCCCACATCAGTAAGCACACTAGCCTCTTGGTTCTCATTCTTCCTGAAACAAATCCCTTGTTCAAGTGTCATCTTCAAATGCCTAAGAATCTGCTAAATAGCTCTTATATGCTCTTCATTTGGGTTATTAATAAACTAACTCATAGTGTTCATAAAGAAGACAATGTTTGGTCTAATATGTGATAAATAGATTAATTTACCGACCAACTGTCGATATCTTCCTTTATCTATCAAAGGACTACTTTCATCTAAACCCAATTTAGTTGTACTATACATAGGAGTATTTGCATGCTTGTACTCTATCATCCCAGTTTCTTTGAGGAGGTTCAGTATGTACTCTTTTTGGTTGATAAAAATTTCAGCTTTAGATCTTGTAACTTCCATTCCCAAGAAGTACTTTAGACTTCCCAAATGTTTAATTTCAAACTCCTGGGCTAGGAAACACTTCAATCTTTGAATCTTTACCTCACTGTTCCTAGTTATTATCATGTTAACCACATATATTATAAGCACGATAACTATGTTACCTGTAGAATGCTTAATAAACAAAGTATGATTAGCTTGACATTGAGTGTAACCATATCTTCTAACTGCTTTAGTGAGCCTCTCAAACCACGCCTTAGGTGACTATTTCAAACCATATAATGATTTCTTGAATTTATATACTTTGCTTCCAACGAGCAAAGTGATCAAAAGTAAGTATGGAATTCAATGAAATGGATGGGATTCCAATGAGGTTCTTAAAGGTTTTAGCCGATGTCCATGGAAAGTTATTGTGCAAGGCTACCATAAGTTCTCAAGTAATTTGAGGTTCGTTGTCGGCAACAGTGCTCAAATTCAGTTTTGGGAGGATTGTTGATTAACGCCTTAACCCCTTTGCTTAAAATTCCTAAGATTGTTTAAGCTTGCTTTTTCTCAAGATGTTTCAGTCTTAAATAGATGGGATTACTTTCCTATTCATGGAGGTTGGGTTTTTAATTTTAGAAGAAATTTGAATGATAGGGAGATTAAAGAATTTTCTTCCCTTATTTCTCTCTTTGAAGGTGTTTTTGTCAATTCTGGGATGGATGATCATAGGAAGTGGAGGTTAAGCTTCGATGATATCTTTTCATGTAAGTCCTTTTTCGAGAAGTTAGTTGAGGATGAGTATATTCCTAGGTTTGAGTATGCTAATCTTATCTGGAATTCAAAGGCCCCAAACAAAATCAAGCTTTTAGTTTGGATTATTGTGCACCACAAATTAAGTACTTGTGATATTGTTCAAAAAAGATATTCTAGTACTTGTATCTATCCCTCTCGGTGCATTATGTGTAAGAATAGTGAGGAAACCCTAGATCATCTCTTTTCTCATTGCCCGGTGGCTAGTTTGTTATGAAACAAGATGTTTTCTTTAGTTGATTTGAAGTGGGCTATTCCAAAATCTTTATGTTCCTTCCTTTTGGAAGAGTTTAAAGTCCTAGGAGAAGGTAAAAAGGCTAGTATTCTTTGGAATTGTGAAGTTTTCGTCACCCTATATGTGATTTGGGAGGAAAGAAACAGGAGAATTTTTAAAGAAATTGAAGAGATGGAGAATTTTCTAGGAGATAAAACATTTTATTTGGCTTCTTTTTGGGCTTCTTCTAGTGAAGATTTTGAAGATTTATCATTATTTTTCATTATGCTTGATTGGAAGGTTGCTGTTCTTTGATTGTTTATTCCAATCTTGCTTTTTATTTTTGTTTTTTTATATGTTTTTTTTGGTGGACTTCTGATTCACTTTTGTATCCATTTTCTTCTTTAATAAATTTTTTGTTTCCTATCCAAAAAAAAAAAAAAAAAAACCTTTGCTTCCAAAGACTATTTCAAAACTTGGTGGTCCTATTATGTAAACTTCTTCATTCAACTCTCCATTCAAGAAAGTATTTTTAACGTCCATTTGATGTAGCTTCTAATTCAGATTCACTACAATAGAAAAATGTACTTGAATGGTGTGTTCAACTTATCCAATGGAGCAAACATCTCCTTATAATCAATATACATGTTTGTGTAAAACCTTAGCAACCAGTCTAGTTTTATAGCGTTCTAAACTCTTATTAGCTTTGTACTTTACTTTAATCACCTGTTTGCACCCTACAGGCTTTTTTCCACTTGATAAATTTGTTATATCCCACATTTTGTTCCTTTTAAGAGCATCTATCTCTTCTAGTGTAGCGTTTCTCCATTTTGGAACTATCATAGCTTCTTTAGTGTTGGTTGGTATAGATACATTAGTGATATGGACGGCGAATTTCCTGTAATTTGGTGGTAGGCATTTATATGATAGGTATTTACATAATGGATATAGAGTTCTGGATCTACATTCTTTCATCGGCTTCCTCAAAGCAATTGGTTTCTCTTTATTAGCGTAGAGCTCTTAATAGTTTTCACTCAAACTAGGATCTGTTGAGTTGTTTGTTGTTTCACTCAAAGGTATGATATCGAGATTAAGGATCTAGACAGATGACCTTGGGTCTGATTTATGGCTTTGTTAAGGCATAATCAGGTCTAACCCATTATGCTTTGCTCTTGGCCTCGTAGAGTATACAATGGGTACAATTGGATCTTTAGAAGAAGTTTCATGGTTGTTTGACTCAGACAATGACAAGTTTTGAGACTGTTGTTGAGATTGTTTTTGACTAGATTTAGGTGAGTCAGGAAGAATATTTGACTCAAAATTAATGGTGTAAAAAACAATTGATGACTCAGAGGAATCGGTGTGCTATGAACCTAGAACCAGTTTACTGAGATTGGGTGTTTTACTCAATGCATGATTTTGAGATTCACCGACATTCAAAGACTGAAATTTAGATTCACTCCCTCCTGAATTTTAGTTGGAGGAAAGAAAGGTTGGTTGTCAACAAAGGTAACCTCCAAGGACATATACCACTTCCTATTCAGTGGCCCATAATATTTGTATCCTTGTTGGGTAGGAGAGTACCTTAAATATAGACACGTTACTGCTCTTGAGTTAAGTTTGTTATATGTGTGCGTATGAACATGTACAAAACCTGTACATCCAAAAACTCGAATAGAATATTTGAAATAAGCTTTATGTGAAGATATATTTCAAATAGACTTTGAATAGGAGTTTTATATTGTATATCCTTTGAAGCTTTGGCATTGAGAAGATAGAGACCGGATTTCACATCAATAGTTCCAATCATCTTCCTCAAGATCATGTCTCGAAAAACATAATAGGAAGGGTAGAATTTTATCACATATTTTCCATCAAAGGTGAGTTTTGATATTGATAATAGATTATAGCCCAAATTAGGAACAAACAGAATTGAATGTAAGGTTTAAGTATCTGAAATCACAATTGAACCACATGTAGTAATCATAGTTAGGGAACCATTAGCAATTTTAACACTACAATTACTTCACATGGCTCAGTTGCACTTAAGTCCATAATCCAAGACCCTGGAACCTTTTGTTTTACATTAAAAGCAGATGAGTATATACCTTTTTTCGCAATAGAACCTATCCCAACAACTGAGGTATTCATGCTTGTAAACACCCTCTGCAGCTACTCCAATTGCTCTGGACTAAACAAGGCTTGATCTGCCCTTAAACCTTCATTCACATTGGTTGTATAGCCCTTAACATCCCTTTCACTTTGGTTTTTGGGTTTTCAGTCTTGGGGATTGTCATGAAGTTTCCAACAGGTGTCTTTGACATGATTGGATTTTTGGCAATGATCACACTACGGTTTGCCCTTTTTCTGCTCGTCAAATGCTTGATTTAGATTGCCTTTGGCAATAGTAGGTGTGGATGACTATCCCTTGATTCCACCAGCATCCGATTTAGGGAACATTACCTTTTTCCGGCTTTTTTCTTGGTGCACTACAGAGACAATTTCTCATTTTTGGAAGAGGTTTTGTACCCAATATTCTACCATGTACCTAATCTAGGTTTTCATTCAAACCCAGTAGAAACTTGAAGACTTTTCTTTCTTCAATAAAATCTCGGAATAGCACTCCATCTTCTAAACACTTCTAAGGAAGCTTTGCAAAACTATCCAGCTATTGCCAATATCTAGAAAGTTTGGTATAATGTTCAATTACTAACATCTCACCTTATGTTAGGTAATGTAAGTGTCCTTCAAGGCTAAATAATTCAACAATGTTATCTCTATTTGAATAAGGTTTTTTGATAGCATCCCACATCTTTTTTGTTGTCTCATATAGTAGGAAATGCTCTCCTACTTCCGATGTCATTGAATTAACAAGCCATGTCATGACTTTGTTGTTCTCTGTCTCCTAGATTTTGTGGGCTTTGTACTCCTTTTAAGGGATTACAGCTTCCCCCGTAATGAGCTTCGCCATTCCTTTCCCTTTGATGAACATCAACATGGATTGAGACCAAGGTAAGTATTTCTGCTCGTTGAGTTTATGACTTGTGATGGGCATGTGGAGATTGGGTTGCAAGTCATTGAGGCTTCCGTTAGAAGAGGAAGTCTCAATAGTTGAATCCTCACCCGATTTGGACATGATTGGTAATAAGGGATGCGCTAATACCATGAAGAAAGAAAAAGCTTTAAGAAGTTTGTATGTGTATTTCACTTAAAATCTTGGAAACAAAAACTTACAACCCTATACTAACATATACATATAGCCATTGACCTATAGGCAGCCAATAATAAGAAAAAACACAATCATTGAAAACTAGGCACTAAATAATATTTACAACAAAATAGGTGTAAATTTTCTATTAGTAATGGTAGGTTGATTAGTTTCCTTTTTAGGAGATTTGGTCAACTTATCTAATTAATTTTGTTATGTAGATTGTATGTTAGTGCCTAATCTGTAGTTATTGTATCTAGTTTTTCCCATTTTTATTTTTTCCTTTCATAGCTATCTCTAGGTTACCTACTTTGTATATATTCGGCTATGGTTGTACGGTTTCTTTATGGTTTTTGAATAAAATATACACACACTTCTCAAAACCTTTTCTTTCTTTATGGTATCAGAGCTTTTTTGAGTATCAATCATGTTTTAATCGAGTGAGGACTCAACAGTCAAGACTTCCTTTCACAATAGAGGTTTTAATGACACACTTCTCAAAACCTTTTATTTCTTCATGGTATCATGGCTTTTTTGAGTATCAATCATGTTTTAATCAAGTGAGGACTCAATAGTCGAGACTTCCTCTCACAATAGAGGTTTTAGCCACCCGATCTTCATATGCCCATCACTAGTCATAAACTCAATGGAAAAAATTATTTGTCATGGTCTCAATCAATGTTGATATTCCTTAAAGGGAAGGGAAAATATGATTTTATCACAAGGGAGGTTGTAGTCTTGAAGAAGGAGGACAAAACTTACAAATTTTGGAAGATGGAGAATAGTGAGGTTATGAAATGACTTTGAAATTCAATGACACCAGAATTGAGTGAGAGTTACTATGTGAGACAGTAAAGGAACTATGAGATGTTGTCAAAGAAACGTCCTCGAATAAAGATAACGTTGTTGAAGTTTTCAACCTTGAAGGGCTTCTAAAGGACCTAAAACAAGGTGAGATGTCAATTATAGATTATTATACTAAACTTTCCAAGTATTGGCAGCAGATGGATACCTTTGTAAAGCTTCCGTGGAAGTGTTTAGACGATGGAGTGTTGTTTTGAGACTTTATTGAAGAGATGAGGATTTTCACGTTTTTGTTGGGTTTGAATGACAATCTAGATGAATTAAGAGGCAAAATATTGGGTAAAAAAAACCTCTCCCAACAATTAGAGAAGTTATCTCTGAAATACGTCGAGAAGAAAGTCGAAAAAGAGTTATGCTTTCAAAATCAGATGTTGGTGAAATTAAAGGGGAAGCATCTACTCTTGCTGCTACCAGAGGAAGTTCAAATCAGATGTCTGGCAACAGGCAGAGGAGAAACAAACCTTGTTGTGACCATTGTCAAAGACCCAGTCATGTCAAGGACATTTGCTGGAAGATTCACGGCAAATCTCAAGACTGGAAGCCTAAAAGATGTTCCTATTTAGTCCAGAACAAATGGAGTAGCTTTAAAAGATGTTCTGGAGTATGAACACAGCAGTTGTTGGGGAAATTTCTGTTGCAAAAAAAGGTATTTTCTTGTTTGCCCTGAATGTAAAACAAGAGGTTCCAGGATCTAAGATTGTGGACTTAGGTGCTACTGACCACATGATAGGTGATGTTAGAGTTTTTAATACCTTTGAGCCATGTGAAGGTAATTATAATGTTAAAATTGCCAATGATTCCCTATTTAAAGTTACTGGGTGTGGTTCAGTTGTGATTTTAGAAACTCTAACACTACATTAAGTTTTATTTGTTTCCAATTTGGACTATAACTTATTATCATTTTTGAAATTCGCCTTTGATGAAAAGTGTGTGACCAAAGTTTACCCTTTCTATTGTGTTTTTCAGGACATGATCTCGGGAAAGATGATTGGAACTACTGAGGTGAAATATGGTCTCTATATCCTTAATGCTAAAGCTCCAAAGGGTATACAATGTAATTCCGTTGATTCTAGATTATCTTTTATTGATTCTAGTTGTAAGTCTAATAAAAATAGTGCAATCATGTTATGGCACTATAGGTTAGGGCATCTAAGTTTTATGTACCCTGAAAAACTGTTCCCTAACTTATTCATCAATAAATGTTCTCAATATTTTCATTGGGACATTTGTGAGTTATCTAAACATACTCGTACTGTATTTCCTTCTAGTAGCTATAAAGTGTCTAAACCTTTTTCATCAGTTTGTAGTGATGTTTGGGGGCCTGCTAGGGTCCCTAACATTATTGGGGCAAGGTGGTTTGTTACCTTTATAGATGATCATACTAGGATAACTTGAGTGATCCTAATAAAAGAAAAATCTGAAGTCACCAACATTTTCAAGAACTTTAATTCTATGATACAAAACCAATTCCAGACAAATATCCAAGTGTTGAGGTCTGATAATGGGAAAGAATTGGTTAAGGGAATATTTGTTGAGTGAGGGTATAATACATCAAACATCTTGTGTTGATACTCCTCAACAAAATGGGGTGGCTGAAAGGAAAAATCGTCATTTGTTAGAGGTTGCCCGTTCCATACTATTTTATATGAGAGTTCCAATTAGATTTTGTGGCGAAGCTATTTTGATGGCTGCATACTTAATTAACAGACAACCATCAAGGGTGCTACAATATAAAACTCTTGTTTAAAGCTTACTTGAAATATATCCTCACACAAAACTTATTTCCAATATTCCTTTTCGAGTCTTTGGGTGTACAAGTTTTGTACATAGTTATCCCTACACATGCAACAAACTTGACCCAAGAGCAGTAAGGTGTCTATTTTTAAGGTATCTTTCTACCCAGAAAGGATACAAATGCTATGACCCAATAAATAGGAAGTGGTATATGTCCTTAGATGTTACATTTATTGAAGATCAACATTTTTTCCCTCCAACTAAAATTCACGGGGGAAGTGAATCTGAATTTCAGTTTTTGAATGTTGGTGAACCTCAAAATTAGGTGTTTAGCGAATTTGAATTTCAATCTTTTATTGTTTTTGATACCTTTAATTTTGAGTCTCCTAAATTTGGTAAAAAACAATCTCAACAACAGTCTCAAAATGTGTTTGAGTCAACAAATCATGAAATATTTTTCTAAAGATCCAATTGTACCTATTGTAGACATTAGGAGACCTAAGGCAAAGTAGGATAAGCTAGACCCAGTTGTACCTTAGTATAGCTATGAATCAATGTTAAGGACGCCTTCAATGGAAAGCAATATAGGAGAAGGAATGCATAAATCTTTTTAATTATTTTCCTTTATTTTTGGAGTCTTTTTTGGTCTTTAGTTTCCTTTATTTTTTAATATTTTATTTTCTTATTTTATTAGAGTCTTGTTTTGGTAGTTGGTTTAATTCAAGATTTCCTGAATAGGCAACATATATTTTGTATCCTTGTTGAAGCTATTCTTTTGCTATAAGAGAGAAAAGTCATGAAATAAAAACATTCATTTAGATTTTGCGATAAAAAGGTTAAGGAGAGTTTGGGTAGTCTCTTAAGAACAAACACCCAGATTATCTTTCAAAACAAGTTTTCCGAAGAAAAGTAGGAACGTGAACAAAGGGAATCAAGAAGATTTCCTTGTGAATCTGCTTGTGACGAGATCCTATTCACGGGAGCTCAACAATTGACCCAGAATCATCAGTCCAAGTCCCTGATCCCTATGTAAGGCCCTTGAGTGAAATTATAAACAACCTAACAAATTCTGTTTTGAGGGAAACCTGTGAGGAGCCGGACACTAATGAAGAGAAACCAATTTCTTTAAGGAAACCCGTGAGAGAATGTAGATCCAGACTTCTGTATCCACTATGTAAGTATCTATCATATGAAGGCCTACCACAAAATTACAAGAAATTTGCCCTCGATATCACCAATGTGTTAGTTCTAGCAACCATCAAGGAAGCCACGATAATCCCTGAATGGAGGAAGGCTGTTCTAGAAGAGTTAAAAGCTCTTAAAAGAAACAAAACATCGGATATCATAGATTTATTAAGTGGAAAGGGATTATGGGGTGCAAATTGGTGTTTACAGTAAAATAAAATTCAAGGCTGATGGAAGTGTAGAATGCTATAAGCTAGACTGGTTACTAAGGGTTTTACACAAACATGGGGCATCGATTATGAGGAGATGTTTGCTCCAGTGGCTAACTTGAACACAATTTGAGTTCTATTTTCTATTGTAGTAAATCTGAACTAGAAGCTTTATTAAATGGATGTTAAACATGCTTTCTTGATTGGAGATTTGAAGGAAGAAATTTACATGGAGGGACCACTAGGTCTTGAAGCGTTCTTTGGAAACAAAGTGTGTAAATTGAAGAAATCATTGTATGGTTAAAACAATCATTGAGGGCATGGTTTGAGAGGTTAACCAAGGCAATTAGAAGGTATGGTTACTCTCAATGTCAATTTAACCATACTTTGTTTGTCAAGCATTCCACAGGTAATATAGTTACTATGCTTATAGTATATATGGATGACATGATAATAACTGGGAATAATGAAGAAGAGATTCGGAAATTGAAGTGTTTTCTAGCCCAAGAATTTGAAATTAAAGATCTGGGGAGTCTAAAATATTTCTTGGGAATGGAGGTTTTAAGATCAAAAGTTGGAGTGTTTATCAACGAAAGTATATACTGGATCTTCTCAAAGTAACTAGGATGACAGAGTGCAAACCTACAGATACTTTTATGGATAGTACAATTGAATTGGGTTTAGTTGAAGGTAGTCCTATGGTAGATAAAGGGAGATATCAATGCTTGGTAGGAAAATTAATCTATTTGTCACATACTTGACTGGACATTGCCTTCTTTGTAAGCACTATCAATCAGTTCATGAATAACCCAACAAAAGAGCATATGGGAGCTCTTCAAAGGATTCTTAGATAGTTGAAAATGACACCTAATCAGGGGATTTGTTTTAGGAAAAATGAGAACCGAGAAATTAGTGTATTTACTGATGCAGATTGGGCAGTTCAATGTTAGATAGGAGATCTACTTTAAGTTATTGCTCTTATGTGTGGGCTAATTTGGTCACGTGGCGCAGCAAGAAACAAGTTGTTATATCTCGTAGTCGTGTTAAAGCAGAGTTTAGAGCTATGGCTTATGAAATTCGTGAGGGAATTTAGCTACACAAACTTTTGAAGGAACTTAAAGTACCTATGGCCACATCTATTAAGTTATTGTGTGACAATCAAGTAGCTATTAGTGTAGCGAAGAATCCAGTGCATCATGACAGAACAAAGCGTGTGGAGATTGATCGACACTTCATAAAGGAGAAAGTTGATTTAGAGATGGTCAAATTGATCTACACATCTACAAACTCACAAGTAGCAAATGTTTTCACAAAGGCTCTTCTTAGGGCATCATTTGAAGAGTCATATTCTAAGCTAGGAATGATCAATATTTGCAGCCCAGCTTGGGGGGGTGTGTAGATTTTTTGTTAGTAATGGTAGGTTGATTAGTTTCCTTTTTAGGAGATTTGGTCAACTTATCTAATTAACTTTTCTATGTAGATTGTATGTCAGTGCCTAATTTGTAGTGATTGTATCTGGTTTTTCCTATTAGTTTTTTTCCTGCTGGCAGCTCTATCATTACCCATGTTCCATTCTTTTTCAGTGCTTTCAGCTCGTCATTCATTGCTGCCATCCATTGGGTTTCTCCATGTCTTCTTGAAATGTTTTTGATACCTGTATGTCTGTCACGTTTACTGTAAAGGCTCTAAAAATCAGATTCTGCCTCTCATGGGCACGTAATTGCTAATTGGATAAAGAGGCTTGGTTCTACACTCCCTTATCCCCTTTCTTAGTGTGATTGGTTGCTCCAGGTCTGAAATTTCTTCCTTACCAGCCTGGTTTGGATCACTTGATGGACTGCCCTCACTACACTGGTTTTAATCTCTCACTGGACTGTCTGCATTGTGGTCAGTGTTAGGTTTGTTTTCTGAGTGTATTTCTTGGTCAGGTTCTTAAACCTCTGTTTCAGACACTTGGCTGAGGTTGAGATGAGTTCTAATTCCTGCTTCATCTTGTCTTTTGTTCCCTCTTGTATAAACAATTAACTCAGGTTCAGTAAGTCTAGATGAGGATGTTTTTGGTCGATTTCAGCCTCTCTTATAGAATGACTCAGCTGACACTAAGAATCAGTGTTTGTTTTTGATGTGGACTGTTGACTTTCTGTTTCTTGTGACTCACTTTCTTGAGTTTGATTGCTAAAAGGTAACCTACTCGGTTAAGACACTAAATTTTCAGTAATTTTTTCAGGTGGATGTGTGTTTGACTCACTTGATAATATGAAAGGATGAGTTTGAAGGATTTGAGCTGTTTTAAGTTGATCTTCTAATTTCCTAGTGTAGAAAGGCTGGTTTTCGATAAAAGCAACATCCATTGTGAAACAAAATCGTCTAGAGACTGGAGAGTAGCACCTATAACCCTTCTGAGTTGCAGAATATCCTAGGAATATGCATCTAATTGATTTAGGATCAAGTTTGCTCCTAAATTGTGAGTGTACGTGAACAAAAGCAGTACATCAAACACTTTAGTAGGATTATGTGATGTAGACCTATTGTGCGAATACAATCCTTGAAATACTTGACATGAAGTTTGAAAGTTTAGAACTCTGGATGGTGGCCTGTTGATTAGGTAAGCTGGTGTAAGAACAACTTCTTCCCGTAAGTTGAAAACATCAAAGATCTGACCACCTCTAAAATATGTCTACTTTTTCTTTATGAAATTCCATTTTGTTGAGGAGTATCTACACAAGAACTATGATGGATGATTCCTTCAATTGTCAAATATTCATTTAGGATTGGAACTAAAAAATTCTTTTGCGTTTTTTGTTCTCAAAACTTGAATTTTTATTTGGAACTAGGTTTTGATCATACTATTATAGATTTTGAAAATTTTTTCAACCTCAAATTTTTCTTTCATTGAAAATATCCATGTCAATATTGTATTATCATCAACAAATGATATAAAGCATTTTGAACCAATGATATTGTTGACCTTCGAGGATCCCATACATCGCTATGAATTATTGAAAATGATTTTGATGGTTTATAAGGCTGAATGAGTTCCAAGAGTGTTTGGATATTTGATAGATACACTGAAACAAATTTGAATTTTTATTACCAAACAAAGACAAAAAAAAATTTTTCAAGTACAAGAAATTTGGGTGACCTAATCTATAAGGCCATGACCTAATGACATCAGCTTCATTAGTCCTAACAGAATTACTAACTTGACTTCTTGATTCTAAACACAGTGCCTGATTTGATTGTCTTAAAGGAAGAGTTTCAACCTTCGGAATATACACCCCTAAACACATCTCAGTATTGTCAATCGTTCTTCCAGAGTCCAAGTCTTGAAATACACAATATGTAGGAAAAAATTTTGTGACACAGTTTACTAATAGACAATAAATTGCAGTCCGAATTTGGAACCAGTAAGACAGAGTGAAGAGTCAATTTATCTGAAATCTTAACAGAACTTGTTTCCGATACTTTAGAAAGATATCCATCAGCTATCCTAACTGTGGAGTTCTCAGTACATGGATTGTAACTATAGAACAGTGGAGGGTTTCTAGTCATATGATCTTAAGCCCCTGAGTTCATAATCCAGTCTTCCAATTTTTGCACTCAAAGCATGAATGTAATTACCTTTTCGTCCAACTGAACCTGTACAGATAACAGGTCCATTTGGACTGATCTGAGCGACTAACTTCTGCAGCAGGTCCATCAAATCCTTGTTTGCCGGATTTGAATCATTGTGGTTTTGATTTTCAGCACTCGTCGTTGCTGTCCTGAGTATTCTGCGGCCTGGTTGCCTTCCAATCTTGCAGATTTCCATGCCATCTCCGATATTTTCTTTGATGTGGCCTGGTCGCTTGCAATGGTCATGCCGAGGTCTCCCTTTTCCGGTCCAGTTATCACAACTTGAGTGCTGATTCCCTTGAACTGCAAGTGCAGAGTCTTCTGCCACATTTTCAGACCTGATTTGTCCTCCCATCATCACCCACTTCCTGCTTTCTTCCCTCATTACTATTGAAAACACTTCTCTAATCTTTGGAAATGGTTTGATGCTTAAGATTCTTCCTTGTACATTATCAAGATTTTGGTTTAAACCAAATCGAAATTTAAAGATCCTCTTTTGTTCGATTATCTCCCTATGTCTCGCACCATTCTCCGAACATTTCCATTGATGCTGCTCGAACGTGTCCAGCTGCTGCCATGCTTTGTGAGACTGCCATAGTACTGTGTGACCTTTCCTTCTCCTTGTCGTAGGCCATGCAGTACATTTTCAATACCAAATAGCTGTGCTGTGTTGTCGGTATTGGAATAGGTCTCCTTGGCAGCTTCCCATATCTTGTTAGGCAGTTTCATAAAGGAGAAAATTTTCTCCTGTATCATTGGTCACTGAGTTAATGAGCCATGACATCACCATGTTATTTTAAGTGTCCCACTTCTTGTAGGCTGGATCTTCTTTGGCCGGAGATGGAACAGCCCCAGTAAGATGATCAATCTTCCTTTTACCACTGATAAACATCCTCACAGACTGTGACCATGGGAGGTAGTTGCTACCATTCAATTTATGGCTGGTAATTGGAAGATGAGGAATTATTGGGTTGTTATATCTGCCTCTAGCACCATTAGTTGTGGATGTTGGTTCTGGGGTAGATGAAATATCAAATGACCTAGGGGAGGCCATACCATATTTAGCCATTAGGCATCAAGGTTAGATACCGTGTGGAATTTTAATGAGAGAACTAAGAACTGCAGATTTTTATTCCATACACCTCTAAAAGCAGAGAGGCGTTGCTTTATATAATGGAATTGGAAAAATAGAAACTCCTAGATAATCTCCTTTATTTTGAATACGGAATTCTCTCTAATATTTATCTAAACAATCATGGATAAAAGCATAATCTCTTAATCTTAAGTGATTAGAATTATCACAACCCTAATCACGCCTATTCCTCTAACTAACATGAATTTCAACAGGAAAGAAGGACAAAAGCTACTGGTCTTAAAGCTTCTGCTGACCATGTGCGCATTTCAAATCCTGAAGAGGCTACCATTATCCGTAGGGAAGCTGCTGAAATGTTTGAAAGAGCTGGTATGGATTAGATTTCTAGTGTTATCATCTGCGATTGTTACGTGGCACATTTTTATGTTTATAATTTCATATATATGCTCTTCTCCGCGGCACATAGATATAATTTGACAAATTATAATTGATTGCTGACTAATCTTTCAGTTCTCAATAATATTAAATTTGTTAAGATAGATGCATTTGATCGTAAATGCTGTCTTCCGTCACTGAGTATAAATTTATCTTCGTCGTGAGCAGAATTGGTTTTTGTTGCGTTCTACTAGAGTCAAAATGTCTTATCTACTGTTGCTATAGATTTTGTTACTTCATATTGCGAGCTTTCATGAAGGCAATGAAAATGTTCTAATTGTCTGTACAAGTTCTGCTGCATTATTTAATTCAAGTTGTTGACTTAACTAACCATTAGACCTAAAAATTTTAAGGGTTATCAAATGCAGAATAGCCACAAAAACATGGTGGCTCTCTACCATGTTGGAAATTGTTAGACTTAAAAGCATATGCTAGTGGGAAAGAGTTCGAGAGTCGTTAAACATACACTGATAGAAAAGCAAGTTTAAAATATTATTTGGTACCACTCGATGATGGTACATTTGATGTTCAAATTTTATTATTTTATTGCTGCAGGTAGGATTTATCTGGACAAACGTGAGGAGTTGGAAAGAGCTTTTGTAGCTCAAGGCAAGCCAAAGGGCCGAGACGTTGAACACTGTCCAGTGCTTCGGTTGCAAAAAATTTGGCCATTTAGCTTCTAACTGCTCCAATAAGTTCTGCAACTACTGCAAGAAGGATGGTCATATTATCAAGGAATGTCCTATTCGACCCCCAAAGAAATCTGAAACAGCATACATTGCCACAGTTGATTCTTCTAGTGCTGGAAGTTCTATGGTTATAGCACCTCCGACACAAAGTTATGCTCTTTCAGCCGTCACACCTGAAATGATCCAAATGATTGTTTCTGCATTCTCTCCTTTTGGACTCTCAGGTAAACCCTTCCCTACATCTTCTTGGCTTTTTGATACTATAGCTTCCAATCATATGACAAACAGTGCTAAATTTCTTACCAATGTATACAAATATTTTGGAAATATCAAGATTCATACTGCTGATGGTAGTTCTTTATCTATCATGGTAGCTGGTGATGTTTCTCATTCTTTAACAGATGAATTTGTCTCCCCTGGTCTTCCCACTAATCTTGTTTCTATCAGACAGTTAGTTGAAAATGATTGGAAAGTTGAATTCTCTAAATTTGGTTGTGTTGCGTAGAATCAACAAGCCATGAAGATAATCAGTAGGGGGCCTAAAGTGGGACGTCTCTTTCCTTTTCCTTTGCCTTCATCTCCATGTCTTGGATTACCTTTTGTCACTTGTGATTGTGTTCATGTTGATTGTCGAGCTTGGCATAAATGTCTTGGACATCCAAATTCTAATGTACTTTATAATTTGCTCAATTCTGGTTTGCTTGGGAATAAAGAGTCACCATCTCTTAGTGTTGTCCAATTCCATAGCAATTCTTGTAGGCTTGGTAAAAGTAAAACACTACCATTTCCTACTCATACACCAAATATTGTCCAACCATTTGATTTGATACATAGTGATATGTGGGGTTTGGCACCAGTTACTTCTCATGCTAATTACATGTATTTCGTCACTTTCATCGACGATTATAAACGATTCACATGGATTTATTTTCTACATTCTAAAGAAATATTTTATGTTTTTAAGCTTTTTCATGCATATATTCAAACCCAATTTATGCCAATATCGAAATTTTACATATGAAACAAATATTCATTTCACAAACATGAAAACTATAAATTTCATATTCATAATCAAATTTACCAAATCAGAAACTTATCAAATATTAGAATAGATTACTAGGTTCCCTTTACGCTTTACTACATAATAGGACTTGAATAGCATATAACATATAATAAAGCCAAAGTCACCTGTCAATTACTAATATATACAAGGCAAGTGCCAGTGAGAAATTAATTTCAAAAGCAAAACAGTCATGCTAGAGCCTCGTTGCAATCATCAACAAGTCTTCCCACATACACTAATTCGTTTACACACGAATACAAAGACTCATTAGTCCCCAAGGTATCTCAAAGACACCTCCCATATACGTATATACGCATAACATGTAACACTTCGAATCCAAACTGGCTTATAGGATAGATAATTATGTATATATCTCTTATTGAAATTAGATTTGGTGCAAATAAAAATATCAAAGGGGTTTGTTTAGAAACATTTATTAGAAAGCCCAAATGAGAAATAAATTAGTGTGAGTCCAATTATATTAGTAAGGCCCAATTAGCCTTCTAAACATACCCAATTAGCTTTCTAATTACACCCACTTGAGGCAAAAATGTAAAAAGGAGAAAGTTGGAAGGGTAGAATTATTCATTCACAAAAGAGGAGGAATATGAAATTATAGGAATTGTGAAGGACAATGGATGGAACAAGAAGAGATTTCTAGAAAGGACAAGCATGGAAATGAAAAGTTATGGAGAGGGCAAAAGTGGAAATATAAGAAAATAAATGACTAGATAAGTATGAAATAAGTGGTGGAAATGAGGGTTAAGTAGCCTAAACTTTGACCAAGCATGATACCATATATATATATGATTTTTTTGTGAAACAAAAAGCAATCTTTCATCCAATTTGAAGGCTAGCCGAACAACCCTCTATCCAAGGGAGAAAGAAAAACTGAAAACAAGGAAGGAGAAGAAAGAAGGAGAAAGAAGAAAAGAAGGAGAATTAGGAAGCTTGGATAAGAAATTTTGGTGTGAGATTAGTTGCAATTTAGATTCAGTTTCTTGGTTTAGGTTTTATAAACCCGAAATAAGTTTTGGTGTTGTTTTAGGTGAAAAAGGACATAAGGAAAGGACAAGCACAAGTGGGCTTCCATAGGGTTTGGAAGAAAACTAGTGAGTGGATGCTTTTCCCTAACTTGATTTTTGGAAGCACTTTTAATATATTTCAACTTTTCTTAGTTTTTAAAACTTAAGTATGTGTTGTGATATGAGAATTTTGAAGTATATTTTAGTAATTTAAGTATGTTTTTAAGATTTTATTGTCTATTTTATGAATTGAGAATGATGGATTTTATTTAGTATGGATATTGTATGAGAAAAGAGATTTTAGTATGTTGTTTTGGAACTTTAAACTGTGTTTACTAGCTTCCAACTTTAGATTATGTTTTCTAAATTCTAAGACATGATTTATGGTTTATGAAATGTGAATTTTGTTGTGAAATCATAAAATATATTTTATAGATTAAAATTTTAAGATTATGTTAGTGGTTTTAAATAGTTGGTTAAACTAGAAAGCATGTCATTTTCACTTTCCATGAAACTAGAACCCATGGCATTTTGGGTATTTCAAACCATGTTGGTTAAATTGTATATTTTGTATTGATTCTAAGATAGGTTTTATGATTTGACAAAATAAATCATGCCATATATTTTGTGAATTTATGTTTTTGTTGATTCTAGAATGAGTTTTATGACTTGATTTGTAAACTATATCATGTACTTTGTGAATTTAAATTTGATTTAAGAAAGTTTGTAATATGTTTTATAAGTTGCATGAAAAATCATGATTTTTGGTTATATACAAACGTGTATGCATGAGTAAGGTTTGGATTGGAAACTAAAAATATTTATGGTGGAAAGTTTTGCAATATATATATATATATATATATATATATATATATGAAGGTTTACTTGTAAAAATGTTTTAGAAAATATTTGAGAAGTGTCGATGTTGATTTCTGGTCGACGAGAGTTCAAAGCCCAATACCTGCAATCAATGTGAAACAAGACAAAAAAACAAGAGAAAAGCAAATGAAAGTTGAAGGGTAGAGAGGAAGAACAACGCACAAAGGAGCTTTTTATATGGTTCAGCAAGTATGCCTACGTCCACGATTGTTCCTCTTAATTATTCTACAGAGTAACAGTATATTATTGCTTGTGTATCCGTTACAATGAATTTTAGTCTCTATTTATAGCGAAAGAGACGTTATAATTTGAGTCAAAATAAAATAGGAAGAGAATCTCGCATTAACTGCACTTCCTAATCAATTGGCGTTGAATCAAGAAACTGCTCTGTAAAATCAAAGATCACGTTTACTGAGTTTGAATTTGAATTTATTTCCAATTTTGGTAGAGGAATCACGGTTAATTTGGGTTACTGCCTTTTCTAGAAGATTTCCTTATTAAGTTGTTCATTGTGAGAGCTAGAGCCCGTCTTGGATGGCTTCGAGCTAGATCCTACTCTGAGTAATGAGCTGTGCATAGAGTGAGCTGAGTAATGCTGACTAGTGAGCTGAGAGCTCAATCTTGCGAGCTGAATGTAGCGAGCTAGGAGCTAAGATATGAGAGCTGAGAGCTCCATCTGGTGAGCTGCGAACTAAGAGCTAAGATCTGAGAGCTGAGAGTTGTTCTTTGGATCATTGGCTTTGTCTATTGAATCAATCCTCTGGGTCAGTTTATTGGGCTTTTACCAGCCCATTTACGTAGCCCAAAATATACCCACAACATTAGCCTCTTAGCTCTCAGGCCTCGTTTGGTGTACGGGATTGGATTGGATTATTTTGATGGGATTAGATTGGATTGGATTAGACTGGATTGAATAAATTAATACTATGGTGTGTTTAGTGCAGTATGAGATTGGATAAAAATAATACTGTCTTACATTTGGTTGAAGATGGGATTGGATTAAAAAATATAAATAAAATAAATATATTTTATATTTAAAATAATTAAATTAATTTTAAAATAATATAACATCACTTACATGGGATGACTTGAAGAAGAAAAGGTAAAAAAGAAAAAAATAAATAAAAACTAAAGCAACCAACATAGGATTAAATAAACCCATGTGATGTGGTGGGTTTAAATAAACCCACTGCAGCCACTTAAAATAAGTGACATGGGATTGGTTTTTCCAATCCCATGTCACCACAAACAAGAGATTGGACTGGATTTTATCCAAACCCAGTCCAATCCCACCAAACAAACACAGCCTCAGTGCAATCTTCAGACTGAGAGCTAAAGCCCGTTGGTAAAAGTTGATATGTTACTATCTGTTGTGCTGCCTTTTCAGGTTCTTTCCCATCACTTGACTCGTGGCGACTATCTAGGTTAAGTGTCTATTCGGTGCGTTTCAAGCCACTGTGAGAGCGATGAAGCGGTTGGCGCTTCAAGTCTCGAGGAGAAGAAAGTGCTTGAAAAAGTTGTATAGCAAGCTCCCGTTCACAATAGTAGAAGCTGAGAGATCATAAAAAATAGAGCAAGTCCTTCGAGTCAAGCTGATGAATGCTAAGGAAACTAGGGAGGAGGTTGAGGAAACTCTGACCGTAGCGAGTTGAAGCTACTGATTAGCTAGTTGAAGCTACTGAGTAGTGAGCTGAAGTTGCTGAATAACTAGCTAAAACTGCTAAATAGCTAGCTAAAGCTGCTGAGTAGCTAGCTGAAGTAGTAGCGAGCTGAAGTTAATAGTTAGTTGAAACTGTTGAATAGCTAGCTGAAGCTACTGAGTAGCGAGCTGAAGTTGTTGAATAGCTAGTTGAAATTGTTGAGTAACGAGCTATAATTGTTGAATAGCTAGTTGAAGCTATTGAGCAGCGAGCTGGAAACTGCTGAGGCTGCTTAGAAAGAGGTTGCCAAAACTTGCTCTGCAAGATCATCTGTAATGAATATTTTTGCCTCATTTCAACATTATCATTGTTGAACCAATTCGCCTTGTTGCATGTTTTCTTTGAATGAATTTGCTTCTTCAAGCCTTTGAATTCCCTACGAACTGAGATGTTAAATGATAAATAAGTAAATCAGCGGTAATAATACCTGATGGGAGCTTTAGAAATTGCTGATTTTGATGCAACATAGCTCGCAAGTCATAGTTCACAGATTGTAGCTTGTGGACTTTAAACAAGAAATTAGCTCGATCGTGTTTTCTAGAGCTCAATAATAATAATAATAGTTCGCAAGCGACACATACATCTTCCAAAGTTTAGTAATAATAATAATCTCAGCAGATATACTTTTCAGAGCTTGATAATAATAATTGCTCATAAATAACATAAATGAGTTCAATAATAGCAACTCCTAAACATCAGATAAAAGCTCAATAATAATGGTTTAGCTCGATAATAATAGTAGCTCATAGGTGGCACCTTCTAAAGCATAAGATTGAGAGCCAGTAGGTCGGAACCTATCAGCATTATAGCGAGTTTTTATTGAGCTATGCAGGGGGTTGCATCCTCGTTTTTCGTGGTGATATGGAGTTGTCTAAAGAGCTGAGACCTCAGCTAAACTGATGGAGCTATCTAGAGGGTTGATACCTCAGCTAATCAGTATAATTGATGGAGTTATCGAGAGGGTTGAGACCTCAGCTGACAGCTAAATTGATAGAGTTGTCCAGAGGGTTGAGACCTCAACTGATAGCTAAATTGATGGAGCTGTCCAGAGGGTTGAGACCTTAACTAATCAGCATAATTGATGGAGCTGTCCAAAGGGTTGAGACCTCAGCTAATAACATAATTGATAGAGCTGTTCAGATGGTTGAGACCTCAGCTGACAACTAAATTGATGGAGCTATTCAAAGGGTTGAGACCTCAGCTGATAGCTAAATTGATAGAGCTGTCCAGAGGGTTGATAACTCAGCTAACAACATAATTCTAGCCAAACTATATTACAAGGTCAGACCTCAGCTAATATAGCAGGACTTAATTAAATTTCTCAAAGAAAAATTTGATGGAGAGGTCGCTGGCCATCGACAAGGGAAATTCATAACTTTTATTAATTTCAGATATTGAATTACAAGTTAGAGACATAACCTATTGGGTGTAATTGCAATGTGAATGCACTGCGAGTTTTATGTTTCTTTTAGGGCCTCATTAAAGCTGCAATTATACTGGCTATAAAGGCTATTGAGGTCCGAACTTGCCGGTTGAATCATATAATCTCTCAAGTAGCCTTTTTTGACTAAGTCTTCAATGGCGTCCTTTAGTTCCCAGCATTGTGAAGTATTGCGTCCGACTTCATTATGACAGTCACAAAACCTACTTTTGTTTTTAAACCTGGTGGGAGTCTTCATGGGATTGGGTTTCCCAAAGTCCTCCATCTCTCTCTCTCCGTTAGAAAGATCTTATCATGTGTATCTGATAGGGTGTTGTAGGTATCATGATGACCCTGACGCGAGGTCGCTCATTTCTAGGTTCATTCTTAGTCTTCTTAGTGACTTGACTGTTTGCATTGTTACTATGACCTTCACCTCCATTCTTACCCTTGCTTCTTTTTTTCAACTGGTTGGAACTACCCAGTTCATCCGTTTGGTTAGACTTCTTGGGGCTGAAGGTTTCCTCTCATCTAATTTTCTTGGTAGCTCACTCGTAGAACTCATCCAGGTCTCTTACTGGAGACTTATAGATGCTTTCATAGAGTTTCCCATCCTTGTGAAGCCCCGTTGAGATCGCAGTTAGGATGCTTTCAACTGAGGGATTCTCCACATTAGTGACCTCACGTCTGAACCTGGTAATGTAGTCCTTAAAGGACTCGTTCTGTTGTTGAAAGATTGTAGCGAGGTGGTAGGGTGGTGCAAGCTGCCTCTTCAGATCCCGGTACTAGCTGATGAATTTTTACTGACATTCCTCCTAGCTACCTATATTGTGAGCTGGGAGACTCTTGAACCAAATTCACGAAACGTAGCCCAAGGTAGCTAGGAAAACATGACATTTTACCAAGGGGTTGGACGTCTGTAGGTCCATCTATATATCGAAAGCGTCCAGATAGTTGTAAGAGTCACTATCCCCACTATAAATGAAATGTTGAGAAGTTTGAACTTAGGAGGGAGAGATTGTAGTTCGATCTCCCTAGTGAAAGGGGACCTATCCTCATTCTGATGGCGTTGGTTTGAAGTGTCGGGGAGTCCTTCAAGTTACTAGACCCTTTGAAAGAGCTCTTTTAATGCTGGGTTCTGAGGGTTATATCCTCCCTCGAGCTCGCGACCTAAGGAGCTGCAATCTGGCATATATTCCAAACGAGACTTTGGTGAGCTCCCAGCTCCATGAGCTCTACAACCTTCAGTTCTTGAACGTGAGTTAGAGGAATGAACTGAGTTAGCAGGTCGTGGTTGATCTCTGAGTGGCCTTTCAAGAGCTGGTACATCTTCTTGCTGCTGCTAGTAAATTTCTCTAAAGGCAGCAACCTCGGATCTAGGTGTGTTTCGAGCTTGGGCTTGTACCAGTGCCCTGATGGTTTTAGTGAGTTGTTGCACTGTGTTCTCTAATGCTTCCTACCGTTGTGCCATATATGCAGCCCCCCGGCTATAGAGTCCAATAGTGCTGGCTGGCGAGAGGCTGGTGGAGGTATACCTACAGCAACACCTGTCATGGGGGCGTGAGAGGTGCCTGACATGGGCACAGCAGCATTCTCCATCGATTGGACATCATACTGCTGCTGGTCTATCTGCCTCTCAAGCTGATCAGCCACCGCATCTGAACTTTTGGTTACTCTTCCTCTTGCCATGATTATTGAAAACTTAAAGATTATAGTCTGGGCCCTTCCTCTAGCGCCAAAATATTGATGTTGATTTTTGGTCAACGAGAGTTCAAAGCTCAATACCAGCAATCAATGTGAAACAAGACAAAAAACCAAGAAAAAAGCAAAAGAAAGCTGAAGGGCAGAGAGGAAAAACAACGCACAAAGAAGCTTTTTACGTGGTTCAGCAAGTGTGCTTACGTCCACGACTGTTCCTCTTAATTATTCTACAGAGTAACAGTATATTATTGCTTGTGTATCCGTTATAATGAATTTTGGCCTCTATTTATAGCAAAAAAGGTGTTACAATTTGAGTCAAAATAAAATAGGAGAATCTCGCATTAATTACACTTTCTAATCAGTTGGCATTGAATCAGGAAACTGCTCCGTAAAATTAAAGATCACATTTATCGAGTTTGAATTTGAATTTATTTCAATTCTGGTAAAGGAATCGTGGTTAATTTGGGTTACTGCCTTTTTTGGAAGATTTTCTTTTTAAGTTGTTCATTGTACGAGCTAGAGCCTATCTTGGATGACTTCGAGCTAGACCCTGCTCTGAGTAACAAGCTGCACATAGAGTGAGCTGAGTAATGTTGACTAGTGAGTTGAGAGTTGGGAGTTCAATCCTGAGAGCTGGATGTAACGAGCTACGAGCTGAGATCCAAGAGCTCCATTTAGCGAGCTGCGAGCTAAGAGCTGAGATCTGAGAACTGAGAGCTGTTCTTTGGATCCTTGACTTTGTCTATTTGATCAATCCTCTAGGTAAGTTTATTGGGCTTTTACCAGTCCATTTACGCAACCCAAAATATACCCACAACAAGAAGAAAAAGAGAAAAGAAAGTGTTAAAAACACCAAAGTGTACCCTTCCCTCTAACGATCAGAATAGACATCATGTGAGTAAGACCTGAAATCAGAATATTGCTTAACATATGCTTGGCAAAAGTCAAAAAACCGAGTCATTGGGATTGAGAGAAAGTTAGAGTCATTGTGTTGTCGAACATGTGGGTGGCAAAATCCTAGCCCTCTGCAAGTGTGATAAGAAATTCCACCATATATGACAGAATTCTCCCTCCCCTCAGAAGTTATCATTGCCCTCTATGTGTGTGATGAGACATTCCACCACATATGACAGAATTCTCGAGTACTAGTTTGGTGTAGAAACTCAAAATATAAATCTTATTTAATACAATCTATGTGAATAAAATTTGGTTGGTATAAGATGAAGTTATAGATAACGCTTTAATAAGAAATTTAATTATTCAAAAACATGAATTATTTATAATTCGCATTTTTATATGTTCTATATTACATTAGTTTTTGTTATCAAAATTTTATTGGTTTTCAAATAACTTTATTCACTCACTGGTCATTAATGTTCACTTTTTAAAATTAAAATCATTTTTCAAGGATCCGTCAGGTCATAGAGGAAGCATCCGAATGAGCGAAGGTGGACCACTCGAGTAAATGATACATAAAAATTTCATTTTGATAATCTAAGTGCATCTTGAACATTTCATAATACATGTTGGAATATATGTTTTGCATATATATATATATATATATATGCATTAGCATTGTAAAGTGTTAAAATTTTTGTTAATTGAGTTAACATTTATTTTGATGATGTGAACATTTTAATCTACTTACTTATAATTATGAAATGTGATATTATGTTGGTATGAGAATTGGGAATAAGACCGGAGGTCCTAAGTAGTTGAGGATGAAAATGAATTTCAGAAGTATATTTTTCTTTGTAACAAGATGGAATAGTTTAATAAATAGCCGTTATGTTGTCGAAATTTTATTAAAACCACCCTATTCTTTATCAATTTCCCTAAATGATTTTTATTTGAAAAAAATTTAGAAATTGTAAGAATTTCTACTATCTCAGGATTTTCTCGGATTCAATATACGGATTTGGAAGGGTCCTGACACATTATTTAGAAATATTTTAGAAAATTTATATAAAAGTTTATAGTTTTACTATGAGATGATGGTCAAATTTAGTTTTATTATTTCAAATGTAAAATTATATGATTCATTGAGAAGTAGTTTTATTACCCGAAACATATTATGTTTTATTTATAAATGTTTTTGAAAATTTATATCTACTTACTAGGCATTAGTCTCACTTTTTTCTAACAATATTTTTCCCAAGTGTCCACCGCAGATTTGTGTAGATTTTGCATATCGTAAGAAGGGCCACATGATAACAAACAGTTGGGAAACTTATGTGTATTATTTCCTTATTTTCTAAATTTCGTAAGTATATTTCCAAAATAGTTTTACCAATTAATAATTATTTTATAAAAATTTAAAAATTATTTTATATGTTTAGTTTACGGGTTTCAACACGAGAAATTTAAAGGTTTTAGTTTTGTTCAATTTGCATCTTGATCAAAGTCATTTCCAGAATTATGATGATTATTTTAAAAGATTTTTAGTAAATCTAGATTTTTATTCAAAAAACCCTAGTTTTTCACATAATCCTTCCACACTCGATATAGGAGTCGAGTTAGGTCCTATCACATTGTTTGATTTGAAATTTTTATTGAGATTGTTTATTATGTCTAGAATATCCATTTAAAATTTTAGATTGATTGGAGACCTAAAGAATTAATTAAAAATGTTTAGGTTGACAGTGTCAAGGCTAAAATTTCAAAGCAAAAAGGAATAAATTTCTTGTTTACTACAATAAGGTGATTTATGTCCAAATAAAATTATTATGGTGTTGTATTAAGACAATTTTCCGTTTATAATTGAATAGGGCTCTATTGATTTTTGGACATAAAAAAAAGGTTGTTTCGGATAAATAAATTTTTCATGGCACGTATTAAATTGTTCTCTAGTAATAAATTTAGTCTTTATAATTGAATGTTTTCTATTTTATTAACTATCATTTTATATTAAGCAAAACATATTTTATACGTTAATTATAGTTTTATAAAATGTTTTCAACAAATAAATTTTGAACATTTTTTTACAAAATATATGTAAAAGCTATGCTTTTATTAAATTTAGGTTTTTCAATCTTACTGTTCATCATATTATATTTAAATGATCTTGCATTCTCAAATATAAGTCTTTATAAATTGTTCAATTATATCAAAAGTATTCTTCCATATTTGAAAAATATGATATGTATTGTTATTATAATTGTATTATAAAAATGTTTTTCTCATGGTTAGTAATATCACTACTATTATTATTGTCCTAGCTGAGTTATTGTGTGCACATCAATCATTATCGAGTCACACGGAATAAATGTAGCATATCGTTACCGAATCACATAGGTAAATGTGACATACCATTACTGTTACTATAGGCATTACATGACATAAGCTATTGGTTTTTATTTAATAAATGTTAATGTTAAATGTATTCATCTATAATATGTATTTATTCATTAACTGAAAATACTACAAATATTTTACAATTTAATAAATGTTAATATTAAATGTTTACTATTATAATATGTATTTACTTGTACGGTTCATTTACTGAAAATGTTACAAATGTTTTACAGATTTTTAAATATCCTATTGAATTTACTTACCGAATTGATGGCTTACATTTCGTCTCTACTATTTCTATGAATTAGTAGGTTTTATTTGTATTGAGGGACAACTTTGAGTTATTGGTGTTGCTTGATAGAGGATTTCAATTCTAGAATTGTGACTATTTATCTTGTTACAACATAAGAAGTGATTAAGTTTGTTTTATTCGTTAGGGCATAAATATAGGCATTGATTTTAAATACTCGTGGATTTGATTTATTTAAGACTTTAATTGAAATGTTGAGACAAATTTATATTATTTTCGATTAAAGTACATTCTGAAATTTAAGTTTTATAGAGTATCATTATAGATTCCTTATATCGGGATTTAGGGTGTTACTGCTCTATTGGTGAATCTTGGCAACAAGCAAGAGTATGGCCTAGACTACGATAAAACATTCGCACTAGTTGCTAAGATGATCGCCGTGCCATCAGTACTAGTTCTTGCTGCCTCTCAATCCTAGCCCTTACATCAAATAGATATTAAGAATGCATTCCTACATGGTGATCGCAAGGAGGAAGTTTACATGAAACTTCCCCTATAGTATGCCTACTTCCTCTCCTACCGATGTTTGCATACTAAAATATTGTTTGTGTGGTTTGAAACAGGAGCCAAGAGCATGGTTTGACAAATTTCGAAACACTCTACTTGGTTTTCTTTCACACAAAGTCAGCATGACTCCTCTCTTTGCCTACAGAGGACCTCTACTGGTATAGTTGTCCTGCTTGTTTATGTGGACTATATCATTGTCAATGGTTCCGTTATGGCTGCTATCTCTACAATTCAAAAATTGTTGCATTCGACTTTCCACATGAAAAACCTTGGTCAGCTAACCTATTTTTTAGGATTAGAGGTGCTTCGTCGACCTCAAGGTCTCTTCCCGAATTAGCACAAGTACATTTAGGATCTGGTTCAATTAGCAAGACTCACAAACACTACACTTGTGGACAGTCCTATGAAAATTAATGTAAAATATAAGCGTGGCAAAGGGGAGGTTCGTAAGGATCCCACTCTTTACCGAAAGCGGGTAGGTAGTCTTTTATATTTAATCATAACTTGACCAGACATCTCTTATGTTGTCTGCAAGTCCATGCAAGCACCTCAACATTTTTACCTAGTTGTTGTTTGCCGCATAACCTGATACGTCCTCGACACACCTAATTGTGGCTTATTTTTCCCTACTGCTTCGTCCCATCAACTCTAGGCCGACTGCAACACTAATTAGACAGACTGCCCAGATACCAAGAAATCTATTACCAAATGGTGTATGTTCCTTAGTGATGCACTTATCTCTTGGAAATGCAAGAAGCAGGATTGTGTCTCCAAGTCATGCACTAAGGCAGAGTATCATGCCATGTCTCCTGCTTGCTCCAAGATCATCTGGCTACATGGTCTACTCACAGAGCTTGGTTTCTCCCAGGTTCAACCTACTCCCCTACATGCTGATAACACGAGTGCCATTCTAATTGCTGCCAAAAAAAGACATAGAGGTTGACTGCCATTTCATCTATGATGCTTTTGACCGGAAGGTTATCACTCTTCCACACATTTCCATTTCTCTCTAGCTTGCGGATATCTTCACCAAATCCATGACATGTCAGCGCCATCGTTTGCTAACAAAAATTTCCCAGCATTACTATGAGGGGGGATGTCAAAGGAAAGTCTGCTGGCCATTTAAAACCAGTGGATTTGATCCTTGTACAGCTCTGTAAATCTTTGATTCTTTCCTTAAATTAGGATATGCTAGCTGCAGGTTATTTATAGACAGTTTTGCATATGGTAGTTTTGCTAAACTAGGGGCTGTAAATCATCATGTATATTTTCTATATAATGAAAGTTCTCTAACAAGAGAAAACAGTTCTCTTAAAACTCTCTAAGTTAGTTGGGATAATGTTTTTATCTGGCAGGGTGCCATAAGCGTGCAGCAGAATTATATGCCAGAGGCGAATTTTTTTCGGAATGTTTGACTGTTTGCTCCAATGGAAATTTTTTGGATTGGGATTCCAGTGTATCCACCACTAGAAACAACATGCTATTGCAGATGTTGTTGTAGTTAGAAGAAGGGAAGAAATATAAAAGATTGAACAACACTATCTAGAGAATTGTGCTCTACATTTTCAGAAGCTTAAAGACAGCAAATCCATGATGAAATTTGTTGGTACTTTTCATTCCATGAATTTCATAGCGCAACTTTTAGAAGTCTTTAAATTGTTTAAATGAGCTGCTGTTGTTGCAAGAAGAATCAGGTAAATTTTTGAAGAGGAGATATTCTTCGTGCTGCTGATTTGCTACAAAAGGCTGGGAATTTGAAGCATCAACATTTACCCTCAACTATGTCTTTTCCAACTCTCTATGGACTCACGGGAGCAAAGGCTGGCCCTTAAAGCCGTTTAACCAGAAACAAGAGCTGTTGCAGAAAGCCAAGTCCTTTGTAAAAATGGATTCAAACCAATTCCATGAATTTGTATGCAAAGCGGCCGAAATTTTATCAAATGATCAGGCCATTGAATCAACAGTTCAATGCTTCTAAGAGACATCAGAGTATGAAAGGTGAAACATTATCCACTTGAATGATTCTGGATGTTCATCTTGATTCGAATACCTCTAAATATGAGTGGGAGGATGAATTGGTTTGGAATCCAGTTATGTTTTTGGAATACAAAATCTGTAAAGCAAGTTATCTATTGAGACACTGGTCTACTTTTGGAATTACTGGAAAGACAATATTCTGAAGATATTTGAGTGTCTTGAATGTCTCAAAACTCAGGATGAGAATGACTATAGGGATCATTTTGACTTCTGCTTGAATTACTTTGGTGCAATGGAAACAGTCTGAATCATTGTGCAATCTTGATACCATTTATGTTTTGCTGAATTGTAATGCTGACTGGGTGAAAGAATGGGATGCCATGTATGCTCAAAGGAGCGAGAAGTCGGTTTCTATTGACGTCTGCCAACTTGTCTCTGCTGCTTAGAAGTCGGTTTCTATTGATATCTGCCAGCTTGTCTCTGCTGCTTAGAATTATTTTCTGTTGGTATGAAAGTGTTGGGCAATCTTGAAGAAGCCCTCTTCAACCATTCAAAGAAGAGTTTCACAGTCCATGGCCTGCCAGTTTAGATCTCTTACCTATATCTATGAGGTTGCAAAATTTCTTTCAGATTTTGAGTTTCCAGGCCACCAGCACCATGATGCTAAGACACTCAAGAAATTTCTTGAACTATCGACTAAACACGTTTTTGGCTACATGTTTCCTCTAGACTGCCAAGATTTATTGAGAGAACTTTGGGCAGTGTGGAAACTTACTTTTTTAATTGCTGGGCTTGGGGTGATTACCAACCAACTGCCATAGGAATTTTATGATGTCCTTTGCAGAGGACAAAAGTGTAAGTTTCTGAATGTAAATATGAAATTGATTGCTAATGTATTTAAAAAGATAAAAATATTAGACTATGCTGTGTTGAATGATTTGAAATTAGTCCATCTAATCTGTAGCAACTTCATTGTTCTAACAAAACATATTTTGCGTTTTAGAATCCCCTGTTGTATTTTTCATCAAATGCACTTCTTTTCTTTATAAATAAGCAACCAGAAATGTGTCATAAACACAGCATGTGCTTTAGAATAAAAATGTACTACATATGTTCAACACACTTTGTCATTTCAATAGCACAATTCATGTTACATTACAACTACAGATAGAAGTATTATATACATACCCTTTGAAACTTCACAGAGAAAACATGAAAGTAAGAGAAATCTCAGGATTGATCCTTTAAGGAACTCCAGCTTTTCTACTTACGTTTCCGGTCTTTTTTCTTATTTGGTTTTCTCCTGGACTTGTTTTTTCCCTTGCCCTTGTTTTCAATTTCTTGTTTGCTGTCATTGTTTTTGGAAGCATCAATTGCTGATGCTGAAGCCTCCATCTTGCCCTTATCTGAATTGCTACATTCCACAGCCTCGTTGTCATTGTTTTCCTCATCACTTCTGCCACCTGATGCAATGCCACTCTCAGATTCCTTTCCCTCAAAGCTTGGACGTAGCTGCAAGAACAACTTATCCAAAACAGGCTCCATTGTTGCCCTTCTTGTCTGTAACCTCTTGAGAAGTTCTCCAATAATGGAAAGATTCTTCTTGAGTTGCATCTCACTGCAATATTTTTGTTTTTAAAGAAATAAATGTTTACAAACGAGTGATTGTAGGATGCAGAGAGATGCATCATTCATGTAAAGCTAATTCAAATACCAATTACTTTATGCTAATATAAAACTATGCAACAGTTTCAAGTCACACCAGCATTCGTACAAAATATTTCAATTTAAGTTGCTAGTCTGAAAAGATTGACCAGAGATAAGTTGCATACGAAATTAAATTGCAATATAATGCCATGTTTAAAAACTGACCTCACAAACATAGCAGCATAAAGTTGCTTCAGTTCTGCAAGCATGCTGGCGGCTTCTTCCAATCGGCTTTCATCCTCATCATCGATAAGGTTCTTATGGCATCTATCCATTGCAAAACATTGAAGCCATAAAATTTTTTCTACACCCACCTGTAAAATACATAAGAATAAATCAGAAAATAAACACAAAATGCTTGTAAGAATGCACATCATATCACATACTTTCGACTGAGGTCAACAAATCACATTAAACAATTCGGCCTACCTTAATAGTTGGGGCATATAACTCTATGCTCTTAAGATATATTTCATTTTCTACCAAATTTAACGAACCAACTATTTTCCAGAATAACCCCAAGTCTGTCATCAGATTACCCTCATTTATGTTATGATCAACAATCAAGTCCAATCCTAACGTGGAAGCAGAATTTGAAGAAGGAATATCTGAACTCTTCCCTTCATCATAAGAGGCTGGAGGAAGTGCTTCCTGTTCAGCAGCAACAGCAGGACCTTGAGAGTCTTCAATTTTTGGAAAAAAGGTGGTTAATATTTCCTTGCATTGGCTGACCATCATGTCTATAAAAATTGTATCTGGACATACAAAATGAGAACAATTCCTCCCCAAACTCACAATTACAAGGGGATTGCCAATCTTTTTAAATGCATCAGCAATCAATTTCACATTTACATTCGGAAAATTACGCTTCCGTCCTCTGCGAAGGACATCATAAAATTCCCGCGGCAGTTGGTTGGTAATATACTCCAAACCCAGCAATTGAAAAAGTACCCTTCCGCACTCCCCAAAGTTCAAATGGAGCAAGCATATTATGACAACCAATCTCAGAACCACCAGTGAATAGTCTTTTGGATTTGTACTATCTCTTCTGATCCAATCCATAGTATCCCTCTGATTGAAAAGTAACTGCTGAACAATATTAACTAATGATCTATGGACATCCCTCAAGAAATGTTCTGTGTCAGCCTCTATGATGTAAGTTTTGTTCGAGTTCCCTTCCTGGTGGATAAGCCACTCAACAAAAGAAGACTTTGTAGTTAAAATGTAACCCTGGAATGAAGACAAGATGATTAAAAGGCGCTCAATAAGATATAGGAAACAAGCTGGTGATATATAATCATATGCTCTCCAGTTAGAATTGTAAGTATCCAGCAATGCTCCATGGAATTTCTGAACAAGAGACACCTCGCTTAATTTATTATTGTGAATGGATGGTACAGAACCTTGCCGAGATTCTAATACCAAATTCACAGAAATATTCTCTAAGAATGCCTTCCATGGTGAATTTCCACCACACCTTTCCACAACATGCTGATATAATTTATTCTGCAGCTTACCAGATCCAAGAATCATTACTGCCAGGCGTCCAATCTGCCCATAAGATAGCTTATTCCTCAAGCCACTGCATTTAAAAATAACTTCTTCAAGCATGCCCCTACAAACCTCTGTTTGTCTCAGAGAAAACATATTCTCTCCCAATGAATCTTGGCAGTCTAGAGGACATATGTAGCCAAAAAAGTGTTGAGTTGATAGCTCAAGAAATTTCTTCAGTGTCCTACCATCATGGTGCCGGTGGCATGGAAACTCAAAATCTGAAAGAAATTTTGCAACCTCATAGATATAGGTAAGAGATCTAAACTGGCAGAACATGGACAGTGAACTCTTCTTTGAATGGTTAAAGAGGGCTTCAAGATTGCGCAACACCTTCATACCAACAGAAAATAATTCTGAACTCCAATAATTCTGAGCAGCGGAGACAAGCTGGCAGACATCAATAGAAACTGACTTCTCGTTCCTTTGAGCATCCCTGGCATCCCATTCTTTCACCCAGTCAGCATCACAATTCAGCAAAACATAAACTCTATCATGATTGCACCATGATTCAGATTGTTTCCACACACCAAAGTAATTCAAGCAGAAGTCAAGATGATCTCTATAGTCATTCTCATTCTGGGTTTTGAGACATCCAAGACACTCAAATATCTTCCCAATATTGTCTTTCCAGTAATTCCAATAGTAGACCAGTGTCTCGATTGATAACTTGCTTTTAGAGAGTTTGTATTCTGAAAACATAACTGAATTCCAAACCAATTCATCCTCCCACTCATATTTAGAGGTATTTGAATCAAGATGAACATCCAGAATCATTCGAGCAGATAACATTTCACCTTTAATACTCTGATGTCTCTTAGAAGCATTGAACTGTTGATTCAACCTGGGTAAGTTGGCCTGATCATTTGATAAGATTTCGGCCTCTGTGCATACAAATTCATGGAATTGGTTTGAATCCATTTTTGCAAGGGACATGGCTTTCTGCAACAGCTCTTGTTTCTGGTTAAACTGCTTTAAGGGCCAGCCTTTGCTCCCGTGAGTCCATAGAGAGTTGGAAAAGACATAGTTGAGGGTAAATGTTGATGCTTCTTTGAAATTCCCAGCCTTTTGTAGCAAATCAGCTGCACGAAGAATATCTCCTCTCAGTTTTGCAATACTTGCAGCATCCAAAAAGTTACCTGATTCTTCTTCCAACAACAGCAGCTCATTTAAACAATTTAAAGACTTCAAAAAGGTGCGCTTTGAATCCATGGAATGAAAAGTATTAACAAATTTCATCATGGATTTGCTGTCTTTAAGCTCATGAAAATGTAGAGCACATTTCTCTAGAAAGCATTGTTCAATTTTGCATATTTCTTCCTTTTTTCTAACTACAGAAACATCTGTAATAGCATGTTGTTTCCAGTTCTGGATACACTGTAATCCCAATTCAAAAAGCTTTCCATTGGAACAAACAGTCAAGCATTCCGAGAAAAAGTTGCCTCTGGCATATACTTCTGCTGCATGCTCATAGCACCCTGCCAGATTAAAGCATTCTGCAGCTCTTTCCAACTCCTCACATTTGTCCAAATAAATCCTACCTGCAGCAATAAAATAATAAAATCTTAACTTCAAATGTACTATCATTGAGTGGTACCAAATAAAATTTAAACTGCCTTTTTTTTATCAGTGTATGTTTAACTACTCTCAAACCCTATCCCATTAGCTTATGCTTTTAAGTCTAACAATTCCCAACATGGTAGAGAGCCACCATGTTTCTGTAGCTATTCTGCATTTGGTAACTCTTAAAACTTGTAGGTTTAATGGTTAGTTAGGTCAACAACTTAAATTAAATAATACAACAGAACTTGTACAGACAATTAGAACAGATTTATTGCCTTCAAGAAAGCTTGCAATACGAAAAAACAAAATCTATGGCGACAGTAGATAAGACATTTTTTACTGTAGTAGAATGCAACAAAAACCATTTTTGCTCACAATGAAGACAAATTATACTCAGTGGCAAAGACAGCATTTATGATCAAATGAATATATCTTAATTCTTAATGAGCTTAACATTATTGAGAACAGAAAGATTAGTCAACAATTAACTAAAATTTGTGAGATTATATCTATGTGCCACACAGAATAGCATATATATAAAATTATAAACATTAAACTGTGCCACATAACAATTACAGATGACAACACTAAAAATCTAATCCATACCAGCTCTGTCATACTCCCCCAAATCAAAAAAACATCTGGCAGCAGTATTAGCCTTGCCTATTGCTTCAAACATCTCAGCAGCCTCCCTAAGGATAATGTTAGCCTCTTCAGGATTTACACTGCGCAGACGATCAGCAGAAGCTTTAAGACTAGCAGCTTTTGTCCTTCTTTCCCAATAAGTATCACCAGCTCTTTCAAAGCACATTGTTGCCATCTCATAGTTATGCTCATTAAATAGCTGGACAAGAAGAAACAATTAAAAGAGGAAACGAAAAATAAGTATTGCCAAGTGAAAAATAATAATAATAATAATCATAGCCAAATATCAGAGTGCTAACACCAAGGAAAGCACAGTAACAAAATTAATACTATTATTGATGACACCGATATAAGGTAACAAGTACAATGGCACTACTAGTAGCAGCTGCTACAACTCCTAATAAAAGTACAGCAACAGCATATTATTTAATGACACTCCTAGAATTGCCATTCTCCTCATTATTATGTGATGGCATATTATTTTATTAGGACCAGGGCTATTTAAACATGGCGTATTATTAGATAAGATAAATAGCAAGCAATTTCTTCCAGTAATAATTCAACTAAAACATGTCTTCAGAAAGGTGTTGAAGAGTTAAATAATTAATGGTTATGATACTGATTCTTAGCAATGACATGTAATGATAACGATGGCTGAAATTTGTTCTATGCAGTGGAGATTGATGTCACACATATACGAATGTTACCCAAAAAATGGATGTCTCAATAATGATGATTAATGAAAAATAACACGAGTAGATGAGCAACGAATATAAGCACTCGAATTGAGTCAAACAAATATCTTAACAAGGCACAAGAATAGGAGCACAACAGTGGACGTTTTATACTATAGCAGAGATGATTAAAGTCGTTATATAGAAAATACAAACCTTAATGCCCTGCGACCTCCATTCCTCTGGGCTGCTTGCAACTTGCATGGCCTGTGCAAGTGAATCATCCAGTTGTCTAACTTGAACAAGATTTTTTTTCTTCCAATAGTCAAACATAGGCTTGGAGACCTCCTCCATACTCTCCCAAATCCATAACCTCTGTCTTGTACGAGTGATAGCTACATACAACTGTTTAAGTTCAGAACACAAGATGCTATGTTTAGCCTCACTGAAGGTAGGGAAGGACCATGATGAGTTAGAGTCAAGCAAATCTTGTTCCTTCATATATTCATATATAACTCTCCATTTATTTTTCAGATTTGATGTGCCAAAGAAGTTGTACAGTAATACATCCTGTAAAAGGAGATGATACAAGTCAATGATAAGAAAAATATAGATTTATATGATATTAATCAAGATAATAACAATCTGAAATAACAAACTGAATCTATAAACACAAAAAATTTCCGACGACCGTACGAGAAAATTGAGCTTTTACGTTGCATTAGTATAAATACAATTTAGGAGAATGGATTTTAGATAGTTAACTAGATCTGTGACAAATCTTCAGCCAAATGATGTCAATACAGTAGGAATACTAAAAGAACAAAATGAAAAAATAAAATAAAATAATCTACAAAAAGGATGATCAAATCTGAATCACCTGAAATTCAAGACCCTTGCACTCAACTATTGTAAGAACAAGTGCTTGCTTGCCAACATGGTCAGAAATTTCCTTGCGCACACAATCATCCCGCACCAAAATCACCTGCTGAGCTCCAAATCCAACTATATTACTGCCAAAATTTCCACTATTATTTCCAAAAATTTTGATAATGGCATCTTCCTTGTTCTCAGATTCAAGCAAAACTGGAGGTTCCCCATAAATAAGACTTGTCTCGGGTTTTAACACATCAATAGAATGGCGAAAGAAACGGTATAAAAGCTCCATGATGCTTTGAGCTAACTTTAGTACACCTGAATGGGTACGAAAGTTCTGGCTCAAGCTGAGAACATCTGAGAGTTGTCCTTTCTGTTGCCTTCCAACATGCCCACTGCCATGAGACTCCAAAATAAATTTCTTGTAGAACAAAGCTCGTATATCTTGAAAACGAAAATCGATTCCCCTGGCAATTGTTTGAGCAGTATCCCCTGAAAAGACGAAACCCTCTTCAATATTTTTGCAGATATATTTGAATAGAGCAATTTGACTCATGGTAAGATCCTGCACCTCATCAACATAAACATAATCCATTTCATCAACCTGACATTTTTCATTTTTTAGTCGTTGATGAATATCAGTTACGAGATCTGCCAAATCAAATTCGCCATTTTCCACCTTCATCTTCTCATAGTTAAGAAAGATATCATAAATCTTCTCTCTCTTGCGCATGGTTAGAGTGGAAACCCTACCCTCAGATAATTGAACATAATCCTCACGATTAAGTTTACTATCAACAACCTCCAATGCACGCAAACCACCTTTTATATGGGATATAATCTCTGTGTAGACTCTACAAGAATCAAGTTTATTTGTCAATTCTGCATTGAAATGGGGCCAGTATGCTGAAGTAAACCTATCATAAGTAACTTCTTTTGTCCTTATAAAAGTCTGCCAAGCAACGGATGTTGAACTTTGAATTTGACCATCAGAGAGCTTTCTTATGTCAAGAAATCTCTCAAAGTAGGAGGTACCCACTGTCCCATCAAGCATCATCAAGAACTTATGAAATGTTATGACAAGGGGAAAAGACTTAAGTGAAATATCAACAAAAGAATTTGGGATATTCTTGAATTCTGCTGCATCATCAATATCATCAACATCAATTAAGCTGCTTTCTGCTGGAAACTTGCCACCGAAGGCAGATCTGCACACAAAACCAACCCTATCAATTAAGAAAAAACTAACTTCCATTTGAGAAAATTTGAAGAAGCATATTGCAACATTAAAAAAGGATAATAAATACTCAGTCGAAGCAACAAAGAAACTATAAATATGACAGATCCATGTTTAGAAGATAAGGAAGTTGCTAAACTTAAACCCACCTGGCTCCTAATATATGGTTTATTGCATATATATGCCATTTATATAGATGTTTTGAGAGCAATTAATCTGAAACATGTTTGGCCACATTATTTAATATTTATGCAACTTCATTTCCAAACAGCCCTTTTAACCTGAAGCATCTTCTCAGTTGCATGAATGCACCTTCTCCACATTTTAGATTGGAAATAATAGATAAACTAAATTCATTCTTAAATTCCCTGTATTCAAATTTAAGCTAAAAATAGGGTGAATAAAAGCAATGCAGCAATTTGGTTAAGAATAATCCTCAATCAATCAAAAGAAAGCATTCTAAAATAAAATTTATGCTTCAAAGTTGCCAAATGTTTAATTTTAAAATTAAGTCTTCAAATAATCACCACATCAACAGTTTCATGTTCAAAAAAGGTTTCAATAATTGAGGAAAAAAGGTGGAAAACAGATTGTACAAACTTATGCAAACTTAAAAGTGAGTTAACATACCATTACTTGCTCTACAAGGACTAGCAAAACTGGAAAGCAAATTGCAATAATAATTTGTTTGAACATTCACGCACCTTTTCAAGTGAGATATATGTTGCTTCACAGCAAAACATAGTTTAGGACTAACAGTCACAAATAGTTGACGCAAGATTGCTCTCTTAGTCTCATTAGAAACCTCCTCAACCTCATTATTCTGGCTAGAATGTGGATTTGTTCTATAATCAGCTCCATAGTGTTCTTCCATTATCATATGATGCAATTTCTCTTTCTGAAA
Source organism: Litchi chinensis (assembly GCA_019925255.1). Taxonomy (NCBI): domain Eukaryota; kingdom Viridiplantae; phylum Streptophyta; class Magnoliopsida; order Sapindales; family Sapindaceae; genus Litchi; species Litchi chinensis. The sequence goes on from CM034474.1 coordinate 22,188,566, forward strand.
TAATTTCATGGTCAAAATGGTAGTTTTTCCAGTACCTGACCGACCATGAATGAAGGAACTTTGAGGAAAAAGTATCATCTCCAATTGTTCATCTGTGACTTCAAATGGGAGATCTAATTCTCGACCATCACGATCAGAAAGCAAATGGCTCACTATACCTAATGATAAGGAGTAGAATTTCATCAACAACAAACTCTCGCTCACCTTTGAGTTCTCAACATAACTTCCACCATCAAAATCAGCTCCACTTATGTCACTCCCACTTTCTTTAGCAAGATCCTTAAGACGGACAATTTCTGAAGAGGCTGCCCAAGTCTTTGGAACTTCCAAATTCCTATGGACAAACAGACAAAACATAATAAGCAAACATTTTTGAAATTACATTATAGGGATAATCATATACTACAAATCCAAGTACATCACCATTCAATCATATACAAACATATCAACATGACTCATCATTGAGGAGAAAGAAGAGCAAACATACCCATCAACACATTTTTCTTTGCAACGATTGACATAATCGTCAGTGTACTTGACAAATATATCATCGAGACGTTTCACCAATTTAGAGACATCCTCCAAAAGCAATATATCCCAAACCTTCAGAATTTGTTTGTACTGTTGCTCCTTCACAATGTCAACTGTGCAAACGACATATAAACCTTCAACCTTGAATTGCTTCACAATGTGAGAAGAGCTCCCACAAACTAAGTCCACATTCTTCCTTTTAGGGCGCCACCCACTAGCAAGTTTCAATAAGAGGTTGATAACAGATTTCTTTGTCTGGGCTGACTTCAGTCTTTTAAAAGACTGCAAAAAGTTATCGCTAAAAATGATCTGAGGAAATAAAGAAAGCAGTTATTCTTAACATGTATTAGCACTAGCCACAATAGGCAAAGAAAGTTTAAGTAGTACATATATACCTTCCACATTTGACTTCTGAAAAGTATACTTTCCGGATTTAGCAATTCTTCTAATTCATCTAACTCTTTCTTGACTTCTAATATCGCTTTGGCCAAATCCTTATCATCATCAGCATTGAAGAAACACTGACGAGATTTAGCATCAAGAACTAAGGATTCCCAAACGGATTCACTTCTAGTCAAGGTTCTTTCATTCCCCAAAATCCAAAGACATTGTCTATACAGCAACAAAAGAACAGCAGTCATTCCGCATTGTTGTTAAAAATGATTCAAACATAGTATATTGTAAGATTTTACTGGGGTAATACCTAGCCCTCGTAAGAGCAACATTAATTCTCTGTGGCTTGGATAGAAAGCCAATCAATCCACTAGTATTGGATCTTACAGTTGATATAATGATAATATCCTCCTCACCACCTTGAAATCCATCTACTGACTTCACTTTCACGGCAAAACCATTGCTACTTTCATATTTATGTCCAAGTTTATCTTTAATGGCGACCACTTGGGCACTATAGGGTGACACTATACCAATACTGAGCTTCTTATTTGAGCCTTTCCAGGCTGCATAATAAAGATTACTAATGATATTAAAAATGGATTAAACATCAGTATTAACACCATACAAACACAATGAAATGCTTCACCAGGATATTGAGCAATAAGAAATGCCACAAGAAATTATTTTTGTTCAAATCAATGAGATAAGTTTTTTAATGTAATGCTGTCAAAATATTCCTGTAAATTTATTGAAGTCATTGTCACATTGTTCAATCTTATAAATAATTACTAATTAGTTTTAAGATTTTATTATTTAATTTTCCTAAGTTTCTTCTTCCTCTTTATGTTTAACTTATAACTGCATTATGAACTAGTGCATGCACAGCAATTGTAACAGAATATTGATAAGCAGGAAAATATCCTAAAATTAATTAAAATCAAGAAACCATCACATTTTTCTTTTAATTTACAAGAAAAATTGAACGCCATACATACATAAAAGGATAAATCACAAAGTAATAGTGCTTGAAATTAAATCTATTTATTATAGTATAACTGTAAAAGATTAAAAATTAATACTGCAGCCTACCCTTATGGATGCTATTAGAACTTGACCCAAGTGCTATTAGAACTTGACCCAAGTGCTTGGACTTACCAATATGAAAATTTTACCATATGGCCACAACGCGATATCCTGCAATCTTTTATAAATATATATATATATATATATATATGTATGTATATGTATTTGTTCTCTAAATTTTACCATGCTCTAACTGAACAAACATTGTGGTAAATATGTGCACGATTTAATACCCCAAAAAAACCATGAATTGTAAAATAGCATCTTTTGGACTAGACTTTAACAAGGCTGAAAATCATAGATAGGATTCGGAAAGATATGTTGTTCCTCCAAGGGCAACATCAAAAAATTAAGTAATCACAGCCTATAGAGCAAAGGTAATGGGTCACAAATTCATAACAAATGAAAATTTAAGCATACCTTTGTACAAGTTCTGCAGTATTTTCAGCACAACAGCTACCTCAACCAAATTTCTACAGCTGTGGCCAACCTCATCAAACTCTTCTCTTCCATTCACAATATTGATAAAAGAATAGGGACCAAACATTGGACCGGGCAAATAGTGTTTTTCATAGCCTTTTTTTATGACATTTGGGCCATCTAAAATCTGGCTGTGATAAAATTTTTTATTTGGAAAGAAGCTAATTGATGGATGCATTCTGTATTGTATATTAAGCAGGTGTTTTGCGTGAACAAAATTGCTCAGCCTCTCAAATAAACTTCTGCCAAAACCAGCCTCATCAGAAACCTACAAGCAAAACAAAATGGAAACAAATGAAGAGAGAAATATTAATCAAAATCCAAGAGAAAAATGCTCAATTACACAAAGAAAGGAATATGATGAGTAATAAATCCAAATAACCTCAACATACATTGCTTTGAACCATCGCTGGTAATTGACACTCATCACCAATGAGAATAGCATGCTTTATGTCCGGGAGCTGTAGAGGTACGGTTGACTCACTTTCCCTTAACTGTGCTGCTTCATCAATAACAAGAAAGCTCAGAGGTTCCATATCCACGAAATGCAGCTTATACGAACTGGAAGCAGTGCAGAAGATTAAAGAGGCCTTTTCGAAACAGAAATGCTTCAATGATTCTTTGTTCATAACAACTGGGAGGTTAAGATCACTAAGCGAAACCCAAAGAGTTCTTAAGACAGAATGACATTGGCTTCTCGTCTTATGCAGCAGGTACTTTACATCCATTATTAACTCAGAAAAATCTTCATCAATTGAATGTGAAAAGAGCTCTTCCAGTTCTTCAGAAGCCACATTGTCTTGAAGCAATAAAGCTTCAAAAGACTCAAGCAAGCTAATAAGGTGTATAATGTTTCGAAAATTAGCTTCCAAAATGTACTCTTTTGGTACATGAGTACAAAAGACAAAAAGACAATTTCTAAGAGCTGTTGCAAGTGAATTAAATCTTTCTCTCACAAAATCAAGAAATGACTTGCTAGCATTAGTTTCATTTCTGCATTTATGCTCTATGATTTCATCATCATCACTATTTTCACTCTTCAATTCATTTTCCAAAAAGATATGAAACTGAGAAGTACACTCTTCAAGAAAACCTATCATAGACAGAAAGCAGTGCCTCCATCCAGTCAGGTATACAAAGCACTCTGCAAGCTTTTCAATTCGATAATCCATATATATCTCTTCAGTTCCTTCATCAACTTTTAGTCGTTCATTATTCCCAAATAAAAGAATATCTCCCAGTGGACATAACGAATTGCCTCCTTCAGATGATTCTTTCATCAGCTTAAGTACACGAGAAGCCAATTCTGTAATTGCAACATTTGTTGGCGCACAGACAAGGGTTCTGCATTTCAGTTTTAAAAGGCTAAAGAGAAGCATACTAACAGTTTTAGTTTTCCCTGTCCCTGGTGGTCCCCATATAAGTTCAACACTGCACTTGTGATGACAACGCATTCTAACAAGACAAGCCAAAACAGCCTCTACTTGTGAATTATTCAGGGTAGATGATAAACTAGGGCCAAATTTATCATACCAGATTGCCTTACTCTGCACGCAGTCACATTGTTCCTCAACCTGTCATTCAGCATTAAAGCTCGAAAGACCTTGATAGGTATTCAACAATAAACCTAGAACTCATTTAATGTCATTCCATTTTTACAAAACATCACATGCAATGCATCATATATTCCCTTGTATAAACAAAAGAGGTTGACATATCTACGAACATAATCATAATATCATAGTATTAAATTTACAAATATCATCTTAATGCTTACCATAGAACTGGAGCATAAAATCTTATTGATAATCTTCGAATTTCCAGACATGTGCAGTGAACTCCATATTCTTCTCTCAGGAATTATATTTGTCACGAAAATTATAAATAGTGATTTCTTGTTTGTAAAAAAATCATCAAGCTGGATATCTTTTGATATCTTGACTTTAAAATGATCAGATGTCGAGCCAATATCATCCTCATCCTCCTTTATTGTTGTGACTGAAAGAAAAGTCCACATATTTCCTACCCTCTGCAAATCAGAAGCAGATTCAGGCTTTGTGTCTGCTAGAATAAAAACATCCCCTGGCAATGTTTTGTAAGGTTCTTTCCCACGATTACTAAATCTGTTCTTCCATTGATCAACACTAACATCATATAACCCTGTCCCATATGGCTTGGACTCCTCAAAATCAACCACTTCTGCAATGGGTGCTTGAGATATGGTCTCCACAGCTGAGCAAAGTTGAGCTCGAGTTTCTTCCAATAAAGGAAAAACAAAGCTACGAAAGTACTTTCCAGCAGATTGAAATGCTTCTGGAATTCTTTCCACCTAAAGGGAACCAAAAACAATATAAAATATTATCTAAATTTTCAAGCATGAACTTGAGTATAGTACAAATGTAATTAACATAAACATATCGTGCAGAAAAATGGCTTAAATAACTTAGGTTAACCCTATGTATCAGCCAACACATGAGAAGGCTTTATGACTTGCATTGTGACACCCACCAACACACATGTTACATGTATATGTAGCCTCATAAGAGATGCAATGCACTTAGCATCCAAAAATTTAAGCACCATCATTCGACTATCTTTGATAGTAAATCTATTAATTATCTGTAAGCATTTTGACATAAAAGTGAAAGTATTTAACCCATAACCTTATCTTATTACTTAAAATAAAATATAGAATTACAACAAATTACATACTGATTGCAATATCAAACGAACAGCTAATGCAAAGTATCATAAAACTTAAACCAAGTAACCAACAGTTATATCAAGATCGTATAGCTCCTAACACCTATTCAAAAATTACTAATTGAAGTTCTTTTTTCTTTTAAAATAACCACTGCACCTAAAAATTTGAGACTCATGGTAAGAGTCCAAACACTAGTATAAAGCTCTAAGTACTAACACACCCCTTGTACACCTGGCATTCTTTAACTAATATGTTTATCCGATAGACAGACCAAACACAACTACAAGTATCAATCACAAATGTAGCTATAAATGCATGTACGGGAATTTGAACATGAAAACTCTAGATAAACTGACCCCATGACCCATCAATGCATATAAGCTCAAGGTTGCAAGTGAAAAAAACGTGCAAACATGTTAACAATCCACAAGAGCTAATTAACCATAACAAAAATACAATTTTCCTCACAATGTATTGGAAAAAGGATGAGGAAAGCATACCTTATCCTTGAAAAGATTTTGATTAAAAATGTCCTCAAGAGACCAAGAGAAGACAATATCGGTGAAGCCATGGTCATGGGGGACTCCTCTTTTCTCACTGCTAGAACCAGTAGCGTGCATCATTTCCTATATATCTGTATCATCAACTAAGAAAACACCCTTTAAATAAGAAAAAGAGCAAGAACATGAAGTTACTTAACCAGAAAGCAAGTGGGCAAAATGGCTACGAAGGACAAAACAAGGAATCTATAGTACCATGTATCAAAAGAAAGAGATATTTGTTATCCTCTTCTACCAAAAGAAAAAGTTAACAGTAACGTTCTTTTTCAACACAAACAGATGTTAACATGCTTGTAGAGAGGGAAGTTGATCAGACACTGTAGTAACAACGGAGACGACCCCTGGTCTTCTCTCTTTTTTATTTATTTTTTTTTTCCGAAGTCCTCTTTTTTTCTTTCATGCACAGAATTTTGTTTTGGGATAATCCCAAATCCCTATAGTTTGATGAAATAGCTAAAATTTTTCTATAATTTGATAAAATAGCTAAAATCACCTTTATTTTAAAAAATTGTTAATATCCTCTCTTAATTTTTAAAATAGATAAAAAAAACCCCCTATAATTTATTAAAATACCCAAAAAACCCCTTACCGTTAATTTGGACGTTAAAGTCAACGGTTGATCGTTATCCCTTTCGGGATAATCCCAATATCCCTCTGTAGTTTGACGAAATAGCTAAAATCCCCCCTGTAGTTTGATGAAATAGTTAAAATCTCCTTTACTTTAAAAAATCGTTAATATCCCCCCTCTTGATTTTCAAAATAGATAAAAAACCCCCTGTAATTTATTAAAATACCCCAAAAAACCCCTTACCGTTAATTTGGACGTTAAAATCAACGGTTGATCGTTATCCCTTTCAGGATAATCCCAATATCCCTCCTGTAGTTTGACGAAATAGCTAAAATCCCCCCTTACTTTAAAAAATCGCTAATATCCCCCCTCTTGATTTTCAAAATAGATAAAAAAAAAAAAACTCCTGTAATTTATTAAAATACCCAAAAAACCCCTTACCGTTAATTTGGACGTTAAAAGTCAACGGTTGACCGTTATATGAAACGGTAAAACTGTTAAAATGAAATAAAAGTAAAAATATTAATATTTAATAAAATGATAATTTAATATTAAAAAAATTTTAAAAAAAATTAACCGTCCATCTCTAAAATGGACGGTGGTGATCAAAATTATTAAAAAAATTTAAAATTTTAAAAATTTAAAAATATTAATAATTTTTAAAAAATTACATCCACCATCCATCATATTGATGGACAGTGGATATAATCCAAAAAAATAAAAAATAATAATACTTAAACACATTTTCTCTTTCTACTTATCTTTCTCTCTTTCCTCTCTCTTCTCTTCTCTTCTCTCTCTCTCTCTCTCTCTCTCTTCTTCTCTTCTTCTCTATCTGCTTCGTCTCTCTCTCTCTCTTCTCTTCTCTCTCTCTCTCTCTCTCTTCTTCTCTCTTCTCTCTCTCTCTTCTTCTTCTCTCTCTCTCTTCTTCTTCTTCTCTCGGTTATGGTCTCTGTCAACATGGAGATTGGGGGTGTCCGGCGAGGATACCATTGGGTCTCCTTCGTTGGAAACCAGGGGTGGTTCGACGAAAGAGACCAGAACTGGTCTCCACGCGATGGAGACCAGATCGGAGATTCTAATCTTCGATCTAGTCTCCACGGAGACCACATCTGGTCTCCATCGCGTGGAGACCAGATCTGGTCTCCAATGCGTGGAGACCAGAACTGGTCTCCACGTGACGGAGATCGTTTGGTCTCCTTCGCCGGACCACCCCTGGTTTCCGATGAAGGAGACCTAATGGTATCCTCGTCGGACACCTCCAGTCTCCATATCGACGGAGACCATAGCCAAGAAAAGAAAAAGAAGAGAGAGAGGAGAAGAAGAAAAAGAAAGAAGAGAGTCCGTCCACCCACCGCCGGGAGATGAAACAGATAGAGAAGAAGAAGAAGAGGGAGGAAGAGAGAGGAAAGAGAGAGTGATAAGTAGAGAGAGAATGTGTTTAAGTATTAATTTTTTTTATTTTTTTATTTTTTTGGATTATATCCACCGTCCATCAATATAATATGATGGACGATGGACGTAATTTTTTAAAAATGATTAATATTTTTAAATTTTTAAATTTTTTTTAGTAATTTTGATCACCACCGTCCATTTCAGAGATGGACGGTTAATTTTTTTTTTAATTTTTTTAATATTAAATTATCATTTTATTAAATATTAATATTTTTACTTTTATTTCATTTTGATAATTTTGCCCTTTCATATAACGGTCAACCGTTGACTTTTAACGTCCAAATTAACAGTAAGAGGTTTTTTGGGTATTTTAATAAATTACAGTGGATTTTTTTATCTATTTTGAAAATCAAGAGGAGGGATATTAACAATTTTTTAAAGTAAGAGGGGATTTTAGCTATTTCGTCAAACTACAGGGGGGGTTTGGGATTATCCCGAAAGGGATAACGGTCAACCGTTGACTTTAACTTTCAAATTAACAGTAATGGGTTTTTTGGGTATTTTAATAAATTACAAAGGGTTTTTTATCTATTTTGAAAATCAAGAGGGGAGATATTAGCGATTTTTTAAAATAAAATGAGATTTTAGCTATTTCGTCAAACTACAGGGGATATTGGGATTATCCCTTTTGTTTTTGGGCAACTAATGGTAAGAAAAAATTAAAGTGAACGAGGCAAGTTGAAACTTGCAACTCGTGACTGTCTACGTCAAATTAACGTCAAATATCCATAGAGATCTATTAATTAAGTTGACTTAGTGAACGATTTAAAATTTTATTTTTAAAATCAAGAAAAAACTAATCATAAAAAAGGAAAAAATTATCACATCAAGTAAAAATTGGACCTTATTAATGAGAAGCAAGTAAGATATATCTTAACCACTCGGTAATTTACTGTCCTCATGTTCATATCAATTATTATTTATATAATCTAAAAAAAATGAATTATTCTTTTAAAATAAGTAAAAATAAAAGTTTGTGATAAGTAATATTATACAAGTTAAGATGACCTTTGGGGAAAAAAATAAAAGATAAATTATTTATATGATTTTAGAAAAATGAAAGATCATTTATTCTTTTGTGAAAAAAAATAATAAATAAGTTAAATTATACGTCGCACCTCTTCACTGTCCATATCAATCTTTATGTATATGATATGAGAAAAATAGAAGGTAGATTATTTTTTAAAATAATAATAATAATAAAAGTCTATGAAATTTATCAAGTAAGTTGTCACTTTTAATAATATTGTACAAGTCAAAAATAAAAGATAAATTATCTATATGATCTAAGAAAAATAAAAGGTCATATTTTTTGTTTGAATAAAGATCATTTATTCTTTTGCCAAAAATAAATAAATATGACAATTTGTAAGTTGTAATTTGTAACATCAATTATGATCCAATAAAAATAAAAGATAGGGTACTTTTTAAAAAAATAAAAATAAAAGTTGATGAAACTTGTCAAGTAAGTCGTGGCTTTTAATAATATTGTAGTAGTCAAAATGTCATTTTGGAAAAGAAAAAATAATAATAATAAATAGATAGAAGTTGACGGAAATTGTCAGGCAAATTTACACTTTTAATAATATTATAGAAATCAAAATACCCTTTTGGAAAAAAAATAAAATAAAAATTTAATGAATGTTGTCAAGGAAGTTTACATTCTATTAAGGAATTATATACTTATAAAATCTAGCAAGTATTAGTTCAACAACAAAAAAAAAATTCTAGCAAGTATTAGCAAAAGACAAAGCTCTGTTGGTGGTGCTTTAGGAAAGAAAAAGTTGTTTAGAAACTGATGATGAGTTTTCTAGAAGTTGACCCCAAGTCTTCTTACCTTTTAATAATTAAATATTTTATTTATATATTATTATTTTCTTAAATCAATTAAATTTCATTTAATACTTTCGTTAAGTATTCAAAAAATAATAATTAATACTTCTGTTTAGTTTGAAAAGCAAAGTAATTAATGATTGACTGTGTGGGACGATTTTCCATCAGTATTGAAAAGACGGGTAGTCCTTTATGACAAAGAAATAACACGCTTTTGAAGACGAATCGGACATAAAGCCGGCCTTTATTCTCTTATCATTCACATTACATTTTTCTTTGTTTCATATCCCCAGATCCGTTTCATTTTTATATACTAGTTTTATACGCACGTGTTTAAATTTATATTTTATTAAATAAATTTTAAGATCGAAATAATTAAATATTATTATTTATAATTTATACGGAACGAATGTTCAGATTCAACTACTAAATTAACAATATTTTTCTACTTCAATTATTATCATAAATATAATATCATAGATAATCATTTTAAGTTTAATCATAACTATAATATGTTTATGACATGTTTATTTGATGGATCAAAGAATGAAAATGGGAGAATGAAAATAGAGATTAAAAATGATTATTGGTGTTTACTTATTTTAAAATAAATCTATAATGAAAAAGAAATTATAGGTCTAATATGAATTTGGATTATAGAATGAAAATCTCATTTCCTCCATCCACTTAAAAATCTCTTTTTCATTCTTTTTTACAACTTAAAATACCTTTTATACCCCTTATTAAAAAATGTTTATGAAATACATAATTTTAATCAAAGACATTTTAATAAATAATATCCACATGTGTTTAAATTTATATTTTATTAAATAAATGTTAAGATTAAAATTATTAAATATTTTATTTATAATTTACATTGAGTGGATGTTCAGATTTAATTACTGGATTAATAATATTTTTTTTTACTTTAATTATTATCATAAATATGATGTCATAGATAATAATTCTAAATTTGATTGTAACTACAATACTTTTATGATATGTTTGTTTGATGAATTAAAGAATGAGAATAAGGAATAAAAATGATTGTTGATGTTTACTTACTCTAAAATGAATTTGTAATCAGAAAGAAATTATGGGCCGCATATGAATTTGAGATTGTAGAATGAGAATCTCATTCCCTCCACCCCACTTAGAAATCTCATTTTCATTTCTTTTTACAAGTTAAAGTCTTTTATGTCCCTTATTAAAAAATGCTAATAGAGTACATAATTTTAATCAATGACATTTTTATAACTTACAACTAATCTATTTCGATTTCATAATACAATAAACATCTCAATGGAAATACTGCTAATTTTCACTCTAATCCTTGTAATTAAAGTAAATAACTTATTTTAATTCAGATACAATTGTGTATAAAAGGGAGAAGATGTACAATTGTGTTGGTTAATTTTTTTAATAAACCAAAATTTAAAACCTTGCAAGTATACAAATCTTTTGATTGAGTACAATGACAAGCAAAGGCTGATCCCACGAGAAGTTATTAACTTACTTTAATTCTAAGTTTATTAAAAACAATTAAATTAAATGAAAGGGGTTTTCACAATTGAATTGAAAATTAAATTGTAATAGAAAACTAAATAATTTAAAGAAAATTAATAGAGAAAACTTAGCTATGACATTTTATCCATCACTTAACAATTTTTCAATCTATAATTAAATTAATGAGCACAACAATATTAATGCATGATAAAGATATATACGATAAAGTAATAGTTATACTGCATATCGTATTAATTCTTCCTTAATTTGTATGTAAGTCATATGGTATCTATGTAAATACCTATATTCCTAATTATAACATAACATGACGTCTACTTAAGTTCAATAATAAGAACCCATTAAGAACTAGAAGAATATGAACATCACACAAATCCTAGAACATAGCGTTTATCTTAGGTATTTATGAATTAATGCCCCTCAATTGGTTCATAAACAATTGATTTTTACAAATTAAAAATATTATCGTTAGGCGTGCGATTTATATCCTTGCAATATAATTCTAAAAATATACTCCTTAAATGACCAGTAAAAAAAAAAAAATAATAAAATACAATTAAATTAGAGATATTAATTTTATCATGTAAAAATAAATAACTTCATTAAAAATAAATAAAGATTAAATTCATGTCTAGAGCTTCAAGTAGTTCTAACTAACAAAAGAAATTAGTCACACATAGCTTTAAAATAACACACAATAATTAAATAAAGAAGACAAAAAAAAAAAAAAGAACCAGAAGCCAAAAGTTGTAGCCCACGCCTCTCTCTCCTCCTAGTCTCTGAGGTAGTGTTTGGTGCATGAGATTTGACATGGGATTGAAATTGAAAATATCCCAAACTTTCAAATCTCATGGTTGAAGAGACCAGTTTGGGAATGGAATCTCAATCCCAAATTCATTTGAATCCCATTCTCATGGGATTGATGAATCCCATCCATCCCCTTGTCATTCAATGAGATTGGATTACTCATCTGCCAGCAGCTTCATTATTTTTGTCTCTCTCCTCATTAATTATTTATCTACCTACCCCATTTATTACTCATCTGTCAGTAGCTTCATTATTCTTCATTTTTCAACACAAACCTGTTAACATTTCTCATCTGGCACGCCTACTGATCTCAAGGGAAAAAAAAAAGTTTCTTCACTACACTTTGATCCATTCATCTGCAAATCAAAATAGAGGTATGTAGATTCTTATTTTTTTTTTTCTATGATCATAACATTTCATTTTATTTTGTTTTCTTTGTTCTTTTTTTTTTTTTCATTCATAGATCGTGTAGATCTTTATGTTTGAATTTTTTTTTTTTTTTTGGTTCATCTGGTTGAAATTTGGTTTAAAATCTATATCTACTCATCTATGATCATGAATATTGTTTATTTATTATTTTTGGTATGAGTATTTGTTGAGATTTTGATCTTTGTTATCAAGATCTTTTATTACATCGTTGAGATAATTCATGAGATAGCGTTGACAAAACTTTTCTAAACTAGTGGATACGTCTACATAGGTGATTGGTTTTCGAACTTAAAAATCTGAAAATAAAAATGTAATGGTTATGTAGTTATAACCGAATAGTGTTTACCCAAGAATCATGAATCAATCAATTTATATTTATTTAAAGTTTATATATATATAGACATATTTATAATTTTTATTTGGAGATCTTAGAAATAATCCTTAATTTATTGTATATATTGTCTGGATTAATATCTAGACCCCTGCAGTTTAAGATTTTCATCTTTCAAATATTTTTCAACGCAATAATTGATTTTTCATCTGTCACATATGCCACAGTCATTATATAATTGTTCATATATTTATTTAACATATTATTGATATAAAGATTTTGTTATGCGTATTTTTTGGACTTAGTAGTTGGGCTGGTAAAAGTCTAATTGAGGCCCATTTAAGACCCGATAAGAAGACCCGATAAGGTCAACATAGTCGAAGCCCATCAGACGAGGCCTAGTATTGACTCAAAGACCATCAAGACTTCCAGCTGGCATCAACAGACTCATAAATACAGGCAAGTCGCAGCTCGACGCCTGCGCAGCTCGTTTCTCAGCGAGCTCGAGATGAGGACCACTATGACACGTCAGCTTGCTCAGATACGTGATAAGTATCATATCTTCCAGAACAGGCAGTTACCAAGTTCAATAGTGATTCTCTCTCTCCGAATATGGTAGTTGCCCAATCAAACCATGATTTCCTCATCAGATATGGAGATTAATTCAAATTCAAATTCAAGTCATCATTACTTCAAGATAATTATAGCAATTTCCTGATATTACCTAAATATATTAGGAAGCATGATTAATTTATAATTCTTTTCCTTATTTTTCCCAATTGTTTAGGGAATGTAATTAATTCAGGATTCTCTTCCTGATTTGCTACAACCAGAATTGTAACTCTTCTTTCCCTATAAATAGGGATTGAAACCATGGTAACAACATCAGACAATATTCAATAATATACTGTCACTCTGCAGAGATTAAGAGTTGGACAGTCGTGGACGTAGGCCTTTTTATTGCCGAACCACGTAAAATTTGGTGTTCTTCGTTTGATCATCTGTTTTCTGTCTTTGTCTTTTCTAGATTTTTGTGCTTTCTCACATTGATTGCAGGTATTGGGCATTGATTTCTCGTCGACTGAATTCCAACGTCGACATTTTGGCGCTAGAAGGAGGGCCTCAACTGCAATCTTTTTCATCCCAGTTTATCAACTTCTGACGATATGGCAAAGACTAGATCAAACAGGTTCCTTGGAGATGATGACCAGGCGGAAAGTCACGTGAACCAATCCCAGCAGAACTTACAGCCTGGGCAAGACGCAACCGCGCATGCAGCAGGCCCGTCCCAAGGACAGATACTCGGGGCCGCGCCAGGCATCCCCCCTCTGCCTCACCGTCAATCGGTTCCAGTTGCCCAAACGGCCGAAGGGCAGAATGCGTTGTTACAAAGGCAAGAAGCGTTGGAGGATACGGTTAGGCAGCTCACGCAAGCCGTCAACATGTTGGTACAGGCCCAGGTACACAACGTGACTAGGGTGGAAGTTCAGGCACCACAGGGAGTGCCTCAGCCTCTCGAAATAGCGCAGGGACCTGAAAGGCTAGCAAGGGAGGTCCCGCGACCTGCAGATTCGGCTCGCTCATCTAATGCGTGTTCGAGGGGTGGAAGACACCCTGTTCAACACGAAAGGGAGGTCGCACGTCCTGATAGCCAGGTAGCAAGACCAAGCCAGGAGGGGAACAGGCGAATGGAAGTTGATCAAGGCAGAGTTCGAGTCGCAGCTCGTTATGCCGATGAGGTGGATGGGCAGCAGGTAAGGCCCCATCGTCATGAAGATCGGTTCGAGGATGAAAGGTATGATCCTGAGCATCCGGCTCCAAGTCTTGATCATAGGAGAAGATACGAGCTCCGAGATCCCCAAGTAGAGGAGCTCCTCCAAAGAGTCCGACAGTTGGAAGCACGACCTGGAGTTCCAGAACAGCGTGGGCTCTACGGAGACAAGACCCCATTCACAAGGGAGATTGAGACACAACCTCTCCCTCCGAGGTTCAAGATGCCGAGCATTCAGCAATACAATGGGGACAGTGACCCATATGACCATCTAGACGCTTTCAACGTTCAGATGGATTTGCAGACAGGAAATCCAATGGTGAAGTGCCGAGTGTTCCCGGCCACATTGGGAGACATTCCGAGAACGTGGTTCAGAAATCTCCCAGCTCGCAGCATAGGAAGTTGGGAGCAATGCCAACAGAAGTTCGTTGGTCAATACAGGGCACTGAGAAGGCAGCTCACTCCATCCTGCCACCTTGCCACCATTTTTCAGCGTCAGGGTGAGTCGTTGAAGGAATACATCACCAGATTTAGACGCGAGGTCGCGAATGTCGAGCATCCATCAGACGAAAGCATTCTGACAGCGATCTCAGCTGGGCTGCACAAGGATGGAAAACTATACGAGAGCATTTACAAGTCCCCAGTGAAGGATCTGGGAGAGTTCTACGAGCGAGCTGCGAAAGAGATAAGATGGGAAGAGACCTTCGGCCCGAAGAAACAGATTCAGAAGAATGAAGCGGGCAGTTCCAGTCAGCCAAAGAAGAGAAACAATGGCCGGAACGAAGAAGGAAGGAATAACGGCTCGAGTAATCAGATTGCGAAGAGATCGAGGAGAGAGCCGAGGTATGAGCGACCTCAGCGTTGGGGTCGCCAGGAAGGATACAGCATCCTGACTACGTCTCCAGACAGGATTTACGCTGTAGAGCGGAATAAGGAGGACTTCGGGAGACCCAATCCTATAAGGGCTCCCATTCAGCACAGAGATCAGAACAAGTTCTGCGCCTACCATAATGAGGTCGGGCACAGTACTTCAGATTGCTGGGCGTTGAAGAACGCCATTGAAAAATTAATCAGGCGAGGTCGCTTGGGGGAATATGTGGCAAGACCTGCTGACCAGCGACCTCATCAGCAACGACCTCAACAGCAACAGCCAGTACACCAACAACAGCTCCAGCGAGCTATTGAGCAAGGCCAGGAACCTGCGGTAAGAACTATTTTCACTATTTATGGTGGCCCCCATATCGCAGGTGATTCCAACAGATCACACGAGAGATACGTACGAGAGGCGAACCATTCATTTCAGCTCAGCGGGTCGGAGGGACCTGCCAAAAGAGCGAAGCCGACCTCGGACGAGATCGTATTTACAGAAGAAGATGCTAGAGGAGTGATCTGTCCTCATAATGATGCGTTGGTTATACGAGCAAAAATCAGCAATGTGGAAGTTAGGCGCATCATGATCGACACTGGGAGCTCGGTGAATGTGATGTATAGAAGTTGTTTTGACCAAATGGGGCTGCGAGCAGACCAGATGAAGCCATCCCCGGAGCCTCTATTTGGATTCACTGGAGATGCTGTGATACCAGTAGGGCAGATTAAGCTGCCGTTAACTCTAGGGGAGTCAGGTCGTCAAGCAACAACCTTGACGGACTTTTTGATAATCGACGGCCCATCAGCATATAACGTGGTCCTCGGAAGACCTGCTATGAACGAGTTGGACATGGTTACCTCAACCAAAACACTGACTGTGAAGTTCCCAACTCTCAATGGCATCGGATGTGTTCGAGGAGAACAGCACCTAGCTCGTCGTTGTTACGAAGATGCTGTGAAGATGGGCGTGAGAGGAAAAAAGGTGAACGTGGTCTCAGGGGGCGAGCCACGAGCTAAGACTGAGAAGGGAGTCAGTCACGACCTGGACCCTCGCGAGGTAGATGCAGACCGAGCTACCGGTCCAATTGAGGAGTTAGAAGATCTACCAGTCAGCGAGGTAGATCCTGAGCGATGCTTGAAGCTGGGAAGAGGATTAACTCCAGAATTGAGAGCCCAGCTCGCTGACTTCCTAAAGGCAAACTTGGATGTGTTTGCATGGAATCATGAGGACATGGTGGGAATAGATCCAGAGGTGATGTCTCACAGGCTAAACATTGATCCTCATTTCAAACCAGTTCGCCAGAAGAGAAGGGTAATGACAGGGGAACGATACTTAGCACTGAAAGAAGAGGTGGACAAGCTCCTGGTTAACAAGTTCATCAGAGAGGCTTACTACCCGACCTGGGTTGCCAACCCCGTGCTGGTGAAAAAGAAAAACGGGAAGTGGAGGACCTGCATCGACTTCACTGACCTGAACAAGGCGTGCCCAAAGGACAGCTTTCCCCTGCCAAGGATAGATCAGCTCGTGGATGCTACCGCTGGCCACGAGCTCCTGAGCTTCATGGATGCATATTCAGGATATAACCAGATCCCAATGAGGCCTGAAGACGAAGAGCACACCTCGTTCATGACTGATCGGGGGCTATATTGCTACAGGGTGATGCCCTTCGGGTTAAAGAATGCTGGAGCGACCTATCAACGTTTGGTGAACATGATGTTCAAAGAACAGATTGGAAAGACTATGGAGGTCTACGTTGATGATATGCTGGTGAAGTCCAAGCAGATAGGTGATCATGTTAGCAATCTGAGAGAGATGTTTCAAATTCTGAGGAGCTACCAGATGAAGTTAAATCCACTTAAATGTGCATTCGGAGTGACTTCTGGGAAGTTCCTGGGCTTCATGGTCAATAGTAGGGGGATTGAAGCAAACCCTGAGAAGATCAAGGCGCTGATTGACATGAGGTCGCCGACCAGAGTGAAGGACGTACAAAGCCTCAATGGCCAGGTCGCAGCATTGAGTAGGTTCATCTCGAAAGCTACAGACAAATGTGTCCCTTTCTTTGACATTCTAAAGAAAGCAAAGAATTTCGAATGGACTGAGCAGTGTGAAGTAGCCTTCCAGCAGTTGAAGGAATATATGGCGCAAGCTCCACTTCTTTCCAAGCCCAAAGAAGAGGAAAAGCTGATCTTATACTTAGGGGTGTCTCAGCAAGCTCTAAGTGCGGCGCTGGTAAGGGAAGAAGAAAAGACGCAGCTCCCAGTCTATTATGTGAGCAAACGGTTACAAGATGCTGAAACCAGATATTCCCAGATGGAGAAATTGGCTTACTGCCTGGTGATTGCATCAAGGAAGCTGCGACCTTATTTCCAAGCTCACACCATAGAAATCCTCACCAAGTATCCATTAAAGCAAGTTTTGCAGAAAGCAGACACCTCAGGTCGTTTGTTGAAATGGGCAGTGGAGCTCGCGCAGTTCGATATCCAATTCAAGCCAAGGACGGCTATCAAAGCTCAGGCTCTTGCAGATTTCATTGCAGAATTTACAGGACCCGTGGATAATGAAGCTGAGTCTTCTGAAGGACCGGCCTGGGAGCTTTTTGTTGATGGATCATCCAGCGAGCAGAGGGCTGGAGCTGGAGTTCTACTGATCAGTCCTGAGGGCCACAAAATCCTCTGTGCTCTAAGGTTTGGCTTTCAGGCGACAAACAATGAAGCTGAGTATGAAGCCCTGCTCGCGGGTCTACGATTGGCTAAGGAGATGCGAGCTGAACACTTGAAGATTTTCAGTGACTCACAGCTCGTCGTCAGCCACGTAATAGGAGAATATCAAGCCAGGGGACCAAAAATGGCCCTCTACCTCCAAAAAGTTCACGAGCTGCTAGGTGCATTTCAGAAATACGAAATGAAGCAGATCCCGCGAGCTCAGAACTCGCATGCTGATGCATTAGCTCGCCTCGCAACTACGCGAGATGCAGATTTCCTTGGGGCTATCCCAGTTGAGTTCCTACCAGCTCCAAGTACTGAAGAAAAGAGTGTGACGATGGTCATATCTGTACGGCCTGATTCCTGGATGAGCCCTATTCTTGAATACTTGCAGGACGGAAAACTGCCTAATGACAAGCTGGAAGCCCGACGACTACGAGCTAGGGCAGCCAGGTATTGCATCTATGATGATGCACTGTACAAGAAGGGGTTCACAGCACCGTTATTAAGATGCATTGATGGCCATGAGTGTGAAACAGTATTGAGGCAAATACACGAAGGCCACTGTGGGAACCATGCTGGGGGGCTGTCTCTGGCTCAGAAGGCACTTCGCCAAGGCTTCTACTGGCCCACCATGAGGCAGGACGCTCTCAACTTAGTGAAGAAATGCGACAAATGTCAAAGGTTTGCTCATATTCCGCGAGCTCCACCAGCTTACCTCCAACAGATGGTGAGCCCGTGGCCCTTTGCGATCTGGGGAATGGACCTGATCGGTCCCCTACCGATGGCACGTGGAAGATGTAAACATGCAGTAGTCGCAGTGGATTATTTCACTAAGTGGGCTGAAGCGAAAGAACTTGCTGAGATCTCCACTACAAAGATTGAGAAATTCGTGTGGAGCAACATTATTAGCAGATTCGGGGTCCCACAGCAGATCGTGACAGACAATGGAACTCAGTTTGCCAGTGACCAGTTTTTTAGGTTTTGCAACGACCTCAAAATTGTTATAAGTTTCTCGGCAGTAGACCATCCACAAGCCAATGGCCAAGTGGAAGCTGTAAACAAGATTATCAAGCAGACCCTGAAGATGAAATTAGAAGCCAAGAAAGGAGCGTGGGTAGACGAGCTCCAAAAAGTATTGTGGTCCTATAGAACCACAGCTCGCGGCTCCACTGGCGAGACCCCATTTTCAATGGTCTACGGATCGGAAGCTATGATCCCGGCTGAGTTTGAAGTCACCTCGCAAAGAAGAGCGACCTTCAATCCAAACAACAATGATCAGCTACTTGCAGCAAACCTGGACCTGCTCGAGGAACATAGGGAAACCGCTAGGTTAAGGGTAGCTGTCTATCAGCAGAGAATAGCGAGATACTATAACAAGTATGCTCGCATTCGCAGATTCAACGTAGGAGACCTAGTCCTACGCCTCATCCTACCAGGAGCCCGCAAGCCGAGTGATGGATCCTTAGGCCCAAACTGGGAAGGACCATATGTTGTCAAAACAGCCTTGGGAAATGGAGCTTATCGACTAGTCAATGTAAACGGGGCAGAAGTCCTCCGAGCTTGGAATGCCGAGCATCTCCGCCCCTATTATCAATAAGTTTTTCATTACATGTAATATGGATTAATTGTAAATGATATCTCCATTTCTCTCCTGTTTTTGATTCAACTTTCTTCACCAGGCTGACGGGCTCCGAGCTCAATGGTTTAGGAATATGAATTAAAGAGCCTAAAAAGCAAGTGACTAAGTGTCCTTGCATAGCTCGCCTAATGAGCCTAAAAAGCAGCGAGGTGACGACCCCTGCATAGCTCGCTATGAATTAAAGAGCCTAAAAAGCAAGTGACTAAGTGTCCTTGCATAGCTCGCCTAATGAGCCTAAAAAGCAGCGAGGTGACGACCCCTGCATAGCTCGCTATGAATTAAAGAGCCTAAAAAGCAAGTGACTAAGTGTCCTTGCATAGCTCGCCTAATGAGCCTAAAAAGCAGCGAGGTGACGACCCCTGCATAGCTCGCTATGAATTAAAGAGCCTAAAAAGCAAGTGACTAAGTGTCCTTGCATAGCTCGCCTAATGAGCCTAAAAAGCAGCGAGGTGACGACCCCTGCATAGCTCGCTATGAATTAAAGAGCCTAAAAAGCAAGTAGTTAAGTACCCTGGCATAGCTCGCCAAACATTCTAAAATACCCATTACTTATACTTACAAAATTTTGTTAAGTGTTGCTTTTATTATTATCAGGTTTTGGGTTTATCGATTATTAGCTCGCAGGAAAAATGAAGAGCATGAAGTACATTGGCCTGAGTAACATTCAACACAAGAGAAGTAATGAAAGAAATTTTCATTAAAATACGAAGACTGATTACAAATTGAAAGATAAAAGATATACATGAAAAAGAAAAAACAAATTGCTAGTTCTCTGCAGGAGGGTCTGGATTAGCCGAAGGTTCCGGACCAGGGGCAGACGAGGCAGCTTTTGATTTAAAATCCTCAATGGTTTCGAGCCCTATGTCCCCGAAGATAGAGAAATCCATGTCTGGATGGGACATCCACAGTGTATAGAGGAAATCGCGACCTGTCCTTTCTTCAGCCTCATCCCTTGCATCTGCAACCCGCATTTCCAGTTCTTGGGCAGCCTGCTCTCTAAAGGCTGTTAGCTCCTCGAAGGCATTATCAGCTAGACGGTTGACGACCTCAGCCTCTTTCTTCATATCTTCAACCTGCTGTTCCGCAGCCTCAGCTCGCAGAAAATGGGATTCCGTAGAAGGGGCAAGCTTGTAAGCCCTAAGGATAACATCATCAAATCTGCTGCTGATGCCCGCGTCGTTCGATTTCGCGAGCTTGTTAAGAGCTCGTTCCTCCCCGCTGCTGAGAGAAAACTCGTCCATTTTCAGCTCTGCACAGTAAATGATTAGAGAATGATAAGTGATGAAGATGCAAAACAAAATCAGCTCGTGGGAGTTTTCTTATGAATACCTGGTTTCAGAACGAAACTGAAGTTTCGGAGGTCTGCAAGAGATGGGCACGAGATGTAAAACCAGCTCGTCTTGTATGAACCGACGTTGGATTTACCTTTCGCTTCTCCCTTGGGCAAAAGGTCTTTGTATTGTGACTGACGAGCTGTCAGATAGTAAATCCCATCTGGTTTCTCTCCTTCTCCCGCGCTCAGAGCCTTGAAGGAGTAGAACTCCTGGATAATTCTTGGTGTAGGGGCATGAAGGCCGATCCTGTAGAAAGCTATGGCCAGCGAAATCAACTGTGTGTAAGAATTCGGAGTCAGTTGAAATGGTGCGAGCTTGACTTTGTTGAGAAATTCGATTAAGTACGGCGGAACGGGGAACCGCAACCCCTGCTCGAGATGCTGGGTGCTGACAGCGATATATCCCCTGGGTGGATAACAAGCATGATTGTCCGAATCAGGAAGTAGAATGCGGCAACCGAAAGGGATGTGGAATTGCTTGACAAGTCCTTCCACCTCAGGACGCTTCAATGATGAGGGATGACGGGCGAGTGCTGCACGGGCTTCTCTGCCCTGAATGGCATGAGCTCGGGCTTTATCGCGCTCACGAGCTTCGTTGCTTGGGATCATCCCCTTGCGAATCCCACTTGAAGACATCTAAAAGTAAACAGATAAATACATATATATCATTGCAGGAACAGCAATGGTGATGGAGCAAGATGAGTCCAAAACAGAAAATATGAAGAAAAGAAGCCTCACCTTGAATTGTTGACGAGGTGAGAAACGATGAAGAAGACTAAGGATTTCGTAAAAAAGTAGTGGGTCCTGGTTGCTTGAAAGCTTGAAACTCTTGTTTGCTTGGAAGAAAGTGACAGATGAAAGAAGAAAATGAAAAGGGACCAATAGTTTATATAGACAATCGAGCATGAATCCCCAACCATCAGATCTTTGGAAAGCGTAACCGTCATAAATCTGACGGTGTAGCGAGAAACGTGGCTTTGGAAATGATACAGTCGTTAGTTGAGGGACGTGCGCATTAAATGTGCGTGTAAAGGACATGCAGACGTCGCTTCAGTTACCACCTGCATGATCGCCACGTGTCGCAGCTGAAAAGGTGGAATTCGAAAAATGCCCAGTGGCGGTTACAAAAGTAAACGTGCCAAGGAAGACAACTTTTGCCAGCAATTCAAGCTCCCAGCTCGCTAAAGCAAACTGAGAGCTGAGGGGCTAATGTTATGCGTATTTTTTGGACTTAGTAGTTGGGCTGGTAAAAGTCTAATTGAGGCCCATTTAAGACCCGATAAGAAGACCCGATAAGGTCAACATAGTCGAAGCCCATCAGACGAGGCCTAGTATTGACTCAAAGACCATCAAGACTTCCAGCTGGCATCAACAGACTCATAAATACAGGCAAGTCGCAGCTCGACGCCTGCGCAGCTCGTTTCTCAGCGAGCTCGAGATGAGGACCACTATGACACGTCAGCTTGCTCAGATACGTGATAAGTATCATATCTTCCAGAACAGGCAGTTACCAAGTTCAATAGTGATTCTCTCTCTCCGAATATGGTAGTTGCCCAATCAAACCATGATTTCCTCATCAGATATGGAGATTAATTCAAATTCAAATTCAAGTCATCATTACTTCAAGATAATTATAGCAATTTCCTGATATCACCTAAATATATTAGGAAGCATGATTAATTTATAATTCTTTTCCTTATTTTTCCCAATTGTTTAGGGAATGTAATTAATTCAGGATTCTCTTCCTGATTTGCTACAACCAGAATTGTAACTCTTCTTTCCCTATAAATAGGGATTGAAACCATGGTAACAACATCAGACAATATTCAATAATATACTGTCACTCTGCAGAGATTAAGAGTTGGACAGTCGTGGACGTAGGCCTTTTTATTGCCGAACCACGTAAAATTTGGTGTTCTTCGTTTGATCATCTGTTTTCTGTCTTTGTCTTTTCTAGATTTTTGTGCTTTCTCACATTGATTGCAGGTATTGGGCATTGATTTCTCGTCGACTGAATTCCAACGTCGACAGATTTAAATATGAGATATTATTAAACTATGTAAATGTGCTACTGAAAAGTCACGGTCATAATTATCAATGTTTTTCTCTAATTGTTAAATTGTTTCCAAGATTGTTTATGTTTCATTCAATGTATTTTATTTGATTTTTGATTGTGTTTTTATTGAAATGTTAGAGTATGATTTATTTTTTAGTTAATTGTTTGATCAAATGCTAGGATGATTTGTGGGTTTGTATGATATGGAGACAAAAGAAGGAAGTGATGGTTTGTGCTTGAAAAAAATATACCCCTGTTTTTTTTTTTTTTAACATTCTTTTTTGTTTTGTTTTGTTATTATTAGTGTGTAATGGAAAACATAGAAATTCTTTACTTGATTGTTTATGTTTCATTTAATGTATTTTATTTGATTTTTGATTGTGTTTTTATTGAAATGTTAGAGTATGAATAAATTTTAGGAATATTTAAATATTTTTTTGTTTTCCTATCTTTAATTTATTGTTGTTGCCACTCTAATTGTTAATCTTGAATTTTTATTTTCTTATGAACTAGATATGGATGAAAGTGACAATTTCATATTCTTAATTATGCTTGAGTTACGTAAACAAAGACTATGCTTATCTATGGTGAATGTGATTATACGATTTGTGGTGGCACACCGATACCAGAGGAGATTACTCAAAAATTGTACATTTGTTAATCACGCAACTCGTTTTAGTATCTTAGATAGTATTATAAATTATAACGACATAGAATGTGTGCATCAACTAAGAATGGATAGAAGAGCTTTTGGTTTATTATGTGAACTACTTCGTACCGTTGGAAAACTGAAGTCAGATGGTTTGGTTACTATCGAGGAACAAGTATGCATGTTTTTGCACATACTAGCTCATCATGTAAAAAATCGAATCATTCGTCATAGGTTTCAACGATCTGGAGAGACAGTTAGTAGATACTTCAATTTGGTTTTACATGTTGTTTTGTAATTGCATAGTTTATTATTAAAATAATCGGATCCTGAACCAGAAAATTGCACTGATGAAAGGTGGAAATGGTTTAAGGTAAGTCAAATACATCTTTATGCAACGATTTTCAATTGGTTTTTCATTATATACTTTAGTGATCTAGTGTACATGTGTAGAATTGTTTAGGTGCATTAGATGAGACCTATGTCAAAGTTTGAGTGCCTGAAGTTGATAAGCCACGATTTAGAACAAGAAAGGGCGAAATTGCAACAAATGTGTTAGGAGTTTGCTCAAGAGATATGATGTTTATATTTGTTTTACCGGGATGGGAGGGTTCAGCATCAGATTCTAGAGTACTTCGAGATGCGATATCTAGACCAAATGGATTAAAAATTCCCACTGGTGAGACTAATTTAATAAAGTGACTAAGTTATAAAAATATGTAATATAAAATTATATAAGATATTTTTAGTTGAGATTGAATTTAATTTTAATCTTATATCTAGGTTGTTATTATCTTATGGATGGTGGGTATACGAATGGTGAAGGCTTTCTTGCACCATGTAGAGGAACAAGATATCATTTATTAGAATGGAGAGATGGATGTGCACCTACTAATCATATGGAATATTTCAACATGAAACATGCATCGGCTAGAAATGTTATTGAACGTTGTTTTGGATTACTAAAGATACGTTGGGCAATATTGCGAAGTCCATCCTTTTACCCATTAAGAACACAGTGCAAGATAATAACTGCATGTTGTCTTCTACACAATTTTATAAGACAAGAAAAGACGATGGATCCAATGGAGCATGAAGTAGATGAAGTCAATGAGGACGAATTGAATCATATTGGTCAAGTTGCTTCATCACAAGAATGGTCGACATGGAGGGATAATTTAGCTTCATAAATGTTTAATGAATGAAGCGGTTATCATGCAGCTTAAGATTGAATGTGAAATAATTGAATTCTAATGAATTATTGAACTTGAGATTGTGTAATGATATATATTTGGTATTGTATGTTTTTAACCTTGATATTCATCATTATGATATGCAAACTTTCTCACTCCATGTATCTTGTTTAATCATTTGTGCTTATTGGAAATTTTATTTATTAAGGTCATATTTTATTTGTTATGAGTTCTGATGATGACGATATATATATATATATATATTTATATGAGTTTTGTGTAGGTAGAATGAATGTTGAAAGTGCTTCACAACATAATGAGCATGAGAAAAGAGGAAAAGTGAAACGTGTATGGACTAAAGAGGAGGAAGAGGCTTTGCTTGCTATCTTGGAAGACATAGTAATGCATGGTGGATGTGCTGATTATGGTTCATTCAAACCCGGTATGTTGAAACAAATGGAATTACAACTAGCTAATATCTTACCTAACTGTGGTTTGAAAGCTAGTCCACATATTTTGTCTAAACTTAAGCTTTGGAAAAAGCAATATGAAATTGTTTATGACATGTTGAATACTAGCGGGTTTGGATGGAATGATGTCCGAAAGTGTGTTGAGATTGATAGTGAAGAGGCTTGGCAGTGCTATGTACAGGTGAGACTTTTATTTATGAAGTTTTATTTGCAAATATTTTATAAGTTAAGAAATTCAATATTAATAAATATGAAATTATGTATTTATATTTTTCTTGTAGCAACATAAGTCGGCAGAACAATGGAGAGGCAAACCTTTCCCATTTTATGAGAGACTTTCTATTATTTTTGGAAAGGATCGTGCTACAGGAAAAGCAACAGAAACACCGGATGAATTGGCAACAGAACATCTGGATGAAGTTAACTTTGATGAGGAGTTAGAGAGACATGAAAACTACTCTCCAATGTCAGCTAATGATATGTCTGTTGACCAAAGTGCAGCTGAAACTCAACCTAGATTATCGCGTAGGAAGAGAGGGAGATCCTCAGATCTGCTTGTTAGAACCCTTGAACAATTTAATGTTGTGTTTAAGGAGGTGATGGAAAAGTCAAATCAAGATGTTGCCCAATATATGGTCATTTTAGCAAGAAAGAAGGTCAAACGAGATGAGGCAATAGCTAGTGATCTAGAGGTAATGGAACTTCCTTTCTCTGATCGAATACGCCTAATGACAATTTTTATGGACAAACCAGCAATAGCAGAAGTTTTTAAGTCACTACGCGATGAGAATAATAAAATCAAGTTTATTGGTGAACTCCTTTCTGGTGGATTTCATGATTGATGGATATCTCATGACTTAATAAATATTAACTTTTGGAATTGCTTAACAAGATTTAGTGGACATGGATGACATCTTTTTGTTTATAACTAATTATAGGTACTCAATTAAATTTCTTTGATCATATGTCATCATTTTTTTATTTTGTATTTTGTATATTAAAGTCCACTTAAATACTGTTATGTTATTATGATATTTAACTATTAAACTAAGTTGTAGTTGAACTATCTTAATTATGAATCAGTTCTAGCAAGCTTCTATTTAAATATATTATCTTAATGATTCAGTCATTGGTGTAAAATACTATTATATATTTAATTTGCTTTCCAGGAGCTTTGTGAAATTAATTTTATTATATGCAAATAATAATTTAGAAATAATGTTATTATAATAAGAGTCTTTCCAAAATTAATATTTATTTACTTATACTTTAAAATAATATAATTCTAAAAAAAAATCAATATAATTTATAGGATTTATTTTATTTACAACATTATTAACTTTATATATAATAGAAGCTATGTTATCTAATAATATATTTAAATTAATTTTATTCCAATCCAAATCCAACTTATATTTTTCTACACCAAACACAATATGGGATATTTTTAATCCAATTCCAAGTTCCACCAAACATGAGACAGTGATTTGTCATTCCAATCCAATCCAATCCATTCCAATCCAATTCAATTCAATCCAATCCCGCATGCCAAACGAAGTCTGAGTGAATGGTGTAAAAAATGTGAAAAGAAGACACCTATTTATAAGTGTGATAGGTCAATGGAAAAGCCTCAAAAATCGAGTTAATAATTGCCCGTAATTATCACTTAAAATAAATGCTTGAATTTATCTTGAAAATCAAGAATATAGGGAGTCTCCACTTTGAGTCACACCTTGTAACTCAATTTTCCCCATGCCAATAGCCCGTACCAAGGCTGCTTGTTGTGGTCGCCCCTTCTGGTATTTTTGCCACTTCAAGCGACCATTTCAAGCAACCAATTTTGCTTGAAATCTACGCCTTACACTTCACACATGAATAAACCACCTTGTTTTGCATTTTATTACAAAACAAACCCCTTTATTTTAATTTATCTCAAACTTTGGCATAATTCCTGAATCCTTTTCCAACTCCTTTTGAATAATCTTGATCTTATCCAAATTCTTCTTGATCTTCATGTCTTATTCGAACTCTTGTACTAAAAAGAATTCTAAATTATTTAGGATTATTATCTTCCTTTCTAACTTAGATTCAAATAGCAATTTTAACAATCAACTCTTTAAATTTCTTTAATTTTTTAAAGCTACAATAATCTTCAAAAATTCACTAATTCTATCATTTTTTTTTTCCAAACTTAAATTTTGACACAACAATATCAAACACATTAAAAGTACCAATTCTACACAAAAATATAGCATAAATAATAGGTAAATTTGGCGTAAAATAATAACAATTAACAACTCAACAAATTGTACATATAGTTAACATCCATAATATCTAAGAGCATTTTCAATATTCTCATGGATTGTGTTTTAGAAAAATATATATATATATATATATATATCATATCATTAATATCAAGAGACTTGCTTCTTACATGACATAAAACATCACTTGATAGACAATCACATTAAAAAATGTTCTCCAATTACTTCTATTTAAGACATACAATTTGATAAGGTGGTAAAGGTTTTTTTTTTTTTTTTTAACCACAAAACTTTCTTGGATTTTTCATGACATCCTCTCACAACTAGTAGAACCCATTATCAATCTACGAAACAAAAACTAGTTCCCAAAGAAAAAAAAAAAAGAAGAAAGTTGAGTTGTCCTTGATAAAGTATTGAAACAATTAGTATTCTATGCAAAACAATATGATATGGTTCAGTCTGAGTAGTTTTCATAGTTCATAAGCAATTTATAGTTGATGTATATAAGCACTGCATTTGTCATATGATTACATAAAACTATATCTCTCAGAATTTATAAACTCAGATACTACAATTTGGAAAAAAAAAAACTACAATATACAATCAAGTACAATTACAAAAATCTAATAATAATTGAAAAAAAAAACTAAATATGAGTTTGAGAAATTATCTTGCCATTCATGGCCTTTAGTGTTTTTTGTGCTTCATTCTCCAACTACAATGAGACAAAATCAAAGCCTTTAGGTCTTTGGAGAAACATACCTTGGAAAACGTCGATGAGAGGTCCATGCCAACGAAGAAAGATTCAGAGAGAGAAAGAGAGAGAGGACATTGAAAGAGAGAGAGAGAGAATTTTAGAGACAGATGAGACGTTTGTTTTGAGAGAGAGAGAGAGAGAAAGAGAGGACTTTGTTGAGTTGCTTGTCCAACAAACCTTCTAAAAATAGATGATGATGTTGACAACCTCTATTTTTTTTTTCATCTCAGCTTGATAGTGAGGAATAAAGATTGCATCAGAAAAGTTTATTTTAACATTATGTCCGTTTAACCTATATGACACTTATTTTTTTACAGTTCATGAGAGCATTGAAGATACTCTAAAAGCTTCTACATACATTATAGTTTTTGGATTCTTAAACTTCAAAAAGAGTATTTTTTTTAATTTTTTTAAATATTTAAAAGATCCAAATTAAAAGCCCAAATACCTACTGTAAGAGGACATGTTTTTCTTGCACTTTTTTTCTTTTCTTTTTTTTAAGTTTAATTTTATTTCAAAATAAAATGTTTTTCTTTTTAATAAAGTTCGAATTATAAATTAAATTAGGGCCATCTTCATCATATTATATTTCATGAGGGCAATAAAGTGATTTCATAGCCTGATGAGTGGTAAAATGGTCTTTCTGTTTTTTTTGTTAAGCTTGATAGCATTAGGATTATGGTCAGAGGAACGAAATTAATGGATTTACAATACTTCAGGGATATTTGGATACTATTATCAAGCACATTTAAAAAAAAAAAAAAAACTATATTTTTTTATTTAATTTAATTGTAATTGAATAAGTATGACAAGAACTAATAACACACAAATTTGGATAGTTATAAATGGTAAAGACGCAGTTACTCCTTGACAATGTGGGATTGTGACAAAAACTCATTTGCCCTAAAAAGTTTTTAAATTTATCATTATATTCAAAGATATTTTTAAATTGAGTAAAATATTAAAATTAATAAATAGAATATTAATTTAACAATAAATTATAAATAAATTCTCTCTCTCTCTCTTTCTCTCTCTCTATTCTTCCCTGACCTATATGTTTCTATCTCTTTTTTCTTCTTTGTCTATCAATCTTTCTACCTCTTTTTTGATTTGTTTTCTCATCTCATCTCTTCTTTTCCAATTCTCTTTCTCCTTTTTCTAGCTTTAAAATGAGAACCCACTAGAGCCCTAATCTCTCTTCTCTTGCTTCTCTTGCTTTCCTCTCTTTCTCTCACTTCTTTCTCTTCCTTGTCGTCTCCCTCCTTCTCGTTGGCGTCTGTGATAAGGTGGGGGCTTAGCCCAATTTGGTTTGGTGTGATTTAGGTACTTGAGGTTAGCATAATACCTTCTATAACTGGCCAAACTTGGTATATTTCTTTATTTAAGCAAATCTCTAGAAAGGAAAAAAAAAATCTCATCAAACAAGAAGATCTCTATAATGCATAGAAAATTTCTTCAAATAAGAAGCTTTTAGAAGTACATTTTGATTTGAATATAGACATATTAATTACAATTTAATGTAAAATAAGAAGAATGATCTCATTCTTTCCTATATTTTAGTGATCAAATCATATATAAATATGGAATCTTAACAGCATATAAAAGTGGTCCTTTGCATATGAATAAAAACACATCTAAGCACACTATGAGTTAATTGTTCACCTTTAGCAAAGACTCTATTAAAAAAATAGCATTTTCTCTTCATAAATAATATAATCGTGGACTTAGACATTACTTAAAATGGCCGAACCACATTAAAAATTCTATTGTCTCTTTGCTTTCATTTTTACATCTTTGTTGTTCTATTTGCTCACTATTGTTATGCCCATTCGTTCATTATTTGTATTGATTCGGGTATTGATAAATTTTTTACGTAAACATTTTGACGCTAGAAAGAGAGCTACAAAGTCTTTGATTCAGTTGGTCTTATATCAAATTTACATTCTTTTTACTTGTAATGGTTGGTATGTCTCAAACACAAAGAGAAAGTGTTCCTCACAGAAGTGCGCAACTAAGTGGTCTTCAAAGCAGGGAGAAGGGAAAGAATTCGGTGCAACATACATCGAACATTAGGAATTGGCAAGACGAGGATCACACTTGCAACCAAGTCGATCTAGACGCTACAACAAACTAGCATCAAGAGGTTGGGTAGAATTTGCCCCCAGTCAACGTGGCAATTGGACCAATAAGTGTTCTAAACCCTAGAGTGGAAATAAATAGGCAAGAAGGTATAGAGGATATGTTATGAACATTAACTCTGACTATCCAATTGCTCATTTAAAGGCAGTAAGCAAATCCCCTACTAGGCAAACGTCCACCCTAAGGTGAAGGACAATAAATAGGTTAACATCCTACCCAACAAAGGGATAAAAATGAGAATTGCAGTCAGCGTGCACATTAAGGGCTTGCCAGAATGGCATCTTCAAACCATAGCACTACTGGTAATAACCAAGAAGATCGTAAGAATATCAAAATTATGGAAAGGTCACACACCACCCATGGTGACCCATGTGATCATGAGGAATTGTTTAAAAGACTAGAGTGTTTTGAATAGCAGAGAAACAAGAACCAAGACTGTTTTTGAGAAGGAAATCCATTATGTGGCGAAATTGCCAATGAGCCACTACCAAATTGTTTCAAGATGCCAACTATTACTTTGTATCAAGGAGAAACATTCCATATGATCATATGTTGAGTCAATATCATTCTCATCCTTTGTTATTTTTATGACTGAAAGAAAAGTCCACATATTTCCTACCCTTTACAAATCATAAGCAAATTCAGGCTTTGTGTCTACTAAAATAAAAACATCCCTTGGCAATGTTTTGTATGGATCTTTCCCACAATTACTAAATATGTTCTTCCATTGATCAACCTTAACATCGTATAACCTTGTCTCATATGGCTTGAACTCCTCAAAATCAACCACTTCTGCAAAAAATGCTTGAGATATAGTCTCTACAGCTAAGCAAAGTTGAGCTCGAGTTTCTTCTAATAAAGGAAAAGCAAAGCTATGTAAGTACTCTCCAGCAGATTGAAATGCTTTTAGAATTCTTTCCACCTAAAGGGAAACAAAACAATATAAAATATTATCTAAATTTTCAAGCATGAAATTGAATATAGGACAAATGTAATTAATGGAAACATATCATGCAAAGAATTGGCATAAATAAATTAGGTTAACCCTATGAATTAGCCAACACATGAGAAGGTTTTATGACTTGCCTTATGAAAACCATCAACACACATGTTACATGTATGTGTAGCCTAATGGTAAATTTCTAATGCATAAAACACACATAAGAAACATGTGCATGTATACACAGTTCACAAGTAATATACAATGAGTAGAGTATCATTCCCACAAAGATTATCGAACTTATGTTACGTACTAAAATTGATCTTGACTACCCTTGTCCAAACTATTGAAAGATGCATTTCAAGAAAATAGTTATTAAACTAACTTATGAAAACCCTCAAATCAGTTTTCACAATTCCAACCACAAATAATTTTTCAAATAGAAATTAATGTTTGGCAAATCGTTTTTACTAAACACAAAAGTATAATTTTCATTCACCAAAATTTAATTTCATTAACACAATATATTATATATAACCCAAAAGATAATTTACAAATATATTTACCAAAATCTACTTATGATGCATGACATACAATTTAAAATGCAAACTATGCAGTGATTATCTTCGCGTCAGGCCACCTACGCGTTCGATGAAGCCTTTTCTAATTGACAGCTCGTACCTGTACTTGAAAAGAATTTTTTTAAAAATACATAGAAAAAATGATGAGTATAAAACTCAATGAGCGGATAACTTTTAAACTGAAATTTCCTTTTCTAAAAAATATATATCCTCCCAACAAAATAATTTATAAAACTAATAATTTATTATAACTTTTATTAAAACTACAAATCTAATTAAATCTTATAAACTTTTATTTATTTCTCGAAACTGGAAATAAATTTCTTATTTAATAAACTTTACGTCTATTGATGTATTTTTCTCTTTTGATCTCGCCAAAGGTAACCCAGGGAAATCTTAACTCTATAGTGACGGAATTTGTCGTCGCCACCTGAGCTCGGGGATGCTACTATGTGTAGTCGCAGATGCGGAAAAATTTGAGATTACGATCCTCCCCAGCATCGGCAGATCTATACTACTATATACGTGCAGAGGGCGACTCACAGACTCCACTCAACCCCCCAAGTTAGTGACTAACTCTCCCAACCACTCTTACCATACATGCATACAGTACTTCGACCGGTAATCTCTAGGGATTAGGGTAAACCTAAGACATCTAAAATTTCTTTTTCAAAGTACTAAAAAATTTTTCTTTTCTTGAAACTAAAATCTCATTTTTTTTTAAGGCTAAAGCCTAACTTCAGAGCTACTTTAGCATGTCTAATTCTTATATATAATTACTCAAATAAAGTAAATTGCTTTCATACTAAAAGAGTTAACATGCTAAAGTTTAAATCATTCAAAATTATAAACTTGGTAACTAAAATAAAAATGATTACTTGAACATATATAAAGGGAGTATTTAAACAACAATTTAAATAAATTCATTATAACTCAATAAATCTCATAAACACTTTAAATAAATATATAACCACTCACAACTTTTTCACTACAAATTCACTACTCTTCCAAACCTCCCTTTAATGTTTTTGCTTCCAATTCCTACAATCACATTCCACCATAATTTCATGACCTTTTTCACTCAATTTCAATGCCAATCACATTATTTCTTCAATTTAAACTTAAATGGTCATGCACCCATTTAATTCCAATTTTTAACATAATCTTTCCAACCAACTTCCTAACCTTAATTTTGCATTTAAACTCAATTCAAAATCCAACAAATCACTCAATTAATTTCCAACATATCAAGCACTAACT
This sequence comes from Litchi chinensis, assembly GCA_019925255.1. Lineage (NCBI taxonomy): Eukaryota > Viridiplantae > Streptophyta > Magnoliopsida > Sapindales > Sapindaceae > Litchi > Litchi chinensis. The sequence goes on from CM034474.1 coordinate 22,221,892, forward strand.
AAACACTTAGTCTAACTCAATATATATAGGTTCAATAAATTCACCACTTTACCTTATTTTTCCACCAATAACCTCACATCACTTTCAATTAATTTCTTTGGCACAATTGCATTCAAACACATCCTAAACACCATCAAAACACTTCAAAAGGATTGGATAGCACTTTATAACCCAATTCTTTACCTTAAACACATTAACACCCAAATTCATCCAATTTCCATTTTTCTTACATTCTTTTAATTCCAATAAACTTAAATTCATCTCAAAACCTCATACAACTCATTCCAACATTAAAATCAAAATAAACACATGCAAAAACACAAGTGGTCCACACACTAGTATACTTGTTCAACAATTCATTCACTTGATTTTTCTTTCCAAAATTCATCTCAAATTAATCTAATATCACCTATAAACTCATCTAAACACTAAAATACATCCAATTACCTAATCTTTTCCAAATTAATCACATACTAGTATATCACAATACCAACTTATTTACTTCATTCCAAGCTCAAAAATCACACACAATTGCCTCAAATAATCCTCAATAGATCAACCAAAGCCTCAAAATACCAAATCAATTTGATTTCATCAATTTAATATATCAAACCCTAACCTTACCTTACTAATATCTTGACCCAAAACTTCTTGATGCTTTCCTTCACTTTCAAGCTCAATTGGATGATAATCTAACTCCAATCATGCCATAAATTTCATCAAAAAGTCATTTAATCACCAAATCTTAAAAACCTGCAAACTAATCATGAAAATACTTTAACTTACCTTCACTTTCTTCCTATTTTTCTTGAGAAATCATGAGGAGTTTGATGGAGGAACACCTTAGGGACCTCTTCTTCTTCTTCTCCTTCTTCTTCTTCCTTCACAGTTGCAGTCTTCTTCCTCTCGACCTGCACTCATCTTTCACGGTTTCAGGTTCATCTTTCGGTTCTGCTTCATATTTCATGTCTGCTCTCTCTTTGACCAAACAAGCTCCTTCATTCATCCTCTCATGCATTTCAACTATATATTAAAGTCTTACCAATATCTAATTTGCCCTTGGAATGACTTTAAAATCACACTTCTGCCATTAGTTATAAATAAATTAATTTAATTGGTCACTCAATCCCATCCATTTAACCACTAACCAATCATTGAATTTCTTTGTTCAACCTCAACTAATTACTCTTACTTTTTGACTTAAAAATGTCACAACATCATTGGTTAATCAAACTTCACATGGATTGTGCTTCTTGAATCCTTATCTTTTGATGCAACCTATATTAATTCATTAAACTTAAATTTTAATCCTCATTTAAAACTAATAAATTCCAAAAATATTTCATGATCATCCTATCTTTAAATTGACCATGTAATACTCTAATTGGGTGTCTTAACTTTCAATTCCATACTTAAAAAAAAAAAATCAATTGGTTATAAACTCACTAAAATTCACAACTTTTCCGATATAGGTATTTTTATCAATAAATATTTGGAACCCTTAAAATCCACTTAAACGAACTCATTTTTGCTCCGTTTCAGTTTCTAATAACTCTAATTCTTATTCCGGGATTTTTGATGTTCAGGGTCCATTTTCTGAAAATCAGTATTCATACGGATACTTTTCACTGAGAAAATTTTCTCACGAAACTTGAGAAAATTTTTCATTTTCCGAAATCACTATTCATTTGAAAATACTATTCACATAGAATTACTATTCATCTGAAACATTATTCATCCGAAAATATTATTTATTCAGAAAACATTATTTCTCCTAGGGAAATGAAATTTTGGGTTCTACAGGGAATCCCAACCTAGAGATTGGGTTTCAACCTGAACTTCAGAAAATATGTTAAACCTAGGTTGGAAATCCTAACCTCAAGGTTAGAAATCCCAATCTAGAGGTTGAGTTTTAACCTACACTTCAGAATATATGCTCAACCTATGTTAGAAATCTCAATCTAAAGGTTGAGAATCCTACCCTCAAGGTTCGGATTCAACTTCAATTTCTGTTGGAATGTTCAAACTATGTTAGGAATCCTAACCTCCACGGTAGGATTCCCCACCTAAAAGTTATAAATCCAAACCTCAAAGTTGAGAATCCTAACCTCTAGGTTGGGAATCCCACCCTGGAAATCTCGACTCCAGTTTGGATTCTTGACCTATATTACAAATGTCGACTTGCAGGTTCTGAATCCCAACTTGAAGGTTACAACTAAAGCTTAATCCGAGCTCTGATTCTTAGGAATCAGAGTCCCAATGTTGGGATTGTTTTCAATTGATGACAAATATCCAATTTGTAAACCAACATAACCTTGATCAATTATCCAACAAAAATCAAACCCATATGTTGAAATTTAGTTAACTGTTCACAAAAAGCATATCAGACCACGAACGGAATAGTTTACAAAATTCAAAACACAAAGTCAATAATCTTAACAACATCAAACTGTTTACGCTACAAAAAATCTACAACCACAAAACTTACTAGAATAACAACACCCCATAAGCAATGTGTTCTTATTGTGGAGTTTTTCTTTGGATGTCGTAGTTGTCACTCAGATTTAACTTGTTGCTTCTTCTTCCTTCTTCTTCCGTCTTCTTCTTCTTGTTTCTTCTGTCACTTTCAGATTTGTAATAGAGAGACATATGGATTATGGATGCGTGAAGGAGAGCTAAGAGTCGACATTGACAGTAGATTCGATAGTGGGTAGGTCGGTTTTTGTTCGGAATCGACTGGTAGTGGGTAGATGAGAAATGAGGTTGATGGTGGGTTAGGAATTCTTAGAGAGAGAATGAGAGAAAAAGGTTAGATAGAGAAAGAGTGAAGGATGGTGGGTGGGTCGGGTTTCCAATGTTCCTCATGTTCGGATTCAGATGGTGGTAGGTGGAGGTGCAAGGGTGAGGTATGATGATAAGGAGGTGTGACGATGAGAGAAAAAACTTAGATAAAGAGAGAGTGAACGACGGTGGGTGGGTTAGGTTTTCAATGTTCCATGTTTGGATTCGGACGGTGGTGGGTAGAGGTGTGACGATGAGGTATGATGGTAAAGAGGTGTGACGGTGAGAGAAAAAGGTTAGATAATGAAAGAGTGAACGACGGTGGGTGGGTCGGGTTTCCAATTTTTAATGTTTGGAATCGGACAGTGGTAGGTAGAAGTGGGACAGTAAGGAGATGTGATGATGGGTTACGATTCTTAGAGAGAAAATGAGAGAAAAAAGTTTGCTAGAGAGAGAGTGACCGTGACAACAAAAAGTATGCATTAGTGGTAATTGGCTAGAGTAATCAAGGGTATTGTTGTCCAAAAAAAGTCAATCTTGAAAGATTTACCAAAAAAGGGTTATTTTTCAATTGGGACTTCGAAAAAGGGTCAGTTTTTAATTTAACCCTATTTATTTTGATGGTAACCTTTTGTTAAAGAGATTAACAACCTTTTTTCTTTTCTTTTTTAGAAATACCACCTAAGGCAGTGGTAATTGAAATATTATCCAATTGAATGAACTCTCTCTATCCTAAACTACATTAGTCAATAGTTTGCCAAGCCATTTTATAACCACTCAAAAGATATCAATTTTGATTTGTTTTCATTTGTTTCTATTAGATGAATACTATAATATAAGAGAAAATGCTTAAACTGACCCATTTCAGCAGCCCCTCTTCAAAAGTAACCTTTTAGTTTTTGATCGTACAAAATTGATCATGAATGGACTGAAATGCCCTTAATGAGCCATGGGGTTAATTGACAAATGCTGAAAGTGTTGGGTTGGGAACAAACCTATCCTCTCAACTGATCCTCTCACCTGTGCGTCCTCTCTTCCGTTAAGCAGGGTCTCCCGTCGAGGAGCTGTGCAGCAGTCTCCTCATTGCGAACGACGTGCCATTCTGTCGCAGCTTGTCATCTCTCCCTTTGAGCAGTCTCTCCCGCCCAGTAGGTGTGCAGCAGTCTCCTCCTGCCGAACGAGCTGCCTTTTTGTCGCAGTAACGACGGCTAACATGTTTTAACATTTCCGACGGCCCAGCTGTTTGGTCAGCTACTAACGTCGTCTTTTCGCAACTATGCAGCAATCTCTGGCAACCAGGAGAGTAAATGGCAAAAGGAAAAGTTTCAGGCTGATATGAAGAGAGAAATGTCATTGTTGAACAAGGCAAGGGCTACTGTTGCAGCGAAGAAGGCAGATGTTATCAATTTTTTGACACAAAGTGTGTCATATGCAAGTCAGGTAATGTGTTGATTTTCTTTCCTGAAGTAACTTACTTTAGCATTTAAAATGGTAAACACTGAAGCATTTAATTTCAGTCATACTGGTGGTATAGATTCTAGTTGCACTTGAGGAGATGAAGAGATAATTTTAATCATCATTGTGTTTCCATAACTACCTTGTGTTTACTTATTTGAACTTCGTATTTCTAAGTCGTTATAATTACAAAATGGCAGAACCAGATGCAGGGTGGACAAGATAGGTTGACCCGAAGATGATTTTGACAATAAACAAAGTCGTTGAAGTGAACAAGAGATTTTGGGGGAGGTTTATGACTTGTGAGCTGCGTACAATAATTTAATAGAAAGGTGAAGGAATAGAGGTAGGTTTTTCTGAAGATGTTGGTAGAATGGGATTTTAGATCTTTGTGTTTGCATATTTACTGATATGGAAATCTTGAATGCATGATTGTCTAATGACGGCAGCTTTGCTTTGAGGAAGACTGCAACTGGGCACATTAATTAGTGAAGCATGTGTTACTCGGTTCTTTGTGCAGTAGTGGGTGTTAGTGTTTTGCATGATGTATTATGCCAAATTTGTTGTGGAATGTCCTTTTCTTCTTTAAAGTATTTGTTTTATTTGAAAAATATTAGAACTATTTTATGAAGAAAATGTATGGCCATGTGGTGTCCTTTTGAAACGGAAACTACCAAAATATTAGAAAAATTTTAGGGTCTGCACTCGAATTCTATTGCACTGAGTTAGACTGCAGTTTGAATGCTTTTGTTGTCTGGTTGTTCCTTGAGTTATGGCTTGACAATGTATTGGCATGGTGCCAACATTTCTGTAAAGAAGAGTTTATAATCCTTGTTGGAGAATTTAATATCTTTTCTCTATGGTACAAGGTTTGAAATTAAAATTTAATTTTGAGTAGGGAAGAAGGGGATGGGGGTGAGGTGTAGGGTAACACATTTAATGGGCCATGTGATGATAGGTCGTGTTTGGATGAAATGAGAAACAGGAAGTTGGAGATTTATGATAGAAGCTTTTGGAGAGCGGAAGGAAATTCTTGCTATTAGACTTATTATGTGATGTTTAGCATTGTAGGATATATTTTTAAACTGCTGTTGTTATAATTTCAGCTTTGTCCAATCTCATGAATCAAGTGTAGGTGATTCTTTTTTCCATGCATGTTGTTGACTTGATATGTTGTCCTGGGTTGATGCAGGCTGCTTGTTGTTCTGCGAGAGAAAACATACATATATGATGCAAATACTTTGACAATTTTGAATACTATTGATACAGTGCCAAATTTAAAAGGTGAAGTCCGAAAATCCTTATTTTGCACTTATAAAAGCATATACAGCTTGATGGAATTTGAAATTTCCTAGAAATGTAGACAGTCTGGTCTCTTACCAGTGAATTATTCATGAATATCCTATTTCGTATAGGGTAGTTGAAAAGTAATGGTTGTTTTGCTTGTGAATGTGAGATTCTTTCACCCTGCATATTCTTAAATTAACAAAATCAAGGTGCGAATGAAGTGTCTTTCATGCTGATTTGTTGGATGAATCCTTGTCTTTAAGGAAGGGGGAAAAAAAAATCACATAGAAGTTTGAGAATTCCATGGTGGATTAGAAATATGAAAACACAACATCTATAATAAAATGCTTTTGGTAGAACATATTTGTTTTTTTTTTTATGATTGTATTTTCTGTTGTTATCTCTTCTGGCTGTATTAGTGAATAGTTCGTTATCCTATGACTGTATTAGTGAATGGTTAGTTCATATTCTTTATGGATATTTTTTCGTCATTGATAGATTATTGTTCTGAAAAAATGAAAAATTAGAACCAATTTGAACCGCAACAAGAGAACAGTAGTGGTGTCACATGCTTTTGGAAGTGATAAGCTTTGGGAATATGTTGAATTAATTAATTGTATATATTTTACCTCAGGACTTTGTGCATTCTCCCCTAGTTTGGATGCTTGCTACTTGGCTCTACCTAGAACAAGGAAATGAACTATTTGGTGTGCAATGTCATGGAACTGCATTAACATTGTGAGGTTGTGGCGTAAAGACTTCTTATTGTAATGGAATGCAACTTCACCGTGTTTTGTTATTGTAAAATGTAACCTTGTTTTTTTGCAAGAATTTTGTCAAGTACAAAGCAGAAAGCTGTAAAATTTTTTTGCTTTTTTTGTAGGGATGATAATAATCTAGCATGTTTGGTCTTCACTTGAATACATTGATGACAATGCTAAAGTTTGATTCTGTTACATAACTGCAACCTGTTATGCAATAGAATAGTAATCAAGCGTATTGCGCTTTTCATTTGTTGGATACTGTTAATCTGTGTAGGAATTCTTTTTATCTACCATCGTGGATGCATATTTTTCTTATTGCATTTTATAATGAATACCATTATACACTAAGCATTGTGAATCCAACCTTTACGGTTTGATTAGATTGATTACTTAATATGAATTGATTTGAAGTTAGCTTTTCCTACTTTGCTTTACCATGATGTGAGGATTTCAATATAAGTGACAATATAATGCAATTAAGAAAATAGGCTAATGAAGGCATCAATGAAAATATGAACATGAAATGGAAAATAGAAAGAGAACGAAGAGGAAAATGATTACCCCAACCTACAGTATAAGTTTATAAAATGCATTTGTTGAGAATCAAATCCTCAACACCTTAGCGAGAATGAATAAACTTATTTTGTTCACAAATCTTCACTTGATGCAATAGTCACAAAAAAAAAAAAAAAAAAAGAATGAACATATCAAATAATAACAGATGGAGTGATTTACATAAGCAATTGTAGAGTTCATCTACATTATAATATTACAATAATTAATGTCATGCCATTAAACATTAATTAATTTATTTTGTGTCCATCTAATACTACAACAAAAAGACAAAAAAAACATTACTGTTGGTGGAGATCAATTTCATTTACACGAAATACATCATACATTCCATTCAGTCATTTAGTAATAGCACGTGTAAGCTAAAGCAATAATGTTAAAGGGTGATTTGTCTCATGTCAATCATGCATGTACAATTCTTCAATAAGGCACAGGAACACCTGCTCCAGCCAGAAGGTATAAAGGAAACCGTACGAACCTTAAATTCTGTTTTCACTTTCACTGCTGCTCGGTGATTTCCCAGCACAATACATGTACGTATAGTATCACTTAAACTAGAATCAACAAAAATTGCTAACCTTATTTGGTGCTCACTTCTAACTCATGTTGAATTATGTCAAAAATAGATTGTAAGTAGAGGTGCAACCATCTAGGGAGAATCCCATAATCAAGTACGCAATAAAGTATAAGCAACTGTACTGCTATGCTGCAAAAACCAGATTCAACATACAAAATGGGAACAAAATCACAAACACAAACGTTGGGACTTAGAGGGGCCTCCAAACCTAGAGGCAATGATCCCTACCTCCAGGTTGTGATCCCAACCTGAAGGTAGGGATCCCTACTTTAACGTTGGGATCATCCCTTGATGTTGAGAACAAAGCTCCAAATTGGATCCCAACCTGAAAGTTGGGATCGCTACTTAAAGGTTTTGATCCCAACGTAGAGGCAGGGATCCTTACTTTAACATTGGGATCAATTCTTGATGTAAGATGCAACCTTCAGGCTGGATCCCAACCTACAGGTTGGGACCCTACCGATTGGTTTTAATCCCAACCTCGAAGTAGGGATCCATCCTTTAACGTTGGGAGCATCTCTTTTGCTGGCATCTATATGCTTAAGTTTGATCCCAACCTGGACGTTGGGATCCCTACCAAACCGTTTTGATCACAACCTGGAGGTAGTTTTCCCTACTTGGAGGTACAAATCATCCCTTGGTTTCAAATCTTGGAGGTGGGATCAACACCTAGAGGTTGGGATCCCTACCTCCAGGTATTGATCCAAACCATTTAAGTTGGGATCCCCACTTTAAGGTTGGGATAACATTTCATGTTGGGATCCATCCGGGTCTGATACCAACCTTCCAGTTGGGATCCCTACCTTCAAAATTTGATCCCAACCTATAGGTTGGGATCTCAACTTTTAGGTTGAGATCAATAACTCTACTTGGATAATGGAGATTGGGTTCATCATTTTCCTTTTCCTTTTCTTTTTATTTTCCGTTTCATGTTGATATTTTCATTGTTTAATTCATTAGCCTAATTTTCCAACTAAATTATATTGTGAATGTGACATTAGCCTAATCACAACTAAAATAATAGGAATACTAAAGCAACAACACACATGAAATCTTTTACAATAAAACATAACCTGATGACTTCTTGAGATAATATTTGCACAATAATAATAACGTAGTTGCACAATAATAATAATAATAATAATAATAATAATAATATGACAGTGTACTGAGTACACTATTTACATGAGCAAGAATAATAATAATAATAATAATAATGTGCCACTTTCTTTTTACAAGACATCAACACCAGAAGACCTTTTCATCCTTTACAAAATATTAGAAAATAAATACTTTCCAGAAGATACCTAAAAGTCCAAACCTTGCACAACATGGCAACATTGCTAAAGGAAAAAACCCCCAAAACATTCAATGTTTTCGAAAACAAACCACTCATCTGGTTATTAGATGAGTGGGCAGAGGAAACGGTGCTCTGAAGGTTTTGACACTGTAAGAGACTAGTCCTACATTCTTCCAACTTTGTCACCTGCCAGACTTGGTTTTAATTTCCATATCATAACAAATAGAGAATCATGTTGTATAATAGCCTATTTTATTTCACTTCACATGCAATTTGCTAGATTCTAATATGGGAAACGAAATGATAATAAATTGAATTTAATTACCCTTTCTACCTGCACGTACAGTCGTGCAATATCATTACTCAGGCTAGCAATAGTTTCTTCCGATATAGTCTGTCAAAGTTAAAATATCCAAAAATAGACACACGTAAGAAAGGCCTTTATATTTGAATACTCATAATAAAAATGGAATGGACAAAAATGCCCTAAAGGAAAATGGGCGCCATATATTGCAGCTTAACCCGCCATGCTTGGAAATACATGCATAACTCTTTTGTCTCTCCATCCAATTTGTCCAGCTGCTGAAATGCATGCATAACCCATATTTCTCTTCTTCCATTTGCCTGTTCTTAGTGTGTTTTGAGGCTCCATGCCTGCTAACCCGCGAGCAGCTGAAATGCATGCAGTTAACTTGGCTCTTCTTCCATTTGCCTCTTGTTACTATGTTGTGAGCTTCCATAACTCATTTGTCTCTTCATCCAGTTTACCCAGCTGCTGAAATACATGCATAACCCATATTTCTCTTCTTCTATTTGCCATTTCGTAGTGTGTTGTGAGCTTCCAAGCCTGCTTTGCCGCAAGCTGCTGAAAGGCATGCAGTAAACTTGGCTCTTCTTCCATTTGCCTCTTGTTACTGTGTTGTGAGCTTCCATGCATGCTAACCCGACAACTTCTGAAATGCATGGACAAGCCATTTGGTTCATTTCCCATTTGCGTCTACTTAGTGTGATGTTACCCTCCCACCGAATGTAGCCTTCCATTTTGGCTCTTCCCACGCCTCAGTCGGTCTTCTTAGTTTCCACATGCGACTGTCTTCTCAGTTCGACACCCAAATTCTAGTTCTCTCTTTCAACGGCGGCCAGAAGGAGTGAGTGACGTTTTGGACGACATTGTACTACGCCATAGCTGTCGGACATCTTGGTTGCTGTAGCGACTTCGTATCTGCGGGTGGTAAGTTTAATAGACTAGTTTTACTTGCTATGGATATCCGAATGTGGTAAGTTTATTTGAGCGGTTCTTTTGTGGGTATGTTTTGTGTATTCTGTGTGTGGTGGTATGAGTATTGATAGAATGAGTAAGTTAGATTTAGTTGGTAGTCGTTAATGTTGAATGTTTAGTTGGAATGTTGTAGACGATTTCATCCGTGGTGTTTGATATTGTAATGTAAGGCATTGGTTGGGAATCCCAACCTTCAGGTATCATTGCAGATTGAGAATTCATAGTGAAAAAGAATCTCAACCTGAATATGAAAAGAAATTCAGGGGAGAATCTATACAAATGTTTGTGTTGTTGACATAAATGCAATTTGTTTGGAGGAAAAATTAAAAAATACAACTTGCAGATATGCGGGAGATTGTGAGAGTTGTAGTTTTTGTTTGGCACAAACCAGGAGGAATCAATGTTTGGATATAAGTACTGACCATAATATTGCCTTCATTTGACAGGTTGAAGGACATGGATAAAGTTCGGGTTGCATTGCAATACAATGGTGAGTGGAAGAATAAGGGAGGAAACGTTATGTACGAAGGTGGGAAGACAAAAGGAATTTTGTTGTCGAGGACAGCAGCGTATCAAGAATTACATGATGTAGTATGTAATGCACTTGATATAAGCGCAGCTGAATTTGCAATTATGATGAAGTTCAAGTATAAAATGTGTGATGCCGCCCCACCAATTGATGTGTTGAATGATAGTGATGTTGAGTTCTTTATCGCTGAAGTGAGTGATGTCATGACGAGGAATACATTATGCATTACAATGGAACGTAAAGGTGACTCCACAGCAGCGGCAGTAGTAGGTGAGGCAGAATGGGGCGCAAAAGATGGTGCAAAAAAAAGTTTGGGCAGTGAAGTACCGGATACTGCAGAGCTGATAATGAGCGATGAAGATATGATAGAGGTTGATAACAATGGAGACCTTAGATTTGTTGATTTAGGAATCGAAGCTGCAGATGTGTGTACATCTCCATTGACACCTACGGAACTATCACCAATTGATAGGGTTGACAGTTCGAAAGAGAAGATGCTGAAATCAGAACAAGTTGAATGGGATGGTCATGTTGCAATGACATCTTCGATTCCTTAGGCAATAGATGGTGGCCATATTGATAGTATGTCCAACTGTGTTAAAGAAGTTCGGGCCGGTGATATATTCTCCAATAAGGAGGAGCTACAACTGAATATAAGAATGTTAGCCGTGGGTAGACAGGTTAATGTTAGAGTGAAGAAATCCACGAAAGGGTTATTGGTTATGAGGTGTGTGGAGAAAAGTTGCAAGTGGTGGCTGCGTGCAACAAAACTTGCGGGGTCAGAAGCTTTTCGTGTGCGGAAGTACAATCCGGACCATAGTTGTTCTCTTGATGCGCTTGTTTTTCACCGTCCGCAAGCAACAAGTAAATTGATTGGGCATTGCATAAAATGGAAGTATGAGGGTGCTTCTCAGTGTTACCGTCCGAACGACATAGTTGAGGACATGAAGAAAAGGTATGGGCTGAGTTGTAATTATAATAAAGCATGGAGGGCTAGAGAGGTTGCAATGACAATAGCAAGGGGATCACCAGAGCAGTCTTATAGTGTGCTTCCGTTGTATTGTGCGATGTTGGAAATGAAAAATCCAGGGACTGTCACCCACATTGAATGTGATGATTCCAATCGATTCAAGTACTTTTTCATGGCATTAGGAGGTTCGATTGATGGATTTAAAACTTCCATTCGGCCCGTTATAGCCGTTGATGGAACATTCCTAAAATCAAAGTATAAAGGAACCCTATTTATTGCGACTTGCATGGATGGAAATAACCAAGTGTACCCATTAGCTTTTGGCATTGGAGATTCAGAAAATGATAATGCATGGATTTGGTTTATGACAAAGTTGCATGGGTGTATTGGAGAAGTTGCAGATCTTGTGTTCATTTCAGATCGAAACACAAGTATAGCAACAGCTATTGAACATTCGTTTCTAGGGGCATTGCACGGAATATGTATGTATCATTTGGGGCAAAACATGAAGGCCAATTGTAAAGGCACTGATGTGCAGCAATTGTTTTACAAGGCTGCCAAAGCATACCGGGTTGCAGTGTTTAATGCGCGTATGTCCCAAATCGCAGGAGTTAATAACAAGGCAGCTAAGTATTTGATGCTTGCAGAACCAACAAAATGGGCTAGATGTGAGTTTGATGGTAGAAGATATTCCATAATGACAACAAACATTGCAGAGTGTTTGAATGCCATTTTGAAGGAGGCACGAGAGCTACCGATCACGAAGTTAATCGAGCATATACGTGGTGTACTTCAAAGATGGTTTTATGAAAGACGTGAGGAAGCTGCGAAAATGTCTACGCCAATGACCAGATGGGTTGAAGCGAAGCTGCGAGAGAGGATGAAGAAAGCATGTACTTATCATGTGCGACCTATTGATTCAGACAAGTATCTTGTTATAGATGAATATTTGAACCCAGTTGTGAACCTGCAAAATAGAACGTGTGACTGCAAAAAATTTCAGCTAGACCAACTGCCATGTGCACATGCACTAGCAGCCTGTACTAGTCGCCACATATCTTGTTATAGCTACTGTGCTCTGTACTATAGCGTGGAAACTTTACTAGAAGCATATGCAGCTTCAATTCATCCGGTTGGGCATGAAGATGACTGGATTTGGCCTGAGCATGTTCAAGTTCCTATTATCCTACCACCTAAAGGTCGTAACCCACGTGGACGACCTACCACAAAAAGAAAACCTTCGAAAGGTGAAGCCAAGAAGCAAACAAAGTGCAGTAGATGTGGTGGCTTAGGACACAACAGACAAAAATGTAGGACACCTATTCCAGTATGATCAGCAACTGCACGCAAATGGCCTGCAGAATTGCCAGTGTAAGATAGCAACTCTTTAATGCTAATGTCAAGTGTACTGCAAGTGATTTAAACTAGTTGTTTTGTCTATAATGTAATTGGTTTGTACTTTTTTGGTAACCAGAAATGCTGCAGCTGGATGTCATCATTTCAGCCTCATCGCTGTAGGTTGGCGTTTTGTAGACAGGCTGATAGTTGTACGCGTTTGATTACGCAGGCTGAATCTGTCCGAAAATTGTTAAAAACAGGGTCAAGAGCGTCAAGAGGAAGCTAATGGTTTCACTAGAAACAGGTGAAATGATAGAGATGGAGCAGACTGCAGCAGTATGATGCATCTTGTAGAAAATTTGTGCATTGCATCAATGATGTTTGCAACTTAAAAGCTGGAGAGATGATGCAGATGGCGGAGATAAGTCAGTGTGATGTGGAGGTCTATGTGGAGGCTGTGTTGTTGATGTATTGTGAAGACATCAAAAGGAGGTTGCTTGGTGAGAATCTTCACAAGGTCTTCGCTCTTCGCTCTTTTGATCGCATGTATAGTTATGTTTAAATATATATACATCATCACATGTTGCTATTATTCATGTATTTGTATAATGAGTGCTTATATGTTGATGTTGGTGTTTGATTGATCTTAGTAAAGTAAATGGACTTGGAAATTTTGTCTTTCTTTGTGGGGTTTATTGAATTGGGTGTTTTGGGTAGTGGTTTTTAGTTTTGACTAATGAGACGTGATGAGTATGTTTTGTTTGCTTTGATATTGCAGTCTGTGATGGTAAGTGAGTTGTTGTCGAAAAAGGAAAGAAAATGGGATGTTTGAGGAATCCTCACGAGTCACAATGTTTGGTTTGTTTTGTTGAAATAATTTATACATTTTTTTGTATGCAAGTAGTTAATTTCTGTCCTGCTATCATAACAGAGCTACATCGTTAGTTGTCTAAATTCTATGACTTGGATGGTAGTTGATAACAGTGATAGTTCTGTTATGAGGAATGTATCTGGTGTAAGTTATGCTTTGCAAGTTGTTATGGCTAAACAGTTTTCTCTTGTAGATAATGTGAACATGTAACAGAAAAATCATAATTTACAAGTGAACTGTTATTTTATTATTAAACGTGGCTTCTACTTGAAGAAAAATGAATCGTGTTCGGTTTGTTGGCTTAGTTAGACTTAATCGTTAGAATTTCAGAACCCACTAAGACAAATTTAAACATAATATAATTATTGTGATGAGTAAATAATTTCCTGTAACCACATGAAATAACAGTTTTGCTCTAGCTGGAAGTTTAAATCAGTTTCTTGTCCGGCATATGTTGTTCGAACCTGAATAATATCAGCAGAAACGGAAGAAACCAGTGCTAAGTATGTTGATGCTATTGCTTTATTCCTCATTTATTGGATAAGAACATCCATCTTTCGTCAGTTCTGCTGTAGTGGAACTTTTGTAATATAAGTGCTCCATTGTAGGTGTCTGCAGCTATCGTTTTTTATTCGGATATGCTGTCGTGGTTGGAGTGCCTAACAACCATTCAATGGTCCAATGAGGAAGAGGAGAAAGTCATATCTCTACTTGCTGAACTTCACCGTCATGACTCAGCTACTGAGGTTCTGCACAGAGTAACATGTCAACCATCTACTTGTACAAGAGCTGATGACATCTTCTTGAAACCACTAAGTGGAGTTCTACAAGCCAGAGATGATACAGCTCGTCGAGATATAAAAACTTTAATCGCCCGCTTACTTAGATAACATGCATCTGGTTACGGACAATAGGCTTTTTCTGTAACGAAACCCTTTATAATCTCTGATATTTGCTTGGTGAGAAAAAATTGTGTCATGCATTTGTGAAACTATGGGCAGATGAAAAGGAGCTTGCGATACTCCATTCAAAGATTGCCTCAATGTATCGGCATGAAATCAGCAGAATCACTGCACAATATTTTGAAAATTTTATGTTTTAGATGCAAAGGCCTTGTAATTGTATGTCACAAAAGCTATTGGGAAGTAATAACGTTAAAAATGTTAGAGGTACAAATGTTGTTTTTCATATTACCAAGTGATGTACAGGAGGCAGGAAAGGTTGTTAAGTACATTACTGGTGGGTTATGTCAGATAGCAGAATGAGTCTTATTGGTAATGTTGTAATGGTAAGTATAATTTATGTCAGTTGAGTATTATGGCTATATGGCGCACTTCATCTGGGAAAATTGGGTAGAAAGTGCTATTGTTGAATCTATTTAAGAAGCCTGAATCGCAAGCTGGCATTTCGTGTATCCAGATGTTAGAAATGCCTTGGCAGTGACCTATCGCCTAAACTTCATTTAGTAACAAAATAGTAGCCAACCTTAATATATGCATATATTTATGTATGTATATATCTATATATGCATACTTATGTACATTTGATGTAGCTTATAAACCTATCTAGAGTGATGCATTATCCGTCTGATGGACTTCATGATTGGCTCCACAACTGAGAGAATGTCTTGCTCTTCTGATGCGGACACGTCTAATCGCTGCCTAGTTACCGTAAACATGGAATTAACAATAGAATCATCATTTGTACCTCTAGATGACCTAGGAGAACGATTATTCCTGACAAATAAATGTACGCTCTTAAAAAGTCGGTGCAATGGTAACTAACAATAATACAATCTTTCATGTTTTCTAGTAAAGTAAAAGATAAATAAATTAATAACATAATACATTACTAACTTGACAAATAAATGCAAGACTCTTAGAAAGTTGGGAGTCTATATTAAATTACCCAATACAAATGCCTTTAAAATAAATTATAAGTTCTGGCACTCTCACATGTCGAATGTAGTGCTCCAGTTGCAAGTCCACCAGCTCATTTTGTGTTGATCTCAAGTGATGAAGCAAAGGAGAAACAACATTAATATCCTTTGAAATCCTTCGTAGACCAACCTTTGCCATGGAAAAAGTCTTCCAAACCAACTCTAAACGCTTCAGCAATCAAGTTTTCCATACGTAAAGACAGTAAAGAATC
The DNA here is from genome assembly GCA_019925255.1 of Litchi chinensis. NCBI lineage: Eukaryota > Viridiplantae > Streptophyta > Magnoliopsida > Sapindales > Sapindaceae > Litchi > Litchi chinensis. The sequence continues at coordinate 22,237,767 of CM034474.1, forward strand.
AAAGAATTTTAAAACCTTTTCAGGCCCCTTCGCGAAGAAAATAGAAGTTACCAAATCATTAATCAAGGATTGTATAATGTCCCTGTCAAAATCAACTTTTAATACTTCACTTTTAATAATCAAGTATTTGTCGTCGCAGCAATCAAAGGAAGCGGGCAAAACCTGAAGTAGAATCTACAAAAGCAGTCCAAGGCGGGTTGGAACGGTTAGACTACAACAAAGCGGGTTGTGTAAGAAAAATAAAAAACCATCAGGTAGTCTGAACGTAGATGGAAGCTTAATCTTTAAATAACAAGCACCATCTGTCGTGTTGGCATCTTTAACCGAAACTAGTGTTGCATCCCAATCACAAACGGGAAGATTAGGAGGGAGTTTGGAAATAAATATAAACATTGTAGTTAAATTTATGAAGAAAGAGTAGCATAAAAGATTATTCCGAGATATGCAACACAGAAGCAAAACCTGAAATCAAGTGGGTAAATAGCCAAACATTAGCCAAAAAAAAAACATGGAGTAAAAATGTCACTTCAAAAGGATCCCAAGAAAACAAAAGACCCACCATCATTTACATTACTACAGATGCTTCCCAAATGTTGGTAATAAAAAGAAATCAAATTGGATAGCATCTTATAATCTAGTTTTGTTATTCCATTAAATTCGTGCATATATATTTCCAATTTCAAAATCAAAAGTTGCACTACTTTGTCATGACTAAAAGAGCACCGACCGATTTTCAGTAACTAATAACATTGAAATTTTAGCAAGGACACCTATCATTAGGCACACCACATCAGTTCATTCATCATTGTATCTAAGTTCCAATTATCCCAAAAAGCATAGTTGAATACAATAAGCCCCTGCATCAACCACTAGTTACAGTTGTTGTCGCTGCTCAGGGAACATTATCTTCAACCGTATCTATCTTGTTAAAGAAGGCACCGAACCACTAACCTGTTCAGCACAGTAATAAGGAACAGATTTTCAGTAAGGTGGACTGTTGCAACATGATGGCACAGTAACCATTTAAAACCTCTAAAGATCACTGGTAAGCATTAAAATATTATTACCTCCGTACAATTGACGAGACCATTTCCATAAATCAACAGCTAGTCGTAACCAGAAATTTGGTATGTGGGATGTGTCGAATGAGCTCGCCGGTAGACCGTGAGCCATGTGTTCGGCCAACTTGATAACGAATATCCCACAATCACCACTACTACATAAACGTGGCAGCAAACTGAATTAGTTAGCACATAACGTACATGTAGGTAGAAATACTGTAAATACATAATGTTCCGGTACAGCTCTTACGCTGCTTCTTGTTGTGGCGTGTCGTCGCATCGAGACAGTGTCCATCCGTTCTTGGTATACCAGTCTGCAGTCATGCGCGTATCTGCCCTATAGTGATCAGTCTTCTGAAGGAGCAGTGGCAATAGTGTTTGTATGGGTTGCAAAAACTGTTTGTAATTGCGTACGTATGAGCCAAGTGAGTCAAACAGGGTTATAGTGCGCTCATTGAAGTTTACTTTGACGAGGACCCAGTGTACACCCCTGTAATTTAATGGCATGTACAGCTACAGACAGTTCAGGCAGAACAGAACCACAAATCAGTTTGCGTATGTTACGTGACAGTAAACTTGACAACTGCAATGCAAGAAAACAAGTGACGTACCGTCGATAGTCCAGTCCAAGGACGACAGGCTACCTCCCGTGATGCATCTTTGCTGCCAGACACCTCCCCCATTACGTATTTGATGCACATGTCATCGTCTTCCCATTTAAGTTTTTTCTTGGTATAACACTCCCACTTACTTTGCAAATGTTGCTACATATAATAAGTTGCAAATTCGATTAGTAAGGGATAAAGGTATGAAAATGACGCTGCAGCAGCGAACCTTGAGCGAACAATATACTTACCCCAAACAAAATATCTGTTGTTGTGAATGCTTCCATCTTGGTCGAAGGACACCTCATCGACTTCCATCGAATAAAGCAGAAAGCGGCATCCATATGCTGTCAAACACGAGGAAAATGTCAATGTTTCGAATTTAGTTATATAAGTATGACATACCTACTTGTGCTATTCATTTGACGCACCGAATCAGCCAACCAGACATCGGGTTTGGACAAGGCCTGAAACCACTGCTGGCTGCAGTCCCCAGTTGGCAAGCGAACCAAAGGTCTGCAGTCACATTCAAGTGGTTGACATCTTGTTATCCAAGCAGCGCATACCACAGTAAAATATATTAAGAAAAAGTAAGAAGGTGGTAAACATACAACGTGTTCGAGACATCTTCGTCCCGCCATGATTTAAAAGCTTCCACTTCCGAATCGGAGAGAACTGGAAAATGTTCGAATTTGGTGCGCTTTCTAGGAACAACTTCAATTTCCTGAAATGGAGACGAAATTTGTGGACCCTTTTTGCGCTTTCTCCTAATAAATTTGGATTGTTCTATGATCTTCATACTTACGTCCGAACCCACCGAAGGTGACCCTACTATATTCATATCGATATGTTTGGTTTGTGGTATGATCTTCACACTTACATCTGAACCAATGGAAGGCGACGCCTGCCATGCTTTAGCTGCCACATCCGGGTTCACTGTCATTTTCTCACCAAATCTGTGAACTTCCCCATGGTGACGTCCGTCTTTACTCCTTTCGACCGGATCTAGTAGATCTGCTTCAACCCTAATAGTGTCTTCGGGGGTTTCACCCGTTAGCTCATCGTTCTCCTGTACAGCAAAAGCCAAACAACATGTTTAGATGGCATCCGACATTACTTACTTGCGGATCTTCTGGCCATGATATTATTTGTTAGTGTACCTTTTCTGCGGGTGGGTTATGTTTTTTTGGAACAGCTGTGTTTGAAAATAAATATTCCACAATCTTATCAACCTTCTTGTTAGTTTCCTGTACCAGCAACATTGTCTCTTCTAGGTGCTTGTTTGTGTGTTGTAGTGCTTTCCATGTTTCTTGTTGAATCTGCTGCAACTGCTTATGGACGGTATGTAGTTGGTCATCCTTCGTATGACTGCTATCCTTGCCAGCCTGCCAGCAAATCAGTTTATGTCACGGTGACGGCTTTTAGTCGTAGTACATGCCATAAAAAAAAACTAAAAGCTAACAACTATTGTACCTGATCAGATGGTCCTCTTCCACAACGCTGGGCCTTCAGAAATCCAGGTAGGCCAGTGTTGTCATGCTGCCCATTGCCATCACTATCAGAGGCGATGGTATGTGAACACCCCTCAGCTGGACGCTGCTCCTTCATCACAAAATACTGGAAGTAATCCTCCTTTTCCTCTACAGCGTCGCCTCCAACGTAGGGTGCGCTTGCAGCTGCCATGACATGGAAACAAATATGATTCTAAACATCATCTACAATGAACGACATCAAGATCAACACAGTACTATGTGTACATACATCAGAGCGATGCAATAATGTAACTATTTCCCCTGATTTTGGGATAGTAGTAGAACTCCAACTCAGGAAGCGCGGCACCAAATTTGTGGATTTAAGGGCAATATGCTGGCCAATAGTCGGAATTGCTTCACATGCCCATACCTACGAGTCCAGAAAATACATCAAACGTGGTTCTCAAGCGCACCAAACTTAACAAACAAAAATAATTTACAAAAAGAGATGAGATGTACCTGAAATGCATATGGGAAACCCGACAAAGAATAGAATGCACTGTCTCCCTTGTTCTTCAGCCCTTTATGACGTTTTTCGACGTTAGCAGCCATTTTGTTAAAATCTTTTTTCATGCCACTCAATGTCATGTCATAGGAACAACGACCCCATGGGTATTTGTTGAATGCATTCATATCATCCAATAGGCGGATATGCTCCCATCGAATCTGGTTCTTGGGATCCTTCCCAAGTAACACCGTTTCTAAGAAGTACAGCAATGCAAGTTTGACGATGTCCTCGTCATTGTCCGAAGATGCACCCCTAAAAGTGGCGTCCAGACTTTTGTTCGTAACTTTGCTACAGGACCCAAAAATTTTCTGGCTAAACGGCTCAGTGGATGCACCTTCCTCAGCTGACCCATCTATCGGGTATGCCCCACAATCAAGCCCTGTCACAATTGCAAATTCTTGCATGGAGAATCGAATCAGACTATCATTCGGAAGTGCAAACCACAGCTCCTCCGAATCATCACATTCCACTTGTCGGAGCAGCAAGTTATGCACTAATTGACCGGCAAACTTTCGCTCCTTCATGTCAAACAGTTTACCGAAGCAAGACCTCTTGAAGATTTCCAGCTGGATGTCACTTAACTTGTCAGCTATAACTTTGATGGCTCCCAGCTTAGAGAAACATGTAATTTTGGAAGAAAAATGGTGGACATCAGTGATCTTGCACGTAATAGCAGTATCCATCTTGTCGGTAACCTGCAAGTTTAAAAAAACCCATGTAACAATCCCTCACCATATTTTCTGAATAAACTGTAACATATACCATATATTACACCGATCCTATGTAAGTGTATATTGCAGAAATATACATAAATGTCAAGCAAATTTCTGTCAGCATCAACAACGTCACAACCTTATATTCTCATGATCACCAGACATTCATGCAACCATTTTTGTATTTAGCAATATTATTGCATAAATCCATTACACCAAGTGAGAATCACATTGTTGCATGCAGAGACAACTGAGCAACTCTATTAAGATATAAGGTCTGAGCCTAAAACTGGATGTGCGTGGATATCAACCAATAGATAGATGTCATATTGTGAAGATAGATATATTGGTAAAGGTTAAATAATAAATAACACTTGAAAGAAAAATCTTCGTAACGAAATATACTTGTTTTCCCCTTTCACTTGAATACTTAAAAAGATTAGGAAAAGATGGCAAAAGAGGACAGCAAGTTTTGCAGCTAAAATTTCCGGCATAAAGCATTACCAACTCTTGATGTAGCATTCTAATTTCCTGCATATTGATTTCCAGCTGGAGGCTGCCAATGTAATCAAGAAAACAAATTGTCCTATCATAAGGGAAAAATAAATTATGCGGGTTTGGACAAGCAAACATGACACTTTAGTACAACTAAATTGGAATCTTAACTAACCCTTCTCACTAGGCAAAGACAGACATAGATAGAGAGATAAAGTATAAGTTGCCATCACAGTAATGATCATCTTAAATATGAATGAAATAATGAAGTGCCAAAATATCAGTACTCAACGCTTGGTTCTGTCACAGGTCATGTTCAATATAGCTGAAAGCTTGTACTAACAATTTAATTACAAGATCTCATAATTCTTTAAATAATAAAAACACACACAGGTTATCAAATACATAAGAACCAAATGTATAATAGGCGTTCAAGAAGACAATAAAACGCATGGAAATGCCCAAGTTTTTTGCTCAGATGTGTGATGGGTTTTGTGGGTAGGGGTTCAGAAAGTGCAGAAGGTTAACTAATTTTTTTTTAACCAAATTGCTTTTCTCAAAAAGAAGATCCTAACTTCATTTTGTTGCACCTAATTGCCCTTTGTTTAGTACACACACAAAAACAGATGGAAAAGAATAGATAATCTGAAATCAGTATACATATGGTACTAGCACTTAACAACTGGAACTGTGAACATTATCTCCAACCAGGTACAAATGCAACAGTCACGATATAACTTTACCATTTGGAGGTCTTTTTTCCTTTGAAAACTTCTCTACGGCATCCCAAACTCTGATTGTAGCCAAACCAAAAACTTTAAGCCAATACCATCTCTTCTCAAAAACCTGAGGCAAATAACACAATTGCAAGAATAAAGATGCAAATTTCTTTTACCAATACCACATCTCAGCATGGGCAATAATGTCAAATGATGATTTGTCTCATGTCATTCATGCATGTACAAGCTAACAATAAGGCACAAGAACATGAAATCATGTTGGGAAACCCAAAATCAAATCGGCAAAAAGTCATAACTGTCCCAACCTGTAACTTGGCATTGCCCACCTGCAAGTGGGGGATCCCACAATAAAGTGGGGAATAGTGTAGTAGACCAAAACCCGTACACCCATGTTGCAAAAACCATATTCGACATACAAACTGCAAACAAAATAAAAAACAAAGCTTTGGGATTTAGGGACGGACTCCCAACCTGGAAGTTGGGATCCCCACCTACAGGTTTCGCTCCCAACTTGGGGGTAGGGATCACTACTTTAACGTTGGGATTATCTCTTTATATTGGGATCGGAACCTCCAGCCTGATCCCAACCTGCAAGTTGGGATCCCTACCTACAGGTCTTGATCCTAACCTTCAAGTTGGGATCCCTACTTCAATGTTGGGAACATCTAATTCATATTGGTTTCTAACTTGGAGGTTTGATCCTAACCTAAAAGTTGGGATCCCTACCAACAGGTTTTGATCACAACTTGGATGTAGGTATCCCTACTTTAACGTTGGGATTGGGATCGCAAACCTCCAGGCTTGACCCCAAACTGAAGATTGGGATCCTTACCTACAGGTCTTGATCCCAACCTGAAGGTAGGCATCCCTACTTCAACGTTGGGATCATTTCATTGATATTGGGATCAAACTTAGAGGATTGATCCCAACTTGGAAGTTGGGATCCCTACCAACAGGTTTTGATCACAACTAGGACGTAGTTATCCCTACTTGATGGTAGGGATCATCCCTTACATAGGGCGCATGTGGGATCTGTATCTGGAGGTTGGGATCTCTACCTCAAAGTATTGAACCCAACCATACAAGCTGGGATCCCCACATGAACGTTGGGATCATCCTTTCATGTTGGGATTCGTCCAGGTCTGATACCAACCTGCCAGTTGGGATCCTTACCTTCAGGATTTGATCCCAACCTCAAGGTTGAGATCCATCCATTAAGCTTGGGATCAATAAGTCCAGTTTGATCCCAACCTGGAAGTTGGGATCCCTGCCTCTAGGTTTTGGTCCCAACCATCAGGTAAGGATCCCAATTTTAATGTTGAGATAATAATTTCAACAGCTATCGATCATCCAGACTTTATCCCAACCACAAAGTTCGGATCCCTACCTAGAGGTTTTGACCCCAACCTGAATGTTGTGATCCGTACCTCCAGGTTGTTATCAGACGAACGTCATGTTGGAAATCCCTACCTTCATGTTGTGAATCCCCAACTCATGTACTACAATCCCAAAAATAACCTATAAGTTCCAAATCCCAACCTCTAGGTTGTCAATCCAAACCCATAGGTTGCAATCCAAAGTAATTTCAGTGGCATTATATTACATTACAGGTTCCGATCCCAACTTCCACGTCCGGATTTATAACATAGGAGTTGAGACTCCCAACCTTGAGGTTGGGTTTCAACCTCCATTTCGAAATCATCTTTAACATAAATCCCAACCTTCAAGTGACCCATTCCCAACCAATACATAACTCCTAACTACAACATTGTTATTCACTACCTACTGGTTGGGAATCCCCAGTTGTAGCTTACAGAGCCAAACCTAGATGTTAGGACATCTACCAATTGTAAACCATCACAACCCAACGATGAAGTTCACAAAGAGCAAATCCAATCAAGCAAATTCAATCGCCACTATACCAAACCCAATAACAACAGTACCATAGCAATCATTTACAAAAATCAAAAACACCAAATCAAAAATATTAACATCACAATATATAGTCTCCAAATAACATATAGGCACACAAGCTACAACAATAACAAAAACCCATAACTAATGTGTTCTTACTGTGGATTTGTTCCGTTGCTGCTTCTTCAACCTCCAAGTTTTTGCCTCGACTTCCGTCAACTAAATTATATGCTTTTGCCGTCTTTTTCTTCTTCCACTACTTGCTACCGGTTTCACTTTCCTAATGCACAAACGTTGGGACTTCGGGTGGGTGGAGGAAACCAATATGTCGTCACTGAGAGCAGCTTCCTTGGGTGGGCGGGTCGCCTTTTCTTTTGAATCCTCGATCACTAGCTTAGGGTTTCTTACCCACTAAATCACGATAGTGAACAACGGTGGGATCCCGGGTCGGGTTTATCTTCTCCTGATTTCGCATTCGCACGATGCTTGATCGCGGTTTAAAACACGGCGGTGGGTGGCGGTGTGTAGGTGACGAGTCGCGACGGTCGAACAAAAAGGTTGGTCACTGCGACATTGACGACTGTCCCTGCAGGTTAGGTTCGACGCTGATGGGTCGACGACCGACGGGCATGCACGACGGTGACGACTTGGGCAGGTGGCTGTTTGTTTTCCTTCAGCCTTACCAAAAAGGGTTGGGACCACACTAAACCACTCGGTTTTTGGTAAGGAAACAAGGGAATGGCGCGTTTGTAATTTCCTGACTTACCAGGGGTATTTTTGTCCAACAATATAACCTTCTGCACAGCTTACCAATTGAAGGGTTATTTCTCACTAGGGTCATCCAAATAAGGTTAGTTTTCAACAAAACCCATTTTTCAGCACAAACATAATTTGAGTTTCATAATCCCCTGGTGTATTTTTCATCAAATGCGCTTGTTTTCTTTACAAGTAAGCAACCAGAAATGTGTCATAAAACACATGTGCTTTAGAATAAAAATGTACTACTTGCGTTTAAACACACCTTGTCATTTCAATAGCACAATTCATGTTACATTACAACTACATATAGAAGTGAATCAACTGTTCAACCCAAAACTATATTATATACGTACCCTTTATAACTTCACAGCAAAAACACGAACATAAGAGAAATTTCAGGATTGATCCTTTAAGGAATTGCAGCTTCTCTACTTACGTTTCCGGTCCTTTTTCTTATTTGGTTTATTCTTGGACTTGTTCTTTCCCTTGCCCTTGTTTTCATTTTATTGTTTGCTGTCAATGTTTTTGGAAGCATCGATAGCTGATGATGAAGCCTCCATCTTGCCCTCATCTGAACTGCTACATTCCACAGCCTTGTCGTCATCGTTTTCCTCATCACTTTTGCCAGCTGATGCAATGCCGATCTCGGATTCCTTTCCCTCAAAGCTTGGACGTAGCTGCAAGAACAACTTATCCAAAAAAGGCTCCATTGTTGCCCTTCTTGTCTGCAACCTCTTGAGAAGTTCTCCAATAATGGAAAGATTCTTCTTGAGTTCCACCTCACTGTAATATTTTGTTTTTAAAGAAATAAATGTTTACAACCAAGTGATTATAGTATGCAGAGAGATGCGTCATTCACGTAAAGCTAATTCAAATACCAATTACTTCGTGCTAATATAAACCTATGCAACAGTTTTAAGTCACACCAGCAATTGTACAAAATAGTTCAATTTAAGTTGCTAGTCTGTTAAGATTGACAATTAAACTACAATCAAATGCCACGTTTTAAAAACTGACCTCACAAACATAGCAGCATAAAGTTGCTTCAGTTCTGCAAGCATGCTGGTGGTTTCTTCCAATCGGCATTCATCTTCATCATTGATAAGGTTCTTTTCCATGCATCTATCGATTGCAAAACATTGAAGCCGGAAAATTTTTTCTACCACCTGTAAAATACATAAGAATAAATTAAAAAATAAACAAGAAAGGTTAGCAAGAATGCTTATCATATCACATACTTTCGACTGAAATCAACACATCGCATCATACAATTCAGCCTACCTTAATAGATGGGGCATTTGGCTCTATGCTCTTAAGATATTTTTCATTTTCTACCAAATCTAACGCATTCCAGAATAACCCCAACTTCAGCATCAGGTTACCCTCATTTATGTTATGACCAGCAATCAAGTCCAATTCCAATGTGGAAGCAGAGTTCGAAGAAGTAATATCTGAACTCTTCCCTTCATCATAAAAGGCTGGAGGAAGTGCTTCCTGTTCAGCAGCAACAGCGTGACCTTGGGAGTTTTCAATCTTCGGAAAAAACGTTCTTAATATTTCGTTGCATTGGCTGACCTTCATGTCTATAGAAATTGCATATGGACATAAAAATTGAGAACAATCCCTCCCCAAACTCACAATTACAAGGGGATTGCCAATCTTTTTAAATGCATCAGCAATCAATTTCACATTTACATTCAGAAATTTATGCTTCCGTCCTCTGCAAAGGACATCATAAAAATCCTGTGGCAGTTGGTTGGTAATATGCCCCAAACCCAGCAATTGAAGAAGTAAGTTTCCACACTCCCCAAAGTTCAAATGGAGCAAGCATATTATGACAACCAATCTCAGAACCACCAGTGAATAGTCTTTTGGATTTTTACTACCGCTTCTGATCCAATCTCTAGTATCCTTCTGATTGAAAAGTAACTGCTGCACAATATTAACTAATGATCCACGGACATCACTCAAGATATGTTCTGTGTCAGCCTCCATGATGTAAGTTTTGTTGGAGTTCTCTTCCTGGTGGATAAGCCACTCAACAAAAGAAGACTTTGTAGTTAAAATGTAACCCTGGAATGAAGTCAAGATGATTAACAGGCGCTCAATAAGATATAGGAAACAAGCTGGTGATATGTAATCAGGTGCTCTCCAGCTGGCATTGTAAGTTTCCAGCAATACTCCATGGAATTTCTGAACAAGAGACACCTTGCTTAATTTATTATTGTGAATGGATGGTGCAGAACCTTGCTGAGATTCTAATACCGTATTCACAGAAATATTCTCTAAGAATGCCTTCCATGGTGAATTTCCACCGCACTTTTCCACAACGTGCTGGTGTAATTCATTCTGCAGCTTACCAGATCCAAGAATCATTACTGCCAGGCGTCCAATCTGCCCATAAGATAGCTCATTCCTGAAGCCTTTGAATTTAAAAATAAATTCTTCGAGCATGCCCCTACAAACCTCTGCTCGTCTCAGAGAAAACATGTTCTCTCTCAATGAATCTTGGCAGTCTAGAGGACATATGTAGCCAAAAAAGTGTTGAGTTGATAGCTCGAGAAATTTCTTCAGTGTCTTGGCATCACGGTGCCGGTGGCATGGAAGCTCAAAATCTGAAAGAAATTTTGCAACCTCATAGATATAGGTAAGAGATCTAAACTGGCAGAACATGGACAGCGCACTCTTCTTTGAAAGGTTAAAGAGGGCTTTAAGATTGTGCAACACCTTCACGCCAACAGAAAATAATTCCGAACTCCAATAATTCTGAGCAGCAGAGACAAGCTGGCAGACATCAATAGAAACTGGCTTCTCACTCCTTCGAGCATACCTGGCATCCAATTCTTTCACCCAGTCAGCATCACAATTCAGCAAAACATAAATGGTATCACGATTGCGCCATGATTTAAATTGTTTCCACACACCAAAGTAATTCAAGCAGAAGTCAAAATGATCTCTATAGTCATTCTCATTCTGGGTATTGAGACATCCAAGACACTCAAATATCTTCACAATATTGTCTTTCCAGTAATTCCAAAAGTAGACCAGTGTCTCAATAGATAACTTGCTTTTAGAGATTTTGTATTCTGAAAACATAACTGGATTACAAACCAATTCATCCTCCCACTCATATTTAGAGGTATCTGAATCAAGATGAATATCCAGAATCATTCGAGCAGATAACATTTCACCTTTCATACTCTGATGTCTCTTAGAATCATTGAACTGTTGATTCAACCTCGGTAAGTTGGCCTGATCATTTGATAAGATTTCGGCCTCTGTGCATACAAATTCATGGAATTGTTTTGAATCCATTTTCGCAAAGGACTTGGCTTTCTGCAACAGCTCTTGTTTCTGGTCAAACTGCTTTAAGGGCCAGCCTTTGCTCCTGTGAGTCCATAGAGAGTTGGAAAATACATAGTTGAGGGTAAGTGTTGATGCTTCTTTGAAATTCCCAGCCTTCTGTAGCAAATCAGCTGCACGAAGAATATCTCCTCTCTGTTTTGCAATACTTGCAGCATCCAAAAAGTTACCTGATTCTTCTTCCAACAACAGCAGCTCATTTAAACAATTTAAAGACTTCAAAAAGTTGCGCTTTGAATCCATGGAATGAAAAGTATTAACAAATTTCATCATGGATTTGCTGTCTTTAAGCTCGTGAAAATGAAGAGCACAATTCTCCAGAAAGTGTTGTTCAATTTTGTATATTTCTTCCCTTCTGCTAGCTACAGCAACATCTGCATTAGCATGTTGTTTCCAGTCGTGGATACATAGTAATCCCAATTCAAAAAGCTTTTCATTGAAGCAAACATTCAAACATTCCGAGAAAAAGTTGCCTCTGGCATATATTTCTGCCGCACGCTCATAGCACCCTGCCAGATAAAAGCATTCTGCAGCTCTTTCCAAGTCCTCAAATTTATCCAAATAAATCCTACCTGTAGCAACAAAATAATAAAATATGAACTTCAAATGTACCATCATCGAGTGGTACCAAATAAAATTTTAAACTTCTTTTTTATCAGTGTATGTTTAACTACTCTCAAACCCTTTCCCACTAGCTTATGCTTCTAAGTCTAACAATTCCTGACATGGTAGAGAGCCACCATGTTTCTCTAGTATTCTGCAAGTGATAACACTTAAAACTTTTAGGTCTAATGGTTGGTAAAGTCAACAACTTAAATTAAATAATGTAGCAGAACTTGTACAGACAATTAGAGCATTTTCATTGCCTACAGGAAACTTGCAATACGAAGAAACAAAATCTATGGTGACAGTAGATAAGACATTTTGACTCTAGTAGGATGCAACAAAAATCGTTTCTACTCACAACGAAGACAAATTTATACTCGGTGGCAAAAACAGCATTTACGATCAAAGGCATGTCTTAACGAGTTTAACATATTAAGAACTGAAAGATTAGTCAGCAATCAGTTAAAATTTGTCAAATTATATCTATGTCCCACAGAAAAGAGCATATATATGAAATTATAAACATTAAACTGTGCCACATAACAATCACAGATGACAACACTAAAAATCAATCCATACCAGCTCTTTCATACTCCCCCGAATCAAAAAACATCTGGCAGCAGAATCAGCCTTGCCTATTGAGTCAAACATCTCAGCAGCTTCCCTAAGGATAATGTTAGCCTCTTCAGGATTTGAACTGCGCAGACGTTCAGCGGAAGCTTTAAGACCAGCAGCTCTTGTCCTTCTTTCCCAATAAGTATCACCAGCTCTTTCAAAGCACATTGTTGCCATCTCATAGTTATGCTCATGAAATAGCTGGAAAAGAGCAAACAATTAAACAACGAGGAAACAAAAAATAAGCATTGCCAAGTGAAAAAAATAATAGTAATAATAGCCAACTATTAATCAGAGTGTTAACACCAATGAAAGCACGGTAACAAATGTAATACTATTATTGATGACACCAGTATAAAGTAACGAGCATAATGGCACCACTAGTAGCAGCTGCTGCAACTGCTAATAACAATACACAGCAGCATATTATTTTATAACATTCCTAGAATTGCCATTCTCCTCATTATTATGTGACGGCATATTATTTTATTAGGACTAGGGAAATTTAAATATGATGTATTATTATATGCAATAAATATCAAGCAGTTTTTTCCAATAATAATTCAACTAAAACATGTCTTTTGAAGAGAAAGGTGCTGAAGAGTTAAATCATTAACGGTTATCATACTGATTCTTAGCAGTGACCTGTAATTATTATGATGGTTGAAATTTGTTCTATGCAGTTAAGATGATGTCTCCATAATGATGATTAATAAATAAAAAAAAAAAAATTAACACAAGTAGATGTGCAACGAACATAAGCACTTAAATTGAGTAGAACAAATATCTTAACAAGGCAAGGTGACAAGAATAGGAGCACAACAGTGGACGTTTTATACTATAGCAGAGATGATTAAAGTCGTTATATAGAAAATACAAACCTTAATGCCCTGCGACCTCCATTCCTCTGGGCTGCTTGCAACTTGCATGGCCTGTGCAAGTGAATCATCCAGTTGTCTGACTTGAACAAGACTTTTTTTCTTCCAATAGTCAAACATAGGCTTGGAGACCTCCTCCATACTCTCCCAAATCCATAACCTCTGTCTTGTCCGAGTGATGGCTACATACAACTGTTTAAGTTCAGAACACAAGATGCTATGTTTAGCCTCACTGAAGGTAGGGAAGGACCATGATGAGTTAGAGTCAAGCAAATCTTGTTCCTTCATATATTCATATATAACTCTCCATTTATCTTTCAGATTTGATGTGCCAAAGAAGTTGTACAGTAATACATCCTGTAAAAGGAGATGATACAAGTCACTGACAAGCAAAATATAGATTTATATGATACTAATCAAGATAATAATAACCTGAATCTATAAAGACAAACAATTTCTAATAACAGTACAAGGAAATTGAGTTTTTACATTGTATTAGTATAAATACAATTTAGGAGTATGGATTTCAAATGGTTAGCTAGATCTCTAACAAATCATCAGCAAAATGATGTAAATACAGCAAGAGTACAAAAAGAACAAAATGAAAAAAAAAATAATAATAATAATCTACAGGAAGGATGATCACATCTGAATCACCTGAAATTCAAGGCCCTTGCACTCAACTATTGTAAGAACAAGTGCTTGCTTGCCAATATGGTTGGAAATTTCCTTGCGCACACAATCATCCCAAACCAATATCACCTGCTGCGCTCCAAATCCAACTATATTACCGCCAAAACTTCCACTGTTTCCAAAAATTTTGATAATGGCATCTTCCTTGTTCTCAGATGCAAGCAAAACTGGACGTTTCCCATAAATAAGACTTGTCTCGGGTTTTAACACATCAATAGAATGAGGAAAGAAACGGAATAATAGCTCAATGACGCTTTGAGCTAAGTTTAGTACACCTGCATGGGTACGGAAGTTCTGGCTCAAGCTATGAACTTCTGAGAGTTGTCCTTTCTGTTCCCTTCCAACATGTCGACTGCCACGAGACTCCAAAAGAAATTTCTTGTAGAACAAAGCTCGTATATCTTGAAAACGAAAATCGATTCCCCTAGCAATTGTTTGAGCAGTATCCCCCGAAAACACGAAACCCTCTTCAATATTTTTGCAAATATATTTAAATAGAGCAATTTGACTCATGGTAAGATCCTGCACCTCATCAATATAAACATAATCCATTTCATCAACTTGACATTTCTTATTTTTAAGTCGATGATGAATATCAATTACCAAATCTGCCAAATCAAATTCACCTTTTTTCATCTTCATCCTCTCATAGTTAAGAAAGATATCATAAATCTTCTCTCTCTTGTGCATGGTTAAAGTGGAAACCCTACCCTCAGATAATTGAACATAATCCTCACGACTAAGCTTACTATCAACAACCTCCATTGCACCCAAACCACCTTTTATATGAGATATAATCTCTGTGTAGACTCTAGAGGAATCAAGTTTATTTGTTAATTTTGCATTGAAATGCGGCCAATATACTGAAGTAAACCTGTCATAAGTAACTTCTTTTGTCCTTATAAAGGTCTGCAAGGCAAC
Organism: Litchi chinensis; assembly: GCA_019925255.1. Taxonomy (NCBI): domain Eukaryota; kingdom Viridiplantae; phylum Streptophyta; class Magnoliopsida; order Sapindales; family Sapindaceae; genus Litchi; species Litchi chinensis. Next base: position 22,253,170 of record CM034474.1, read on the forward strand.
TGATCTTGAACTTTGAATTTGACCATTAAAGAGCTTCCTTATGTCAGGAAATCTCTCAAAGTAGGAGGTACCCACTGTCCCATCAAGCATCATCAAGAACTTATGAAATGTTATGACAAGGGGAAAAGACTTATGTGGAACATCAACAAAAGAATTTGGGATATTCTTGAATTCTGCTGCATCATCAATATCATCAACATCGATTAAGCTGCTTTCTGCTGGAAAGTTGCCACCAAAGGCAGATCTGCACGCAAAACAAACCCTATCAATTAAAAAAAAACTAACTTCCATTTGAGAAAATTTGAAGAAGCATATTACAACATTAAAAAAGGATAATAAATACTCAGTGGAAGATATAAATATGAAACATCCCTCTTTGGAAGATAAGGAAGTAGCCAAACTTAAATGCACTTGGCTCCTAATATATGGTTATTGCATACGTATGCCATCTATTAATCTGAAACATTTTTTGCCACATTATTTAATATTTATGCAACTTCATTTTCAAACATACCTTTTCAACTGAAGCATCTTCTCAGTTGCATCAATGCACCTTCTTCAAATTTTCAATAGGAAATAATAGATAAACTAAATCCATTATTAAAATCACAAGAATTCTTTGTATTCAAATTTAAGCTAAAAATAGGGTGAACAAAAGCAATGCAGCAATTTGGTTAAAAATAATCCTTAATCAATCAGAAGAAAGCATTGTAAAATAAAATTTCTGCCTCCAAAGTTACCAAATGTTTAATTTTAAAAGTAAGTCTTCAAATAATCAACACATCAACAGTTTCATGTTAAAATAAGGTTTTAGTAACTAAGGAAGAAAGGTGGAAAACAGATTATACAAACTTATGCAAACTCAAAAGTGAGTTACCATACCATTACTTGCTCTACAAGGACCAGCAAAACTGGAAAGAAGATTGCAATAATCATTTGTTTGAACATTCACACACCTTTTCAAGTGAGATATATGTTGCTTCACAGCAAAACATAGTTTAGGACTGACAGTCACAAATAGTTGGCGCAAGATTGCTCTCTTAGTCTCATCAGAAACCTCCTCAGCCTCATTATTCTGGCTAGTATGTGGATCTGTTCTATACTTAGCTCCATAGAATTCTTCCATTGCCATATGGTGCAATTTCTCTTTTTGAAATAATTTCATGGTCAAAATGGTAGTTTTTCCAGTACCTGATCGACCATGAATGAAGGTGCTTCGAGGAAAAAGTATCATTTCCAATTGTTCATTTGTGACTTCAAATGGGAGATCTAATTCTCTACCATCACGATCAGAAAGCAAATGGCTCACTATACCTGATGATAAGGAGTAAAATTTCATTAGCAACAAACTCTCGCTCACCTTTGAGTTCTCAACATAACTTCTACCATCAAAATCAGGTTCGCTTAAGTCACTCCCACTTTCTTTAGCAAGATCCTTGAGACGGACAATTTCTGAAGAGGCTGCCCAAGTCTTTGGAAGTTCCAAATTCCTAAAGCAAACATTTTTGTAATTCCATATTAGAGACAATCATATACTACAAATCCAAGTACATCACCATTCAATCATATACAAACATATCAACATGATTCATCATCAAGAAGGAGAAAGAGGAGTAGATATACCCATAAACACATTTCTCTTTGCAACGATTGACATAATCATCAGTATACTTGACAAATATATCATCGAGACGTTTTTCCAATTTAGAGACATCCTCTAAAGGTAATATATCCCAGACCTTCAGAACTTGTTTGTACTGTTGCTCCTTTACAATATCAACCGTACAAATAACATATAAACCTCCAACCTTGAATCGCTTCACAATGTGAGAACAGCTCTCACAAACTGAGTCTACATTCTTCCTTTTAGGGCGCCACCCACTAGCAAGTTTCAATAGGAGGTTGATAACAAATTTCTTTGTCTGGGTTGACTTCAGTCTTTTAAAAGACTGCAAAAACTTATCGCTAAAAATAACCTGAGGAAATAAAGAAAGCAGTTATTCTTAACATGTATCAGCACTAGCCACAATAGGCAAAGAAAGTATAAGTAGTACATATTTACCTTCCACCTTTGACTTCTGAAAAGTATACTTTCTGGATTAAGCAATTCTTCCAATTGATCTAACTCTTTCTTGATATCTAATATTGCTTTGGCCAAATCTTTATCATCATCAGCATTGAAGAAACACTGACGAGCTATGGCATCACGAACTAAGCATTCCCAAATGGATTCACTTCTAGTCAAGGTTCTTTCATTGCCCAAAATCCAAAGACAATGTCTATACAACAACAAAAGAACAACAGTCATTCCACATTGTTGTTAAAAATGATTCAAACATAATATATTGTAGGATTTTAATGGAGTAATACCTGGCCCTTGTAAGAGCAACATTAATTCTCTGTGGCTTGGACAGAAAGCCAATTGATCCTCTAGTATTGGATCTTACAGTTGATATAATAATAATGTCCTCCTCACCACCTTGAAATCCATCTACTGACTTCACTTTCACAGCAAAACCATCTCTTCTTTCATATTTATCTCCAAGTTTATCTTTAATGACGACTACTTGGGCACTATAGGGTGACACTACACCAATACTGAGCTTATTGTTTGAGCCTTTCCAAGCTGCATAATTTAGATTACTAATGACATTAAAAAGGATTAAACATCAATATTAATACCGTACAAACACAATGAAACACTTCACCAGGATATTGAGCAATAAGACATGCCACAAGAAATTATTTTTGTTCAAATCAACGAGATAAATTTTCCAGTGTAATGCCGTCAGAATGTTCTTATGAATTCATTGAAGTCATTGTCACATTGTCCACTCTTATAAATAATTAGTGTTAAGGTTTTGTAATTTATTACTTCTACCTCTTTATGCTTGACCTGTGACTGTATTATGAATCAATGCATGCACAACAATTAGAACAAAATATTGATAAGCAAGAAAATATCCTGGAATTAATTAAAATCAAGAAACCATCACAATTTTCTTTTAATTTACAAGTGAAATTGAAGGCCATACATACATAAAAGGACAAGTCACAAAGTAATAGTGCTTGAAATTAAATCTATTTATTATAGTATAATTGTAAAAGATTAAGAATTAATACCGTAGCCTACTGTCGTAGATGCTATTAGAACTTGACCCAAGTGCTTGGACTTACCAATATGAGAATTTTACCATATGACTACAACACGATATCCTTCAATTTTTTATAGAAAAAAAAATATGTATTTGTTCTGAAAATTTTACCATGCTCTAACTGAACAAACATTGTGGTAAATATGTGCACAATTGCTACCCCAAACAAACCGTGAATTGTAAAATAGCATCTTTTGGACAAGACTATAATAAGGCTGAAAATCATTAATAGGATTGGGAAAGATATGTTGTTCCTCCAAGGTCAACATCAAAAAATTAAGTAATCACAGCCTATAGAGCAAAGTTAATGGGACACAAATTCACAACAAATGAAAATTTATGCATACCTTTGTACAAGTTCTGCAGTATTTTCAGCACAACGGCTACCTCAACCAAATTTCTACAGCTGTGGCCAACATCATCAAACTCTTCTCTTCCATTCACAATATTGAAAAAAGAATAGGGACCAAACATTGGACCCGGCAAATAATGTTTTTCATAGCTTTTTTCCCTGACATTTGGGCCATCTACAATCTGGTTGTCATAAAATTTTTTGTTGGGGAAGAAGCTAATTGATGGATGCATTCTGTATTGTATATTAAGCAGGTGCTTTGCGTGAACAAAATTGCTCAGCCTCTCAAATAAACTTCTGCCAAAACCAGCTTTATCAGAAACCTAAAAGCAACACAAAACAGAAACAAATCAAGAGAGAAATATTAATCAAAATCCAAGTTCTAAAACTAGGATGACAAAAATGGTCAAGGACACGAAGAAAGGAATATGATGAGTGATAAATCCAAAAAACCTCAACATACATTGCTTTGAACCATCGCTGGTCATTGATGCTCATCACCAATGAGAACAGCATGCTTTATATCCGGGAGCTGTAGAGGTATGGTTGACTCACTATCCCTTAACTGTGCCGCTTCATCAATAACAAGAAAGCTCAGAGGTTCCATATCCACGGAATGCAGCTTATACGAACTGGAAGCAGTGCAGAAGATTAAATAGGCCTTTTTGAAAAAGAAATGCTCCAATGATTCTTTGTTCATAACAACTGGGAGGTTAAGATCACTAAGTGAAACCGAAAGAGTTCTTAAGACAGAATGACATTGGCTTCTCGTCTTATGCAGCTGGTACTTTACATCCATTATTAACTCAGAAAAATCTTCATCGATTGAATGTGAAAACAGCTCTTCCAGTTCTTCAGAAGCCACATTGTCTTGAAGCAATAAAGCTTCAAAAGACTCAAGTAAGCTAATAAGGTGTATAATGTTTTGAAAATTAGCTTCCAAAATGTACTCTTTTAGTACACGAGCACAAAAGACAAAAAGACAATTTCTGAGAGCTGTTGCAAGTGAATTAAATCTTTCTCTCACAAAATCAAGAAATGAACCGATGATTTCATCATCATCACTATTTTCGCTCTTCGATTCATTTTCCAAAAAGATATGAAACTGAGTAACACACTCTTCAAGAAAAACTATCATAGACAGAAAGCAATGCCTCCATGCAGTCAGCTTTGCAAGCTGTTCAATTCGATAGTCCATATATATCTCTTCAGTCCCTTCATCAACTTTTAGTCGCTCCTTGTTCCCAAATAAAAGAATATCTCCCAGTGGACATACCGAATTGCCTCCTTCAGGTGATTCTTTCACCAGCTTAAGTACACGAGAAGCCAATTCTGTAATTGCAACATTTGTTGGCGCACAGACAAGGGTTCTGCATTTCATTTTTAAAAGGTTAAAGAGAAGCATACAAACAGTTTTAGTTTTCCCTGTCCCTGGTGGTCCCCATATAAGTTCAACACTGCACTTGTGATGACAATCCATTCTAGCAAGACAAGCCAGAACAGCCTCTACTTGTGAATCATTCAGGGTAGATGATAAACTAGGGCCAAATTTCTCATAACAGATTGCCTTACTCTGCACGCAGTCACATTGTTCCTCAACCTGTCATTCAGCATTAAAGTTCAAGAAACCTTGATAGCTATTTCAGCAGGTAGCAATAAATTCAATAAACCTAGAACTCATTTAATGTCATCCCATGTTTACAATACATCACATGCAATGCATCATATATTCCCTCGTATAAACAAAAGAGATTGACATATCTACAAACATAATTATATAACCATGGTATCAAATTTACAAATATCATCTTAAATGCTTACCACAGAACTGGAGCATAAAATTTCATTGATAATCTTCGAATTTCCAGACATGTGCAGTGAATTCCATATTCGTCTCTCAGGAATTATATTTGTCACGAAAATTACAAATAGTGATTTCTTCTTCTTGAAAACATCATCAAGCTGGATATCTTTTGATATCTTGACCGTAAAATGATCAGGTGTTGAGCCAGTATCATCCTCATCCTCTATTATTTTTGTGACTGAAAGAAACGCCCACATATTTCCTACCAAATCAGAAGCAGATTCAGGCTTTGTGTCTGCTAGAATAAAAACATCCCCTGGCAATGTTTTGTAAGGCTCTTTCCCACGATTAGTAAATCTGTTCTTCCACTGATCAAGCTTAACATCATAGAACCCTGTCCCATATGGCTTGGACTCCTCAAAATCAACCACTTCTGCAAAAGGTGCTTGAGATATGGTCTCCATGGCTGAGCAAAGTTGAGCTCGAGTTTCTTCCAATAAAGGAAAAACAAAGCTACGTAAGTACTCTCCAGCAGATTGAAATACTTCTGGAATTTTTTCCACCTAAAGGGAACCAAAACAATACAAGATATTATCTAAATTTTCAAGCATGAACTTGAATATAGTACAATATAATTAACAGAAACGTATCGTGCAAAGAAATGGCATAAATAACTTACGTTAACCTTATGTATCAGCCAACAGATGAGAAGGTTTTATGACTTGCATTATGAGAACCACCAACACACATGTTACATGTATTCGCAGCCTCATAAGAGATGCAATGCACTTTGCATCCAACAATTTAAGCACCATCATTCTACTATCTTTGGTAGTAAATCTATTTATTAGCTGTAAGCTTTTTGACTTAAAAGTGAAAGTATTTTACCCATAACCATAATTTATTACTTAAAATAAAATATATAATTATAACAAATTATATACGGATTACAATATCAAACGAACCATTAATGCGAAGTGTCATCAAACTTAAACCAACAATTATATCAAAATCGTACAGCTCCTAACAACTATTCGAAAATTACTAATTGAAGTTCTTTTCCCTTTTAAAGTAACCACTACACCTAAAAATTTAAAACTCATGGTAAGAGTCCAAACACTAGCACAAAGCTCTAAGTACTAACACACCCCATGTACACCTGACATTCTTTGACTAGTACGTTTATCCGATAGACAGACCAAACACAACAAGTATCAATAACCAATGTAGCTCTATAAATGCATGTAGCGGAATTTGAACATAAAAACTCTAGATAAACTGACCCCATAACCCATCAATGCTTAAAAGCTCAAGGTTGCAAGTGAAAAAACGTACAAACTTGCTAACAATCCACAAAAGCTAATTAACCATAACAAAAATACAAGTTTCCTCATATCGAAAAAAGGATGATGAAAGCATACCTTATCCTTGAAAAGATTTTGATTAAAAATGTCTTCAAGAGACCAAGAGAAGACAATACCGGTGAAGCCATGGTCATGGGGGACTTCTCTTTTCTCATTGCTAGAACCAGTAGCGTGCATCATTTCCTATATATCTGTATCATCAACTAAGAAGCACAATGTTAGATGAAACCCATTTGACAAACACCCTTTAAATAAGAAAAAGAGCAAGAACATGAAGTTGCTTAACAAGAAAGCAAGTGGGTAAAATGGCTATGGAGGACAAAACGAGGAATCTGTAGTACCATGTTTCAAAAGAAAAAGATATTTGTTATCCTTCTCTACCAAACGTCCAAAAGAAAAAGTAAATAGTGACATTCTTTTCACACACAGACGGATGTTAACATGCTTATAGAGAGGGAAGTTGATCAGACACACAACCCCTCGTCTTCTCGTTTTTCTTTCATGTAAAGATTTTTGTTTTTGAAAGGAAAAAATTAAAGTGAATGAGGTAAGTGTAAGTTGGAGCTTGTGTGACTATCTACGTCGATCATTATTTATTATTTATACTCTCTGAAAAAATAAACAGTAGATTATTCTTTTTAAGAAAAAATAAAGATAAAAGTTGATGAAATTTATCAAGTAAGTTGTCACTTTTAATAATGTCGACGTTGGAATTCAGTCGACGAGTAATCAATGCCCAATACCTGCAATCAATGTGAGAAAGCACAAATACCAAGGAAAGACAAAGACAGAAACAGAGGATCAAACGAGGAACACGGAGCTTTTACGTGGTTCGGCAATAATTGGCCTACGTCCACGACTGTCTGTCTCTTTAATTCTGCAGAGTGACAGTATATTATTGAATATTGTCCCCTCGTTACAATGATCTCGATCCCTATTTATAGGAAAAGAAGTGTTACAATTCTGATTGTAGCAAAATTAGGAAGAGAATCCTGAATTAATTACATTCCCTAAACAATTGGAAAAAATAAGGAAAAGAATTATAAATTAATTATGTTTCCTAATATTTTTAGATAATATTAGGAAATTACTATATTTATCTTAAGATAATGTTGACTTGATTTTGAATTTGAATTGATCTCCATATCTGACGAGGGAATCATGGTTTGATTGGACAATTGCCATATTTGGAGAGAGAATCACGTTTGAACTTGGTAACTGCCTGCTCTGGAAGATATGATACTTATCACGTGTCTGAGCGAGCTGACGTGTCATGGTGATCCCAATCTCGAGCTCGCTGAGAGACGAGCTGCGCATGCGGCGAGCTGCGACCTGGCTACACTCATGGGTCTGTTGATGCCAGCTGGAAATCTTGATGGCCTTTGAGTCAATACTGGGCCTCATCTGATGGGCTTTGACTACACTGACCTCATTGGGTCTTCTTATCGGATCTTAAATGGGCCTAAATTGGACTTTTACCAGCCCAACTACTGAGTCCGAAAAATATGCATAACATTAGCCCCCCAGCTTCTCAGTTTGCTTTAGCGAGCTGGGAGCTTGAATTGCTGGTAAAAGTTAGCTTCCTTGTCACGCTTACTTTTGTAACCGCCTTTGTGCACTTTCAAATTCCACCTTTTCAGTTGCGACACGTGGCGATCATGCAGGTGGTAATTGAAACGACGTCTGCACGTCCTTTACACGTACATTTAATGCGCACGTCCTTCAACTGACGGCTGCATGATTTCCAAAGCCCCGTTCTGCGCTGCACCGTCAGATCTATGACGGTTACACTTTCCAAGGATCTAACGGTTGGGACTCACGCTTGCTTGTCTATATAAGTCATTGGCCCCTTTCCATTTTCTTCTTTCATCTGTCACTTTCTTCCAAAGCAAACAAGCATTTCAAGCTTTCAAGCAACCAGGACTCACAATCCTTTCTCGAAATCATCAGCCTTTCTCCCCGTTTTTTATCTCGTCAACAGTTCAAGGTGAGGCTTCTTTTTCTTCAAAACTTTTTTGTTTTGGGTTCATCTTGCTCCATCACCATTGTTGTTCCTGCAATGATATATATGTATTTATTTATTTATTTTTAGATGTCTTCAAGTGGAACTCGCAAGGGGATGATTCCAAGCAATGAAGCTCGTGAGCATGACAAAGCCCGAACTCATGCTATTCAGGGAAGAGAGGCTCGTGAAGCATTCGCTCGTCATCCCACATCGCTAAAACGTCCTGAGGTGGAAGGACTTGTCAAGCAATTCCATATTCCCTTCGGTTGCCGTATACTGCTGCCTGATTCAAACAATCATGCATGCTATCCACCCAGGGGATTCATCGCTGTCAGCACCCAGCATCTCGAGCAGGGGTTACGGTTCCCCGTTCCACCGTTCTTGGTCGAATTTCTCAACAAAGTCAAGCTCGCGCCATTTCAACTGACTCCCAACTCTTATACGCAGTTGATCTCGTTGGCTGTAGCCTTCTTCAGGAATGGCCTTCATGCCCCTACACCGAGGATTATTCAGCAGTTTTACTCCTTCAAGGCCGTTTCTGCGGGAGATGGAGAGAAACCGGATGGCATCTATTATCTCACAGCTCGCCAGTCGCAATACAAAGACCTTTTGCCCAAAGGAGAAGCGAAAGGCAAATCCAACGTTGGGCCGTACAAGAAGAGTTGGTTTTATATCTCGTGCCCATCTCTTGCAGATCTCCGAAACTTCAGCTTCGTCCTAAAACCAGGTACTCATAAGAAAATTTAAGCGAGCTGACTTTGTCTTGTATCTTCATTACTTATCATTTTTTGACCATTTGTTGTGCAGTGCTGAAGATGGACGAGTCTCCTCTTAACAGCGGGGAGGAACGAGCTCTTGACAAGCTCGCCAAATCGAACGACGCGGGCATCAGCAGCAGATTCGACGATGCTATCCTTAGAGCTTACAAGCTTGCTCCTTCTACGGACTCCCATCTTCTGCGAGCTGGGGAAGATATAGGCAAGATGAGTGACAGGCCTAGACTTCCTTCTGTTTTTGAGGTTTCTGTTCAGGATGCGTCTACTTCCCGACCTCCGCCATCAGTTTCTTCATCATCAGAGGATGCCATTCGCTCGGATAACATTCGCTCGCCTTCTCCACCTCGGAAGACTTCATCTCGAGGTGCTCCTGCTCGCACCTCGTCTAAAGCAAGATCATCTTCAGCTCGCACACCAACGAAGGCGAAGCCGTCTTCAACTTGCAACCCTTCAAAGGGTGCGTCTAAAAAAGGTTCTTCTACAATTCCTGCTCCAGTTCGGACAGGTTCAGACCCAGTCCCTGCGGCTTCTACTGCACAGGCTGACCCATCATCTTCTCCACATCACATATCTACTCCAGGGGCTTCACTGCCATCCCCAGCTCGTGCTCCAGCCCCTGCTCCTTCTTCTACGAAACTCCTAGCCAACAGGAGGAAACTTATACTCATGAAATCTCCTCCTGCAAGTCCCTCTGTATCTAAAGCTTCCTCGACTCCTTCAACAAAACGGCCTGCCGAAGACTTGGCCACTCCAGCAGCACCCTCAAAACGCTCTAAACTATCTGCCCAGGACCAGGCTCCTGCAATTGCTGCATCCAACGAAGCGCCTGTTGTTGCTGAAGCTACTGTCCCTGCGACCGCCGCTCCCAGCGAGGTGCATGATGCTGCTAAAGCCACTGCTTCCTCAACTGTTGCTCCTAACGAGGTGCCTCTCTCAAACGTGTTTGCAAATCTTCAGTCACCTCCTACTTCCAGTTCGCAGCCTGGGAAAGGTGATGCTCCTTCTAAGGTTGCTCCCCAGTCACCCCGAGCTGGCCCCAGCGGACATGCGACTAAGCGTACCGTTGTATCGCGACGAGGTGGTTCTTATGATGATGCACGCGATATCCCGGAGCGCGAGAGAACTCCTTCCCCAACCAGATCAGACATCGAGCTGGGTTTTGGAGGAAGATATTTAAATGCCTTCCTTGACAACTGGGCAACAATTATGCTCAATCACGCGAATGTCTTGGAAAATAGGTGTCTTAAGGGCGAGGACCTAGATGAGTTCGCGGCTCGCCATTGCATGCTGGTAAGTTATTTTTCCTCATCTGTTGATTCCCTTACTTGACTAGATTTTAATCCGTTCATAATTTCCAGGGTGCCCTTGCTGCAATGAAGCGAAAAAGGGAGACAAAGGCTACTAAGGATGAGATGAGGAAGCTGGAATTCGACCTGGAGGCGGCTACTGAGGATTTAGCTAAATTAGCCTCGGGCAGAATAGAAGGTTAGGAAGCTCAGATCGCTAAGGCGAACGCTGCAAGTCAAGCCTTTGAGGAAGCTCTAAAGAAGATGGAACACGAGCACATCATGCTAAGAGACGAGCTTCTCAAGGTGAAAGAGGACCTGAGGCAGTCCGAGCAGCGAGCTGAATTGGACGAGCAGAGGGCTTCAACTGCAGAAGAAAAGGTCGAAGTGCTTCATCGCCAAGTTGAAACTGCCTTGGCGCGGGCTGAAGCTGCTGAGAAACAGGCCGAGGAGGCAAGGAAGCGAGCTGATGAGATGGGAGCTGCAGCTAAAAGTGCTGAGGAGGCTGCAACCAAACGAGCCGAGGTGCTAAGGCAGCAAGTGGGGGAGGCTATTCAGCGAGCTGATGCTGCGGAGCAATGTATTGAAGACATGAAGAAAGAGGCTGAGGTCGTCAATCGTCTCGCTGATAATGCCTTCGAAGAGCTGTCGGTCTTCAGAGAGCAAGCAGCTCAAGAACTGGAAGTGCGGGTTGCAGATGCAAAGGACGAGGCCGAGGCACGAACAGGTCGTGATTTCCTCTACACACTGTGGATGTCCCATCCAGGAATGAATTTTTCTATCTTTGGGGACATAGGGCTTGAAACCGTTGAGGAATTTAAAGCAGAAGCTGCCTCGTCTACTGCTGGTCCAGAATCTTTGGCTGATCCAGATCCTCCTGCTCAAAACAAATAGCTCGTTTTCTTTCCTTTTTTATGTAATCAGTTTTTCAGTTTTTCATACTTAATGAAAATTTCTTTCATTATTTCTGCGTTGACTGTTCTTCAGGCTTTTGTATAATATACTTTATACTCTTCATATTTCTTGCGAGCTGATAATCAATGAACCCAAAATCTGGTAATAATTAACGCAATTACTTGTTTTACCAACTTAATAAAATTTTGCAGGTATAAGTAATTGGTTTATCAGAATGTTTGATGAGCTATGCAGGGGTACTTAGTCCTCTGCTTTTTAGGCTCTTTCATTTATAGCGAGCTATGCAGGGGTCGTCACCTCGACTGCTTTTTTGGCTCTTTAGGCGAGCTATGCAAGGACACTTAGTCACTTGCTTTTTAGGCTCTTTCATTTATAGCGAGCTATGCAGGGGTCGTCACCTCACCTGCTTTTTAGGCTCATTAGGCGAGCTATGCAAGGACACTTAGTCACTTGCTTTTTAGGCTCATTCATTTATAGCGAGCTATGCAGGGGTCGTCACCTCACCTGCTTTTTAGGCTCATTAGGCGAGCTATGCAAGGACACTTAGTCACTTGCTTTTTAGGCTCATTCATTTGTTCTTTGAACTGTTGAGTTCGGAGCCCGTTAGCCTGATGAGGAAAGTTGAATCAAAAACAGAGGAAGAATGGAGCTATCATTTATAATTAATCCATATTACAAATAATGAAAAACTTATTGATAATAAGGGCGGAGATGCTCGGCATTCCAAGCTCTGGGGACTTCTGCCCCATTTACATTAGCTAAGCGATAAGCTCCATTTCCCAAGGCTGTTTTGACAACATACGGTCCTTCCCAGTTAGGGCCTAAAGATCCGTCACTTGGCTTGCGGGCTCCTGGTAGAATGAGGCGTAGGACTAAGTCTCCCTCATTGAATCGGTGAACCCGAGCATTCTTATTGTAGTACCTCGCTATTCTTTGCTGATAAACAGCTACCCTTAGCCTGACCGTTTCCCTGTGTTCTTCAAGCAGGTCCAGGTTTGTTGCAAGTAGCTGATCATTGTCATTTGGATTGAAGGTCTTTCTTCTTTGCGAGGTGACTTCAAACTCAGCCGGGATCATAGCCTCCGATCCGTATACCATTGAAAATGGAGTCTCGCCAGTGGAGCTGCGAGCTGTGGTTCTGTAGGACCATAATACTTTTTTAAGCTCATCTACCCATGCTCCTTTCTTTGCTTCCAGTTTCATCTTCAAGGTCTGCTTGATGATCTTATTCACTGCTTCAACTTGGCCATTGGCTTGTGGATGATCCACTGCTGAGAAGCTCTTAACGATTTTGAGGTCGTTGCAGAACCTGAGAAACTGGTCACTAGCGAACTGGGTCCCGTTATCGGTTATAATCTGCTGTGGGACTCCGAATCTGCAAATAATGCTGCTCCATACAAACTTCTCAATCTTTGTTGTGGAGATTTCAGCTAGCTCCTTCGCTTCCGCCCACTTGGTGAAGTAATCTACCGCGACCACCACATGTTTGCATCTTCCCCTAGCCATTGGTAGAGGTCCAATCAAATCCATCCCCCAGATAGCAAAGGGCCATGGGCTCACCATCTGTTGGAGGTAAGCAGGTGGAGCTCGCGGAATATGAGCAAATCTCTGACACTTGTCGCATTTCTTTACTAAATTGATGGCGTTCTGCCTCATGGTGGGCCAGTAGAAGCCTTGCCGAAGTGCTTTTTGAGCTAGAGACAGCCCCCCAGCGTGGTTCCCGCAATGGCCTTCATGTATTTGCCTTAGTACTGTTTCATATTCAGGGCCATCAATGCATCTTAGCAGTGGAGCTGAGAACCCTTTCTTGTACAGCGCGTCGTCATAGATGCAATACCTGACTGCTCTAGCTCGAATACGCCGAGCCTCCAGCTTGTCACGAGGTAGCTTTCCATCCTGTAAATAGCTGAGTATCGAGCTCATCCAGGAGTCAGGCTGCACAATGATGGCCATTGTCACATTCTTTTCCTCCGTACTTGGAGCTGGTAAGAATTCAACTGGGATTGCCCCAAGGAAATCTGTGTCTCGTGTAGTCGCGAGGCGAGCTAGTGCATCAGCATGCGAGTTCTGAGCTCGCGGGATCTGTTTCATTTCGTACTTGTGGAATGCACCTAGTAGCTCGTGAACTTTCTGGAGGTAGAGGGCCATCTTTGATCCCCTAGCTTGATATTCTCCCATTACGTAACCGACGACGAGCTGTGAGTCACTGAAGATCTTCAAGCGTTCAGCTTGCATCTCTTTAGCCAAACGTAGTCCTGCAAGCAGTGCTTCATACTCAGCTTCATTATTTGTTGCCTGAAAGCCAAACCTTAGAGCGCAAAGGATTTTGTGGCCTTCGGGGCTGATAAGTAAAATTCCAGCTCCAGCCTTCTGTTCGCTGGACGATCCATCAACAAAAAGCTCCCAGGCCGGACCTTCAGAAGACTCAGCTTCATCATCCATAGGTCCCGTAAACTCTGCAATGAAATCGGCCAGAGCCTGAGCTTTGATAGCCGTCCTCGGCTTGAATTGGATATCGAACTGCGCGAGCTCCACTGCCCATTTCAACAAACGACCTGAGGTGTCTGCTTTCTGCAAGACTTGCTTCAACGGATACTTGGTGAGGACCTCGATGGTATGAGCTTGAAAATAAGGTCGCAGCTTCCTTGATGCAATCACCAAGCAATACGCCAGTTTCTCCATCTGCGAATATCTGGTTTCAGCATCCTGTAACCGTTTGCTCATATAATAGACCGGAAGCTGCGTCTTTTCTTCTTCCCTCACCAGTGCGGCACTTAAAACCTGCTTCGACACTCCCAAGTATAAAATCAGCTTTTCCTCTTCTCTAGGCTTGGAAAGAAGTGGAGCTCGTCCCATATACTCCTTCAACTGCTGGAAGGCTACTTCACATTGTTCAGTCCACTCGAAGCTCTTTGCTTTCTTCAGAATGTCAAAGAAAGGGACACACTTGTCTGTTGCCTTTGAAATGAACCTACTCAATGCTGCGACCTGGTCATTGAGGCTCTGTACGTCCTTTACCCTGGTAGGCGACCTCATGTCAATCAGTGCTTTGATCTTCTCGGGGTTTGCTTCAATTCCCCTACTATTGACCATGAAGCCCAGGAACTTCCCAGAAGCTACTCCAAATGCACATTTGAGCGGGTTTAACTTCATCTGAAAGCTCCTCAGAATTTGGAACATTTCTCCCAGGTCATTAACATGGTCACCTATCTGCTTGGATTTCACCAGCATATCGTCCACATAGACCTCCATGGTTTTTCCAATTTGTTCTTTGAACATCATATTCATCAAGCGTTGATAGGTCGCTCCAGCATTCTTTAAACCGAAGGGCATTACCTTGTAGCAATATAGCCCCCGATCAGTCATGAACGAGGTGTGCTCTTCGTCTTCGGGCTTCATTGGGATCTGGTTATATCCCGAGTATGCACCCATGAAGCTCAGGAGCTCGTGGCCAGCTGTAGCATCCACGAGCTGATCTATCCTTGGCAGGGGAAAACTGTCTTTGGGACATGCTTTGTTTAGGTCGGTGAAGTCGATGCAAGTTCTCCACTTCCCGTTCTTCTTTTTCACCAGCACGGGGTTGGCAACCCAGGTCGGGTAGTAAGCTTCTCTGATGAACTTGTTAATCAGAAGCTTGTCCACCTCTTCCTTTAGTGCCAAGTATCGTTCCCCTGTCATTGCTCTTCTCTTCTGACGAACTGGCTTGAAATGAGGATCAATGTTCAGCCTGTGAGATATCACCTCTGGATCTATTCCCACCATGTCCTCATGATTCCATGCAAACACATCCAAGTTCGTTTTTAAGAAGTCAGCGAGCTGGATTCTCAGCTCCGGGGTTAATCCTCTTCCCAGCTTCAAGCATCGCTCAGGATCTACCTCGCTGACTGGTACATCTTCTAACTCCTCAATTGGACCGGTAACTTGGTCTGCATCTACCTCACGAGGATCCAGGTCGTGACTGACTCCCTTCTCAGTCATAGCTCGTGGCTCGCCTCCTGAGACCACGTTTACCTTCTTTCCTCTTACACCCATCTTCACAGCATCTTCATAGCAACGACGAGCTAGGTGCTGTTCTCCTCGAACGCATCCGATGCCATTAGGAGTTGGGAACTTCACTGTCAGAGTTCTGGTCGAAGTAACCATGTCCAACTCGTTCATAGCAGGTCTTCCAAGGACCACGTTATATGCTGATGGGCAGTCGATTATCAAGAAATCTGTCAAGGTTGTTGCCTGACGACCTGTCTCCCCTAGAGTTAGTGGCAGCTTAATCTGCCCTACTGGTATCACAGCATCTCTAGTGAATCCGAATAAAGGCTCCGGGGATGGCCTCATTTGCTCTGTTCGCAGCCCCATCTGGTCAAAACAGCTCCTATACAACACGTTCACCGAACTTCCGGTATCGATCATGATGCGCCTAACTTCCATATTGCTGATTTTAGCTCGTATAACCAGCGCGTCGTTATGAGAACAGATCACTCCTCTAGCATCTTCTTCTGTAAATACGATCTCGTCCGAGGTCGGCTTTGCTCTTTTGGTGGGTCCCTCCGACCCGTTGAGTTGAAATGAATGATTCGCCTCTCGGACGTATCTCTCATGCGATCTGTGGGAATCACCTGCCATATGGGGGCCACCATAAATAGTAAAAATGGTTCTTACCGCAGGTTCCTGACCTTGCCCGGAAGCTTGTTGGGGCTGTTGCTGTTGGGTTGTTGCTGTTGAGGTCGTTGCTGGTGAGGTCGCTGGTCAGTAGGTCTTGCCACATATTCTCCCAAGCGACCTCGCTTGATCAATTTTTCAATGGCGTTTTTCAACGCCCAGCAATCTGAGGTACTGTGCCCGACCTCATTATGATAGGCACAAAATTTGTTCTGGTCTCTGTGCTGAATTGGAGCCCTTATAGGATTGGGCCTCCCAAAATCCTCCTTATTCCGCTCGGCAGCGTAAATCCTGTCCGGTGATGTCGTCAGGACGCTGTATCCTTCCTGGTGACCCCAACGCTGAGGTCGCTCATGCCTTGGCTCTCTTCTCGCTCTTTTGGCGATCTGATTACTTGAGCCATTGTTCCTTCCTTCTTCATTCCGGCCGTTGTTTCTCCTTTTTGGCTAGCTGGAACTGCCCGCTTCATTCTTCTGATTCTGCTTTTTCGGGCCGAAGGTTTCTTCCCATCTGATCTCTTTCGCAGCTCGCTCGTAGAACTCTCCCAGATCCTTCACTGGGGTCTTGTAAATACTCTCGTATAACTTTCCATCCTTGCGCAGCCCAGTTGAGATCGCTGTCAGTATGCTCTCATCTGATGGATGTTCAACATTTGCGACCTCGCGTCTAAACCTGGTGATATATTCTTTCAGTGATTCACCCTGACGCTGAAAAATCGTAGCTAGGTGGCAGGATGGAGCGAGCTGCCTTCTCAGTGCCCTGTATTGACCAACGAACTTCTGTTGGCATTGCTCCCAACTTCCTATGCTGCAAGCTGGGAGATTCTTGAACCACGTCCTTGGAATATCCCCCAATGTAGCGGGGAATACTCGGCACTTCACCATCGGACTTCTTGTCTGCAGGTCCATCTGAACGTTGAATGCGTCTAGATGGTCATATGGGTCACTGTCCCCATTGTACTGCTGAATGGTTGGCATCTTGAACCTTGGAGGGAGAGGTTGTGTCTCAATCTCCCTTGTGAATGGGGTCTTATCTCCGTAGAGCCCATGCTGCTCCGGAACTCCAGGTCGCGCTTCCAACTGCCGGACCCTTCGAAGGAGCTCCTCTACTTGGGGGTCTCGGAGTTCGTACCTCCTCCTGTGATCATGACTTGGAGCCGGATGTTCAGGGTCATATCTTTCATCTTCCTCGGATTGACCTTCATGACGATGGGATCTTACCTGCTGTCCGTCCACCTCATCGGCATAACGAGCTGCGGCTCGGACTCTGCCTTGACCAACTTCCATCCGCCTGTTTCCATCCTGGCTCGATCTTGCTACCAGGTTATCAGGACGTGCGACCTCCCTTTCGTGTTGAACAGGGTGTCTTCCGGCCCTTGAACGCGCATTAGATGAGCGAGTCGAGTCTGCGGGTCGCGGGACTTCCCTTGCTAGCCTTTCAGGCCTTCGCGCCGGTTCAGGAGGTTGGGGCATTCCCAGTGGTGCCTGAACTTCCACCCTAGTCACGTTCTGAACCTGGGCCTGCACCAACATGTTGACGGCTTCTGTGAGCTGTCTAACCGTATCTTCCAACGCTTCTTGCCTCTTAGCAACGCATTCTGCCCTTCGACCATCGGGGCAATTGGGACCGTTTGACGGCGAGGCAGAGGAGGGATGCCTGGTGCAGCCCCTAGTATCTGTCCTTGGGACGGGCCTGCTGCATGCGTGGTTGCGTCTTGCCCAGGCTGTAAGTTTTGCTGAGATTGATTCATGTGACTTTCCGCTTGGTCATCATCTCCAAGGAACCTGTTTGATCTAGTCTTTGTCATATCGTCAGAAGTTGATGAACTGAGATGAAAAAGATTGCAGTCTGGGGCCCTCCTTCTAGCGCCAAAATGTCGACGTTGGAATTCAGTCGACGAGTAATCAATGCCCAATACCTGCAATCAATGTGAGAAAGCACAAATACCAAGGAAAGACAAAGACAGAAACAGATGATCAAACGAGGAACACGGAGCTTTTACGTGGTTCGGCAATAATTGGCCTACGTCCACGACTGTCTGTCTCTTTAATTCTGCAGAGTGACAGTATATTATTGAATATTGTCCCCTCGTTACAATGATCTCGATCCCTATTTATAGGGAAAGAAGTGTTACAATTCTGATTGTAGCAAAATTAGGAAGAGAATCCTGAATTAATTACATTCCCTAAACAATTGGAAAAAATAAGGAAAAGAATTATAAATTAATTATGTTTCCTAATATTTTTAGATAATATTAGGAAATTACTATATTTATCTTAAGATAATGTTGACTTGATTTTGAATTTGAATTGATCTCCATATCTGACGAGGGAATCATGGTTTGATTGGACAATTGCCATATTTGGAGAGAGAATCACGTTTGAACTTGGTAACTGCCTGCTCTGGAAGATATGATACTTATCACGTGTCTGAGCGAGCTGACGTGTCATGGTGATCCCAATCTCGAGCTCGCTGAGAGACGAGCTGCGCATGCGGCGAGCTGCGACCTGGCTACACTCATGGGTCTGTTGATGCCAGCTGGAAATCTTGATGGCCTTTGAGTCAATACTGGGCCTCATCTGATGGGCTTTGACTACACTGACCTCATTGGGTCTTCTTATCGGATCTTAAATGGGCCTAAATTAGACTTTTACCAGCCCAACTACTGAGTCCGAAAAATATGCATAACAAATAATATTATACAAGTTAAGATGTCCTTTTGGGGAAAAAACAAAAGATAAATTATTTATATGATTTGAGAAAAATACAATGTCATTTATTCTTCTCTGAAAAAAAAAAGAATAGATAAGTTAAATTGTAAGTTGCAGCTTATAACTACCTGTATCAATTATTATTTATATGTAATGAGAAAAATAAAAGGTATATTATTCTTTTTGAAAAAAAATATATATAAAAGTCTATGAAGCTTAGTAAGTAAGTTGTCACTTTTAATAATATTATACAAGTCAAGATGTCCTTTTGGGGAAAAAAATAAAAGATAAATTAATTATATGATTTGAGAAAAATAAAAGGTCATTTTATTTATTTATTTGAATAGAGGTAATTTTTTTAGGTACTAAGATGAGTTTATAAGACAATTAGAACTAAGCTAATATGACCTCAATGGCGTAGTCCAAATAAGCGACTGTCATATGGTTGGGAGTAGTAACTTGTAAGTTGTAATTCGTAATTATCCATATTGATAATTATATATATATATATATATATATATACACACACACACATATATGATCTAAGAAAAATAAAAGGTAGAGTATTCTTTAAAAAATAAAAATAAAAATTGACGGGGAAACTTATCAAGTAAGTCATGGCTTTTAGTAATATTATAGAAATCAAAATGTCTTTTTGGAAAAAAAAAAAGATAAAATATTTATATGAACCAATGAAAATGAAAGGTCATTTATTCTTTTGTAAAACAATAACAATAATAATAAATAGGTAAATAGAAGTTGATGGAACGTGTCAAGTAAGGTCACACTTTTAATAATACTAGGTTTGGCTACACATGCAAAGAATGTGCTTGAATTCATATTCGTGTTTCTTTATCAAATAAGTTTTAAGGTTAAAACAACTATATATTATTATTTATAATTTATATTAAATAAATATTCAGATTTAACTATTAGATTAACAACATTTTTTTTACTTAAATTATTATCATATATATGATATCATAAGTAATAATTATACAGTATATAAGTACAAATTTGAATTGTTAATGATTTTTTCTTAACAATTGATAACCTAATTTTTATTGTTAGAATTTTTTTTTTTTAATTTCTTCCATTAGGAAATATAAATTAAGTACCACATTATGTTAATTTCTTAAAAAAAAAAAAAAACTACAATATGGGTTGTCTCATCTAGTCAAATCATATGTTATCTCCCAGAAGGGCATTGAGGTCAATTCCCCATAACGATTGGAAAGTATGCTAGTCAAAAAGATGCTCAACAAATCTAAGGGATGTTTGTGTTATTATGTCATTTTTAGCCCATTTTTTGTAATTATGCATAAAATCAAGAGTTTGTGTAATTATCCTTTTTATAGAAAGAAAAATCTCTCTCTCTCCCTCTCTAACTCTCTTGCTCTCTTATTTTACCCACCCTCTCTCTCTTATTTCTTTTCCTTTTTTTTTTTTTTTTGGCTTCTTTTCTTTCATCTCTCTTTCTCATCTTCTTCTTTCGGTGTTCGCTAACAACCTTTCTCTCTCTCTTTTTTTTCCCCTTCTCCTTTCATCTCTCTTTTTCTTCTTCTTCTTCTTTTTTTTTTTCTTTCTAGATTTTATGATGTTCGTTGACAAATCCTCTCTCTCTCTTTCTTCTTTTTTATGTTATGGTTTTTTTGGTGTTTGGGTTTTGATTTTTCTAAAGTTTGTGTTATAACTTTTCCGATGTTTATTTATTAATTATTTATTATTTTTTTTTATGTTTGTGTTTTGATTTTTCTAGTGCTTATTTATGAGTTATTTTGATTTTTCTAGTACTTGCATTTTTGTGTTTGGGTGTTAAGGAGGGTAATTAAGGGTTTTTAGAGTGTTTGGCAGCCAACAATTTCTTCTAATAAAGATATGGGCGACATGGATATTTGGTCTATTGTTCTTCTTCATCAACTATGAAGTAGGAGAGATTGTTACTGTTGTTGTGTTTGGTCTGTGAAGTTGATAGGAGAGATTGTTGTCTTTTTAAATTCTTTTATATGCTATTATATTTGTATTTATTAACGTTTATTATATTTATTATTGTTAAGTGAGTCAGTGAGAAGGGAAAAAGTGTAAACTTCCTTTTCAAACAAATGTTGAGTATGGAATTTGATACTATTCATATCTCACTTCACACTTTTTATATAGTGTAAGAGCAACTTCAACGTAGCACCATTTGATATAAAACACTAATTTGGTGTTCAAACTCACTCCAACATAGCACCATTTTATAATTTTCGAAATAAAATTTGGTGCATTAACGACAGTATAACACCAAATTTGGTGTCAAACTATAGCTAACAACAAATTAATTTTTGAGCCACATGCTCTTCTTTTTCTTTTTCAAAATTTCAACAATAAACCCCCTTGTAATAATGACAACAATTTATGTTCTGTTTGTGTCCTTTGCTATATTTAATATATTTGTATAATTTGATTAATAATTATATTTTTTTGAAATAATTTGATTAATAATTATTATTAGAAATTAAATTATTATAAAAAATTTATATCGTTGGACATATTTTATTGAGATATTTAAAATGAGCATAATATTTAATATGTTTTAATATATTTTTAAGTTTTTAATATATATTATAAGTAATGTATTAATATAAAATGAATTAAATTATTTAATGTATATAAAAATTATTATTTTAATAATTACTTGATAGAACCAGTAATATTTTTAATGCAAGCACTCAATAATGTAATAAAAAGCAATAACATTAACATTACCATTACCTTAAATTAAAAATATATGATTTAAAAAAAAAAGAAAAACAACAACAGCAATAATATAACTTAAAAATAAAATTCTTGACATAAATACTTCTAAACAATCATTTAACGATAAAGATCAAACCACTTTTTATTCAATGATAGACATCATATAATGTTAGATTTTTGTGTTATACTTAGGATAGAGTGTGGAAGAGATAAGAATACCAACTGAAAAATTAGTTGGAAAATTAATGATAATAATATTTTATAATAAATTAAAAAAATTATGTGAGAAATTAATAATTTTTTATATATTATGTGTAATTATTTGAGAATAAGATTTTATAATGGGGTGGATAATAAAATATTTGGATAAAAAATTAGTTGGAAAAATAAGATGGATAAAAAATTAGGTGAATAAACATTTAGTTGGATAAAAATGAGTTGAAAAATATTAAGTGACTAAAAAATTAGGTGGAAACTATAATGAGAATAATAGTTTATAAAAAATTAAAAAAAAAAATTATGTGAGTACTATATATTGTGAGTAATTATTTGAGAATAAAATTTTATATCAAATAAATTAATTAATATTAATTTAAGAATGATATATGAAATATTTTTTAAAGATACTCTTTACATCAATTTGGTGTTGCATATATTGGAGTATAAAAAATTTTGGTGTAAGAAAATTTGGATACTATTCAAACAAATGTTAGATGTGGAATTTGATACTATTCACGTATTATTTCACACATTTTATATATAGTATAAGATTATAGAAATCAAAATACCTTGTTGGGAAACAAATAAAAAAAATTAATGAATGTTTGTCAAGGAAGCTTACATTTTAATAAAAAATTATATACTTATAAAATCTAGCAAGTATTATTTCAAAAAAAAAAAAAAAAATTGGCAACTATTACCAGAAGACAAAACTCTGTTGACAATTCTTTAAGAAAGAGAAGTTGTTTAGACATAGGTGATGAGTTTTCTAGGAGTTGACCCGAAGTCTTCTTACTTTTTAATAATTAAATATTCGTTTATTTATTATTACTTTCTTAAATCAATTAAATGTTGATTTATTACTATCCAATTGTTATTATAATACTTTTGTTTAGTCTGAAAAGCAAATCAATAAAGAAAAAATGCCCAAAATGACCCGTTTTGAAAGGTTAAGTTGAAAAAAACCTTTTTTTTAAGATCCTTACAAAAATGACTTTTAATGGATAAAATTGCCCTTAATGAAATGGAGCCACATTACATGACATAAGCTGCACTGTTTTGGTGTGCAGCCCTCCATTTTGTCACTTCCGCCGAAAACAGCCCTCCATTTTGTCATTGCTAGAACCAGTAGCGTGCATCATTTCCTATATATCTGTATCATCAGCTAAGAATCACAATGTTAAATGAAAACCCCATTTGACAAACACCCTTTCCATAAGAAAAAGAGCAAGAACATGAAGTTGCTTAACAAGAAAGCAAGTGGGTAAAATGGCTATGGAGGACAAAACGAGGAATCTGTAGTACCATGTTTCAAAAGAAAAAGATGCTTGTTATCCTTTTCTACCAAAAGAAAAAGTTAGTAGTGACATTCTTTTTAAACACAGGCAGATGTTAACATGCTTATAGAGAGGGAAGTTGATCAGACGCATGACCCCTGGTCTTCTCTTTTTTCTTTCATGCAAAGATTTTGTTTTTGAGCAACTGATAAAAAGAAACAAATTGAAGTGAATGAGGTAAGTTGTAAGTTGGAGCTTGTGTGACTATCTACGTCGATCATTATTTATTATTTATACTCGCTGAAAAAAATAAAAAGTAGATTATTCTTTTTAAGAAAAAAAAAGATAAAAGTTGATGAAACTTATCAAGTAAGTTGTCACTTTTAATAACATTATGCAAGTTAAGATGTCCTTTTGGGAAAAAAATAGAAGATAAATTATTTATATAATTTGAGAAAAATACAATGTCATTTATTCTTTTGTAAAAAAAAAAAAAACAATAAATAAGTTAAATTGTAAGTTGCAGCTCATAGCTACCCATATCAATTATTATTTACATGTAATGAGAAAAATAAAAGGTAGATTATTCTTTTTAAAAAAATAAAATAAAAGTTGATGAAACTTATTAAGTAAATTGGCACTTTTAATAATATTATACAAGTCAAGATGCCCTTTTGGGGAAAAAAGGAAAGATAAATGATTTAATTTATATGATTTG
Source organism: Litchi chinensis (assembly GCA_019925255.1). Taxonomy (NCBI): domain Eukaryota; kingdom Viridiplantae; phylum Streptophyta; class Magnoliopsida; order Sapindales; family Sapindaceae; genus Litchi; species Litchi chinensis. The sequence goes on from CM034474.1 coordinate 22,277,147, forward strand.
AGAAAAATAAAAGGTCATTTTATTTATTTAAATAGAGGTAATTTTATAGGTACCGAGACAAGTTCATGAGACAATTGGAACCAAGCTAATAAGACCTCAATGGCACAGTCCAAATAAAGGACTCCCATAAGGCTAGGAGCAATAACTTGTAAGTTGTAATTCGTAATTGTCCATATTGATAATTTTATATATATATATATATATGTATATATATGATCTAAGAAAAATAAAAGGTAGAGTATTCTTTAAAAAACTAAAAATAAAAATCAACAATGAAACTTATCAAGTAATATGATAGGAATCAAAATGTCTTTTGGAAAAAAAAAAAAAGATAAATTATTTGTACGAATTGATGGAAAGGAAAGGTCATTTATTCTTTTATAACAATAAATAGATAAACAGGTAAATAGAAGTTGATGGAACGTGTCAAGTAAGGTTATACTTTTAATAACACTAGGTTTGGTTGCAAGTGCAAAGCATGTGCTTGAATTCATATTCGTGTTTCTTAATCAAATAAGTTTTAAGGTTAAAATAACTATACATAATTATTTATAATTTATATTGAATAAATATTTAGATTTAATTATTGGATTAACAATATTTTTTACTTAAATTATTATCATATATATATAATATCATAAATAATAATTATACAGTACATAAGTACAAATTTTGAATTGTTAATGATTTTTTCAAACAATTGATAACCTAATTTTTGTTATTAGATTGTTTTTTTAATTTCTTTCATCAGGAAACATAAAAGTACCACATTATGTTAATTTATAAAAAAAAAAAAAAACAAACTATAATATGAGCTGTCTCATCTAATCAGATCATATGTTGTTTCCCAAAAGAACATTGTGGTCAATTCTCCATAACGATTGGACAGTATGTTAGTCCAAAAGATGGTCAACATATCTAAGGGTTGTTTGTGTTATTATGTCATTCTTAGCTCTCTCTCTCTCTCTCTCTCTCTCATTTCTTGTGTTCTTTCATCTCTAACAATCCATCATTTAATACTCTTTACCTACCATTAACCCTCTCTCTCTTATTTCTTCTTCTTCTTCTTCTTTTTTTTTTTTTTTTTTTTTTTTGCTTCTTTTCTTTCATCTCTCTTTCTCATCTTTTTCTTCTTGTGTTTGCTGGCAACCCTCTTTCTCTCTCTCTCTCTCTCTCTCTCTCTCTCTTTTTCCCTTCTTCTTTCATCTCTTTGTTTTTTTTTTTTTTTTTGATTTTTTTGGTGTTCGTCGACAACCCCCCCCCCCTCTCTCTCTCTCTCTCTTTCTTCTTTTTTATGTTATGATTTTTTTGGTGTTTATATTATGATTTTATTGGAGTTTGTGTTCTAACTTTTCCGATGTTTATTTATTAATTAATTTTGGTTTTTCTGATGTCTCTCTCTCTCTTTCTTCTTTTTTATGTTATGGTTTTTTTTTGGTGTTTGTGTTCTGATTTTTTTGGAGTTTGTATTCTAACTTTTTCGATGTTTATTTATTAATTATTTCTGTTTTTTCTGATGTCTGTGTTCTGATTTTTCTAATGCTTATTTATGAGTTATTTTGATTTTTCTGGTTCTTGTATTTCGATGTTTGGGTGTTAAGAAGGGTAATTAAGGGTTTTTAGAGTATTTGACAGCCAACAATTTCTTCTGATGGGGATATGGCCAATGTGGATGTTTGGTCTGTTGTTCTTCTTCATCAATCGTGAAGTAGAAGAGATTTTTGTTGTTGTTGTGTTTGGTATGTGAAGTTGACAGGAGAGATTATTGTCTTTTTAAATTCCTTTATACGTTATTATATTTGTATTTATCAACGTTTATTATATTTGTTATTGTTAATTGAGTCAGTGAGAAGGGTAAAAATGTAGCTTCTTTTTCAAACAAATGTTGGGTGTGGAATTTGATACTATTCATATCTCACTTCACACTTTTTATATATGGTATAAGAACAACTCCAACATAGCACCATTTTGACATAAAACACCAATTTAGTGCTCATACTCCTCCAACGTAGCACCGTTTTATAATTTTGAGGTAAATTTTAGTGCATTAGCTACAACCTAAAACCAAATTTGGTGTCAAACTGTAACTAATAACAAATGAATTTTTGAGCCACATGCTCTTCTTTTTCTTTTTCAAAATTCCAACAATGCTTGCCCTTATAATAATCATAACAATTTTTGTTCCATTTGTATCCTTTACCATATTTAATATATTTATATAATTTGATTAATAATTATATTTTTTTGAAATAATTTGATTAATAATTATAAATAGAAATTAAATTATTATAAAAAATTTATATTATTGAAAATATTTCATTGATATATTTAAAATGAGTATAATATTGAATATATTTTAATATATTTTTAAGTTTTTAATATATATTATAAGTAATATATCAATATAAAATGAATTAAATTATTTAATGTATATAAAAAATTTTAATAATTACTTAATAGAACTGGAAATATTTTTAATGCAAACACTCAATAATGTAATAAAAAACAATAATATTAACATTACTATTACCTTAAATTAAAAATACACGAAAAATAACAACAATATAACTTAAAAGTAAAATACTTGACATAAATATTTTTAAATACCCATTTAATAGTTAAGATCAAACCACTTTTCATCTAATAGTGGAGATCATATAATGCTAGATTTTTGTGTCATACTTAGAATAGAATATGGAAGAGATAAGAATACTAACTAAAAAATTAGTTGGAAAATTAATGACAATAATATTTTATAATAAATCAAAAATATTATGTGAGAAATTAATAATTTTTTTTTTTTATATATTATGTGTAACATTGTATTTTCTTTGACAAAATAAATAAATAAATAAAAGGGGTTTATTAAATAGAAAAGTCCAATTGCTACAAAATAAAAGAGGTTTATTAAGGAGTAAAGCCCAATTGTAAAGCCCAATTGTTATAAAAAAAAAAAAAAAAAAACCTAGGTTTCTTTTTATAAATAACAAACAAAAAGAAAGAAAAGAAAACAACATATTGATAAACTTTTTTTTTTTTTTTATTCAACAGTAGGTGAAGGAGATCAAGAAGGGTTTCTTTGATTTAAGATTTGGGTAAGTTTTCTTTCTTCCTTTAGTATGATTATGTAGGAAAATGATTTAGGGTATATAATATATTTTTTTAGAAATATTGTATGTCGATATTGTAATTCTTTTAAAAGATTAATGATTTTGATTAGGGATTATATATGAACAATGTTAGGAGAGGCATTTAGAGTTGTTTTGTGATAAAAAGTTTCATTAACCTATATTAGATTATTGATTTTCAAAATCGAGGCTACTGAAAGGTTTCTTTTAAGCTGATAATTAGTTGATTTGATGAATTTGTTTTGACAAGTTACTCTGCCCAGAAAATTACGAAATTTAATATGTAGATAGGTTCATATGTCTTCTGTTAGTATATGAAATTTCGTAATTTTTGGATGCTTGTAGAACTTATGAAAAATTCTTGAAGTAGGCTGGGTCGGAATTAATTTTTCCTGGGTAGTTTCTGAAAGACCAATCGAAATGGATTTTTACCCATGTTAGAGACCTCCGTTTGATTTAAAATTTTTACTGGATGTTGGTTTATATGTCTAGTTTATTCCTTTCAAATATGGTGTTGATTGGAGGTCTAGGGATTTAATTAAAAATACTGTAGTAGGCTGTGTCAGTGCTGAAAATTGAAGTAAGAAAGATAGGATTTATGATTTATTTATCTAAGGTTGTTTCAATCCAATTAAGGTTATTTTGGAGATAAGATTATAATATTGTGTACTCTGAAACTATATAGGTTCTTGTGATCGTTGAGCTTAAATTTTGTGATTTTGGATATTCGAGATAAGTAAATTCATCCATGACAAATGTATGTTGTTATATGAATTTTGGAATATTGTGAAATTACGTTATGCTTAACATGTTTTGTGTTAATGATTTTCAATTTGTTTATCTACTAGTAAAATATTTTGCCAAGTTTTCAAATTATTTTATTATCAAAACTTTGAAAAGTATTTTACTTTAAAACCAAGAATTAGCGTAACTCAAAAACCATGTTTAAATTACAGATTGTATTTAAAAAAATTATTTTCTTAAAATTTATTTACTATTATTGAATATTATACCGTTATGATTCGAAAACGTATTATTAGATTAGATTATGAAAATTATTTTCGCTCATTGTCTATAGTTACTGTTCTGATATTGGTCCAACTGGATTTCTGTGCGCACATATTTTGTTATTTTGACCACGTCACACGGGGAATTGTGACATATTTTGTTATTTTGATCACGTCACGCGGTTAATTGTGATATATTTTGGCCGTGTCACATGGGGTACTTGTGACACTATATGACATAAGCTAACTTTTTATTTATATTAAACAAATGCATGTATTATATGGTATTTGATTTCATTATTTTGTTATCCTAAATGGCATTGATTGCAAACATGAAAAATGTTGATATATATATATATGGTTTTCAATTTTTGATTTTAGAATTCGATTATACATATTTATGTTTTATATTTCGATTTATAAAGGTAAATGCAATAATACCAATGTTATGCATGAATTTATTTACCGAGTTGACGGCTCACCTCTTGTCTCCATCATTTTTGCAAAGTAGTTAAGATCTATGAATGATGACTGTTAAGAGCTTGGTATTGTTGATCATGGAAGCTTTGATATTATTTGATGTTTAGTTTAGAGACTTTGATTTATTTCATTTTAGATATTGTAAGGTTGCAAATTAGAAAAAAAAAAAAAGTGATTTGTTAAATTTTAATTGTTAGGGATTTTTTTTTTTCTTTTGGAGACAATATTTGGATACATTTTGTTGATTACTTTTACTATGGGAATAAATTTTTAGAGATTTTATGATTTAGATTGATCGTAGCATCCTAATTTCTTGTTGCCAGAATTTGGGGTGTTACATTATGTGTAATTATTTGAGAATAAGATTTATAATATGGTGGATAATAAAATAGTTGGATAAAAAATTAGTGAGAAAAAATAAGATGGATAAAAAATTAGGTGGATAAATAATTAGCTGGATAAAAATGAGTTGAAAACTATTAAGTGACTAAAAAATTAGGTGGAAATATAATGGGAATAATATTTTGTAAAAAATTAAAAAAATAATGTGAGTAATATATATAGTGAGTAATTATTTGAAAATAAAATTTTATACAAATAAATTAATTAATATTAATTTAAAAATTATGTATAAAATATTCTTTAAAAATATTATTTACATCAATTTGGTGTCACATATATCAGAGTATACAAAAATTTGGTGTGAGAAAATTTAGATACTATTCAAACAAATATTAGGTGTGGAATTTGATACTATTCACGTATCATTTCACACATTTTATATATAGTATAAGACTATAGAAATCAAAATACCCTTTTGGGAAACAAATAAAAAAAATTTTAATGAATGTTGTCAAGGATGTTTACATTTTAATAAAAAAATTATATACTTATAATTTTTTTATACCTAAAAAAGAAAAATTCTGGCAAATATTACAAAGGGACAAAGCTCTGTTGGCAAAATTCTTTAAGAAAGAGAAGTTGTTTAGACATGGATGATGAGTTTTTTGAGAGTTGACCCAAGTCTTCCTACTTTTTAATAATTAAATATTCATTTATTTATTATTATTTTCTCAAATCAATTAAATGTTCATTTATTTCTATGCATTTGTTATTATAATATTTTTGTTTAGTTTGAAAAACAAATTAATAAATGATTGACTGTGTATGATGGTTTGATTGACTGTGTATGATGGTTTTCCATCAATAGC